>OZ026628.1:46335431-46414431 GCA_964020975.1 Hermodice carunculata | reverse complement strand
GGTCTGTCGGTCGGTCGGTCGGTCGGTAGACTGTGGTTTCCGCACAATTACTCAAGAAGTTTTTAAGCTAGGACTTTGATACTGTATAGGTGTATTATTCTAGTCAAAAGCTAGGCGAAGTTTGAAGATGGGTGACCTTGACCTAATTTCCAAGGTCGCAGTGGTACCTGAGTTAACTTTGGCATCCGCGCAATAACTGAAGAGGTTTTTAAGCTAGGACTTAATATATGTATATATATTGTATATACTGTATATTGCACAGGATTATAGTCCATATTTGGGGCTAGGCGAAGTTCGAAGATGGATGCCCTTGACCTCATTTTAAAGGTCAGAGAGCCACTTTACTGAATATGGTTTCATGCTTTCTGCATGATAACTTATACCTTGGAGCTAGAACTTTTATATTGCACAGCTTTATGCTTCTCTGTAAGGGCTAGGTTCATTTTGAAGATGGGTGACTTTGACCCAGTTTTCAGGGTCACAGAGAGATTGTAGTTAGACTGTGGTTTCCGCACTATAACTCAAGAAGTTTTTAAGCTAGGACTTTGATACTGTATAGGTATATCATTCTAATCAAAAGCTATGTGAAGTTTGAAGATGGGTGACCTTGACCTAATTTGCAAGGTCACAGTGGTACCTGAGTTAACTTTGGTTTCCGCACAATAACTGAAGAGGTTTTATGCTAGGACTTTTATATTACACAGGATAATAGTCCATATTTGGGGCTAGGCGAGGTACGAAGATGGATGACTTTGACCTCATTTTAAAGGTCACAGAGCCACTTTACTGAATATGGGTGGTACCTGAGTTAACCTTGGTTTCCACATGATAACTGAAGAGGTTTTTAAACTAGGACTTTTATATTCCACTGGATAATTGTCCGTATTTAGGTCTAGGTCAGGTTTGAAGATGGGTGACTTTGACCCAATTTCAAAGGTCACAGAGCCATTTGGTTGAATACTGTTTCTGCATGATATCTTGCATTTTAGAGGTAGCACTTTTATATTGCACAGCTTTATGGTTGCCTATAAGGGCTAGTTTGAGTTTGTAGATGGGTGACCGTGACCCAGTTTTGAGGGTCACACACAGACAGTAGACTTCCTTTTTTTGGCATAATAACTGAAGAAGGTCGTGAAAATGAGTGACCTTGCCATAATTTCAAAGGTCATAAAGCCACTTTGCTGAATATGGTTTCTAAATGGTGACTAATTTTTCAGCTATAAATTTTATATTGCCCAGGTTTTAAGTCATTTTTTAAGGGCTAGGTTAAAGTATAAAGATATGTGACATTGATGTATGATCAACCTTCACTAATTTTGTAAGGTCACAAGTGCCCCATCTACCACTATCAATAGGGTAGCGAGGGCAAGGGTAATGAGGGAGGGGAGCATCTATGTTTTACAAACATATCTTGTTTGTTAATGTTTTTGTGGCTCCGTCATATATGTCATTTTTCAACCCTTCTCTGAAGCATTTTACAATGATACTGTATATATGTATGAAAACCATATAATCAACTTTGCAAATAATGGCCGATTTTTGTCAGTATTGTTCTTGGTCTTTAAATCTTTCTATTTTAGCCTAGATGTTTACAGATTTTATTATTCTTGATCTTTCTCTGCTTTCAAACGGAACAATTAATCATTCATGTAACATTATACCAAAATGCCCTCAGTAGTGAAATGGACCCATTGATCTACTGTCCATATAGGTTTTTACTCAGATTGCTGTTAGTTGAGATGTTTTTTTATTTTTGTCACATTATTATTGTTGCCCTTTCATCTGTAGTTTGATCTGTTGATCTTTCTCTAAACCATGTTCTAATGATACTGTATGTATGTATCAAGAACATGCTATCAAGTTGGCAGATATTGCCAGAGTTTGGTCAATATTTTTCTGAATCTTTAATTTTCTGTCTATGTTAGCATAAATGTTCTGATGGTGCTTAAACGGAGACATTTGTCTTGTTCCCATGCAGGTTTCTTCTCAGATTGTTATCATTTGAGATGTTACTGTTTAAACTTTTTCATATTATTTTATGTCCCCGTCGTCTGCTACATCATCTTTCATTCTTTCTATAAACCAATTTTGAAAATATGGCTGCCTCAGCCCGTTTTTCACGGAAAATTTGAGATATTTCCCTAATTCATATAATTTGACATAGCGTGTAATTTGGATCAATATTTTACAACATTACAGGTGCAGCCACTTGTCCAGGTAGGTTTATTATGTAAGTATGGTTGAAGAGATTCTCTGCTCATAAAAGCAATTTTTCTAACTTACAAGTACAAAATTACCCCCCCCAAAAAAAAGTATATAACATGGTATCAATACGTAAAACGAATTAAAAGTAAAATTATTCCGTAATGCCTAGATAGATAGATTTTTGTGTTCCCATAAATAAAGGTGCATATTCATGATACAAATTTATATGAACGATTAAAGTGTTACTTCTAAATATAATTAAAGCGGCCTGCTTTATTCCTGAGCAAGATTTTGGCACTTTCTAAGTATTGCTCTAAGTAAAATATAACCTTTAAGGTATCTGAAATTCTGCAGGCATGTACCTAACATTTATTTGACATTCTCTGGTGCGCTACGATCTTGTAACAGCGGCTCGCGATAGAGCATCCGGATGCTGTTCCCGTGTGAAGTTAAGCTTAAGAGCACCGGCCATGGGTGTTCGCCATGTTTGGGGTTCATGGCAGGAGGAAGTCTGGTGCAGCCGCCTTACTGTCCAGCCTCCACTGACGTCCCCCACTTCACACTTTTTTTCATTCATTATATTTGTATCAATGATACATTTGGTGCAGTAGAAGACAGACTCGTGTTCTGTAATAATTCTGGGAGCTGTGCGGAGTGGAGTGTGCTCCGTCATTATTGCAAGAAGAAAGCAGAGACTGTCTTGGCAGGCAACATGCAGAACTGTGCCTTCCTTCTGCCCATCCCACACCCCATGCCCACCCCTCCGATTTGGGGCCCCCTTGTTCCATGCAGTGCTGTGTCATGTCATGCTGAGCTGATCTGGATGGGCGAATGCATCGTCATGGGATGTTGCGAAAAATATCCAATGTCACATTCCTATAAGACAATCATTATTTTGGTATTAATTTGAAAGTTTTCACTTACAGTTCTGGTGTCATTATTTTCAAATGAAGGGAGACAATTGCGTTGATATAAAATAATATATAAATTGACCTTTCAAGTTCTAGAAAATTCAAAACTGGCAAAACCAAAAGAACCCTTTGGGGCTACTATTATTGATGGGGTGAGAGGTTCCACTATATTGGGTGCGTCACAAATTTAGATCCATCCCCCCCCCCCTCATATGGGGTCCATGGAATTACACAATCTTCAGGTGGCGAAGGGCGAGCATAAAATGACAGTGGTGGAGGATAGCGTTGTCAATGATTATAAAATGTAAGACATCAAATCATGTTAAGCACAATGATCGACTTCCTTTGTTCTTGCAAGTTTGATCAAGAGAAAAAGAAGTCTCTCTGTGTATGTCCTTGAATAATAGATCATGGTCATTTTAAATTTGACCATTTGCCCAACCCTTTCATTTTTTTGTAAATCACATCTCAAATCGTAATCAAAATAATGAATTGATGGTTTGTATCACGTAAAATCCTACTTTTAATTCAAACCACGATAACAAGAGGCACGTGACGTCTGTATGTGATCTCACATGCACAGCCTAGACCACTTTCTCTAGGTCTAATGCGTCCGCACATTTATGAAAAAAATGAAACGGAAGGTATTTGTGTTTAAAAGTACAAAATGTTGTCCCTTCAGCATGAAAATATGGCTGCCTCAGCCCGTTTTTCACGAAAAGATTGAGATATTTATATAATTTGACGGAATGGTGATTTGGATTAATATTTTACATCATTACAGGTGCAGTCACTTGTCCAGGTAGGTTTATAATGTAAGTATGGTTGTAGAGATTCTCTGCTCATAAAAGCAACTTCTTAAATTTACTAGTACAAAATTAATCCCCCCTCCCCCCGAAAAGTACGTATTCACATAAAAATATATAGCATGGTATCAATACGTAAACGAATTAAAAATAAAATTATTCCGTAATGCCTAGATAGATAGATTTTTGTGTTACCATTAATAAAGGTACATATTCATGATAATAATTTATATGAACGATTAAAGTGTAACTTCTAAATATGATTAAAACGGCCTGCTTTATTCCTGAGCAAGATTTTGGCACTTTCTAAGTATTGCTCTAAGTAAAATGTAATCTTTAAGTATCTGAAGTTCCACAGGCATGTACCTAACATTCATTTGACATTCTCTGGTGCGCTACGATCTTGTAACAGCGGCTCGCGGTAGAGCATCCGGATGCTGTTCCCGTGTGAAGTTAAGCTTAAGAGCACCGGCCATGGGTGTTCGCCATGTTTGGGGTTCATGGCAGGAGGAAGCCTGGTGCAGCCGCCTTATTGTCCAGCCGCCACTGACGTCCCCCACTTCACACTTTTTTTTTAATCATTATATTTGTATCAATGATACATTTGGTGAAGTAGAAGACAGACTCGTTTTCTGTAATAATTCTGGGAGCTGAGCGGAGTGGAGTGTGCTCCGTCATCATTGCAAGAAGACAGCAGAGACTGTCTTGGCAGGCAACATGCAGAACTGTGCCTTGCTCCTCCCCAACCCCAACCCCAACCCCACCACCACCACCACTTTGCAGCCCCCTTGCTCTATGCAGTGCTGTGTCATGTCATTATCAGCTGATTTGGATGGACGAATGCACCGTCATGGGATGTTACGAAAAATATCAAAGGCCACATTCCTATAAAACAAATCATTATTTTGATTTTAATTTGAAAGTTTTCACTTGCAATTCTGGTGTCATTAATTTTAAAGGAAGAGAGACAGTTGCGAAGATATAAGCTAATATATCAATTGATCTTTCAGGTTCACGAAAATCCAAAACTGATAAAACCAAAAGAACCCTTTGGGGCTACTATTATTGATGGGGTGAGAGGTTCTACTATATTGGGTGCGTCACAAATTTATACCCACCCCCCATGTGGAGTCCATTGAATCACACAATCTTCATGTGGCGAAGGGCGAGCATAAAATGACAATGATGCAGTACGGCGTTGTCAATGACTATAAAATGTAAAACATCAAAACATTTTAAGCACCATGATCGACTTTCTTTGTTCTTGCACGTTTGACCAAAAGGAAGAAAAATCTATTTGTGTATGTCCTTGAAAATTAGATCATTGTTATTTAAAATTTGACAATTGGCCCAACCAATACTTTATTTTGTAAATCACATCTCAAATCATAATCAAAATACTAAATTGAATGTTTGTATCACTATAATCCTAGTTTTAAATCAAACTACGATAACAACAAGAGGCACGTGACAGTCTTGCCTGTATGTGATCTTACATGCACACTTACTCCAGGTCTAATGCTTTGGCAAATTCATGACATAATAGTACGGAAGGTATTTGTGCTAAAAAGTACAATATGTTGTCCCTTCAGAATGAAAATATGGCTGCCACAGCCCGTTTTCCACGAAAAGATTGAGATATTTCTCCAATTCATATAACTGGAATATTTTACATCATTACAGGTGCAGTCACTTGTCCAGGTAGGTATATCGTGTAAGTATGGGTGCAGAAATTCGCTGGTCATAATAGCAACTTCTTTACTAGACTTGTATAACCAGCATCTTAGATTTGTAGAAGTTGGATACTGAGAGATCCGACAGATGTTGAACACAGCTACAGATGAATAAAGTAGGTCTATATTCAAATTTTGTGCTATAGATAAAGCTACATTTTCTGCCTTTTTTGTACAATATCAAAACATTTATACCACCAATTTCCATAATATTATTCCTCAATCTTCAGCCATAAACAATAAACTATCAAAATTTAAGCCAGTGATGGCAACCTGTGTGTGACACTGACTAGCCGACCGCTCATATACATTACCAAGTGCACATACTATCACTGCATATACTCCAATATGTATGTTTCATTCCTTTATCTTTCATGCGACATTTGCCAATTAGGGTCCATGTAGTGCTTACACTGAGAATATACAATGTTTGATCTTAGATGTTAATCAACATTTGGAGAAAAATGAGTATTATAATGTATTCTTATCGTATTGCCCATGCTGACAGTCTGTAACCAAAGAGGGTAGACAGTGAAACTGAAATATTGAATCACTTGTTTTAGTCTTTTTATGTAATGAATACATACATTTTAATTTAATTCCAAAAGTCCTGCAAACTAACAGTAACTATGCAATTTACCTCTTTCAATACCCCCCCCCCATCCCGTTGTTGTTTTCTTGGTTTACGGGCTAGATGGCCAAAATTTTGGAAACAGGAGGGAGTCCAAAAAGTCCGCGATAATGAAGATTGAGAATAATGTACTTTTGTTTTGGCTCTGTCAAGTTAGTTAAATAGGAATTATAAACCTTGTATTCTAAAACTTTTGTACTGGAAAGAAACAGTTAAGAGCTGGCTACATCTGGGAAAAGTGTAAATTAACAGGATGGTAAATGACTTTTCTATAGATCTATGTGCTGATTTTAAAAAAAGCCGAAAAAAAATCCCCATTTTAAATTTCATTTTCCCCATTTTTGCCAATTTTGACAATAGAAGGGCCGGTAAATTGAAAAAAAGATCAATGATGTGGCCTTGTGTACATATTAAAGAAGGCTATCATTAAAAACATTTCTTGTGCAGATCATCTTGAAAGGCATCAAATTGTTAACTTGTTATGGTACCCATACAGGTAATATGAAATTACCAGCTTTACAAAGGTGAAACATTGCATATAATGCATGAAACCCCGACATCTCTTACTTTGAATTGTGCCAAATGTAAACAATAAATATGTAACACCGACAAGTTTACATATTGCTTCTACTGTAAATGCCCTCCTCTTTTCGATCATTTTTCAATTTCAAAATATTTTATAGTTTAGGTGACTTACACTGTATGAATTTAATTACAAACAAGTGCGAAATTCAAACCAAAATAGTATATATTGCATACATTTGTTCCTCAAGAACTTTATTTGGCATGTATATAAATGTACATACTAATAATACAATAGAATATTCATTTAAAATCCCCCATAAAGAGACCAGTCCCGTATTGCTACCAGCTTTTAAGATCAGCTGACTTGTCAGTAGCTGAGCTTTTCTTATGGTCCTTCGTCTGTCGTTGTCCGTCGTCTGCCGTCAACAATCGACTTCTTCTCCAAAACCGTCAGCCAGATTCACTTCCAGCTTGGTGGCAATGTACCTTGGGTGAGTCTCTACCAAGTTTCTTATATTGGTCATGCTCCAGTGATTTTTTTATTTTCTAAATGATTTTTGGGGTTTTCATTTGGGACAAATTTGAAAAAAAAAATCTTCTCTTATTTTTTATGATTTTTGTGTGTTATTACTATTTTCGACTTCTTCTCCAGAACCGTCACTCAGATTAAGCAGAAACTTTGTGGATATGTTCCTTGCGGAAGGGTCAAACAAAGTTGTTCACTAGGAGGCAATGCTGCGGATTCCTGATTTTTAACGATTGTTTCAATTTGGTTACTCACCGATAAATGCACCTTTTCTATTGATGACTATGTAAGTCAATGGATATCCTAATGCTAATTCACATTTTTGACTTCTTCTGCAAAACCGTTAGTCTGATTGACTTCAAACTTGGTGGCAATGTACCTAGGGTCGGTCTCTAGCAGATTTGTTCAAATGGTCATGCTCCATAGCTTTTTGGATTATATATATATATATTGGGGGGGGGGGGGGGCGGGGGCAAATCTCAAAAAATCTTCTCCAGAATCGTGACTCACATTAAGCTGAATCTTTGTGGATATGTTCCTTGCGGAAGGGTCAAACAAAGTTGTTCACTAGGAGGCAATGCTGCGGATTCCTGATTTTTAACGATTGTTTCAATTTGGGTACTCACCGATAAATGCACCTTTTCTATTGATGACTATGTAAGTTAATGAAATTCTAACGCTAATTCACATTTTTGACTTCTGCGAAACCGTCAGTCTGATTGACTTCAAACTTGGTGGCAATGTACCTAGGGTCGGTCTCTAGCAGATTTGTTCAAATGGTCATGCTCCATAGCTTCTTGGATTATATATATATATATATATATATATATATATATATATATATATATATATATATATATATATATATATATATATATATATATATATATATATATATATATATAGATATATATATACATATTTATATTTTTGAAATCTTCTCTGAAACCGCTCACCCAATTGCTTCGATATCACGAAGGAACAGACTCCTTGTTCTGAATTTATTAACCAGGTAGCGCTGCGATTTTTATTATTATTATTATTATTATTATTATTATTATTATTATTATTATTATTATTATTATTATTATTATTATTATTATTATTATTATTTTGGCTATTTTTTATGATTTTTTTATGAGTTATTGCCATTTTCGACTTCTTCTCCAGAACCGTGACTCACATTAAGCTGAATCTTGGTGGATATGTTCCTTGTGGAAGGGTCAAAGAAAATTGTTCAGTAGGGGACACTGCTGTGGATTTCTGATTGTTAACTTTTTTATTTTCAATTTGGGTACTTATTGATAAATGCACCTTTCCTATTGATTACTATGTAAGTCACAGGGCATTCTAGATGTAATGCTAATTCAAATTTTGGAACCATCAACCAGATTCACTAAAAATTTGGTAGCCGTGTACCTTCGGTGGATTTCTGTCAAGTTTGTCCAAGTGGTCATGCTCCAGCGATTTTTGAATTTTTTAAAATAAATTTTTGAAGGTTTCTTTGGACAAATCATTACAAAATCTTCTCCAAAACCACTCACCCAATAGCTTTGATATCACACAGCAACACTTCTGGGGACTCCTAGTTCTTCATTTGTGCAATAGGTAACGCTGTATTAAAAAGAATAATGATTTCTTGACTGTTTTCGGTATTTTCAACCTTTTCTCCAGAACCGTCCCTTAGATTAAGCTGAAACTTTGTAGATATGTTCTTTGAAAAAAGGTCAAACAAAGTTGTTCACCAGATGGCATTGCTGTGAATTTTTTTATTTTATGTGATTTTTTTTCAATTGGCGTATTTGTTTGTAATGCAACTTTACCATTGGTAACTATGTCACACTTGGTAGGGATGTACCTTTGATAAGTGTCTACCTATTTTGTCCTATCCAAAGTTTACAGGAACACAAGTGTGATGAATCTCTACGTCAGCTGAGCATGGGCTGTTCACACAGCTCTCTTATTATAATCACACTACTGTTTAGATTTACAGTCTGTATGACCTAATGAGACCCTTGAAATGAACTGTTTTTGCCATATTATTCTCAATAACTTCAATGTGAGTTGCTCCTGCTATTGCCTTTGACGACAGCCCAATACCTATGACTTTTTGTTGGACCAAGAAAAACTTTTCCTTAATAAAACTACTGCAAATACTAAAAAATCAGCTTTGAATTTAATCATCAAAATTAAAACTTGCATACTTCAAAATAAACCTAATGGTAATAATTCATAAACTAACACCAACTCATGCGTAAGATTATTGGTTCATCATTGCGCAATAATTAGCTTTTAGAAAAATAAAGTTTCGTAAGATAACCAGTGTTTTAAGTTGGCATCAAGAAGAAAATTTTGTGATGTTAAAAAAAATCCACTCACGTTGATGTGAAAGTATGTATGGTCATACAGGATACCATGAACATGTAATATTGAAATTTTTGCACATAATATGATCCGTAGGGTCATGGGCCTCTTTACGAGTTAAGACAGACTGTAGATCAGTTTTCACATTAAAACCACTCCTATAGTAAATGGTGAACATTTTACCTGGGATACTTTAATTTAACACATAAAAATTAATCAATCGAAAGGTCCTACTGATAGTGTTGGTTTTCCAAGTTGAGTTGTTAATATCTCCATTTCACAAATATAAAACTTTTTTTTTTCCTCAAAATTTAAATGTAATCAAACAGACAAACCTCAATATATTTTTAGGCAAATTTTTATCTAATCCACGGTACCATTTTTCTGAGATGATAAATATGCCCCGTCAAGAAATACTAAATCCTTTCAATCAAAACCTCCCCATGCATAAGACAGTACATTGTACACCATTTCGCCATTCTCTCTTTTTTACATTTAATGTTTTATTGATACGTGTGTTTCGACCCGAGAGTCGGCAAACAACAATTGAATCTATGCTGTAACTGACAAATTATGTCTACACTCCTGCTAACCCTTTTCAACATATGAATTCAAGTTGCATGTCACTAACGGCCCTGCAGAATGTATGTATATTTTAATTCCATATTCGTGTTCATGATATATAAAGTTTGTGATTACAATGTACCAACATGCAATACAACACATATGCGGGGAGATGAAGGATGCGATTCATAGTCCAATCTGTGCAATAAAGCCCATGGGGAACTGGTGCAGGTAAATCCGCTGCTATATCTTTTATTTGTTTTTTAATGTATGATCCTACAAACGCAGGCTAACTCTGAAGTCAAAAGAGTTTATCATAAGTCCAAGGCTTAATTTCATGAATCCATTACTTAAATCTTTACTTGATTATTTCTTCAATATCGTTAACTTTAGTAGATAGATTATGTGCAAAGCAGCAGAACATCGCATATAAATATAACATGTAACAAGAGGTTTGTGTGAACAGTCCATACTCAGCTAACCTAAAGATTCATCACACTTGCGGCTCTGTGAACTTGGGATAGGATCAAGGTCACGCATGTATTGAGCAAGTCTAATCTTTATGGAAGAACACTAACATGTGCAACATCAAGGTTCCAGTTCAAGTAGTTCTCAAGTTACAGTGAAGAGTAAAACTCATGTATGTTGCACTGTGATCCTAGAAACGAGGTCAAGGTCACTCCTGTACTGTCTAAGCGTGACCTTCATAGAGAAACATTAACATGTGCAACATCAAGTACCTAACTCAAAACAGATGTCAAGTTATCGAGTGAACAATAACTTTCATGTCAGTTGTCTTGTCACCTTAGGAATGAGGTCAAGATCCAAAAATCATTGGAGCATGATCGCTTGCACAAAATATGTAGACACTTATGAAAGGTACATCCGAACTAACTTTGGCACAAACCTGGCAAAAAATTATTTACGTTATAACCATTACAACATATTCCCATGTAAAACTTTCCTGTTAATATTTTTAAAAGATTTTCCGAAAAAAATCATAAAAAATCGAAAAAATCACTGGAGCATGACCATTCAAGGAAACGTGGTAGGGACCTAACTGAAATACATTGCCACCAAGTTTAAGGTCAATCTGACTGAGGGTTTCTTCAGAGACGTCCAGAGTATCTATCAGCATTAGAATGCCCATTGATTTGCATTGAAATAAATAGGAAATGTTCATTTACTAATAAGCAACGAATTAAAAAAATAAATAAATAAAAATCAGGAATCCATAGCAGTACCACGTAGTGAACAAATTTGTTTGACTCTTCCACATAGAACATATCCACCAAGTTTCAGCTTAACCTGATTGACGGTTCTGGAGGATAAGTCGAAAATAGCAAAAACACAAAAGTAGCATCCAAAATTAGAAAAAAAATCGCAGCGCCACCTGGTGAACAAATAAAAACTAGGAGTCCGTAGGAGTTCTCCTGTGTCATATTAAAGCAATTGAGTGAGCAGTTTCCGAGAAGATGATTTTTAAAATTTTGCCCCCCAAAAAGACCAAAAATTGCATGAAAAGTAAAAAAATCAATGGAGTGTGACTATTGAAATCATCTTGGTAGCGACTGACCCAGGTTACATCCTCACAAATTTTGAAGTCAATCTGGTTGATAGTTTCAGAAAAGAATTCAAAAATGTGAACTAGAACAAAATTGCTTCACAGCAAATCTGGGTGCTTTCAAAATGAGAACAGTTTGAAATGTTGCACGTTGCCATTGTTCTACATTATCTAAATTTTGTGTATTAGCCTAATGTGCATAATTTTAAATGTTACAACTTTGTTCCTGGTTCATTGGATGTGGCCATGACACAAACTTATAAACTGAAGTTAAAAGACACCAATATTTATAACAGTTTCGAAGCTATTCAACATTTTAATTTTATGTATTTGCCTAATTTGCATCAATTAAAATTGTGCAATTTTGGATCATGGTTCATTTGATGTGGCTATGTCACAAGTCTATGGATTGAAATTGGAATGGCACCTCTACCTATAATAGTTTTGAAGCTATTCATAATTTAAATCCTGCAAAATCACCTAATTTGCATAAATTAGAATCCTTTGGTTCATGGTTCATTGGATGTGGCTTTGCCACAAACCTTTATATTGAATTTGGAATGGCATCTATATGTATAATAGTTTTAGATATACAGTGGTACCTGCTGTATGTGGCCACCCTTTCTGCCAAGAGAAAGGGACCACATACAGCAGGTGACCTGTCACCACAGGTAAATTTTACAAGGAAATCGACTCCTACGTCTGAGCCAAGTGACTACCAAAATCAATGCGGCTGCTCACGGCAGTGGTTGCATACAGCAGGTACAACTGTATTCAACTTTTACATTTTTCAGTGCCTCTAATTAGCATAGTTTGAAATTCTGCAACTTTCATTTAGTGTCCATTTTGTTGGCAAGTGTCTTAAATCTGTACATGCACATTGAAATTTTGAGCCTATCTACAATAGCTTGGATGATATAGAGCTTTTAAAATTTTAATTGCCCTTCATTTGCCTAATTTCAAATATCATGACTATTTCCCGACCACGTGCACTATTTCACTGGTAGGTCAGTCACAATGGCAAGTTTGGTGGTTTGGGGAATAATAGTGCTTTAGAAAAACTCCAGACAAATTTGGGTGCAATGGAAATAACAAAAATAAGAACCAGAGGAAAAACAATATGTCTGTGTTGGCACCCAGACATAAGAAAGAAAGAAAGAAAGAAAGAAAGAAAGAAAGAAAGAAAGAAAGAAAGAAGAAGAAAGAAAGAAAGAAAGAAAGAGAGAGAGAAAGAGAGAGAGAGAATTAGTTCTTGGAAAAACAAAATGTCTGGGTTGTCACCCGGACATTATTAGCATTAGAATGCCCAGTGACTTACATAGTGTTCAATAGGAAACGTGCATATACCCAGAAGTACCCAAATTAAAAAAAAAAATCGTTAAAAATCAGGAATCCACAGCAGTGCCACCTAGTAAACAGTTTTGTTTGACCTTTCCACAAGGAACATATCCTCCAGCATTCATCTTAATTTGAGTGACGGTTCTAGAGAAGTCAAAAATAGCAAAACACGCGCGCACACACAAAATAGAAATAATTGCAGCGCCACGTGGTGAACAACTAGGGCGCCCTAGGAGTGTCCCAGTGTGATCTCAAAAGTGAGCGGTTTCAGATAAATTTGTTTAAGATTTGCCGCCCCCCCCCCCGAAAAAAATGAAAAATTCCAAAATCACTGGAGCGTGACTATTTCAACGAACTTGGTGAAGACCTGCCCAAGGTACATTCCACCAAATTTGAAGTAAATCTGACTGACAGTTAAAGAGGAGAAGCCGAAAATATCAATTATGGATGGACGGATGACGGACAAAGGACCATCCTATCAGCTCAGCCATGGCTGACAAGTCGGCCAAGCTAAAAAATATAAAATGGGGCCCATTTTAAAACTAATGCAATAGGATAATTTGGAATTTTTCAAGAATTGAAAAACAAAAAAACAAAAAAAAAACTGGCTGTGAATTTCAGATCTTCAAGGTCCATATTTTTTTCCAATGGAAACCCAGAATTTTCAAGTGCTTACAGGCAGTGTATGAACCGAGTCGATTGTATTATGCATCCAAGGCCGGTTATATTTGGCTTCTACAGCTTGTTCCTATTAAAGTGGTATGACTGGACAATTGACATATTAAATGAATATGTTGGAATATAAAATGTATATTATGTACCACACATGTCTGTGTTTTACTCATGATTTGCAAATACAAAAAACATGTAGCTTCTGTTGAAGTTATGTGTTTTTGTTTCAGATTTGGTGGGTACCTGTGGTTTTTGAGTCTTGACCAGGAACACAGAGAATACGTCCTCTTCTGTGTCACTGTGTTACAAATAGTGCCACTGTTCCTACACAGAATCGGGTTGCATCTTAGTCAGCCATAACAATCTCGAGCTGTCCATTAATCGGCAGTGTTATACTGTTGAGTTTTAAGGTAATAAGCATTGGTCCCCGGATGGTGTAGAACGTGTCAGGTCTCCATACCCAATGTGAGGATTGAATGCCCAGCTAGTCGTATGCACAGGCATCAAGACACCGCTTACACGTTAGAATTTCTTAATGGCTTGAAAACAAACACACAAACACAAGTGCTCCCCTCCCCCAGCCAGCTGGAATAAAATGAATTCACATGCCACTCATAAATTGGTAAGGTGATTTGGGTCAGTCTTGCACGGAATGGGTGGCCAAATGGGCCGCTGGAACCAGCGAAGGCCCCCAGCAGAATATACAGAATCAGTGACCCAGGATGTTTTATCAAAGGATTGTTGTAAAAATACTCCTCTATCTGCCCCATCCCCTTCTCTCTCATCCCACTTCTTTGCCCAGGTTGGCCTGACAAGGCACTTGTTATTAAGCGAAATTAGGGCAACAGCCGCCTTAGTAGCTTTTGACCAGTGGTTGCTCTCAGCCGAGAAATATATGAATTAACGGATCCGAGTTAGGTATCAATCCTCTCGGGATCATACGCACAGGAAGAGAGAGAGAGAGAGAGAGAGAGAGAGAGAGAGAGAGAGAGAGAGAGAGAGAGAGAGAGAGAGAGAGAGAGAGAGAGAGAGAGAGAGAGAGAGAGAGAGAGAGAGAGAGAGAGAGAGAGAGAGAGAGAGAGAGAGAGAGAGAGAGAGAGAGAGAGAGAGAGAGAGAGAGAGAGAGAGAGAGAGAGAGTGTGTGCGTGCGTGCGTGCGTGGAGGGGGTGCCAGGCTAAGGGGAACCACAATTGCAAGTATTTCATTATCCTTTCTATGCATCTTAAATGTGATATGTATACCAATTGATATATATTTAAGTTAACGTTTCATGATCAATATTGAGAAAAGCTGGTTGGGGAGGGGGATGGGCACTTGTGTTTTTGCTTATCACATAAAATGTCCATCCAGACACCAGTGGCTATTATAATTATAATTCTTGGTCAGTGGTGTGTAAAGTACAAGTAAAATTCTTGAAGTTATGGATTAGTAAGCCATGACAATGCGACCACATACTTTTGTGATCCAGACAACAGAAGGTTTTATTGCATGGGCTGGGGCTGGGGACTGGGTGCAAGAAATCTGCTGCAGGAATTAATATCTCACGGCAAATTCCCCCTCCCCCCATGGTGAAAGTTGTGTGGCCGCTGATTTGATCACATGGTAGCAAACATGCATACAAGACTGTCATGCTTCACATTTAACCCGGCTTATCAGACTCCCTGATGAGGGCCATATCTTACAGCCAAATATTTTTGCTGATTTGTTCTCATACAATTGTTTATCCTGGGAGAATGTCTAAAATTCAGCTACAGCCATCTGGTCAGTATTTCTTCGCTTTTGTGCTAATTTACATCTGTGGACTGGAAAAACATGTTCAAAAATATCAAATATGTCTTGCCGGTTTTCCTGCATCCCACTGCAATATCTGTAATGTAGTTTTCGTTAAAAAAAATAATGAAATGACAGATAGTCATTTAATTTTTTTTTTCATTGCGGGTACGGGTAAACGAAACCTCGTGAAGTGTGCAGTGATAATGACTTCATGTATCACACATTTATAAGCTGTATAAGCCTGAGCAGGGTTGCCAATTGGAGCCAAAATGGACTGTAGTCTTGAATGGAAAAATACAGAAATGCTGGTCCTGTGCATTCGTATTTGACAGAGGCCACTACATACAATGAAGCAAATAGCCTAATTTAGCTGATGCACTAAGAGTTTTTGTCGTTTGGATGCTGTTCATGCATAAAGCTTGAGTGTATGGGTGGTAAGGTAGATGGGGTCCCATTGTGCTGGTAGAGCAAATTATTTTCCCCCAATACAGAGTACAGAAAATAATATTCCGAAATACTGGCCAGTAGGGAAAATTAGAGGCATCCAGTATATGTTGGTACTCAAAAAAGAATATGCCCCGCTGCCGCAGTGCAGAAATACACTGTACCCTCACCCTCCACCCCCTCCCCATATTGCTGTAGTTTATTGTTGAATTCACATAGTGATAAAAGCACCGATAATTTCAAATTGGTATCTTCATCAGATTGAAATTACTTTGTACCATTGAATATGTTCCATCATTTGCGTGCAGACTAAACATCAAATTTTCAATGTATCAAATGGAAATTTTCATTGATCTTCATTCGTTCATTTTCCCACTTACCATTCTGTACTCACTGGTCGGGCGTCTTCACACTCATATAACATAGTGGGCTACTATTTAGACCAAGCACGCATTCAGAGGAGTATTTACACACGTTGCGATGTGTTGTCCGATATTTTTTTCTTAATTTTTGCTTTTGTTTGCTTGTTCAGTTTTTTCTTTTGTTTGTTTGTTTGTTGTTTTTTGGGGGGGGTTGCTTTATTTTGACAACAGATTCAAATGTGTTCTAAATTCATTAACTTCATTTGGATAATAAATAAAATGTTTGAATCGTTTGAGTGTTATTACTCAGCTAGGTAGAATTTCGTACAGAGCTGTGTGTATTTCAAAGGTTGAATGTTTTTCCTCGTTTGGAACTGATTTGGGACTATAGTGGTGCCAACTGAGTATTTCCACTCATCCGAGGCTTTAAAATAGACACAGATCAGCTCTTAATCAGTGTTTTTCCTCACGCGGACCTCGTTTTCGATTTCTTATACAAGCTGGGTTGAGTATTTCCAATCAGCTGGGTCTGTTTACAAGGTTTTGTATGGATTAAGTGTGTCCACTCAAGCAAGATTGTACATATGTGGACCTGCCAGGTACTGAATTCCAGAAATGGCGATAAAAAGTCACCAATTTCTGTAAATCGAACCAAAAAACAGAAAAATAGAATTTCTGTTTTTAAAATAAATTGTGTTATTTTTACAAGATCACATTTGTTATTATTTTTACTCTTTTAAAGAGTATTCTGATTGTGGGTTCGAGCTATTTGCATCGACTTGGGTCACTCGGTCTTTATCAAGAATGCGGCACCCGTCGATTATCTACGAGAGGTTTATGTCAGACTGTTTTGGATGATCATCAGGTTTGAAAATCTTCTGAAATATTTACCGCAAGTTAATTACTTTCATCTTCAGGAGAGCAAAAAAGGTGTGCTTGGCATGGTACCCATTTTCCATATCCAGGCCACGTCATTGGATGACAACTTGCTTTGTATTAAAGTGATTTTTTAAATTTAGTTATGACATTAAAAGTGTAGACTTTCAAGTGCCAAATTTCTAACATTGGGCATATTTGACCAGCATTGTCTACATTTCATTGTTTTTGTATGATCGTGGTCTTGTGAAAAGGGTAAGAAAATACGTGAATGCTAGGTTCGGAAATACATTGTTGGATGAATGGTCCTTTGCATGAAAGCTTGAGCAAAGAAAACGGAAAACCAGTTTAGCTCTTTCTCATGTCACAAATGCAGATCTCTTGTTTGATTGGTACGTCTCAGATTATCAGCACATTTTCCGGTCCGGTTATTTATTCTAGCTGACTTACTGCTTGACTTCATGACATTATATATTATTTTGGTATTGCAGACGCAGACGGCCAGAAATGTAAAAAGGAACGAAGGTGAAAAAAAGTATACCCAGGCATGTCTTTATTTTAACCGTACCATGGGGAGGAGTACTTTGCAGTGTTCAAGTAACCTTGAATACCTTTAGTTGCTCACAATTTTAAAATCAAGCGAAAATATTTAATTTGTATAAAGACCCAAAATTTCTTTCATATTTTCTAGGTGAAGATCGACTGCTGCGATGTTACTCTCTGGCGAAATTGACTCATCATTACCACAGGAATTCTTAATTTTCCATGTGGAATCTTCATTTCCGACGGATTGATAATTTCTAAGTGCATTACTCATCATTTGGAAATTGATTAACCTGTGTCCGTCTGGATTCTTCATTTTAGTGGGATTTCATGCTTTCAGGAAAGAAGCTTTACAGTGTTAACATGTAGGGACTAATGCTGAAGGATCCAGTTTATGGAATTGAAGCATTGTGTACAATATATTTTTGTGTGGGGACAGGCTCCAATTCTATTCTCTTGGAAAAAGCCTTTGGTTTATTGGTCCGTATGTCCAATTATGCGTGAGCGTCGCATAAATGGATTCAGATAACTTAGTACAATATGTTACAAATATTGTTCATCGTTTAAAGTGAGTACTGTATGAAAGAGGAATTGCGCTTTCGTTAGTCTTGATTCTATGACGTAATTTTTAAGCATGAAAGTGTGGACCAACACCAGCTCTGCTGGCTATATTTGTGAATATGGCACTATTGTGAATAAAAGTTGTGTGTTAAGAGAAAATTGACGTTTGTAGCCTGCTATATTGTCTTAAATATGGGATATATTACTCATGGGTGGCTGTGAGGTTGCCTTTGTATTAAACAATATCGCGGGAAATGGCGTTCTTCTGTAACAGGTTCTTCATAGAATTATAGTCATGCATAGCCCTGGTCGTACGTCTACTCATATCAAATGTTATGAAGCATTCTCTACACTATTCCCACGTTGTGTCACTTTAGCGGGATTTTTTTTTTCTGTGTGGGATGAAATACCCAATGAGTGGAGTGCATGAGTCACGTGGTGGTAGCGTATTATATTGTTCATTGAGCAGCATTCTAGGTTTTTAGAAAATGGATCATGATTGCAGACATCGTGGATTGTAATCTCATTTAATCAAATTAATGAACATTGAAAATATCGTTATCGATCGATGATAATTACTAGTAGTACATGAAGGGTCCAGAGTAATAATGGATGTAGATATGTGTAATCAAGTTGTGGACATTTTCGTCACTTGTTCGTGATAAAAGACATACTTTGTAATGTACATGGTAGAAAAAAATTTGAATTTTGTACATTCCTTTGTTGTGTTTGTTACCAACTTTTAGAAAATGGATCACGAATGCAGGCATCGTTGATTATCTCATTTAATCAAATAAATGAACATTTAAAGTATCGTTATCGATCGAAGATAGCCGGTGAATGGAGGATCCAGAGTGATAATGGATGTAGATACATGTATTTGTAATCAAGCTGTGGATATTCTTGTTAACTGTTCTTTGTGATACGACTGGTACATGGTAGAAAATATGATTTTCTGTCGGCACGCAGTAGAGACTGAAAATACTATTTAGCGGGTACGCAACAAGGATGGGCTAATAATGTCGTGCTCAGGGTATTTCGTACAGCCATGTTATTGGCTGAGGGCTTTGGCGATAAGCTATGCGTTTAATGATTGGTTCAGGTGACAGTTTGGGCTTAGTGTTTATACTCAAGAAGGGATTAACTTTTCATTCCACGCTTACGATTTCTGTAGATCGACTTTGAATTTATAATTCAAAAGTTAAAAGAGCCTGATTTGGTTCCGTGCTGAAATAGATTTACCTTCGCCTTCCGGAGTTTTTTGGCCATCTTGATTAATTAGATTGGGATGTGTTTTATCTCTGGTTTTGGTGCAGGGGTATTTTGGGAGACAAATATGCTCTAAATGGACACTGGAAATTGCTTAGAGCATTGATAAATGTTTGGATTAGTTATGGTCGTTGACCGTTGTTACACTGAAAATAATAAAAAGATATGTCAGATTGCGAGATGTATACCAGCTTCTGTTTACATTTTCAATTCAGCGTCCTAATAAACATATACGTGCGTAAGCAAATTGTATAAATAAAAAATGTTCGACTTTGTCTTATTCTTTGTATTGTTTAGGTTTAATTATGGTGTATGTGTACCTCTGACTAAAATCTGTTAATCTGTTACATTCCTTTGCTGTGCATGTTAAAAATGGAACATGATAGCAGGCATAGTTGATTATTATCTCGTTTAATCAAATAAATAAACATTAAAGTATCCTAAGCTTTTCTCTTGTCATTTTTAATGTGAACAGGCCTTGTCTGTTGATTGGTCATTTCTCGTCGTTTACAGAAGTTCCACGTTAGCTTTTCTGAGCCGTGGGATGAAAAAAAAATAATGACCAGTGGTGCATATAATTTCACAAAAATTAAATTTAAATGAAATCCCAGAAACTCTTGAAAGATATACAAGAGCTTGAACATGGGTGCAAAATGCACGAAGTCCAGTTACTTCCTCAGCCCGCTATGCCCTTGTGATGCTTGCTTAAAAATGATCGTAACTGAAAACATGATCTTTGGTTGCAATGAAAGTTTTGAAAGAATGTGGTGACAGAAAGAAGTTAGTGAGAGTTTTATGTGGGTTGCAATGGTGTCCAGTTAGCCGTGGCTGAAGATTTCTATGAATTGTTGAATAGCGCTCGTGCTGCACTCCACTGTAGCTACAGACCACATGTTGCGACGTCCCATGGACACCCTACTTGGTATTTCATGGAAAGAATGCCAGAATCCAAATGCAGTCGCATTGTTGGTAACTTTTCAAAAATAACTCCTGTATTGTTCACATCTCCCTTTAACAAATGCGAAAAAAATGTTTTGCTTTTTTTATAAATACTCTAAAGTAAATTTGCCTGTATGCCTGGAAAATTAATAAAATTCAAAATGTTTTACAATTTTGTTGAATGATAATTGAATGTGTCTTGACCACAATCTTTTGGATTCAAATGGCGCTTAAATTTTAATTTTGTGGTGAACATTAAATTGTTAAAAAGTGTGCCTAAGCAGCACAATTTCGAAAGTTTACCACTTGCATTTCCATTTCATTGAATGCTGCTATACAACACGTTCCTATTGACACCTCTGCCCGCATTTTAAAATAAAAGATATTCAACATTTAAAGCTCCGAATATACCTAATTAGTATAAAATCAAGATTTGTATCTTTTTTCTTTCGTTTCGTTGGAAGCTTGCTTCCAGAGGATCCCCCTAGATCGCCATATGTTTTCTGATGTGCTCTCGTCGGAAGACCCCGGCCAGCGCCCACATCAGTGAATGTAATAGAGAGTCAGCGGGGATGCTTTGGAGGTAAATTGGACGCAGCAAAAGAATAAATTCAAAGCGGGATTGACACCTTTATCTGTAATAATCTTGGAAAAAACTATATAAGCAAATGAGTATGTTTGCTTAGAAGGCAAGGTATTACAATAAATCATACACTGGCTGAATGGGGGGGGGGGGGTTGTCAGATTCGATCGACCCCCCCCCCCTTGCGATGTAAAAAAAATGAAAATAAAATAAAGCATTAACAGATAAAATCAAACAGCTTGGCCTATTACCACCGCTTTCAAATTAAATTTACTGTCTGGAGGTGTATCTAAACATCTATGATCTTTAAACTGTTCATACTTTCATATATAATCGTTACGTTTCAATAAACTTTCTCTGTGCTTTTTGTTATTAAAATGCTATATGTAATAATTACATCAAAAGCTTGATCTACGCAATATTGTAACTCATGCTACTGATGTCGCCATTATGGTTGTGACTTTTGTCCATTTTGTTTTGAAACCAAAGTCAGATTGCTAATTCAGTCACACATAATTATAACATTATTACAGGAGACCCACAGGGGCTTGTTTCGCAACTACAGACACCGAGCGGAGCAAGGTGAGCCCCCAGTCTGTGTTCATGGTTAGAAGGCAAGCAAGTAGCATCAAACTTAAAACACAGAACAGACGTTATCGCAGTTCAAGGTCTTTTCAGAGTTTAATATCGCACTCATCTCGATAAAACTTGGTAAATGTCTGCAAAAATATTTTTCTACTGATCGATATTATGAAACCATCCCTGTGTTGTACATATATTGGATCCTCATGTGATAAAGCGCTTGAATTGTATCAAGAATCCAAAGTCGCATTTTGCCCTCCACAGTGCCATCTCGTGGCATAGATCCGTTGTTGAAGTTCGTAATTCCACTTTGCCCACACAAACAACTTCACCGATCCAGTTTCGACGCCTGAATACACAAAACTGCTCTCTGAATCTTCTGAACACATATAATCCCTAATTTTTCTCACGATCAGACAGTTTTTTTGCTGAAGCTTGGTGATCACCAAGCCAATGACTTTGATAATATCAGTATTAACGTACCTCGTACTTGTTCCAACTTTGATGTTCCTTTAACAGCTATCTTTAACCAGTCTATTCAAACTGGCTTATTGCCACAAGACTGGAGGGACTCTCACTCAAATATAAGCCCGTGATTCAAAAAAGGCTACCGACCCTCAGTCACTAATTGTAGACCCATAGCACCCACCAGCCAGATAGTAAAACTCCTAAAATGCTTGTTTCGTGACCAGCTCTTAGATCTTGTTGCCAGTAAAAACACCAGCAATTGTAACCAGCATGGTTTCCAGGACAAATCTTCCTGCATCACACAGCTTCTTGAGTGTCTGAACGACCGGACTGACAATTTTGACAAATCTTTACAAACCACATAATTTACCTTAACTATAGCAAGGCTTTTGATACGGTCACTCACAAGAGGCTCATTCACTAACTCCGTCAGGTTGGTATTAGAGGCAAAGTCCTAAACTGGATTGAAAATTTGTTCAGAGATCGGAGGCAAAAAGTTGTACTCAGAAACGGTATCTCCTCTTGGCAAAGAGTTTCCAGTGGAGTCCCTCATGGCTCCATCCTCGGTGCACTTCTCATTTTGTTATATGTTTCATCGTTAGAAAGGGCTCAGAAAAGATGTCTAAAACTGTGTCCCACTGAAATAGAACTACCCTCCCTATAAAGTAGAAGATTAAGTACAGACTTACAGGAAACTTATAAATCCATGCACCAGCACTACAAATCCGACAAAAACCAATTCTTTTCACATCCCAAAGACAGTTACGTGGTCACTCCCTTAAAATCCAAAAAGAATTTGCTCGCACAAATGTTGGGAAGAATTCTTTTCTCACAGGGTGGTTGATGCATGGAATAACGTAAAACAGGACACAGTAACAGCCCCATCTCTCTCTCTGCTTTTAACAGGAAATTGAGAGCCCCGCTTAATGCATAAGGGGTTTCAAACAACCAACCTTCCGCGCCATGTTTGGCCTCTCTTTCTGATGGCGCCAAACAAAACGGGAAGTCCCCATGTCATTGGCGGGTATTTGCCGATACTGTCATATAGTGAAATATCAGCCAATGAGAGTCGACTTCCGCATTTGGTGTGGAGAAGTGCGACAGAGCGAAGCCAAAATGGCTTTCTGTTCTCTTAATCTTTTCTTGTTCGTTTATGAAAGTATAATTTTTGGAATTGTCTGGTCTTAATCATCAGTTGGGGACACATCAAAGAATTATTGTGCAAATTGTTAATATAGTGAAACATAGGCAAGTGATTTGAAGTGACTTTCTTTTTTATTTTGTGTATTTAAGAATAGCACCTTGCATGGAAAAACAGCCTATGGATCTTGTTTTCACTGACAGGGAAAACAAGAGCCATGTCTTCAAAATACTATGAAGCTTAACAGCGTCCTTATACAGTGAAACCTCCCTATACCGAACACCCGTGGAACGGAACAAAAGTGTTCGGTATAGGGAGGTGTTCGGTTTAGGGAGGTTTCCACATTGTGGCCTCATGTCTTACCAACCGTACCATACAGATACCAGTGAGATCATTATGGTGGGAGCTACTCATGTTGACTACACGTACATCATTAAATAAATGAACAACAAAAAGTGATTTTTGATTGTTTTATGATTTGGGAAAGATGTACTGACTATGATAGAGCAAAGTTCAGATGTATACATGCACATGTATATACAATTATTGAAAAAACATGCTTACGACCTTGCACTTATTTTAGCAGAGCTGTTGCTCATTCAGTTTACTGGTACTCCTTGAAATTAAATCCCCTGGCTTTGGTGAGACAAACATAATGACTTAATTTGTAAGTTATTGTTCGTTAGAATGATTAAAGAAAACATCCAAAAATTGTCCAATTATCCCTGGGAGGATAGGAGCAAGGGGCTAAGTGAAATTGACACTTTCACCCTCCACCCTGTTGTTGCCATCTGCAGAAGTGGCACCAGGTGTTCAACAGCTTGTGTGTGGATTGTTTCTACTGCTGCTGTATAAGCAATAATTACACCTGTCTCTGAAGTTAATCTGGTTAGTCTCAGCCTTATCAGTAATTACTCCCTGCAAGTATACACAAAAATATGCTGAATGTGTGTTCAGTTTAGGGAGGTTTTGGGGAAAATTGTGTTCATTTGAGGTGTTCATGTTCATGATACAGAGGTGTTCAGTATAGGGAGGTTTGCTTATAATGGAAGCATATGGGAAAAAAATTGGGACCCAGAAAAAGTGTTCGGTATAAGGGGGGTGTTTGGTATATAGAAGTGTTCCGTAAGGGAGGTTTTACTGTATATATATATGTGTGTGTGTGTGTGTGTGGCGTGAGAGAGAGAGAGAGAGAGAGAGAGAGAGAGAGAAGAGAGAGAGAGAGAGAGAGAGAGAGAGAGAAGAGAGAGAGAGAGAGAGAGAGAGAGAGAGAGAGAGAGAGAGAGAGAGAGAGAGAGAGAGAAGAGAGAGAGAGAGAGAGAGAGAGAGAGAGAGAGCAATTATTGCACCTTACTGACTAAGCTATCTGCCCTTATTCCCAAGAAGTCACTGAACCTCTGGACAGAAGCCTGAAGACATAATCCCCATGCAGTCACAAATAGCACCCTCAAAACATAATGGTCTTCCAATTCACAGTGACTGTTTTGTCAACTTTTATCTTCCAGTTTCAATGGCAAGAGAATGTGAGCCAATGCTTATAGTTTCGTAAAAGTTTGACGCAGTGTGACGGTAAGGTTTTGGCTCAGGTATGACTCCCCTTCAAAAATGCATTTGAAGTGACTTTATGTCCGCAATTTATGTTAATGGAATGAGAGCCATCTATTTGTGCAAGCCATCGCTTTCCATAGGCAGACTCCTTCTGGTTAGTGTAATACAGACACTGTGTTTAGGGTTGTTTCGATTGAGCTTATGCATTTTTCTTCTTTCTTTTTTTTTCTTTTTGATCAAATGCACAAAAAGTTTCTCGACACTTTATCCAACAATTGGCTTTCTTTGCATTCAGCCCATAGTTCTGTAATAAAGATTTACATGTATATGCGAAAGAATCTTTACTTCCAAATGCAAATGAGACCGGTTTTTAATGGATCTTCAAATCATTCGACTTAGAAGATGGCAGCTACCCAACTTCCATCTGACTGCAGCATTTGTTGTTTTACACAAAACTACAAATGGTGGCAAAATGAATGAATGAAGATTGCTGAAAATATCCATTTGATACACCAAAGATTTGAGATTTGATGTTTGGCCTGCACGCAAATGATGAAACATACTCAATGGTACAATGTAATTTCAATCTGATGAAGATCCCAGTTTAATATTATTGGTATTTTTTAGCACTTTGTGAATTCAAGAATAAACTACAGTAACATATTGGGAGGTGGGGGGGGGTGAGGGTAAGGGTATTTCTGCACTGCCGTACTGGGGCATATAATTTTTTAGTGCATGTACCAACATATTGTGGACCTCTTATTTTTCGTGCTAGTCAGTATTTCGGAATATTCTTATTTTCTGTACTCTGTATTGGGGCAAAATTACTTTCTCTACCAGCTTGACGGGATACCCCTTAACCCCCCCCATATTTACTCAAGCTTCATGTATGAACAGCTTCCAAACAACTAAAACTCTCAGTGCATCAGTTAAATTATATAATATTTCCAAAATCTTTATGCCTTACCATCTGTGACCCACAGTTACCACATTAGGAACAAACATCTACCTCAACTGCCTATTCCAAATAGAAACAGAAGTTCTCATATTGTAAGGTTTTTCATTCCATCTCTCTTAAAAAATACAGCACCATGCATCAAAGACAAACTGTACATCCACCCATTACAAGGTTTCTCCAAGTATGTTAAACATCATATCATCCAGAAATACCCAGACGTTTGTACTATTATAAATTGTTACGTATGTAACAGATAACTTTTAAACAGTCTCATCTAAATGTATATTTTTTCTTATTTCTCAGCAGCTCTGTTGCATTGATATATCTTCCTAGGTAGCCCTCGTGATAGCGGATGTTTGTCCTTAACGGGGGTTATCCTGACTATACATTTTCAATTAATTTGTACATCACTATATATATTGATAACCAACAGTTTATCAATTCTTTTTTGTACTTGCCTGATTTATGTGGTATGTTTGTCAAATAAAAATGTTCTGAGTTCTGAGTTCTATGTATGTATATATGTATGTATGTATGTATGTATGTACATGTATGTATGTATGTATGTATGTATGTATGTATGTATGTATGTATGTATGTATGTATGTATGTATGTATGTATGTATGTATGTATGTATGTAGAAATGAAAAATTGTGGCAGCACATTATTGGCAAAACTTTGTACAGACCCACACAAACAAGGTACTATACATGCTTCCAAAACATATTTGAGGCTGATCTGACTAATAGTTTTTACAAACTTTAAAATTACTGTGCATGAAGGATGTAGGATGGACCATGAAAAAGCTGCTGAGCTCCATACATATATGAATCATTCATAGACATGCAAATCAACAGTTCCATGATATACATATTGAGCAATTCTGCCAGCTATACTTCTCAACAAAAGTGTGGCTATTGATGGTCATCTTCCCTATAGCAGAAAATATGGAGGTTTATTACAGAAATCAACATCTGTCACATCAGTGTCTTAGATGATACATACATTTTACATGGAAATTTAAATGCTCAAATGATGAAAGTGTCATTCTATACACACATGTATTTTTTAAACTTAATTGATGTTACCTTCCAGGATTCGCACAATTTAGAAGATTTGAGACACAATGATTTTTAAAGCACTTTCCATGGTAGAATTTGCCATATTCCAGGACCTCTGATGACTTTTGAGACATGGTTGTAGCATCTCAAAAAAAAAAAAAAAAAAATCATGACTTTTAAATAATATTTACCTCAAAATCAGTCTTCATGGATTTTTATTTTATTTCTTTTAAATTAAAAGACCCATCGAGGATTTTGAAGGTGTGTATGAACTAGAATGTGTTACACTTGGTTATAAACTGATTATTTCGGGCAAATATGCCAGTATTTTGTCACGATGAGGGTGATGTGTTTTACATATCTGCACCACTGCAGAGTCCATGTCATGGCATTGTGTGAATAAGTCCACATAATCTGTGAAACTAACTCCTGCACGCTGTATAATATGCTTGTGTTCGTCAGTCATCATATCAGGGTGACATTTGTGGAAAAACGTCCGCTTTCCTCTTCTTTGCTGGATGACCTCAAGGTGACCCAAGCCAATATTTTCAAAGTTCTCCAATTCACCTGCAAGATTTTAAATCATAACTTAATAATTGTAACATGGATCCACCTATATTGTTCGCAAATTTAATGTACTGTGTATCAAATTCTTCAGTGCTAATCACAGCAGAGGTTGCGTTCATGTGAATTATGGAAGTCCCCCAGTTTCAAGAGCCTCTAACTCTTTCAGTGCCACATTTTGGACTGACTTGTCAGCTTTCCTCGGCACACTTTGGACACAATGTCTTTTAACAGGGAACATAAATCTGACACCCTTATTGTAATTCAGAGCAGTTCATTTTAAGTAGTTCAACTTCGGTCACAGTTGGTTTAAACTTATTTAATTTCTTGAAAGAGAAAACGATTGGGGAGCAGGCAATGCCTATATGCACTTAACACTGAAAGAGTCAAAAAGACCTTTCACATTGGCGTGCCAGCATACATGTAGTTCCAAAGAGAGCAAAACTCCATGTGGGCAGCTTTGAACACAATTTACCAGGATATTATTTTGGATGCTATTTCGTGCATACATTTTTAACTCATCTTTTACCAAGGTGATTGATAAGTAGAGCCCTTAACCAGTGATGGTCATATTAACCTCAGTTACACATAACCTCCCACAATGGAATTGTCACACTCATGCAATACTGCCCCACCGCTGCCAATTTTTGGACCTGCCCTTGGTTATATACAAATTAACATTCCACAAAATTGTCACACTAAAATGACATATTGCCCACAGCTCCTTCACTACTAATTTGTTGACACGCCCCTGGTTACATAACCTAACAAAATAAAATTAACACACTTATGCAATATTGCACCCACCTCCCTTACACTAGAAGAGCGAAAATGCCGAGAAAGGCCCACCCTCGGTGCTTTTTGCCGAGAATACCGAGGTCAGCTGCTTCTTCCTAGAATGTTGGAAAACGCCAAGGAATTTGTCTCAAAGTCATACCTGGGCATTTCTGAGCAAAAATGCTGAAAAATGCCACGATGCTTTTCACTCTAGACATTACCTTGGCATATCTCGGCAAAAATGCCCAGAAACACTGATCTAAGGAGTAGGGTAAAAGAGACCTCGGTGTTTCTCGGCATTTTTGCCAAGAAACCCAAAGGGATAGTACAGTAGCATTGTAGTAGACCTCGGAGTTTCTCTGGACATGCCCTGGGTTCCTACATATATGTGTTCTCACATAATAAAATTGTTACACCTGGGCAACACTGCCTACCACAACTAATTTCTGGACCTGCCCTTGATTAAATATAGAGTAACATAACTAAATTGTAACACTTACGCAATACATTGTCCATCTTTGCTCCCTTGATGTATCTCTGAATTATCCTGACACTCACAGTTGGATGTGGTTTTCCAAATACTTTTTCAACCAATTTCTTACTGAAAGGCTTGACAGGCACTCCCTGCAAACAATTAGAAGAAATATGCTGGAGCTGGTGCGGGTTTTTGTTTATTTGTTTGCTTGTTTGGCCTTTTTGTTGTTGTAATTTGGCTTTTTTGTTTTTTTTTTGTTCGTTTTTTTTTTGTTTTTTTGTTTTGGTTTTGATTGTAATCATGAAGTGGTGGTCAGATACAGTAATAACATCATCAAAACAGCAAGTGGAAAAACTGTTTTCCTTTGAAGGCATTGTTAATTTTAGTTATTTATAAATTGGACCTTATTTATCGTGCACTCCAACATCAAAAGACAGAAATAAATCTAGATAAGCACAATACATATAAGCTGTAATTTTTCAAATATAATGTTAATCGTATACATATTATCCAGTCAGGTCAATGCTATGACATACCTATCTCTACAATTATTGAAATACTTGTGATTTCAAGTATGATAAGGCCATGAATAAATTACTGCACCACAACTGGAAATACAAGTAAAATTAATTGGCATTAACCCCTAGAACCCTACAGACTGCTCTAGCGTTCTGAATAAGGGTCAAATTCCCTGCACACCACTTTTGCAGTCTGGAGGGATATACCTGTTATCTACAAGTGCTGTTGTTATTTGCTTTAGCCCAGAGAACAATCATTTTTAGTTTGTATGTCAAATGCTGCAATTTTTCTAGTTGAGTGTTGAAATGCAGACTCTGAACATGATGTGAAGTTATATTGATGATTCAAATAGGCCAAATTTTAAATTATTTCATAAAATATACCAAGGAGGCTCTACCCTCCTTGAATATACCAACCCGATTCACTTTTTGGTTGAGATTTTATGCTTCTTTGCATATCATAATGAAAAGAACCACAGAGAAGCTTAGAAGTGTAGACCATGCTTATCATACAATTATGTATTTCCATGCACATTTGCTGGACAGTATTTTACAATAATAGTCACAATGAGTATATACATGTATGTATGTGTGTGTGTGTATGTATGTATGTATATATGTATATATATGTGTGTATATATATATATATATATATATACAAACAAAGGTTATGCTGGAAGATATTATTTTCAATCAATATGATTTTGACTTCCATTTTCAATTAGCAGACATCTAAGGAAAGGAAATAGAAACCTTGAAAGCCTTTAATATCCCAATAATGAGAGTAAGCAAATAGCAGAAGACTCAGACCTTGACAGGTTGTGGATTTTGTTTTAGTTGTGTGTTACACTTTACAACAGAAAAGAGACAAAGGTGGATGAATCTTCAGTCATATACAGGAAGACCAACATCAATTGTTTTTGCCTGGGGAGCCCAGGGGGAGTGGCTTCTTTTCTATGGGAGGCCATAGCTCCAAGGGTTAACCCTTTCCCCCTCGAACCGACCAAAACCGGCTGGTGGTCAAATGTTGTCTGCTTCAGTGTTTTCACCTAATTTCAACAGTTATGAAAGACAATTTGACTGAGAAATGTAAATGAGACTTATCAAGGTCACATGCCCCAGGTCAACAGCTTTCCTTAGTGCCCAACCCATGCCAAAGAAAGCTGTTGACTCAGTCTTAATTCCAGGGGGAAAGGCTTAATTATCTTCTATTTCCTTCCTCAGATGTTGTAACATGTGCCAGCATCTATTGGCTGTCAGGCAGTGCACATGACATTGCTCTCTAATCTAGCTGCAGGAAAGTAGTGCTAGTCTACTGCTGGTTTGATGAGTGAAGTTACCACAGTAAACAGTGGTCAGCTACACAACTAGGTACCGTCTGCAACAATCTAGGTTAGCGCTAGGATTTTAAAATTAGTAGCCAAACTTTCAATTTTTCTAGGAAAGAGCTACACAGACTTGAAATCTTTTAAATTTCTGCATGAAAATAAAGTATTTTGGGGAAATTTTAGTACCCATTTGCTACTTTTAATAGCCATTTTGAAGTTTTAGTAGCATTTGGCTATTTTGGCTACTGCTAGCACTAACATAGACAATGCTACAACAATGAAATTACAGTGCTCCCTCTTTACAGCGCTGATGTTGGGGGCCACAGTGTTACAGCAAAACCGCCTTATAACAGATGGACTTTTAACATAGAAGTAATGGGAAAACTATTTCAGTGGGATCCATGGTAACCACCGTGTTATATCAGAAACCACCTTGTAATGAGGGTGTTATAAAGAGGGAGCACTGTACCCAACTGCAATGAGAGTGGCATACTTTTTGTTTGTGATATATGGCTTGGTATTCTCATGTACCAGGCTTTCGTGTAGTGCGAGGGATTGTCTTAGCAGTGTAAATAAGCTTTAGCCTGCATGCATATAGTAGCAACATGAGTCTGCATGGGGATTGTCATACTGTCCTTGTGGTCATTTAAGTCTATTATTTCTGTCGGGCATTTGCAAACAATTTAAAGGAAAGTGCATTTCAGCTAACTGGGCATCTTATACCACCTCAAAATCTAGTCACAGAATTTCACTTGCAAAAATCACCACACAAGAGGTGATAACAGATGGCTGGTGGCAGAGTGACCCTCCTAAAGACCTCAATTGACTGACAAGTAAGCTGGGTAAAATTGAACTCTTTCAGTGCCAAATTTTGGACTGAGTCAACAGCTTTTCTCAGCACACATTGGGCACAATGCACCCAATGCATGCTGAGCAAAGCTGTTGACTTGGGATATTTTCTCTGGAACTAAAGACATGCTGGTACTAGAATGAAAGGTCTTTTTATGGGGAATATGAATCTGGGATCCTAATGATAATTAAGACTAGTTTGACTTAGGCAGATTGACTTAAGATGTGATTAGCACTGAAAGAGTTAAAAGAAATAAAATGAATGAATGAATGAATGAATGAATGAATGAATGAATGAATGAATGAATGAAGGCAGTTATATTTATGGTATTGCGTGGGAACAGCAAGTACCGTACCAGAGGACAGTGGTTACTGTAGTTCTTACAGTATTTATATGACCCAGACAAGCTTTTTCTATGATGGGACCAAAAGTGAATGTTACAAATTTTAAGTTTGGTGTCACCGGCTCTCTACAGTATGGGCAATATGGCCCACACAAGCATCCTAAAACCCTCGGCTGACTGAAAAATCAGCTCACAGAACAATGGTGAGTATTAAAAATATGGATGTAAAAGTAATAAGCCATGACAAACTGGAAATTCTGTTCTTATCCATTGCAGCTTTCGCCTGCTATAATAACGTACCTTCTTCTGTTCACTTAGCTTGGCTGTTGCTGCTACTTGCGCCTGTAAGTCCTGCATCTCTTTTGTGACGTGGAGCCCTTTGGGCACAGCATTTTCCCTCAATTTTGTCATGTCCTTCTTGTATAAGTCTGGCCTTAGCTTGTGCTTTGTGTCTTCAACAATGTCGTCTTCCGCAAAGTGGTCTGAACAGATGAACCTGCTGTGCCGGTGTCCAATCCCCTTTAATTCTGGTCTTTTCAATACTGCAAACCACTGTTTCTTCAGGCTGTCATTCTTAGGGAATGGAAAGAATCTCTTGCCATCTCCACGTCCTTGTCTGTTTGTACAACCATATGCTGCACACCATGTCATTTTCCCACTGAACATAAACACTTTAATTCAGCAGACTTCTGAAAGGGAAGAATAGTATATGCCTTATTATGCAACTGGGCATAAGCATACAGTGGTGCCCTCTGTGGGCAATGTAGTCAGTCAATTCAATAGAGGGCATTCATATAAGCTGCTTTGGCCTGTATCATTCTATAAGGAAGTATCTGTTTGTATGGACCATGTACAAAACACAGCAAAAAGTCTACGCCCAATGCACACGGAGAAAACTTGTTGACCTAGGATATTTTCTCTGGAACTAAGACACACGCTAGTACTTGAATGAAAGGTCTTTTTACGAGGAATATGAACCAGAGATCTATCCTAACGATAATTCAGACCAATTTCACTTTAGTAGATGGAGTAAAAACATGATTGGCACTGAAAGAGTTAACAGATACAAATGGATGGACAGAAGGATGGACATCTCTCATTTGAAACTGTAAAATCTCCTACATATTGTTCTGAGTACCACAGATGAATTGAAGGGTGTGTATTAACGGAAAGACCTGAGCCCTCTCTTCCACCTGATCATAAGGGCTTGAAATATTGGAAGGGAACCTTTTAAGAGTAAGGAGTTAGCGACTTCAGATGGATTAGTGAGTTCCTATGTGACAGACAGAAGGATGGATGGACAGATAGAAGTAACTGCAGAAGCTTAGGGCCTGTATTTTTCCGTTTTTAACGGAAATGGAACGGCATTATGAACTTTTGTCACCTCTGAAACAAAATTTTCTGTTTTGCCTTAATGTGTTTTACATTCAAAGAGAACTACTGAAACGGAATTTGGAAATTTCTGGCTGGTGAAACGGAATTTCCAATTTTTTGAAACGGAAAAAATACAGTCCCTATAAGCTCTGCAACATATATGGTCAGCAGAGCTCAAAACTGGCATTAACCATGAGATACATACTATATCCTTTGGAATGATTAACAGTCTGAATTCTCTCTGAAATACCATGAACCCAAACCATGCTAACAGTTACACAGTCAGTATTTTCCTTTCCAAATATATACACACATAAAAATAAACCTGGTACAGTGGAACCTGTTTTGAGAGACCACCCCTAGGGCAAGCCAAAAAGTGGTCACATAAGGCAGGTGGTCTCTCAATAGAGGTACACTAACATGGGAAAGATAGCAAAAGGGGCTTAGTAAACATGGTTTGACAAGGCAGGTGGTTTTTCATGACAGTGGTCTCTCAACACAGGTTTCACTGTACTTACATTTAATATCCTTTACAGTGTTGTGCAGAGCGCTTGGACTGTGTGAACAGCCCATCCTCAGGTTTCCATGATAATATACTGAACTCAAAATAAATCCAAGCCTGACCTGAGCTAAGTAAAGCTTGTTCTGCAGCTTGATGAGAGCAGTTAACCTTAGCTTAACTGCAAGCTTACAGTATATGAAAAAGAGTGAGCAAAATATTCAACTTTGTGGCCTAGTTTTACTAAGATCCTGTCAAGGTACATGTACATCTCCACCAAGTGTGAAGTGGACATGGTCTAGCAGTTTCAGAGAAATTATATTTAAACACACAAATGTAATCTAGTATTCCAATATCAACATGCTTAAAAAGTCTTACTGATCATAACATAACTTTGAAAATTTGTCAAACATGAGGAACTAACAGTGGTCACACTGAATGTATCTATTTGGTGGAGATTGACTCAAGCTACATTTCTACCAAGTTTGAACACAATACAGATTATGGTTTGAGAAAATAATTACAAAAACACCCAAAGTTTTATGCTAAACAAGAGGACCATGGGCCTAATGCTCTGCTGGCACTCTGGCTACACCAACATCTTCATTTCAAAGTTGCAAGCCCTCAGGTGGCTTCCAAATATATAAAACTTATGTGATTTTAGTGTCTCATTTGTCTGCCATCCGATTGTACTAATAAATCGCTCCATATGTAATAAAAGTTTATTTGTGCAATTCCTGTGATGGATATTGTTGCATATGCCAAGATAACAATGAGTGAGTCCTTAACTTTATGTCCACAGTGACCTTGGGACAGAAAATCAAGGTCACCCTGATAATGTATTAAAAGAGGCCCATGGGCCTGGTGCTGTGCGGACATTGCCATTGATGCCCAAGCTATGCAATGCCATTACAAAATCATCTCTTTCAACATTACAGGCATGGTGACCTCACAAAAATAGGTCAAGGTCACCGATACTACATAACATTCTAGCATTGGGCATGGTCTATATATCCTATAAATTTGGCAAGTCTAATCTATGAATTACTTTTCTACATATGGAATTTTATAGATCCTTAAACACACTTTGGCTCATTATTTCTGTCAAATCATAGGTGGTGCCACAAGTGTCATCAGCAGCTTAGATTTTGACCTTCCCCACAATCCCACCAAATTCCACGAAGATCTGCCAAACAATTGAAGATGCTACAGTGTTTAAAAGACTTTCACATTTTGACCTCGATATTGCATCATATTGTAGCTGGCAATATCCAAAGGGACCTAGATTTTCATATACCCTTTAGTCCTGAGTTATATTGGGTGAACTCGAAAACTATGGATGGTATCACTGTCACGATTTTCACTTTTTTACCTGCATAATACATAATACTATAGGTGGCACCACCAACACTGATGTCGTCGAAGATTTTCGTACATTTTATAACTTCTGAACGTTATATGGTTGTTGAACAACCTAACTATAAGGTCTCAGGGTCCCCAGAAATCTCCCTAAGCAATTTTGAATCAATTGACCAAGTAGTTTTGGAGAAGATTTTTTAAGATTTGGCAAAAAAATGAACAAAAACAAGAGGTCTGTGACATTCCTGTGCTCCGCTGACCTTGCATGCATAGACTGAAGTGGTCCTGTGAAATATAGTTGTAAGGTCACCTGTTTGACACCATGATCCCAGTTGCCAACATGCACATGTCCCCTTGCCAAACGTAAAAAAATACACAGAAGTTGCAGTACTACCTGTTGATTAATTATGTGCACATTTAGTAAGAAATCCTACCTGCAAAACTTACCTTTAAAAAGAAAACAAAACATAATAAAATTCTTAAAATATTACAGCGTCAAATGTTGAACAAATTAACTACAGGGCCCTACGAGCACCCCTGTCTGATTTTGAAGCAATCGGGTGAGCGGTTTCAGACACTTTTGCCCAGTCTGCCGTAAAGGTAATCAAACAGTATAAACAGACAAAGAGCTGACAGCAGACCAGAGTAGGGCACTCATTCACCATGGCAGCTCTCCAACACATTCACTCATATTTGACATACCCAAGCTCTTCCATGAAGAGTTGGCAGGTGCACCTGGACATACATGTATATGCAGAGACTCCAACCCTCCGGTTTTCAGCGGGAGAGCTTCCATTTTTTGCCCTTTTTCCAAATTCTCCCGTTCTCCCGCTTAGAATATATTTTCTCCCACCCAGAAATAAAAATGGATGCGGTAAAAAAATCATCAAAATACACCATTTTAACCCCTTTTTTCCAAAATTTTCTCACCCCAAGAGGGGGCGCTGCCCTCCCAGACCCATCCCCCAGCACAGACACTGCCCTCTGTCACATCTCGAGTTTCAATAGTACTCCAGGAGGGAGAATCTCCAGTTTGTATGAATCTGTGGGTTGGAGTCTCTGTACATGTATATGCATGCATGAATTCATGAGATTACAGAGAATTTTCAAGTGTCTTATGGAGGCAAATGTTGGTCAAAGATTTCGTGTCGTATTCACAATGCTGAAGCAATATTTTAACAGCGCAACCACATTTTGGACTTTCTGAAGGTATGGGACCTTTCAAACAAACTACAGCAAGCTGTACATAATGATTTAGTAGTTATAGACTGTTTGTGAGCATTAGGACTGGTTGGAAAGCTCATAACAGGTCCATAGTTCATATATGCCATTGTAAACAGACCAGTGCCGGAAGTGAATAGCTTTTACAAATCTGCAGTAGACAAACTAACTTTGTGGCAAGAGGATGCCACCTCAGTTATGGATGGTACTGCAGCATTGTAAAATCATGTTCAACCAGTTGAACAAGATTCAGTTGTCAGACGCTTGCTGACATCAACAGATCTATACTGATGAATCTGTGCGTGTTGTTGTCCAAAAGCTGTCTGCTGCAATGTTGGCTGCGTGTCAGCGTCAGCTAGCGGACCAGTTACCAGGAGGCATACAAGCTGCGCCATCACAGTCGCTGGTGGAGGAAGCAAAATCCTGTTCATCAAATAATATCGGTGGGGAATGTGTCTTCACCAAACTTGATGTCTGTGTGTGTAGGGCAACATCTGCACATGTATATGGAAATTGCATGAGGCACATGTCATGTTTACAGAAAAAAATATCGGGAAATGGCTGGCTAACATGGAACAAAAAGACTGAGAGATCTCATGTCATCATAAATGTGCACAAAGGTGTGAAAAAAGAACTGAAAGAGGCTAGATTTAAAGAGACTAAAGTCCAAAGAGCAAAGACAGGCTTTATCACCAACAGAAAGCAAATGACAAGAAAGGAGGACAGAGATAGAGAGACAAAAGCAAATTTACTGCATGACTTGACCCAGAATGGTGGATTGTGGTTTTCCACAGAACAAATGAAAAACAAACTTAACAAAATTAAAAGGGACACAAAAAAGACGCATGCTGTGAATGTGCAGATCAAAGTCAGGAAACTCTTTTAAGATCAAACACATGTACACAATTCTTCTTTGCTTTCGGCAAAGGTAGAAAGCAGTTGACTCTCCCACAACTCTGTAAAAATTTGACATGATTAATAAACAGCAGTCTACCACAAAATGCTGGAACAGAAAATCAATAGTTATCTGAAAGATCCAAGTGTGCTAGAAAATAAGTACATAAAGTCACAAGTGGGTGAAGACCAAGGGAAAAATGGTATGATGGTTTTATCAGAAATATTGTCAAGGACTCTGAAGTACTCGAGTGCAGAGTTTAACACTACAGTGGTGATTCAAGTGTTGAAGACATTTTTTTAAAGAATTTGAAGAACATGTGACAGACTTCAAAGGGCGATTTGATAGTATCATGGTAGAACTGGAGGGGTTCATCAATAACAAGAGGAAAAGTTTTGTTTGCAAATTATGGTACCATGAAATCTCCATGGATATAAATATCAATAACCATATAACTGCACCCATGGGAGACTTGGGAACAGGACTCTTGACCTTCTTTTTGCATGTTACAAACATATACTGCATGAATGGCATATTTAAAAAAAATGTTTTTATTATTTCATAATGTTATTTATGTAGGATTGCCTTTATCCAAACAGATTTGCTTCATATCCAAACAAATATGCTAAATGACAGGGCAAGTTGCCAGTAGATGATGAGGCAACAGTTGTGTGATGCGTTGTGACTCTTTATGAGTCTTATCAGGCACTGAAGGGATCTCGCAAAGACCATCATTTTTATAGAGAGGTGTAACAATTATGTTGCTATTTTACGTTACGCAGAGGTCTGCTCATGCATGATGAGGACTGAGACCAAATTTCAGTCTAGTAACCATGTAACTCTCTTTCCAAACAAAAGTTTGCAATTGTTTGTTTTCCAAATATGGCAAATAAACAGCCTATTATCATATCCAAACAATGTTCACATACATGTATTGACTTGAATAAGATTTATTTGATTATGCTGAACAGAAGGTATGGAATAACTTCACTTTTGCTATCATTGATTATATTATTTCCAAATTTGGATAAAGTTAATTCATCAATCTACAGGTATAATCTGATTCTCCAAAATGAAGCCAGAAATTTGTTACATTTTGCTAAGTTGCATATATAAATTGACAATTTGATTACATTTTCATCAAGTTTACTGGATAAATTTAGAATATAAGGTCTGTTCATTTTGGATTATCTCCAGATAATCCTACACAAAATCTTTTCTTCTTTTTTGGTTCATAGGGGAATTACAGTAGATTTACAGTAATTTAACAATATTTCATTGCAATTTCAATAATGCCAAGGTTTTGCAGTCTTACATATTGAAATTATCTGTGGGTCAAGAGATTATCCTGAAATAATTCTTTAATTTAGACTATCAACAAGTCTGCACTGCTCAATGTAATACAAATAACTTGGTTTGTTCTTTGTTATTATACAATTTTTATGTAAATCTAAAACACTAGGCTGCATTTCTTCTAAAAAAATTGGGGTCTGTGGATTATCCATATGTTGCCTGGATTATCTTAATCTGCATAATCCCCTCACAACAATAATGACAGATATGTGTGCTACCTTTTTATTTCATTACTCTAGCTTAAAAATAGATGGAGAAATGGTAAAAAGAATAACAGCGTCAAAATGAACCATTTGCTGTAAAATCACACTTTTCGATGGCATTTTGGGACCACAAGCATCAACTTTATACCCCAAAAGTCTACAAAATTCAAAAGATTCTGTTCTTATTAAGTCAAGATACAATAAAAATTCTTGCAGTTTTGCAAATGAGGTATGAAGCTGCACAGATACAGATTTAAATTTGACACCTGTTTTTAATTTGACTTTTTTGTGCCAGTCCCTGCTACTGTTAGTACTGTCACAGTCAGTGAACCCTCTATCTGTTTGGCTTGATTTCGCAATTTGATTTTGTGCTGTTCCTCACTCACCCTCAGACTACACACGGACATCTTAATGGAACTGGAAACGTTTGTGAAGGATGAGCGAGGGATAAGCCCCAACCAACCAAAGCTTCAGGATTCCAGAACTCAGAAGTCTGTCACAGCGGAGTGGCACCTCACTAGACTAGTCACTGACACAAGAGTCAAGAGTTCGAGTTCGAATCCCTTGCAGTTGCACCATCAACCAGTCCAAGAAAATGAATGGACAGTCCAGATACTGAGATAGCGTACTTCACTTCAGTGAGTTCACGAAGTCATCCAATTTTAGCTGTCGCATGTCTGTACAAATAGCTACCACCCATGCCATATGACTTATTACCAGTTCAGCATTGCATATTTCATTGTTTATTTCACCTGTACAGTTCGTCTGCTCGAAAGTGAGAATTTGTTGTTCCCGCATGAAACTTCCCATTGAAACTTTCTGCACCAGCATGAACCGGAAGCGATAGTGAGTGGGGAAATGGGACAACACGCATGCGTACAATTCGTTAAGTGTAACCATTTTCGCGGAAAAGAAAGGCTGAAAGCCAGTTTGTCCGTGGAGAAAAATGCTGGCGGTTTGGTGAAACTTTTCCTATTTAAGCGACGGTTAACTGAAAGGAATCTTATTCCAGTTTCAAAGGAATGGGAAAGTAATCGGCAGAACTTAAAAAAACATAGCCACAGCGTGAAAGTGATTTGTGAGCGATAATTGATGAAATATTGAAATGGTAACACCATGGAGGAATTACTTGAATTAGCCAAAAATATGAACACAGATTGGGCGTAACATCCCTGACAAACCCAGGGAAAATTGAAGATAATGGTGAACTCGAATTGTCACATTTGCCATCCTGGCACATTTTCTGGTAAGCCAACCGCGAATGTGAACCACTGTTATTGTTATTGATGTGAGCTGATATGAGTGATAATTGGATTCACCATGCATCTTGCAGTGACCAAGTCTTATCTCTAGTTTTATTCTCGGATCCGCCAATGCGTCATAAGCTGCTTATCAGCTGACTGCTGTTGTTATGCAAATGAGCGGGCCCTGTGAAAACACGTTCCACATCGCATATAGTCCCATGTTAAATTAGACATTTTTATCCAAAATTATATCCATGTTGTCGACCGCAAATCAACAAAATAGCTCTGAAGGCAGCATCATTTTGCCGAATTCTGCTACTGAATAAAAAATTGGAGAGATTTTGACGATCATAACTTGGGGTTTTAGGGCTGGTTTTTGGGTAACGCTTAGCATACATTGAATGGGTATCCACAGACGCTTTCAGGGAGATTCACCGAGTAACACGGGCATGTAAACTAAGATTCCCGGATGTGCGGATCCGAGAATTACTCCATGGTCTAATATTTGGCCTCCTTGTTTGCACTGCTCAGCCAATCAAAAGGTGTGAACTGGCCAGCCATGCAGAGCCAGGTAACAACATACCGTAACAACCAATGCATTCTTTGTGAAGGATGTCTGAATAAAAGAAGACTCAAAGTCAGAACTTTTCACCACATTTTTTTTTCAACACAGGGTAGCCTAGATCATGGAGGAATAAACTAGTTTATTCCTCCATGCCTAGATCATGGACCTACGGGAGACTAGGGATGTTCTATTCTGATGGACTGCTTACCAGCTACCCCACTTTTGATCCATCAGGGTTGCTGCCTACTCAAGAGTCAAGTGATCATTCAGCACCCAAAGTGTTAGATAAACGTTGCCCCAGCTTTAATGGTCACTTGCAGTCTCATACTTTAAAATTATAGCCTGTGTAATCTCGCATGACAGGGACTGCTGTGCCATTACTATTGGCATTTAGCCAAATGCTACTAATTCAGTCATTTGGGAAAAGAAATTTGTAAATGACCAATATATTTTAATTTGAATTATATAAGATTAAGGTTGAATTTTCCAGTGATTACTGTTTAATTTCCCGATTTATCTACAACATGGGAAGGCCAAGATCTGTCCCTGCATGATGCTATTCTTGACAGTCAGTCTGCTAACAGTACTGCATTCCATGGATTTTTGTGAAATTTGCATAACTTTCAGACTAAAGTGAATGGGAGGCAGGGATTGTTTTCAGTGAGTTCAATCTCTACTGTGACATCATGTGGTGAATTTGAGAATTCTTATCGAGCATGACAAAGGCCAGCATTCTGAGCCATAGATCTACCAAAAAGTGGTAGCTCTATGATTAAAACAGCGATATGTGAAACCTCAACATTGGCTGTATTTGGAGTGTCCATCTGGAGATGGACACTCCAAACACAGCCATTGAGGTTTCTGCCCCAAGCATTAAAATGTACTATGCAGATGAACCACCAATACTAAAATGGACCAGGGCCTAGTAATGGCTGTTCCAACTGATCAGGAGCAACAGTGAGGATGTTCATTGCTGCATATACATGTACACACTTAAAATTTGAAGAAAAGGAGGTTGATCAACTTGCAGAACCATATTGATGGACTGCTCTGACCATCAGCCAATCAACCAAATGCTAATCATGCTAATGTTTGAATAAATTATTTGGACCATGAAATGTGTAAATAGCTACAATATTTTACAATGAATGAATAAAGGGAAAGAGCCACGGGGGGGGGGGGGGGTACATCCATTAATGAAGATGGTCAATACAGGGTATGTGCCGCTCTGAAGGCCCCTTTTTTCAGCTAAATTTCCCTGACAAAGGTCCAGTATTTCGCCCCCAAATCCCAAAAAGGGTAATTTTTCCCTTATGGCCCAAAATTGGGAAAATTTCTAAGGTGTAAAAAGAAGTGCCATAACAAAGGTGGGTTTTTGAAAGGGCAAGCCAGTTGCATCCCCATTTTAATCCAGTAAGCGATGGGCACACTGACATTCATTGGTGTGAGTCAATGTTCACAATCGGAGTTGGTATAGAAACTCCCTGACATAACAGACCTGGATGGTCAAACTGTGATGGAAAGCAGCAATACTTGATGATAGCAGCCACCAAATGACAGGCAATTTCACACCATATAATAATGAATAAAGTATATATTGCATCATCACAAAGGGAAGTTTTCTTCACAATAACAACTCTTTTGCTTTTCATTAAAAAAAAAATGAAGTACTTGGCGAGGGAAAATTAAAAATAAATTAGCCAATTTCTTTTGCCAAATGAATGAAATATTAGCCTTTTAGCTAATGGCGCCAGCAGTGCCTGCAACAAAGCGATCCTTGCGACAAACATGGTGAGTAGGGGGATCACTCTGTAACTAGCAGCAGTGACATTACTGAACAGCTATGGCGTTACTGTACTTACCAGCTCAGCAGATTAACACTTTTGTTAGTAGTCCATCTCAATAGCAGGTCTCTGATTAAGGTTATCCTCATTGGCTTTTGTCCCTGTTGCTGCATGTAACCAGTATGTATGCAAGTGAAGCAAGCATGAGTCAAACTGCAAAACTTGCAGCAATACTGGCAGCACCATAAAAGTTTTCCGCTTCATTGGCGTGAGGTACATCATGACATTTTGTACGTGTATATGATTATTTCACTGAGGTATTCAGATTTTTTTAGATTTATTTTTCGAATTTTGTTAATTCATGAAACGTTTAAATTTTATGTTAATATGGAAGACTGTACAAGTTTTAATCCTAAGTAATTACATTATGATAATAGCTATTCTTAAGTTGGACCAAGTACTGTAGTAAAGTACCATAGGACCTGATAAAGATTATTGGGATTTGAGTTTAATACAGTGTACAGACTTGGTGGACTCATAGCCAAATGCCATGGAAAATTTGCACAGTGTATGTTGCTCTAAATTATGGATATAGAGCTATTGGTTATCATAAAAGAAGCTGTTCAAAATTTACACTCTGTTTGAAGATTTCTTTAAACTACTCACAAGACATTCTTTTTATAACTCTAAATTATCAAAATCTTTTCAGAGTGTTCAATGTCAGAATTTTGCTTTGAACAGATTTTGCCCATTTTCTTATAATTCTGCATGGCCAAAATAGTCTGTGTCTACAGTTGGTTCGTGATCATGACATAATAGTGGTTTGGCCATGATCACACAAATCAGTCACCAACCTTACTATACATTAGAGGTAATGGGCCAAAGGTAATGCTGATAATCAGTATTGAGGTACATAGTATGAGCATGCACACAAAAGCAGGGTTTACAAAAAAAATGAGGAGGTCTATGAGAAATCATTACAGACCCAATATCTATGGTCACTGAATAGTTAATTTAACAAACTGTAAATAGCTTTCTGTTTTTATTTTCTATTTAAGATTATAGATTAATGTGCAGCAGGCAATTCTGGAAAATAAGAGTTGCTTGGTAGTATTACAACCTCCTGCAATATTAAACAGCCTTTGCTCATGTGTGATTTCACACACATGTGAAATCACACATGAGCAAAGGCTGTTTAATATTGCAGGAGGTTTCCACTGTTTTGCAACTCAAAAAGTATGGCTGGATAGGCTGAATGAGCAATGATAATTTTAGAAATAAAGTGGAAACTCCAAGCAAGATTATATTTCTAAAGAGGCCATTTCAAACTTAAGACCACTAATTAATTAACAGTTCTGCTTTCATTTATCCTGTATTAAGACCACATTTTTTTCAATCCCATCGATGTGGTCTTACTGCAGAGATTGCACTGTATTGTTTGTTATATATCTGCATGTCAGTTCTCATTTCCATAACATTTGAAATCACAACGTACTTTCAGCAGGTTTTTCTTAACTTTTTTTTTCTTCTTTTCAGGGACAACTCTTTCTATTCTAATAGGTCCAAGAAGATGTTGAAGCATTTTGAACTGGTGATGGGGCAAAAGGAAAAGGCACAACAAGGCAAAAGCACCTAAGATTGTAGTGCTGCTATCATCCACAATGCACTGTATTACAATATATTCATTAATTACAAGAGACGAAAACTTACTACCGAGTATTGCATGGAAACAGTAATACATATCCCTGAAATAGTATTTTGCAGTATTTTTGAAGTAGATGCACAAGCACTGAACCTTCACCCCCCCCCCAAAAAAAAAGAAAGAAAGAAAGAGAAAAAAGATGAACTTGAAAACAATGAATAGGGTTTGGTCTATAGTTTAGTGCTAACCCATTACTCTTTCCATTCCAGTCCTCATCTCAGAGAAAGTTCTATTGATTTTTACTTGGTCTCTATTCTAACTCACTTGTCCATTCGTTCAAGTCCTGTTTGTAAAAGCAAATTTAATGGTTGCCCAGGCAAGTGTTTTGATATTTCACTTGCCCTAGGATAACAAACAAGTGAAGGGGTGAGACCTGCAGATTACTGATTACAGCTAAATAGCAACTATCCACAGGAATCCAAAATGGACATTTTGGTGCATTGACAAAGTATTGACTAATGGATTGGGCTGAAAGAAAGTGAAGAAGACATTTCCATGAAAACTGTAAATCAGAGTGATGAGTCAGAGTGACAATTTCCCCCCAAAGGGGGAAAATTTTCATCATCAGATAACCATGGCAACCATAAAAATTGAGCCATGTACTTTTGAAGATAGTCATGACCATAATGCGTGTGCGAAATATGATATGACTGAGAGCAGAAACACCAGTTATGAAACTACCCTGCATTTTGAGACAAACCCAAATTCAGCACCAACTACTGCTATGGCTGTGCACATAAAGGAAGAGAAACCTGACGACTTCATGTATAAACATGGTGAACAATTCCATTCAGAGATGCAGAAATGTTCAGATGCATCGCCAACTGCACAATTTCCCGTCTTCTTTGCTGGGAACACAGACGCGACGGAATGCGATTGGGCCGAGGAACATGCCAAGGGAGATGGTCAGGTGAAGGTTGAGAAAAATGTTGATGATGAAAATGGCAGTATGCAGACACTGGTGTTCCAGCAGAACTTGGAGGCTGTGGGACAACCCACAGTAACTAATGGGGCTCAAGACCAAGATGCAGCAACATACACTCAAATAAATGCTGAAGAAGGTGGCTATGAAGGAAGCTTTGCGCAGGAACTGCTGAGTGCACCATCGGCTGCCAAAGTGAATATATTCCATGCTGATATGCTGTACAATGAACATACCAAAGCAGATAAGAGACTGAATGTTGAAATTAAACAGGAGCCCAATGATGAAACTACGGTGCAATGTGTGAACATCTTGGCGCCTGGTGCCTTCACACAAGCTAGGATCACTGATGCTGGTGACCAGTCACTCCAGAGGGCGGACTCACAAATCCTTGGTCAACACAACGAAGGGACACAGGAGAACGATGCAATGGGTAGGTGCATGTAAATATGTGTACACGCCTTCATGTGCTTATGTGCTTTCAAGATTTATCCAACCCGTGAACATGTGTTTTGCAGGAAATCCCCTACAAATTGAAATATAAACTTGTCAGCATTATGTGCGCAAACTTTTAAGACTAGCGAGGTCGAATTTGTGTTAATTCACAGGGTAAAGACCTTCTTTGAAACATATATACATAACATGTCTGGAAGTAATATCTAGTGAAAAATTACATTCTATATTTTCATGTGTTGTTTCACTGTCACTCTAAACTTCTAAACTGAGCATGGATCTAGGTTTGTGACAAAGTATTATGATGTTTATCAGGGTTGTTAAAACTTTTTTCTCCCCCCCCCTTTTTTTTTAATCATATTATGCTACAGCTTTCATGATGTGGCAACAGTTTTACATAATCAAAATCTCTACATTCTCCAATGTTTCAGCTGCTCTTCCCAGTGCCTCTGAGTGTCATGTTGACAATTCTCCTGGCTTAGTGGCTTATGGTGTGGTTCCAAAAACTCAGATGTGTGGGTTACCTGTGCATTCCCCAGATAAAACAGACATTGACTGTAAAAACTCATCTTCAACAATGCCTGCAGATAGCAAGCCATACCACTGTACTTCATGCGATAAGAAGTTTTCCGTGCTTCATATTCTTGAAAAACACATGAGATCCCACACACGTGAGGCACCAGTACGGAAGGCAGAGAAGCTGCACCAATGTACAATGTGTGAAAGAAAATTTGGTCGGTATTACGATCTAACTAGGCACATTAGAACTCACAGCCTGACGGGTGAAAAACCGTACCAGTGTTTGGATTGTGGCACAAGGTTCACGCGTAAATATCAACTGGATTTGCATGCGAAGAAGATGTACAAAGGACAGAAAGTGTGCCAGTATGCAATTCGTGGGAAAGATTTGGCAGATGCTCAGCAGGGTGCATCATCAGCTGACAAAGTGAACAAGTTGCGCACTGAGATTTTGCACAGTGACGGCGTTGATGTCAAGGAGATGCTGAATGTTGAAATTAAAGAGGAGCCTGATGGTGAAGGCGTTGTGCAGTGTGAGAGCACTCCTGTGCATGGCACTTTCTTGAAGGATGATGTCCTGGAGACAGGTGACCAACTTACGCAGTGGACAGACTCCCAGGATGAGCCTGGGCACAGGGACAGTCCGTCATTGGAGATCAACACACTGGGTAGGTCCCTATCCCATGTGGGTTTACTGGACCACGGGAAAGTCTTGCACCACACCCCCACATGCCAATAATTGATTACCTTGTAAGTGTTCCTCCTCCCCCTCCTCCTCCTCCTCCTCCTCCTCACGTCGATACTAAGATCCAGATTCTGGAACACATACATATTCCACCAAAAGTGTGCAGCACAGGGACATTCAGATTGGAGGAAGAGAAAGTCATTGAATACATCAGCTATGCACAACTGAACCATCTGGCTTTGTCATGGCTAGATAGGCACCCTTGCCTCATATTATGCTAATATTTTTTGTGCAGTGCCTATCTACTTTCATGCATACCTTTAATTCACACCTGACAGGGTTTGATTTTGAAACACTGTAATATCTTTCCTGCATTTTGTGATATAAATAAGCTACTCCTGGGTCCGATATTTAATAATGCTAAAAACTATGGTTGTTTTCACATTTCATTGATGGCAGATCATTGTCTCAGTCATTGAGTCAGAATGGTACCTGGTTACCAAACTCACTTCAGTCACCTGTGTAGGGTATGTGTATGTGAAATCCATTATGATGTGACAAAAAGCCACATCATACTCTAACATTTCTTTCCAATGATGAGACTGGTTGATCAGCAATATGCACAAACGTCGTGATTTAGGTACATTGTCCAATGTTCCTTGACAACATTAAGCATAACTACATGTATATGAAGGCAACACCTTTTAACAATGTTTCAGTTACTCCCAAATGAGCTCAGCATATGAGAGAAACTGGCCAGAGTTGTCCACTGTTTATGTACCACTGGCCTTGCTGAGTCTTGTCAGATAATTGAAATCAAATTGCCAGGTAACTTAAAGGTTTCTACCCTGTGGGACTGCCTCAGGAAAAGGTACCTTTGGGAGACCACTCATGTGCAGGCTTAGAATATCAGCAAGAATCCAAGACTCTATTCTCATGAAGATTGTCCTAAGGCCAGGTAAAAAGTGGGTGCGAGGCTCCTGTGTTACCATACATGAACCTTTAGGTCATAGCGAACTCCACAAAAAAATATTTTGTAGGACAAAGTAGATAACATATATATTAGGACATTACTATGATATGCAGATGTGACCAGTAAAGTGTGATAAATCAAAATAATGTTTTCTTTAATATATGGTGAAAACCATCTTGAAAAAAGGGGGATATAATTTACCATTTATAAATTGGAAACAGAACCAAGTTGTCAACACCCATTCTGTCTACTAATGTATTTCTGTTAGCTCATGAGGATCTCAAGAAGCTCATCTCTGATTTTTGTATGATTCCTAGTTTCTTCACAATACTCAAGGAAAGTTGAAATCCTGTGATCTGTCAGTGAGGTGTCCTATGCACTATAATGTAAGTTTCCGTTTTTTTTTTTTTTTTTGTTGAAGATGTAGCTTAACCTGTGCTTACAAATGTATCCTTCATCAGAGGTGGTACATATATGCAAACCTATTACATTTTGTCATCGGTAAACAAGAAAATCCCCATTTGGGTCTGAAAGCAGCCAGTGAACCTGTCCTTGCTTAACTGTCCCAGTATCATGTATGTGTACAGGAACCTTGTTTAAAAACAGTGTTGTCAGGTAGGATTTGAAGCTAATGTTATTCATCCTGGCCCAATATGTATGTATGTAAGTCAGTTCTATGTGTGTGTGTGAAGTTGCCCAAGTTATTTCTGTTGGATAGATTGAACATGTCCATATGAAAGGAAAAGTGTGTGAAAAATGATTTGAGTATATTGAAGTCTATGTAACCAGGGTAAGGTCCATATGTTCAGGTACATATGGATGAAGGGGACCAGTCTGAAGTGTGTACCCTCAAATTAACCCTTAAAGTGCTGATTTAAGACTGAGTCAACAGGTTTCCTCGGGGTGCTTTGTGCAAAGTGCCCTGAGGAAAGCTGTTGACTAAGACTACATTTTGTTGTAGACGAGGCTTGCTGGTGTTTGAATGAAGGGTATCTTTATGAGGAATTTCAATCTATTAACCATTATATGTTTAACGGTAATGAGAAAACGACTATAGTCGTGATTAGCACTTTAAGGGTTAATATACATCTTGCACCTCTGAACATTTCTGCTGGGTCCCCAGAGCATTCTGCAGTGCAAAGACTCAAAAGTGATGGTTTTTGTGTGGTGACAGGTTTCACTACAGCATTAAGTGAGTTTTAAGGAGCTAGTTGAATTTTTTTCATGGCAAGATACTATGTGATACCAACTACTTTGAACACTGATACAGTGTAAGTACATAAAGCATGTGTTTATGTTACCTGAAGCTGTTGATAGCAATTTGTCTCCAACATAAACTCAGCTCTGAGAAGAATACATGTAAATGGAATGTAGCCTCTGTAGTAAGTGAAATGAAAATGGACCACAGCCCTGGTCATTGACTAATGATACATATATAATTCTGACATTATTATGATTATTTAGTAAAGCTATATACCTGTTAAACATATTTCAGGTGCACATTGCGAAGCCTTCCAGTGTGATACTGACACTGCTGACCCGACCCAAGCAGTGGCTGTACCTGTGACACGGCCCTGGAAATTACCTCCACAGCATCAAGATAAAATAGACACTGACTCTGGTGACTTGCATGCAAGGACCGTTGCAGAGAGCAAGCCGCACCAGTGTACCATGTGTCACAAGAAGTTTTCACTGCTTCACATTCTTGAAAGACACATGAGAATCCACACGCACGAGGTGCCGATTCGTAAAGTTGAGAAACCGCACCAATGCACAACATGTGATAGAAAGTTTGGACGGTATTATGATCTCACTAGGCATATGAAGACACATAATCTCACTGGGGAAAAGCCATACCAGTGTTCAGACTGTGGAATAAGGTTTACACGAAAACGCAAACTGGATCTACATTCTAAGATGGTTTACAGAGGACAGAAATTGTGCCAGTATGCAAATCGTGGAAGAGATCTGGCAGATGTTCACCGAGATGCATCATCAGCTGACGAAGTGAGCGACTTGCATACTGAGACTGTGAACACTGAAAATGTCAATGTTAAAGAGACCGTGAATATTAAAATTAAAGAGGAGCCTGATAATGAAAATGTGGTGCAGTGTGACAGTACAGCATGCGACACATTCTTGCCAAGTGGTGACCTGGACACAGATGACCAGACGATGCAGAGGACAGATGACCAGAATGAGGCTGGACACTGTTACACCACATCATGGCAGACCAGCTCACCGGGTAGGTGCATATTTCTGTGACAGTACATCAGAAATGGAGAGGAGATTTACCGTGCCTGTCTAATTTGCTTCTTGCTGTTTTAAGGGCGTGGTACACTTTTACATCACGTTTTACAGAAAACAAGTGCCTCCGGCTGTGCCCAAGTGACAAATTAAACTGCCATCAGAGGAGGTGGTGTGTAAAAGTGTAAAGAACATCCATTGTAAAATGCTTCAACAAATGTCCAAGTTACCTAAGGCCTAACAAAAACATGTGGTTCTGGTAACCCGACTGACCCTACTGAAAAGGCCCGACCCTAAATCAGTTTCATGAAATTTAAAACAAAAATAAGAAGAAAATCTTCAAGCCACCCCTCTTCTATAAAAAATGATCGACCGTGGCTGAAAGATTTTATAGAGAAAGTAGCCATCGTGTGCCATAATTTTGCAGTAAAGTCACCTCAAACTCAGCATTTGATTTCAACTTGTCTGGAAGGTTAACTTGGGCCAGGGAAACAGCATAGCTGCACAACCATTGTTGTTCGGTGAAATAGCATAGCCATGGTTGTTCGGTGATCGTTATCATAATACAATGGATTTTGGTTGGTGTCTGTTTCCGAGTTACCAGAGCAAATGGTCGTTAAAATACTTTTAAAACATGACTTTACTATCTTAACTTTAATCTGTAGAATCCAAAATACATACATGTGTGATTAGTGTGAAGGGAAGGTTAGTTTGTCAAATTAATCTAATGTTCACTATATAATGGGACTTTTCCAGAGTGAGCATTACCTGAAAATGTGATTTTTATACAATGCCTTGAAGTTTCCAGCTGTGGGCAGCGGTGCGCCCAGAATAGGAATATTGTATAGATCTGACACTGAAGTCGCCCCGAGGCAATGAATTAAGTAGCAGCACTGGGTGGATGTGCCAAGTGCCCCACTGTATCAGAGATAGAGCTTAGTGGAGAAGGTTGCTCTGATAGTGGATACAGGTCCGAAAGTACCGACGAGTTTTTAAGTAATTGGTAACAAGGCTTTGCTCCAAACATGTCCATATATAGACTTCTCATTTGAGATCATACAAAGTAAGTATTGGTCTTTAAAGGTGTGTGGGCTCCCAATACAGGGACCCCTGTAATTTTAATTACAAGACAGTAGTCCCCTTTTGAGAGACCACTCCACTGAAAGCCCAACTGCCTTTTAAATCTTGTAGTGCCAAACACAACTAAAGTCAATCTATGTAAGTCAAACTAATCTGAATTATCATAAGGATCACAGATCCATATTCCTCGTAAAAAGAACTTTCATATAAGTACCAGCATGCCTATAGTTCCAAAGAGAATATCCCAGGTCAACAGTTTTTCTTGGTGCACATGGGGCGCATTGTGCCCAATGTGCGCCCAGGAAAGCTGTTGACGCAGTCCAAAATTTGGCACTGAAAGAGTTAAGTCCATGTTTGCCAGATCTCTAAGCATGCCTTTCCCAAGTTATTTTACCCCCCAAAGCAAGACCACAATTTTATATGACAACTTAGACCTGCTTGAGGGGTGGTCTCCTAACTCTTTCAAAGTATGCTGCAACCTAAGTCAAACTACTTAGCACAAACTGCTATGGACTATAATAAAGATTCTAGATTCATGTTCCTCGTAAAAAGACCTTTCATTCAAGTACCAGCAAGCTTGTAGTTACACCGGATATATAATAATCCAAGTCAACAGCTTTCCTTAGCATGCTTTGCGCGCATTGTGCCTAAAAGCATGCCAAGGAGAGCCGTTGGCTCAGGCTAATATGTGGCCCTCAGAGAGTTAAAAAAAGAACAAATTCTGTAAACATGGTAAAACACTGAAGTTATGGTCATGCTGTGTACTTACATGTATCGGTTAATTGTATTTCAGGTGCTGCCCAGTGTGATTCTGATGATGCCGACTCAGACCCTGGTGTGATTGTACCAATGAAGCAGCCTTGGAAATTAACTGTTTGTCCCCAAGGTCAAATAGACACTAACTGGCATTCAAGAACCCCTGTAGAAGTCAAGCCATACCAGTGTACCATTTGTGACAAAAAGTTTTCACTTCTTCATATTCTTGAAAGACACATGAGAGTTCATAGACAAGAGATACCTGTTCGTAAAGTTGAAAGGGCCCACCAATGTACAACATGTGACAGAAAGTTTTGGCGGTATTATGATCTTACCAGACACATGAGGACTCACACAGGTGAGAAGCCTTCTACAGGGGAGAAGATATGTAGTAAAACTGATAGAGGTTTGATGGATGGTCCTAGTAATGATGCTACAAAAATCCAAAAACGAGGGGATGAAGTGTACCCAGATAATGACAAAACCAAATTGCATAATACACAAGCTGACATGGAAGAATTGTCGCAGATTCACACCACTGATGATCACACACAAACTTCTACAAACGAGAAGCCATATGGGTGTCCTATATGCCACAGGAGGTTTTCACAAGGGTACACACGTGACCGGCATATGAGCACTCACAGAGTTGAGAAGCTGGATGACATGGATGGGAAGCCATACCAATGCATCCCATGTGACAAGAGATTTATATACCAGGAACAACTTGCCTTACATAACAAACAGCTCCACTCAGAGAACACGCTACAGGATGCAGGGGGTGTTCACAATTTCATGGACGTGCACAATGCCAGCGAAGCCTCTGCAGAGGCAAAGCCATTCCAGTGCACAATTTGTGAGAAAAATTTTACGCGTAGTGACCTTCTTTTGTTGCACATGAAAAATCATGCAGGCAAGCAGCTTTATCAGTGTACAGTATGCGAGGAAAAGTTTGCACAGATAAAAGCTCTGAAAATTCACACAAGGTTCCACGATGATAAGTCCTTCAGATGTGTCGAATGCGGCGAAATATTTACAAAGGTAAACACGGTTAAACTTATCAGACACATGTCCACTCATACTGGGGTGTTACCTTACCAATGTTCAACGTGTGATCAAAGCTTTATAGATAAGCGTGGTCTTGTAAGACATGTGAGAACTCACACTGGCGAGAATCCATACAAGTGTCAAGTATGTGAAAAGGTGTTCACAGAGAACTGCTCCCTTAAGGTGCACATGAGACTGCACACTGGGGAGAGGCCATATCAGTGCTCTGAGTGTGGCAAAATGTGTATAGACCCCAGTAATCTCAAAAAGCACATGAGAAAACACACTGGAGAGAAGCCGTATAAGTGTACGAAGTGTGACAAGTGCTTTCAAAGAAATGCCATATTGAAAAAACATATGAAAACTCATGAAACTGACCAGCAATAGACACGATAGATGTACCACATATGTGGTATGGGCAAGGTGCTCTGTGGGTAAAACATCTCTTGACAAGGCTTAAAAATTGCATGTATATAGGATGTTTTCAAAAAAATGCCAAACATATCATAAAAATAGTTGTTTATCAGCAATAGAAATTTGTGCAAATTTATACATTGATTTCATTGGGTGACATCTGAAGTGTCCAGAGATCCTGGCCTGTAGAACTCAGCAAACAGGATATAATTAAGAAAACAGCCACTCTTAGCTGGAGGTCCATTCACTTACTATTGGGAGCACTGTCCGTCGGGAGGGAGGTTCTAAAATTTTATTGATATGCATAAGAATTCAGAAGATAATATATCCCTCCTAAGTAGGGAGCGTTGGAGTCTGAATGTCTGGGCCTCTCCTTAAACTGCACAAATTTATCAAATGTGCAGAGATGTAAAGTGTTATCTGGTTTAATGGTTTTACTCAAATTCCATGTTGTTGGAAAACATTTTCACTACAGTGAACTTGTCAGTCTTCTGTTGTGCATGCATCTGTCTGTCCATTCATTTGCCTGTCCACAATTAACATTTTCATCTTCTTCAAAACCGTCGACCAGATTCATTTTGAACTATGTGGGGATCTGCCTTTTGTGAGTCTCTACAAAATTGTTTTCAATAAAATCATGTTTTATTAAGTTTTGTATGTTTTATAATTTGTTTAGCCCCAGATGCTGACCTAAGGTTTCAGAGCTTACAGCATCACTCATGTCCATCCGTCTGTGCCTGTCCGTTAACTTTTGTGTTGTGAGCCCGATAACTTTAAAAGTATTGATGTTAGCCCAATATAACTTTCAGGACATATCAGGTGTATGAAAATGTAGGTTCTTTTCAATATTGGTTGCGCCACCTACAATATCATTTGATATCTTTATGATCTGTAGGGTGAAAATCTTTTGAGTACTCTAGCCTGCTTTTTGGTGGATCTTCACCAAATTTGGTGGGATTGTGGAGGAGGTCAAAGTCTAAGCTACTAATGCACTAGTGGCACCACCAATATGACACAAATTATGAGCCAAAATGTGCTGTAAGATATAAAATTCCACATTTAGAAAAGTAACTGGATTAGACTTGCCAAATTTATAGGATATATAGACCATGTGCAATGCTAGAATGTTATGAGTGACCTTGACATTTTTTGTGGTCACAATACCTGTAAAGTTGAAAGAGGTGATTTTGTAATGGCTGGGTGTAGCTTGGACATCAATGGCAACGAGAATTGAGCCTCCAGATCAAAATTGCACTTGATTACATAATACATAAAACTGTACTCGGTGACCTGCTTTTTGGGTCACTGTGACCCAGTAATTATGAAGTTTGGTGCTTGTCCAAGTTTATTGTATTTCCTCAAAACTCGAAAAGTTACCACCCAATTTGAACAAACAGACTACATATAGAAAGCTGGATGCGGGGCACATATTTTGAACACAACAATTTTTTAATCCAACTTTAAGGTCAAGGTCAAATGGCCAGTTTGAATATTTGGGTCATCTCGTGTTGCTCTTTGCCCCACAATTCTTGAGATAGGCCCATGTAACGTGTAGGAGTTATAAAGTGTGTAAAAATCTTTGTTGACATTAATGTTGGTGGCCCCACCTATAGTATTATGTAGTATACAGGTCAAAATGTGAAAATTTTGTGACTGCAGTACTGTCCAGTTTTCAAGTTAGCCCAATATAACTTTCAGAACTTATAGGGGTATAAAAATCTAGGATCTTTTTGATATTGGTGGCCCCATTTAGAATATTATGCAATATAGGGGTCAAAATATGAAACTTTTGTGAACACTCAAGCATCTTTAATTTGTGGCAGATCTTCACTAAATTTGGTGTGACTGTGGAGGAAGTCTAAGTTGGTCATGATACTAGTGGCGCCACCTATAATTTAATGGAAATTATGAGCCAAAATGTGTTTTAAGATATATAATTCCATGTATCAAAAAGTAATTGGATTAGACTTGCCAAATTTAAGGGATATATAGACAATGTCCAAAGCTAGAATCGTGTAATATCAGTGACCTTGACATATTTTTGTGAGGTCACCATGCCTGTAAAGTTGAGAGAAGTGATTTTGTAATGGCAGGGTGTACCTTGGACTTCAATGGCAACGTCAGCATAGCACCAGGCAGGCCTATGGGCCTCTTGTATTATAATATCTGGGTGTCCTTGATCTTCTGTCGCAAGGTCACTGAGGACATAAAGTTAAGGACTCACTCACTGTTGTCTTGACATATGCGACAATATTCATCACAGGAGTTGTACGAATAAGCTATGATTTTATGTGAAGGGAGGTGCCATCTGGTGGACAATTTTTACATTAAGCTTTATATGTTCAGAAGCCACTTGAGAACTCACAGCTTTGAAACAAACATGTGCAATATAGCCACGATGCTAGCAGAGCATTAGGCCCATGGGCCTCGTTTTCAAATATTTGGCAATACTTTCGATATGTTGCATTGAAAAGCTGCCATCCAAAGTGACTTTTGACCTTAAAATGAGCTTTGACCTTTAAAATGAGTTGACCTTGACAGGACCTTGACATTTGAGATGACCTTTGCCTTGCTAATCAAACTCCTATACACTGGAAACCACATCTACAAAGTACAAGTATGTAAGATATTGTAGTTTTAAAAGTTTAATTACCTCTCATTTGCGTTATTTCGAAGATCATGACCTCTCATTCTAAAAAGGCAACACTTCATCTTTTCTAGTTCATCCCCCCCCCCCCCCCCCCATTAATGCTGCTAAACTTGCCCAGTAACACTGATTTCATACAGTGTGAAACCACCAACATTGTGAAAAATGCTATGCAAATGTTCAAAAAAGCCCCCTCCCTCATCCAAATAATTTTGAAAGTGCCGGAAAAATTTAACTTTAAATTTTTGTACCATCAAGAAACTTTCTTGACTTGTAACTATTTGCAAGTTAGCATTCTCAGTTACCACAAAAAGGCACAATCAGATGATCTTTCGTTTTAATCACATTTTATTGTGATATAGTTACAGCATTTCTTGCAGAGTGGTATCAGTAATTAATGTGCACATCTGTACATGTTCCATAACACGTTTAGGCATAGTGTAGTATCTGGGTGGAAATGCTACCTGGAAATGGAAAGTTCTGTACATAGAACTGTCTTCCCCTCTGCTTAAGAAACTGTACCAGGAGGCTGGTCCTTGTAGACAAAGTAATATTATGATTTTTTTCCCATTTTTTATAACAAAGCATTGTGATTTTTTTCCTTTTCTAATTACAATGTACACAGCTTTTTGTTTTTAAAATATAATACACATTTTCTCACAATTTACTCTCAAAGGGCCTTCATTTTTACAGACTTTTCATGACTTTTACTTTTTTATTTTACACTCCCATCTTGAACCCCACCAGTTGAAAACATTCAACGTTATCCCCCTGGACAAACCAAGCGACCAGCTGTTAGCCAGGGTAAATGGACCACTCTAAATTTGAATCCTATTGTACTTTTCTGGGAAGAGAAAGGCTAAGTCAATAATGGATTCTTTCAATACCAGTCCCTGGTTTTCCCTATCATTACTCTACAATAAATACAAATCTTCTCTATAAAAAGAACTTTGATTGAAATACCAACATGCCTTGCCTACAGTCTGCATTTTTGCATTGCTTGGCAGACAAATCACACTGCAGCTGCAAGGCCAGAATTTCACAAAATTTTGCGAGAATCTATTTGGATTTTTGTCAATCAGATTTCTTTTTAAAGAAAGACAAGTTTAGGAGAATCTTTACGAGAATGGATTCTTGCCAAAACTCTGGCCCTGAGGTGATGTTCAGCAAGCTGTAGCGTCACCTGCCTGACACTACAAAAACCAGCACACCAAGACCTTTACCATCATGGTACTAAATGTATTAGAACAAAAGAGAAGAAAAAGTCAATTTTAGTTGGGACACAGACCAATCGGGTTAATCCTTTCACCACAGTAGTAAGTTCATCATATGTTGCTAAGTTCATCCCAGAAATAAGCATCTTTCTTAAATATGTGTACGCATGTCCTTACAAACACACGAGCAAAGCTTCCTTGTATTCAAGACCATGCAACTTGCTACTGTGAATCATTTGAACAAGCTTTGCCAGCTCACCCTCACCATGTACAGTCCTGTGTGTTGAGGCAAAAATCAGTTGCAAATGAAACCAGCTAAAACAGTGTCCAAGTTGTCAATAGGTAACTTGGGTATTCTCTTCAGTCTGTCTTGGGGGAAAAAAATCTTCTGCAGAAGACGTTTTCACATCACAAATGTGGGGTACCATCTGATTTTTTTGCTCTACTTTCATGCATTCTACTCACAAGAAACACTTTTTTTTTTTGATACACTGGAACAAAATCTTGGATGTTATTTACACAATTTTGTTGCAGCCCCATCTGATGGTCAATTTGCTAACTGCACCAAGGTGTTATCACAACAAAAATAATCGGTTTTGATATAACTGGTGTATGTACATGTACAGCTACTCTGCAATAATTCCTTTAATTAAAAAAAAAAAAAAACTCCCACACCAGTCCATAGGCATGGGCTTACAACAGAATAATAATTAAAGTATAGAATGTATGTATGCAGACCGTTCCCCCCAGAAATGCACAGAACTCCTTTTCCTGATGAGACTGGTGAAATAGTTACTATTTCACCCATATACCATGGAAATTATGTACAAATATATTTATATATAGATACCACTACGGGACAGATATTTATGATTTCTAGCCACTCTTTTCTGTATCAAATGAGCCAAGTGGGAAACAAAAGTCTGACAGCACACCCACGCCAATTGGACCTCTCGTCTTGGAACTTTCTTGCACCTGAAAGTCCTGTAATCATAGTCTTCAAACGCATTGGCCTTGTGAACATTCATCTCAGGAAGTGTTGGTGTGTAATCAGTGGTAATGACATGGATCATACACCCTGTTTTCACAAGCCCATAATGCGATCAGCTTGTCTGTATGTTTTGATAACATGCCACACTGGTCAATCCAGGAGTTTTAGTTAGGACATCCAGGCTACACTGAGCACATAAAATATGGTATGACACTTCTGAGAGATATTGGTGATGCATTTTGCCCCCTGAAAATACAATCAGGAGCATTTTAGCATAGAAAGAGACTTCGTTATGCCTCACTTTTTGATGAGCACAAGCCCTCAGTTTGTACACAACATGAACGTACGTGATTAGGAGCTTTCATTTTATACAAGAAATTTATAGCTGGAAACTTTCTTCTTATACTGCTGTTGGTTAATGGTCCTGCAAAAGTTTGCAGGATCAATAAAATATGCCCCATGTATCCTTCATGCATGACATTCCGTGGAGTCCCAGTTCATCATTTTCATATTTTGTGGTTGCTGAATCCAATAACATGTACTGATTTTAACAGGTAATACACCATTCTTATTTGTCCTTAAAATACAGCCGCCAAACTATATTGATGCACTCTTTATGAATCTGTACATCATGACATGCTGATACGTACAGCAAAAACTGGGGATTGGATGGTTTACATCTACACCAATCAACCCCATCATTTAATTTTTTTTCTTTTCTTTTTCTTTTTTTTTTTTAAACAAAATACATCACAATTTTACTGAAACCCCTTGTATGGATTATCCATTCCAGCCTCCTTGTCCTTGAGAGTTCGATTTTCCAACATTTCCCATTCATGGATGATGGCCCATTCAATGACAGAATGACACAGTTCAGCTTTCTTTTGGACATTTTTCTTTTTATTTCTGTTTGTGAGAGCAAGCTCACCGTAATGTTGATGACTGCCACCTGGTGGCTCTGTCTGTAACACTTGCTTGTCAGTTGCTTTTAAAATGTCCCCTGCAGTTGATTCTAAACAAACTCATATTTGTCGACGACCAAGAAAACTTCTGATGAAAACTTGACTGGGGTATCACCCTCTACTGACCTCACTTCAGACAGCTGGAAACAAAATAAAATGATAATTACAAAGTTGGTGGAGAAAAGAAATAAAATAAACAGGATTTTTTTTTTTTTTAAACTAACTTTATTGTACAAATTTCGCAACAGCTTAATTTTTTTTTCAGAGTTGTTCCACCTCTAAAGGACAGATGGACACACACAGACATGACATCTGCAATATCACATTGGCAGACAAGGCACAGGAACAGATGTTTGATGAGCAACACACACTACTGTTAATTGCTGTATTCTTATTTTCGCTTATTTCGCTGATAGCACAAAACTTTGAAAACAAGAATGCAATGGAATAGAGCTTCAACATTGTTTGAACAGGAATTATGTCCATAACAGTGAAATCAAAACTACATTGAAGTGTCAAAATTAGAAAAACCATGAAAATTGACACACACCAAAGTAAAGCAGTGTACAGTACTTGCCTCAATATCACAATAAGGATGTTTTGACATGAATGACACAGTAACTGGGAAGAAATCATCTGGATGCCCATTTATGCTGAACTCCATAGATCCTGTTTTGTTGTCTTTGTCTATGACAGGAAGTGTCCACACTAGAATATTCTTTCTGCTCTCGTGTCTGTACTCCCCTTCACACTCATTGACAACTGGAGCTCCAACCCCGGACCTGAAATATGACACCTCTTTAAGTGGTAGTTGCGAGGTTGACCCAATATGGGGCTTATTATGATGATGTCAGATTCAAATATCCCCATTAAAAAAAAAAAGATATATTTGAATCACAAACATGATGCAGATCAGTGGTTTTCCTCAGTATACTTTAGAGACCATGCTTTCAATGCATACTCAGAAATGCCGGTGATTCAGTATGTATTCAAGCAGTCAAAAAAAAAAAAAATCATTGTCTTCTACGTCAAAGAAGCTGACAGCATTTACAGATCACTGTTCTAAGCCATGCAATTGTCGTCACCACGACATTAAAGTCACGGATGAATTTTAAACCACAAATTTTCCGCACTGGCCAAACCCATCTTAAAATCACACCCCATGAACCAAACCAAAACAGTCTAAAAGTTCCTCAAACCACTGACTATATGCCATCAAAATTTGATAAAACTTTCCTGTCAATAGTTAATTTTGGTTCTAAGATCCTGACCAGGCATAAAAGTTGCATCCTATATTTTGGGTTGAAAACTCCAGCCTTTAATGCCATGACTATTAGTCTATTACAAGGGTAAGCCTGATCAGCCGGAAACATTCACAATTGAAAGGCAAAATGTCCTAAATACAGGAAACTTTGCTCATAGTTTCTTAATGGCTGAATTCAGTCTTAAGAATCCAAGTTCCCATCTCTGTCTTACCAACAGTAAGTTCATCAAGCCTCCCAAATGCAAACAAAGAAATAACTGTCTTCTGATCAAACCTGTTTGAAGTCACATCATAAAATAACATTTAGGCTTTTTGCTGAAGTGTTTAGAAGCTTCCTCTGCTATTACAAAAGATCGTGATAATCCTAAGCAGTCACATTTAAGAAGCTTCTACAGTAATTCCATCACTTTTAGCATACCAAAGCTAAAATGTGTGACCACTTATTGGTAAATGAAAATATACCAAATACATGTTTGGCAATAACTCACGGTAATGGTATCGTGATTTCCACATCATTCAGTTCCAGTTCCTCTCTCTCTAATTCATACTCTATGTTCACGTCACAGCCACTGCCACTTTCATTTGGCCAGCAATTAACTGAAATCAAGTACAATGACACCTTTTACATTGTTGACCATTGCAAAATTTAAAGATTTACAAGTCAAAACCAAAATAAGTCTTTTGCGCCAATTCATTCATATATTGAGAACAACTGGATTAACATGGTTATGACAAATGCCATCTTGTCATTGCATGCCATTCCCTTTGGACAGATAACTACAATTCAAGTTTTGCTTTTATTCATTTTTTTTTAATTTTTATACTTTCTTATTTTATAGAAAGACATGACAAGCATTGATGAAAGTAGACACACAGCGAGTCAAAATGCTTGACTGGTTTCTTCCATAACTGGACTAATCAGCACTAAATACGTTCTGTTGAGCCCCAGGGAAAACATAAATGTTTATGGTTACTATGTTTACTAGTTACAGGAAGCTGGTCTCTGTTCCAACCCTCTGCTCTGTTATTCAGCAGAAACTGAATTCTTCATTAGATTGTCAGCCTCTTAACGGCCCTGCAGAATGACAGATTCAAAATTGTACAAAACAGGCCCATACTGATTGAGGGATGGACTGTCAACCCCCAGCTTCGTTTTGGCTTGATAGTCCATCCTGAAGGTTTACAGTTCTTCCTGTTCCATAAGGGCACCATTTCCTTAATTATATCCAAAAACAATAAATGAACCAATATTATGACACTTGCATTCCATCGTCAAAAGACGCAAACCTCCGTTCCTTGGCCATCTTGTCTTGTGTGCACTGAAGAAGCTGCATGTCGTCCGTTCTCTGGGGTCAAGGCCGGGTCAAATGTGCAGTGCCTCATGTGATAAAATTGGCAGTAGGCAATGTTAATTTTTTTTTGCGGTAAACAGTCAAAACTGTTACATGCCCATTAAGGCAATCAGAACCCTACATTGATGCCCGAGGTATAACAATAAAATTTGTCATCTTAGGACAGACTTGACTTACTTGAAAGAGGCATAAAACTGTCATCCTGTGTTTGAAATCTCCACTTAAGGACACCAATATCTTGATTCAAGGGGAAGGGCTTAGCAGGGTTCTTCAGGCCTATTACTCCAGATTGGGAGAATAATTTCTTGTCTATGTTGGGGTGTGTCTGGAATAAAAATCACGAAAAAATGTATCTCAATTCAACAAAGAATTTCAATGTTTTTAAAAGGCTTCCAAGCATTCTTCAACAATACAGTTAAGGTATTCTATATAAAAACTCTCAGGAATCGTCCGCTAGTGCATATTCTGCCTCACAAAATTTTTTCAATATTAGTATTGAACAAGACATGTCTGTAAAACATAGATACCGATTAGCCTGTTGATAGTACTCAAATGGTGAACTCATGACCTAGGGAAGTGGATGCAGAAACCAAATTCACTAAAATGGCCTTGTGACCTTGGAAATTAGGTCAAGATCAACTTTTTTGCAGCTGATCTAGCCCTACCGAAAGACCATAAACATTTCCAAAATAAAAGCTCTGGCTCAAAAATTCTGCAGTTATCAAACAGAAACCAAATTCATTAGTGTGGGTCTGTGACCTTGGGAATTGACTCCAGGTCACCCATTTTAGAACTTGACCTAGCTCTTAAAGAAGGCTATATTTCTGTGCAATACGACAGCCCCTGGTCCAAAACATCTTTAGTTATCATGCCAAAACCAAGTTCACTAATATGACTCTAGGCGGTGACCTCAGGGATTTGATCAAGGTCATCCATCTTCTAAAAGTGGTCCGCCTCTTATAAGGCCTCGCTCACCAGAGGCCACCCCTCTTGAAAGGCCAGCATTCTTGGGCAGAAAGTATGGTATTTCCATTATATGCTCCCTCTCAAGAGAGGCCACCCCTCTTATAAGGCCACTTTTGGCTGCATTTGGGGTGGCCTTACAAGAGGGGGACCACTGTACTTCGTAATTTGCAGTGTTACATTTTGACCAATGGGTACTGATCAGCAAATTGAAAGCAAATGATGAAAGAATATTCGATCAAAATGTGATTCCTGTTCACAAATGCAAGAAGGTTGGGAAGTGATTTCATATTTTTAGTGACATACATGTACTTGAACTTGGTTTACTTGTTGATGCTTTGAGGAAAAAAATTCAAGGTCTCTTCCAGGAATTTTGTTAAAAAAACTTTTTATTTTCAAGGTTTTTCAGGCCTTGAAAATACATGCAGCAAAAGCAAGTACTTTCAAGGACCTGTGTGAATTCGGTAGACCTAAATTTGGTCCATTTTTGCTACATCAACTGGTAAATCTTCATAAAATACATAGACTTTTCCAATCATTTCAGACCTCTGTACCAGAAAAATGGGAGGGGGCGGGGGCTTAAAAGGGATAATATGGTTTTGTTCCTTTAACCTTCTTAAAGATTATCATCATTATGTAGGTAAGAAGACCTATATAAGAAGTCCACACTTTCTCTCATGGCTTAACAGACACCTCTCACTGTTAGAGCTGTTAATTTAACTATAGACTGCTTCTCACTGATCAATTTCTCACCTGTAACTGAATTCCCTTTGTGTCATTATTGTTTATTTGTATCTTGATCTTCCCATACTGTTCATCGGAGATTCTCAGTGTGACTAGACCATGCACCTCCAAGTTTTGAAGACCGCCGTCTCTACTTGCTGTCATACTGATTTTGTCTTCCAGACGCAAATGAACACTGTAATGACAAAAACTGATGTCAATAAGTCAATTATTTCAAACAAATTATGTTTACATTAAGTTAAGGGCAAAATTAAAAGGCAATCAGAGACTACTGGCTTCATGCCCCCTTGCCTCAATTATAGCCTTCCCACAGGTCTCATTTTGGAATGACTGTAGCCAATAAAAATAGGCTATCACTGAGATTTTGATACTTGACCTACTTTTATACATGAAACACTAGTGTCCAGATACACAGGTGTGTAAAGTTTCATGATTCTAAGTCAAAGGACAACAGACTTATAGCCCGAGCATTAAGTGTAATGTTGTTTTACATGAATGTATCACCATGACCCAGATACTTGACCTAGTGACCGTTTTTTTCTTTCATGACACACCTTCAGGTCAAGATATGTGTGCGTGTTACGTTGCATACAAGTAAGTAAAACAGTAAAGGAATTATAGCCCTGGTATAATTTTGAACAAGAATATGTCACTGTGACCCAGATACTTGACATAGTGACCTACTTTTGATACATCACACACCCTTATGCCCAGATGCACCTGTGTGTACATTTTCATTATTCTAAGTGAATAATAGCCTGGATGCAAATAGTGGAGACCCAGATACTTGACCTAGTGACCTACTTTAGTTTCAGAACACACCTTTAGGTCAAGATATTTGTGTGTGTGTGAAGTTTCATGAAACTCAGTTAAACAGTAATGGAATTATAGCCTGGACACAATTTTATAAGGACATGTCACTGACCCAGATACTTGACCGGTGACCAGCTTTTGGCACATGACACATTCTTTAGTGGAGATGCATCTGTGTGTTAAGTGTTAGTAATTTAAGTTACATATTGTAAAGGAATTAAAGTCCAGACAGGATTTTACAAGAATATGTCACTGTGACCCAGCTACTTGACCTAGCGATCCAATTTTGGCACATGAACTACAGAAATTTTTGTTTGTTCCACCAAAATTATTGTGCTTTTATAATGTCTTCTGTCCTACAAACTTACGAAATGACCCTGCTGATTTTGGACAAAAAAAGATGAGCTTCTGGGGGCCTTGCCCTGTGAACCCTACCTGGGGCACCATCCTTGGATCCCAACAGCCCTGGCCAGTAAAAACTCGTTATAATGACACCATCTGTTCCCTGAGAAATGTGTCAGGTAACTGAATATGTCAGATATCTGAGTGTCATTATAATGAGGTTTCACTGTAATTACATAATTCAACTTCTAAATTCTGACACACGGACAGAATAGAAACGATTCTTCTTGGAACTTCTTACTTACATAATTCCACTTCTAAATTCTGACGCACGGACAGAATAGAAACGATTCTTCTTGGAACTTCTTTGGTAATCTTAATCATTATCAACATACTACACTATGATCATGTCACCTTGGCATGAACAGCGGAAAATATGGGTGGGTGAAAGTTCTCTCCCTAGAAACTTGTACAAACATGCCAATATTTTCTGTGACTTTGAACATTGAAAGATGGTTGCAAGTACTTAACAGTGAAAATTACAAATTTGTACGTGTATTTGTTTCACTACTCTGGTACAAGACCCCTTTTTGCAAGGTGGCCAAGTACCAGCTTGACCAGAACAAGGTCAAGTTGTGAGTTGACTGATGTTCACCACAACACGTACCCTTCCTGGTTTGCCTTGGGCACTGCAGCTTTGGAGGCTGCAGTGGGTTTTGATCGTCCACTGGTGACCTCTGAAAGAAAAAAGCAAAACAAGACCACAGACTAGCTTCAGTGGGACAGACAATTGCAAGTCCATGTCAATAAATAAATAAACAAACTGGCATTTGAGTCACTGAGGACTCAAGTGCAGGATGCCAAACTGACTCCTTACTGGACAACTTGTTACCACAAACCTGCTTCTGTAAATCTCTGCATACACATATTTGAGGCACAAAAGCATGATGATTTGACCCCACTTGTAACTGTCAGTTCAAAGAAAGTGCAGTGTATGTGTGCCAGATAGATCTCTCATAAAGCTGTACGACTTCATGATATGATGTTGAACATCTCTAAAAATTGTGTACGCTGGATTTTGCTACAAAAACCCCACAAAAATTACATCGAGAATTTTCACAAAATTCAGCAGTTCATTTCCCTCTAGAATCTTACGAGCTGCTTCGCAAGGAAACCCAGCTCGCCTTTACCTAAAGGTTGAGATGGTTCAGACGAAAAATTTGAATTCAATTATTTTAATTTGTAACCAACCACATCCACCAACAGTATGTGTCCAATTTTTCCGTGGCATGGCATGTCATTGCGTACAAAGTAAAAACACAAAGTCTTCCATTTAAACTCTAAGAACTCTTACCTTGTCCTTCTGATTTTAGCTGGTCTACAAAAGACTCCACATCCTTGTTCTTGCTACCCAGCTTAAGGGCCTTTCCACTGCCTGCAGGCCGACTGCAACATCAAGTAATTTTGTAAATTGATTACATACATTTGCACATGTGCTAGCTGTTAAATTACAATTCCAACAATGAGATCCAAGTTCCTTAGGATTTTTTTCCCTACCTGCTCTCCCCCCCCCCCCCCCCCCCCCAAATATATATGCTACAAACCAGGGATAAGACCAAGTAGCTGAAATGTACCTGGTATATCTGTACACAAAACTGTCTTGTTTTTTTTCCTTTGGTGTGAGGGTGGGGAGAAAAAGAATGTGTAACAAGCAACAATGAGCCCTTCCTGAAGTTTTTTGTTTGCCTGGACATAAAATTTGGAGCAGCAACTACAGACATATACCACTGCCTGTCCCACTGAAGAGATGACTTAAATTCAGTTCACTTCCCATATGACCTTGGCAGGACTTCACAGTTGCAGGTTCAATTAGATCTTCATATATGGTCATCAATATGTGCACTATACATGTAGAAATCAACTCAAATAGTTCTTGAGTATTATACAGTAGTCCCTCCTTTGAAAGACCACTGCTTTGGGAGACCACAATTATCAGGTCTCTCTGTAGTACTATTCATGTTACAGTAGTCCCTCCTTTGAAAGACCACTCCTTTGGGAGACCACAATTATCAGGTCTCTATGTAGCACTTTTCATGTTATTTATACCTCCTTTGAGGGACCACTTGCTTTATGTGACCACCTTTTCGGTGGCACACGTGGTGGTCTCTCAAAGGAGGGACCACTGTATTTATACCTCCTTTGCAGGACCACCTGCTTTATGTGACCTTTTCGGTGGTACAAGGGGCGGTCTCTCAAAGGAAGGACTACTGTACTGCAATCAAATAGATTGACCACACACTTTGAAACTTACAAGGCCATCTCAAAGTAATTTGCAACCTAGCCCTTGTACAAGATCAGTAGGCTGCCCTTGTGTCTCAACTGCAATTGATGGAATGCATTATGACTTGGAAGATGGGAGTGGTGCATTGGGCAACCTTGTAAGTCACCTGCTGACCAATACTAGATGCCACTGACCTACATATCTTTGTGATCAATGCCATTAACATCCAGTTGCAGTATCCCTATTTATACAATTTCACAGAAGAAGCACTTAAACATCCTTTTCCACCCTCTACATTTGTGGACTTTATTAGGAATATAAAAGGAAACACAGGCATGCTTTGCTTTTTGTTTCATATGTTTCACTTTTTAACAAGGTACAAAAAATATAAATATGTAAATAACTGTCATGAAAACAATAGTGTTTTGCTTACCTTTCTCCCTTCATAAACACAAAAGGAAAACAAGAAAAGGCAGGATATTTGCTTGGCTTTGTTGACAAGAAAAGGAGAGATCAGTCTGTTTTTGTTTTGTTTGTTTTGTTTTTACCTCATTACAGCTAGTCTTTACAGTTTTAAAGTTGGTTACATTTCACATCTCCTATCCCTTACCTGGGTGGGGTGTATGCAGGCTTAGATGGTTCCACTGGACCAGTTTCAATAATGGGAATATCTCCCCTTCCACCTCCACCGAGGGAGCTGCTCCCAAAACCTCCAAAACCTGGTGCCTTGGTCCCTCGTTTTGCTGCATCTCTCCTGGCCTGCTGAAGTTCCTTTGCTCTCTTTTTCATTTCTTCCCGGGCCTCCCTCTCTTGTGTCTGTGTTCACAAGACACAATGTATGAAATCTGATGGCCATGCACAATTTGAATCTTAATGTTACACATGAATATATATGATATGCCCTGGTCCCTGTCTTCAAAGACCACTCCAAAGACACCACCTTGTCCACATCCTGGTACTTTTCATGTTATTTATATCTACAGTGACAGACCACCAGTCTTGGGAGACCACAATTTTATCATCTTCACGGCTGGTCTTCTAAGACCGGTTTGTCTACAGTAAAACATGGCTGTGGTGGGCACCTCTCTGCATTAAGCTCTTCTCCCGATCTATTTCCTGGACTGTCCACGCTTACTTATAAGTCTAACATGAGAACTAAATGTTCCAGATATACATAGGTTTCACCTGACTAAATTTTATGATACATCCACCTGGAACTGTTTTAATTCAAACAGGTTTGTGTGGTCTGTACAAATAGCTGCACCAGAAGCAAAGTGTGTAAAATCTTTCTTCTTCCACTTTCTAACACACCTCTTCACCATATAATGTATCGTTACAGTGTAACTATTTATGTTACGACTGTATTTTGTGTTGGAAAATAAATTGTCAAAGAAATCTTGTTTCTTACAACTTGATACAAGGCAAAAGTGGCAGTAGAAAACGGAAGGGTTTTTACCTGGCGGACAGCCTGGAAAACTTTCTCTTCATGCGAGTCCATCTCTGTGAAGGTCCTAATCTGAGCAAGATTGACGCTTTCCCTGTATCCCAGTGCAACAATTTCATCAAACGCAAATATCAAGGGGAATGCTTGGTCCAGAATTTCAGAATCTTCCATCACCTTGCAGTATTCAGGAATCTAGGAGTAAACATCATGCACTTGAATAACGGTTCGCAGCAACACTTCATGTCTATAAGGCTTGTTAACTACATAACACACTACAGATACACGTGCTTCCTTGCATCATACAGAAAACAATATTCATGTACATACATGTGTTGTGTTGTATGTTCATCAAATGGAACCAAATTTGCACATCTCTGTGATCATCATTTTGCACATAAACTGGCCATTCAATACATGTCTATGTTTACATGCACTTGTGACAAAGGTTCAGAGCTTCCGTTACAAATTATTTTTGAGGGGTCAGGAAAATTCAGGGGGCAAGGCTCGATTTTGACCAAATTTTACATGTAAATTACAGTAGTCTCTCCTTTGAGAGACCACCCCTAGTGCCACCTAAAAGGTGGTCACATAAAACAGGTGGTCCCTCGAAGGGGGTATAAATAACATGCAAAGTACTATAGAAAGACCTGACAATTGTGGTCTCTCAAAGGCGGTGGTCTCCCAAAGGAATGGTCTTTCAAAGGGGGGACTACTGTAACAAGACTGGTGAACCTTCAGAATTGTCTCAGAGAATAATTCAGCTTTTGACATGGTAATATACCCGATTGGTGGTGGTGATGGTGGTTGGGGGTGGGGGTGGTAACGGAAACACCAAGGCCTAAGTCCTGCCACTTGTTGGTCGGGGACAAAGCTGATGTTGTCTATCATGTGTACAAAGCAATAGCAATATCACGCTGCGTTATAAAAGTTCCCACTGAAGTGTTTCATAAGAGTTCCTGAGTTCTAGACTGGACAAAATGGATCAAACCCACTGGTACATTGTACAACATGTGTCTTGTGCTTCTATTTGTAATAGATTGGAGAAAATAATGATGAATGAAATATTAATGAAATGTATACATCTCCTAAGGTACAGTTATGATTAGAAATGGGTTCCCTCTCAAACGCAACAAATTCGCAATGTTCAAGCAGAATTAACGCATTTTAATATGCTTTATTATGCGTGTATTTTACCGATAGGCTTATAAAAATATGATTGACAAAATGTTGCGGTTATTTTACAACGTCTTACTGGCAATACTGCCATATAAAAATATTTAATGTAATTAAACTGGCTAATGTGCCTTGTACAATGCATATATTGCACTTTATCGGTTGAAACTGGCAAAACAATGTAAAAACAGTGGTAAAATTGCAGTCGTTCGTGCTTTCGTAGAACTGGGTCACTTGCAACAAACACTGCATGTTTGGAATCAATTATCACTCAAGTTCACAACTTCATCTACGTCAGTAAAATGCTTTCCAGTTGGCTAAGCGTGACCACAATGCAGTTAATGTATGTCAAAATATCTGTCTCAAACATTAGAAATATCGATCATTTCTATTGGCGGATGGTGATGTAATCAGGTTGAAATATGACCTATTTGAATAATTACCGCTGACGATTAGTCACTTGGACCAATAGGAGCATGGAGATTTCACAAACGAGATCATTTCCGTAGTGACTTCTCCACACCATGCCATTGGTGAAAGCAGGGATGCAGGGCATGACAAAAGCGGCAAATCTGGCCGTTTTGATGGTGTTAATATGTAAAAACTTGCATATTTTCATAGGATCAGGACCTAGATAGTTCTTCTTAAGCTCTCTGTTACAATTGCAAAAACATACGGAAGAATATTCACTGTACATTCGGCACTGATGAAGGCAACGTGTTGTGCACAGACTTGATTTGCACATCAAATGCACTGTTTTTGCCAAACATATCAGTTTTGCCTTCAATAAATCTAAGAGATAATTGTAAATAACTTGTAAAATAAGCAAGATTGTAAGATTTGACACATTGGAAATCAATTATGTGTGGTAGCAGTCATTTCAAACAAATTACTGCAGAATAAATATACGCAATGTTGAATATGTATCGCACACCTGAGTGTGGCCTTCTAAAAGAATCAACTGTGTGCAACGTCAAAGTCCAGGCTGAAAAATTGTTCTCAAGTTATCGTCTGTACAGTTAAATACACCTAAGTGACCCTGTGACACCCTCCCCCACTAATAAAAGATAAAAAATCCAAAAATCACTGGCGCATGACCACTTCCACAAAATACATAGACAATTATCAAAGGTATATCCCTACCAGGTTTGACACAAATCTGGCCAAACTTATTTAAGTTTATAACTATCACAAGTAATTACCATGTTAAACTTTCCTATTTAAACTTTTATAAAGATTTTCACTAAAAAAACTTATAAAGAAATAATAAAAAAAAAAAATCGCTAGAGCACAGCCATTAGAACAAATCTGGTAGAGAGACACCCAAGGTAAATTGCCACCAAGTTTGAAGTAGATCTGACTGACAATTTCTTCTTCGAAGTACAAAATGTGAATAAGCATCAGAATGCCCATTGATTTGCATAGTAATCAATAGGAAATATACATTTACTGACAAGTGCCCGAATTGAAAAAAAATATGAACATTAAAATTCAGGAAGTCACAGCAGTGCTATGTCGTGTACAACTTTGTTTGACTCTTTCACAAGGAACATACATGTATCAACTCACTTTCAGCTTTATCTGAGTGATGGTTCAGAAGTCGAAAATACCAAAAAACACTCAAAAAAAAAAAAAAAAATAAAATAAAAAAATAAAAATAGAAAAACACTGCAGCCCTACCTGATAAACAAATTAAGAACTAGAAGTCTCTAGGAGTGTTCCTGTGTGATATCAAATCAATTGGGGTTTGGAGAGGAAGTCTTTTTAAAATTTGCCGCAAAAAAGAACAACATAAAACCAATAAAAAATCACTGGAGCATGACCATATGAACAACCTTGGTAAAAACCCACCCAAGGTACATTGCCACAAAGTTTGAAGCAAATCTGAGCAGTTTTGGAGAAGTCAAAAATGTGAATCTTGAACGGAAGACAGACGAAGAGCGATGACATAGGCTCTGCTGGTCGACATAAAAACACACCAAATAAATAATAATAAAAAAAAAATAAATAAATAAAATAAAAATACAGCACCACCTTGTAAACAAATTAAGAAACAGGAGAACAAGAGTCCATGGCAGTGTTCCTTTGTAATATCAAATCAACTGGGTGAGCGGCTTTGGAGGAGATTTTTTAAGATATCCCCCCAAAAAGAACAAAAAAAAAAAAAAAAAAAAAATCATAAAAAATCCCAAAATCACTGAAGCGCAACCATTTGAACAAATTTGGCAGACACCCACCCAAGATACACAAGATAAATCCCTACCGAGTTTGAAGTGAATCTGGCTAACATTTTTGGAGAAGTGCAAACTGTGAATTGTGGGGGGACGGACAACACACCTTACAATAAGCAGGTAAGCTCAGCGTACTGACAAGTCGGCTGAGATTAAAAAACCATGATACATTAGAAAAAAAAACACACACACACTTACAACTCTAGCAAATAATCTGAGTGTTTCTAGGTCTTCTAGAATGTTGCTGGCTTTGGTGGTGATCAACAGCATATATAATTTTTCCAGAGGTTGATACACATATCGCACACTCTCTGTCTCCACAAATGTGTGTTGTTTGCCTGTGTTCATCAGTTTCGGGAATGCTGCAAGCAGGCCTTCTATGCGAGACCTTGTCATTTCCACAAACTGCCGTGATATAATGGCTGTGAAGAAGGAAGACAGTATACAATCATTTAAAGAATATACCGAGGCTGCTGAACTAGAATTGTGAACTAACAACTTCACCCCCCTCCCCCATGTAATTCCATACCGTACCCTTATTAAGACACCCAAGCATGAGCAAAATGTACTTATAAAAGGTACTTCGTCATTTTCCAAGAAATCAAGTTTTAGTAATTTTACCCTGGAGCCAAACTGGTGGCTTCCCGTTATCATTAATATATACATGCAGGTCTGTTTCTGCTCTGTAAATTATGTGTGCAGGTCATCCTTCAACACACAACTGTCTATTTCTATTAATCTGACTCATGCAACATGTTTTCTGCCAGCTGGATTTTTTGTTAGCAATTTTCTCTACAAGCTCACAAGTTTCATATTAGAAGTTTACTGATTTTGGAATTTCCTTTTGTTACATATCCCATTCCCTTCCCACCTAGATGTGCTCCCCAAAAGCATTGATTGTTGATGTTCCAGCAAAGCAAATATTCAAGGGTACACAATCATGTTACATTTCATTTGGGTTTCGTCTGGTGCCTTACAGCACTATACATTGTATTCTTTATTTAAATGACCATTTATATTTTATTTTGTATCTTTAGAGGATTATTCTTACCCTTTCCGGCCTTGTTACACACTGCAGCTGCTAGTAATACCTACAAGTAAATATCAGAACATAAATATTTTGACTTCGTTCAAGAGTAAATGCCACACAATTATACCAACACAAATGGGCATATTCATTTGCAACAAACACTATTGTATTACATCAAATAGAACACCAATTTTCATCAAGCATAATCCAGGGATGAGAATGATTAGAGTGCATTTTGACTACTCCAGGAGCAATTTGGTAACCTTCTATATCCCACCCCAAGGAATTTAACAGTTTTGAAGAAATTAGACCAAACTGAGAACATTCTGTTTTGTGGGAGGAGAGCAATTTTGGCTGAAATTGCCAAATGGCAACCAATTCTCATCCCTGATAATCATATTTTCGTCTGCATAATTAACAATAGCGGAATGTCCTATTTATCAGAACGTGCGAAACTGTTAAATACTAAGTAGGGCCTCAAAGTTTATGTCTGTATACATATAGAACTCTTTATCATGTTTATGGTCTAACACATGCTGCAACTCAGATAGCATTTTCCCTTTTGATATGCTGGGTCACCATATTCAACTTTAAAAATCATAGTTGTTTTCTTTTAGCATTGACATCATGTGATGGTAAACCACTCCACATGCTAAATTTATATTCTCATGCTAAGCCCATTTTTTAATTGACGTTTATTAAATATTGATGTATTCTGCGTGTAAGAGTGGCATTTATTTCACATTAAAACTACCATATTGTGTAGTACAAGTGATTAATTGGTCAAAATAAACAAAAATTCTATTGAATCAAAAGACAAGGCAAGTGTTTATGAAATTTGATACACAATGTGCCAAAACGCCAGACTTGTTTTTCTCCACAAGCTACTCATCAGAGGTGAGTGAGTTCTGTTCAACCCCAGGGGAAACATAAATGCTTATGTTTACAAGTTACGGGAAGCTGGTCCATGTTCCACCTGTGTTCTAGATGTGATTCACAAGAAACTGAAAGTTGCGTTAGATGTCTGGGCCTTAGGGCAGGGTAACATGACCACTTGTATGGACAACATGAATGTGTTATGACAGAAAGTAGATCTATTCAAGTCCCTTTCTAATTTATCCCAATCCTTGTCCAAAATTGTGGCAGGAGTGGGGGTGAGATGAAAAGCAAAAACTTTTTTCTTAATCATGTTAATGCCTGCTCTGTAAACAAATTAGCATGCAACAGAGCTCTTAAGTTGGGAGAACTGCAAAGAGTGAGATTTGATTCCAAGGGGGGTCTGGGGGTATGCCCCCCCCTTCCAGAAAATTGTGTACATTGCAAAGTAAAATGGTGCAATCTGATGCATTTTAGGTCCCTTATTCACGTTTTCAAGGGTCCTGAATTCATATTACGGGGCCAAAAAGATACCATCAGTGATCCATGTATTCTAGGCCAGCACGTTTTGCAGGCAAAGAAGTGTCCTGGGAATATGAGAGGGAACAAATATGTTTAAATGCGTGAGAATTTTATGTCTTGGCATGACAGCGTGACATGTCCCTGTAATGCGTGAGACACACCCTCAATGAGTGAGACTTGATAGGTCTGATGCAGCATTAAGTAGAATAGAATAATATTATTAATCCTAACATATACTTTAAATTGGTTGCAATATTATTTGGTATAAATACGTATCTGTACTAAGGAAAAAACTATGAAAGCTTCATATAATGCCACATAAAAAAATATCCTGGTTTATCATTGTAAGTGGTTTTCCAAAAAAGTGATGACAGTACGTTTTCTTCCTTCCAAATGATTTACTGTGTCAAAGCTTTATGCCATTCCGCATTGCCCATGCAGGTCATTCATATATTTGTTTAGTTTGTCACAAGAATGCTGTAAAATAGTTCTCTTAATGGGTGCTGACCGCCCAAGGCATTAATTGAAGTTTTGTCACAGATTTTTTTTCGCGAATATTTACAAATAAAAAATGTTAAATATCAGTGTGGCAAAAAAATAAAAAATAAATAAATAAATAAAAAAATGTGCAGGTTATGATGACAAACCAGGAATTTTTCATGTGGCCTTTAGAAGTGTTTCATTAAGACCTGAAATAATTGATTTGATTAAAAAAAAAATATTAATAAAATGGGTGGGGTTGCTGATAGTTGTATATGGGTTGAGATCTGCAGCTTGATGTTGTATTTTCTCTATGACTTGGCAGTGAATCCAAGTGAATATACAAGACTTCAAAGTATAACCAATATAAATTAGAACACATGTGGAATTTTGACAGCTTAAGCTCACATCTTTTTTTCCACATACACATTCAACTGTAATTAAGCATATTAGACAAAAGTATCACTGTTATAGTAAAATTAAGAGAGTTTCAATAGAATTCAGCTCGCCGACAAAGGCAAAGTGCTTAATGCAAAACGTGTATGCGACAATTACATTAAACCTCCACGTCAACCAAAGCCATGTCATCTGGTCACTGGCGCAATGTCATCAACACATCGGACGAGTCATTGCATTCGTATATATTTCAGCACTTAAAATAATTCTACTTTACTAAACACAAATTGACAGGAAGACAGAAAATGGTCAAAGTACTTTTGGGAACCAACTATAAACATATTTGACGTGAAAATATGCTGGTTTCTTCCCTTCATAACCTGGGATTCTGGAAAAGCATGGGAAGACGTGCAGCATACTGGTGGGTAGTTCAACCACGTTAGAACGAAAATATATTGGCTGCAATGTACCTATTTTTGACTAAAGAGCTTAAAAACTCACCATGACTGCACTCAGCAGTTAGGCAATACAAAAATATGTTGACTGTCCTCAAATCTTCACGCGTTTCCAACCTTTGACTGGCTTTTCTGCGATCCCTCCTCTGAAGTTTCCAAGATGGCAGCGGCCACGTCAGTCGCAAATATTCATACGCAAACCGGTTATATTGATTTTCTAATGCAAAACACTTCTGTAAAAAGATCGGAAAACATATTTTTAGATGAAATTTAGATCATTTATTGGAATTTCATGATATTTTATTTTATATAGATAGAATGAACAAAATGCTTCATATCGGAAATCCTTATCCCTGATTAGTGTACCGGAAATGTATCCGACGTTCATATTGGACTATTTCTTAGACTTCTTCCTTACTTTGCGCTTATATAAACTTCAGTCTCGCACTGAATGGTATATTTAAAGCCAAACATAAACCAATTCTTTAACTTGCATCTGTCTGTGGTTTTGTTGTTTTCAAAAAGTAATGAAAAAATTTGACAACCAGTTGACCAATTAACGTCATCGTTACAAAAAGGCAACATCACAGAGCCCACGTGACTCGGCGAAACAATCATGGCGGTCACGTTTCAAATGTAGGACGAACCAATTCAATGTGCTTATTGTTGTGAAGATTTTGGATATATCTTGCTGGACCTCAAAGCGAAGAGAGGATTTTTCTACCGTGGCCCGGTCTATTTGTCGTCGTCAGTATGAATGTAAGTACCTACTCGATCAATTATTTTTCTTGATGCGAAAAACAGAAAGATATGATGAAAAAAAGACACCTGCTAGCCCATGGTGTCTGATCTGTTGTGGTGACTTCACACTATGTGACTGTCTCTTGCAAAATAATGAGGTGCGGTTTCAAATGAGTTTTCCCACCGCACGTATCGCACTGATCTTTTCTGAAGGGGACAAACTGTTTGAGCATTAGCATCAATCAAACTATACCATGTTTATTCAAGCAATCGTAAAAGAATTATTCATGTTATTGGTCATCAGACTTCACAGGTAAAAAAAAAAAAAAAAAAGAAAGAAAACGAAAACAACTTAAAGGTTGTCTTCACTGACTATTCAGTTATTGAATGAATCATTTGAGCATGTTGTATAGCTCACTGCAGAAGCACATTTAATATGCAACTGACTCAGGGACAGCAGTATGGTGTAGAAAACAGCATGTAGGAAGGGGAAGCATGATTATTCGGGGAGGGTGGAGGAGGATAGCACAGTTGATCAGGGCAATATTATTGTCATATATTTTTTACGGTCGGCCAAGAGCCTGGGTCTCACAGGTAATGTATTTTGTTTCCGTTTTACCAAATTGAAATAGATCTTCTCTTATCATATATTCATCTGTTGGGGGAGATGGAGGAGGATAGCATAGTTGATCAGGGCAATATTATTGTCATATATTTTATGGTCGGCCAAGAGCCTGGGTCTCACAGGTAATGTATTTTGTTTCCATTTTACCAAATTGAAGTAGATCTTCTCTTATCATATCGTCATCGGTTCATACATTTAATTCTATTAAGGACAGTGTTACTGTTACTGTACCATGGCAACATCATGAATTATGTTCATAAATTCACAGTAGCATAACAGCAGTTTTAAAGTGTAGCATCACTGTACCACCATTGCAGATTGCCATGCAAAATAATAAGTACAAGTATGCAAATTTAAAAAAAAAAAAAACGAAAACAAGCTGTCAGTGTGTACAGCATGTGGTTTGTCAGGATTGTGCTGAATATGCCATAAATAATTCATACTAAAAATTACATTTTACTACATTCCATGGTCCTTTACAGCCTTCAACCTTACACTTTGATTGTGATACATTCAGAATTAATCATGGAATTCATTCGCTGCTATGTTATCCTCTTGGGCTACAAAATTCCTGTAAAAAAGAGAAAGTGAGCATGACATTTTGAAGATAGAGGCTGAAGTGAACTAAATTCATTAAAAATTGGATGATTGGCACTTACTTCATGCCGTGGCACCCTGACTATCTTGTCTTGCTCATACATGTATTGTAAATGCATGAAAAATGTGATTGCATTTATGCTGGGTCTCAAATATATCATAAATCTGATCGCTATAAATCTGATTGGTTGAAGGGTGCCATGATTCTGCAAATACATCACACAGTGACAACATGGTTAAGATGGTGGTATAATAAAGTTGTAAATACAGTAAAACCTCCATGAAGTGGGCACCCTTGGGACCAGAGCAAAATGCCCACTTTAGGGAGGTGCCTACTTTACAGAGGGTCAGCCATTTGGGGTTGTGTGGATTATAAGCAACAAAGATAAGGGAGAGGCTATACATATGCATACATACACATACAAATTTACATGTACATGTATATTTATGTATACAGATACATGGATCTCAATTCCACATAAATGAAAAAAACAAAATTTTCACCATTTCGCCTGTATTTCATGAAAAAATATCAATTAAGTATCAACTACATGAACTATGTAATATAATCAGCAGACTACTTATGAAGAACAGGTTCTGATGCAATGATTACCAGCAGGCACATCAAACTATCAAACTGCAAGGTTGAGCAAATCACTGATATGACACTCATCCACACACCAACTTGCTTTCCAGTAGAGTTAATTGTTTCTCCACTTTGATACCTTAATCCTCTGGTTAATGCACACAGCTGTCAAAAGTCATTGTGGACTAAAACTACGGTTATGCTTTGTTACATTGTAAATGGTGATAATCATAAATACTCTCTTGTTAATCGAGTCTCTATGTCTAAGATACCTATAGTAAGGTCTATTTTTAACAAGACAGATCTCAATGTAAACATTCCTAGCAGTAATTCTCCTGGAGTTGTAGATTCATTGAAATATCTTTTGTACCATCCATCCTATAATACAAGAAACAGCTTGGAACATCGTTTGGCTCAGCTTCTAACCAAGGCCTTTTGACTTGTGTAAATTAACTTAGTACTTAGTGCATTTTGTGGGCCTCTCATAAGGTGGGGGGGGGGTCGAAGCGAGGGCACTATATAATCTTTCCTGGGCTCTCGGGTCGGCCCAGCCCATCGGGGGAGGCCCTACCGAATGAGGTTCAGTTTTCTTCATTTTATTTATTTTAATCATCTTTGCCATGTTGTATAGATGAATGAGGTGCTGATTTTATACTTTAAGTTTGTAACCATCCTGATGTACACATGACATTTTAAATTCCTTGTTCGCGGGGGTTAATAAAATCATTATTATTATTATTATTATTATTATTTGTTAATGCTGGCCTATACATGTACTGTACTCTCTCATGATGGGGGGGGGGGGGGATTATATCAGGTGGTGAGCACTGATAGAAAAATGACACTTGAAGAATTAAAAGTTAAACTTTAAAAGTCCTGATGCAAAAAATAATGCTTTTACACAAAATAAACTATTTATTGAACAAAATAATAGTGCCCACTTTCACAGATTTTGGTACCTGTATAGGGTGTCCAATGCCCAGATTTGGGAGGTGCCCACTTTAGAGAGGTGGCTTTATAATATAGTCAACAGGAAAAATGAAACGGGACTGAACAAAAGTGTCCACTATGAGGAGGTGCCAACATAAATGTCCAGAGGTTTTACCAGACATTACAAGTTTGCTGCGTGCTTTTCTTGTGCAACATTGCTCAAGTGTCAGATGGTCATGTTCC
>OZ026628.1:46311231-46335231 GCA_964020975.1 Hermodice carunculata | reverse complement strand
ATTGATTGTTAACTCAGCTGACTTACATAGGAAGCTCGGTTGCCTGTCCATCCACAATTCACATTCTCAACTTCTTCTCCAAAACTGGAGGCCAGATCAGCTTCAAACTTGGTGTGACTCTTCCTTGGGTAGGTCTCTATGGGGTTTATTCAAATAGTCATGCTCAAGTAATTTTTTTTTTATTTTTTATTTTTTAAAATTTTTTTTTTTGTTCTTTATTTTTGGCAAATCTTCTCCCAAACCTCTCACCCAATTACCTTGAAAACTTTTTACATCACAGCATGATTTCTGCAGTGCAGCTTGTGGGATCACTAGGGAAAAGTTCAAAGCAGTGCATATAGGTAACATGGTTGTTGGTTGCAGCATGGCAAATGTCCTTGTACTATGAGATGATCACAGCCTCCTCGGCCTAAAACTACCTTCTGCAATATTAGTAGAAGACAACTCTAAGGAAGAGCTACAATGATGGTTGTGGGGGGGGGGGGGGGGTCCCAGTTCAGCTTTTGGGGAATCCAAACAAAGTCTGTGTCCTTTTCGATTCAACTTTGCTGTTTTCATTTCTGATCAGTTTGATCCAGGCTTTCTTCTCTTTTATTGTATGGCAACTGGTAAAAGCTCACTCCAGGTGTCCTCCTCTGAGAACATGTGCACTTCAGCATGTAACAGTTGGCGTTCGGGATTTTCTAACTTTCTCAGATCAACTTGAACATACATGCATCACACCAGGAAGGGTGAATACTGCATCTAATGTACTAGTCCTCTGTGAGTCTGAATTGCTGGCTGAGTTTGTCTCCTACAATCCCCCAAGATGCATCGCGGTAAAAACGCTGTGATGTGAAAAGGCCACAGAGTTATTGCTTTGTTATCACACATGAACACTCTTAGGGACTCCTATTAGCGCTTAGTTTGCTCACAAGGTGACTCTGCAATATTTTCATTTTTAGCTCTGCTGACCAAAGGTTGCAGAGCTTATGCGACCTCTCGTGCTGTCCATAAACATTTGCTTGTTAGCACGATACCATTCACAGTTTTCAAGTTAGCCCAGTATAGCTTTCAGGACTGATAGGGTGTATGAAAATCTAGGCCGAGTTCAACATTGGTGGCCCCACCTACAATATTATGTACTGTAATATTCGGCTCAAAATGTGAAAATCTTGTGAACACTCTAGCATCTTTAATTTTTGACGGATCATCACCAAATTTGGTGGAATTGTGAGGGAGGTCAAAGCCTAAGTTGCTAATATATGATACTAGTGGCACCACCTATCAGACAGTGTCATTACCACATCCAAACCGTAGTTTTAATGAAACAAATCCAAGTCAATTCCGACCAGAGGCAATGTTCCTTAGTATGTAAAGCTGAATCACATAAATTTATAGTTCGTCTGTACCCAAAAGAGTCCAAAACGTACGTGCAAAGGCCTATATGGTCAAAAAAGCCATGTCTAGTTTTAACTTGACAACAATGCAAGAAATTTTGTTTAAAATTATAGGCCTATTTCAGTAAATTGTCTTTAAGAGGTGCTTCCTTCCTGTGCATATAGGACTATACAGTTCATGAAAAGGGACCAAAATCTGCAGCACAGCAGACAATTTGCAAGTACAGGTTCCAAATTTGTTGAAAATACCAATAAATTCCAGAAATTGTCGATACAGTATTGATAAACAGTTAAAATATTGAACCCATAATTGATTCCAAAAATTGGAAAAAATTCCAACTCTTTAAAGTACTTGCAAGAAGGGACACAATTTAATTCAGTATCTTGATAAAGAATAAGGCGAACGATGCCAACTGTGCCACAAACAAAAAAATGTGTACATATACTGTGTAGAAGTTTGATATTGCATAATATTGGTGACCTTCATCAATTTTGCAAGGTCGTGGAGGGAATGCATTTCAAGAAATGATTCTTTGGTGGTGGTGCTCAGCAGAGCATTAGGCCCGTAGGCCTCTTGTTTAACAAATTTTTGTTCATTTTTTGGTAAAATTTGCTGAAACCACGAGATCAATTGCTTTTAAATTGAATGTTGAATAGGGACACATCTGGGGACTCGTAAAACTTAATCATGTTAATGTGTTCAACATGTGGTGCTGCAGTTTTTCCAAAACTGCACGAACTTGTCTTCTGCTACAGGCAGGGGACATTAATGATTTGGCTGTGTGAACAAAGTTTGGCAGCAGGTATGGGTGGGACAATTTAATATGATTGAGGTACTTTTTTGTTTGGCCATAAATTGACTCACAAACTGCTCCCCCAAATCAGGGGCACTTGTATTAATCCACCAGTCCAACCACATTAATGTTTTGATAAAATGTTAAAGAATGGACACTCTGACATCCAGGGGTCACCACTGAAGCTGCCCTTGGCACACATTTTGTGGTAAAAATCAGTGGCATGCAGAGGTCAGTGTTTTTACTTTTGTTGAAGAATTTTTTGCAGACGAGTCACTTTTACAGTTGCTTGTCTGGCCACTGAAACAACTTGCCAATTTGGTGCATGGTGGACCATATTTGTCGTCTGTACATATATACCTCACGAGTGGTGGATCCCAGGCCCATGGTTACTATTAAGTTTACACTAATTAGTAGGAAAGTAGTATACCTGTTGGGTTTGTTATGTTGTTTGTCATATCAACCTTTAGTGACTGCTACTGACCTAGATAGCAAAATGTCTACAGATGGAATACATTGTAAAAATGAATTGCAATACTGAAAACGGATTGTGCTTTTCAAGCGGCAGAACCACTATCGATAACATGAATTCCCCAAATGCTTTCAAGTCTATTCCTTCATCTTTTAAGCCTTTATTTTACGTGATTAAATTGTCGCATATAAGCTTTACTTGCTTCCTTATCTGAAAATGTTGAAGTAGAACAACCTTTCAATTCATGAATTACAGTGGCCAAGTGGGGGTCGAATTTTACACAGCCAGGAATCGTCATGTTGGTTTCCCACTGAGTAGCTATATGCCCATGTTTTCATCAAACCAGGAACCAGACAACATTATATAAACCCTTAAACCCGTGCCAAAGGAAGGGTCAACGTGTATTGGGCACATGTTTGTATCATGGGACTATTCACCGGATGGCACCAAATCATATCAGATGTAGCCTAACTGCAATCAATATATAAATTGATAACAACAGTTGGTATCCAGAAACAGGGCCTGGAAAATATTTCAAATATCATCTTGGTTTAACCAAGAAAAAAGTAAGACCATTCCTATAAGTTTAAAATAGGCTTGGGTTGTCTCTTTATAATGGATATCAACCACAACCAAGTTGAAAACAATAATTTCAAAGCAAGAGTGTGGCTCAAACTTAGTGTTTCTGTGGAAGCCCTTATATTTGAAAACATCTGTTCATGTTGATATTGGTTGCTTGTTTTTAAAGGCAGCCAAATTTATACGTTTTGGCGTTGAGTGACCAGTGATCAAATGTTGTGAAAAGTCACACTGAGATATATACAGTGGTACCTGCTGTATGCAACCACTGCCATGAGCAGCCGGATTGCTTTTTGTGGTCACTGGGCTTGGACAAAGGAGTCAATTGCTTTATAAAATTTATCTGTGGTGACAGGTCACCTGCTGTATGTGGACACTTTTGTCTTGGCAGAAGGGATGGCCACATACACAGGGATGAGCCTGTTCAGGGAATTCCAGGATTTCAGGGAATTTTATGTCGTAGACTTACAGAATTTCCTGGATTTCTGGTTGAACTTCTGAAGAAAGTTATATTTTTCCCCACTCAAATGTTGTTTTTTACTGAGGATGAGTACTTTATATGATACTTTCAGGGGATTTTTTCCTCGTTCAGGCTCATGTCTGCATACAGCAGGTACAACTGTATGTTGCCTTATACCTCAGTAACATTTGGTGAATCCTAGGCCCATGGTTACTATTACATACTATCAGGAATATACCCTTGGGGTTTCTTTTGGTGTTGTTGATTTTGATGTAACAAGTGACCTTGAAAGGTCAAACTAATACAACAAGTTGGCTTCATCTTGGCACAGTGGGTCTTATCATTTTTCAATTAAACATGATGACACAGAACTGTGTGAGTGAAGACTTTGATATTGCCAACAATGATAATGGTCTTGAAGGAGGGTGGCTTTGATATTATTCCAAAGAAGGTCACAAGACCACTTCAGTCAGTGCATCTACATCATCTCAGCACCACACTTTTACAGGTCTATATCTCTTTTTAATACATTTAAAAGTTGTGCGTTCTGTTGAATGTTTGATGTACAGACAACGGAATCAAATTGTGACAAATGAAAATTATAATGAGTGTGCACAGAGGAAGGGGTTAATAAGATGCCCAAAGGACATTGTAAGTTGCCCATTCATATGACCATCAATGAAGAAAGCATTGTCACGCATGAGGAGATCAGGAAAACACCTCACATGCAACATGTGGAGCTAAATTCCCCACTGACCACTTCTGATGAAGTGACGACACGTACATGTATATTACTTATCCTGTACAGACAGTATTTCCATTATGGAGCTGTCAACATTATGCATGTAAACCCTACATCACAGCTGTTCTTACTAATGATAAGTAGAATGCCATGTTTTATTTTCAGCATGTGTGGTCTGTGGATGATGCATAGACTTGCTCAAGTCTCACTGGACTGTCATCCGTATTCTATTTAAAATCAAATTCATTGCCAAATTAAACTTTAAGTAAACACACGTCGTAGCTTTACCTAGCTGATTGGCGTGGAACGTGTATATAACCAGATAACATTGACTCCAGATGATTAGCGCCGGGCGGTCTGCACGGTGTTTCTTATCACACAGACAAGCGAGCGGTCATAACGCACTTCTCTTCAGAAGCTGTTAATTGAGCTACTGTGTAATGAAGGATTAAGGATTGTCTAATTGCAGTGCACCGCGTCAGGCAAGAGGGCGTCCAGTGAGACTTGTCAAACTTGCCGGCTTGTCGCTGCTATGAATTATTCATGAGCAGTCAAGCACGTGACAGATTCAAGGCCGTCTCAAATTCCTTGTGTTGACTGTTGTTTATTTACATGCAAGCATGCACATTTTATTGTAGAGAAACGTCAGTTCTTGCTGATGGCTATTTCGAGCGGCGTTAAAATGAATATTTTCCTTCTACGATGATTTAAATCAATGACCGGGTCGTTGCTTGTGACAATTTGAATGATGTAAGTTTGCAAAACTGCGCAAAAATAGGGTGATTTCATAGTCTCAATCTCAATTTTTTTTGTCTCCGCGCCATGTTGTTTATATCGTTAGAATGCTTAGAACCTTGTCTATTTTAACAACAAGCTCTCCCATTATCTGAAACAAAAGTATTTTAGCGGGAACCCCTTCAAAACTGCTTCTATTTCAAACAGATGCGTCGTTATTTTAGTCGGAAACTACAAGGACCCAGAATCGATCACATAGTGTTCGCTGTCTGATCAAAAAGTTTTTCTATCGCTGTTTCGTTCGGTAGTACTCACTGCCTCGTGTTGTGAAGCCTGGCTTGAAAGATGGGTGACATTTATGTGAGCACAAGTGGTTTAAACATATTTTATTCGTAGAATACAATTGGGAAGGAGGGCAGAGTGACAAGTGACGATTACGGACAATTTATTAAAGCAAGGAACAAAATTTAACGCTGTAAATTGGTGAGAATGATAACACATACTACCACTGTACCAGTCTTTGCGTACAATAGAGTAGAGGTCCAATTTTTTCACGGAAAGAGAGTAAAATACGCCAGCCGCAGGTAAACATGGCTCGGGTGAAATTACCGCTGCCGCGTGTTAATCATGTTGACAGTTTGTCAGTAACTGCGATAAAGTGTGTTTATGGACTATTTACTGCAGCAACAAGCTCTACCACTATAGTTGAATGGCAATTATAACACACAACCGACCTTTCGAAAAAAAATAAAAGAGGAACCATCGTTCGTGACGCTAACCAAGAAAAATGCACGGACCGGTACCCATGCAATTGTATTCACACAGGTTTGACCGCTTTGATCAAATCGTGATTGAGATCGATATATTTCCATCGTAGGGTGTAGGGCAAGAGTTTTTGTTTAAATTGACAAAAGAGCCACATAGAAATGTTGAGGTCTTACTCAACAAAAATTAAATCATGACGTGGATCATTTTGCATTAATGCAAAAATAAAAAAGTTGTGGCACTGATTTGACTTCTAAGATCCCGCGAAACCCCGGATGTTGTGATGTCACTCCCACCGAATTGATGGTTGTCCAGAGTGGGCTTGTGCAAGTTTGACAAGTCCCTGGTGTCGGCAGCCGGAGGGAGACAGTCCGCTTTGTCTCGCTTGAGTGGCCAGTGACTAGCCATGCATTCATCGAAGGCCACTTTCCACTCGCAATGATAATGGGATTAGAACTGACCAGGACTCAATAGCTGCTACTGTTGAAACCGACACGGCGGCAGTGTCGACCAGCTAAAAAAAAAAAAATAATAGTAGGACCTACTTAATAACACCGTGTAGTTGGCATAATATTATTCAGTTAACTTTGTGGAGGGCAAAATGTATCGCACTTCTGGGTGGGACCGCGGGATGGGAAAATAGGGACATGCACCAGGGACTTGTGCAAGTCTAGATGATGCACTGTCATGTTTCTTATTCCCAAATCATTTTGTGACATAATAATAATATACCTTATCTTTGCACCTTATGGTAGTAATAGATATTAAAAGCTGTCTGGGAGATTAAATTTTTTGTCCATGTTTTCGTACAAGTATGAGGACAAGTTCCCCTAGTTTTTTTTATTTATTAATTAATTTATTTATTTGTTTGTTTGTTTGTTCGTTTATTTATTTATTTTATTATTTTTTTTTTTTTTGAAGTGAATTTTGCCTGGCATGGACAACAGCATATAGGATGTTTTTCTCTTTCTGTAGACATGTCAGTTCAAGTACAACTGTAAGACATGGCACATTATGTGTATATTGATCAGGATTTTACCTGAATGTGGGTATTATGCCATCTATTGAGCATGTAAACACCTTTTTCCATTTCGTCCAAACAGCCATTAAAACTCTAATGCAAAAGGGTAGGACTGTACATACATTGATTTCATTGGATTTATTTTTCATATTTTTTTTATCTAAAAAGGGGAAGAGGAGTACATTTTAAGGGTAAATATCTTTAGATTGAACTTATATATTGCTATGTTTGAACTGTTGATAATTGAAGTGCATTTCTAAAAAGGGGAAGAGGAGTACATTTCAAGGGTAAAAATCTGTAGATTGAACAAGTATATACTGCTATGTTTGAAATGTTGATAATTGAAGTGCATTTTCATGTCTGTCAGTGTGAGGTGTGCATTCATGGGGCAAATTAACAGTCCCATGATTTATAATCAGTGAGCACGGTGTAGATATCTCGGGTCATGTCACTTATGCCATACAGTGTCTAAATTATATTGTCAATCACCGGTATGTAGTAAATGTACATGTGTTTACACATGTTTTTTTGCTTGCTTGTTTTTTTTTTTTTTTTTTTTTGGTCTTGTTTTTTGTAACACTTTCCCCCTCAAGTCGACCAGAACTGGTTGGGGATCAAATGTTATAGATCTGTTGTACATAGTGTTTTCAGCTAATTTCAGTAGTGATGAAAAACAATTTGACTGAGAATTGTAGATGAGACCTATCAAGATGACATGTTCCAGGTTAACAGTCTTCCTTGGTATGGGTTGGGCACTTAATGCTCAACTCATGCCAATGAAAGTTGTTGACTTAAGTCTTAATGTAAGGAGGAAAGGGTGAACCCTTTGAATTAACCCTTTCCCTCATGAATTATAAATGGATCTATAGCTTTCCTTCATGGTGTGGGCACTAAGTGCACAATCCATGAAGGAAAGCTGTTGACCTGAGGCATACAGTCTTCATAGGGATCATCCATAATTTTCATGCATTTTTTTCTTTTCCAAATAGTGTTACATTTGAACTATATAGTAAGTCAAAAACATTGTTCAAAACAGACAACATCTGACCACCAAAAGGGACAGATCTAGACTTTACAAATCTATATACAGTGGTACCACTTTTGAGAGACCGCCCCTACAGCATGTCACAATGTGGTCTCTCAAAACAGGTGGTCTTTCATTAGAGGTACAACAACATGATAAAGATAGTGCAGTGTTCTGAGAGAGCGGTCTTAAAAAGATATGCGGTCTCTCATTAGAGGGGTCTCTCAAGACGGGTACCACTGTACATCCAAAATTAAAAATACAGGAATAGTCCCCCCCCCCAAAAAAAAATGTTTTGGGCCCTTTAATAATTCATTTTAAACTATTTTAGCCATTTTCACATTTCTGGCTAATGGTCAGAGCGGTCCACGCCACCAGCCGGTTTTGGTTGATTTTAGGGAGAACGGTTAACCATGCCTGTGCTTATGGAATAGTGAACGCAAGGTCATTGCATGTTTTTTGTTTTTTTGTTTTGTTTGTTTTTTTTTAATCAGGGCAGAAAAAAATAAGTGTTTAACAAATTTGAGTGCAAATTTTCACCTGTAGTTCTTTGTAGCTTTTAAAATTTTCATACATCATGCATGGAACATGTACTAACTAATGAGCTGAGACAAGGCAAAGCATGTACTAACTAACATTTTGCTACCCTGCATGTCAGCTGACAAGATCCTATAAAATCTAACTAGTAGTAGGAATGTGGTTAGAGGCCATAATGCCAGTTTAATGCTATGATACATGTATGTGGGAGCTATTGTTCGTAGCCAAAAGGGCTACCAGTGTGGTCAAATTGCTCTGATAATATGGCCACAAATAGACAGTGACCAGTCCCCCTAATAAGGCCCACCTGGTGACTGACAAGAGGCCACTCGTTCTACAGAGGTCACCTTTCTCTGCAGCTAGTATGGTCTTTTCATTTTATTCCATTATATGACAAGCGAACATGTACCATAGATGTTTAGGAAAAGTGATATAGTGGGAGCCATGGGGCCCACAAGTACCATGGTCTTTTTTAGAATCTACATTGTAATGGGAGGCCTTATAAATAAAGAGCCCAGGAGCACTGTAATGGTTTTTTTGGGCCGTGGAGGACCCAAAGCTCACCTCCAAAACAGACAAACGTCTGTGTCATCTGCACTAGCTGGCACAGTAGATGTAACACAGAGCTTGGGTCTGCTTTGGAGGCAAGTCCAAAATCTTCAGCACAAATACTCACAAGAAAAAAGGAAGGACACTGAATCTAGTTGTTCAGAATGTGGATAAATTATTGTTGCCCTAGCAACAGCCAGTGTCCCCCAATCATGCCAATGGAGGACACATTCTTACCAATAAGAAGCACCAGTCAGCATGTAGACATGCTGTTTGTAACATTTGATTTTTAGTGTTCAAGATTGCATTAACCAATCATGCTGTAAATATTTCTCTTATATATATATATATATATATATATATATATATATATATATATATATATATATATATATATATGTACATATCATCCTTTTTCAGTCAATTTTAGTGTCCTGACCTGAGCAGAACCTCCATGGGGCTGGACCCTTATGGGTCTGAAGGGTATAGGCTTGTGTAGGGAAGGGTATCCAATGCTAACAGGGTAAAGTTCTACAAAATAAGGAGATACATGTAGGTCTCAATGTATTGGCTTCACGTGGTGTTATTTGAAAGTTACCTAGAGCTGTTTACTGTAAATATAAACTACGTACATGTATGTTCACCTATGTACATTAACCGTTTTTGCATTTCAGGCATTGAGCTGAAGTTTAATATTTTAAAATGGACATAGTTCCCGTTTAAACTTATGTTCTAACAGTGTTTCATTGTGGCTTCTTTCTTTCTTTCTTTCTTTCTTTCTTTCTTTCTTTCTTTCTTTCTTTCTTTCTTTCTTTCTTTCTTTTCATGAATTGTTTATGTCATCAGTGAAATAAACAAAAAAAAAAAAAGTCAAAAACGACCATATATTTACAGCACTGACTTATGGCCATTATAGTGGTGCCTGCTGTATGCAACCACTGCTGTGAGCAGCCAGATTCCTTTTTGAGGGACACTTGGCTCAGACGTAGGAGTCAATTTCTTTGTAAAATTTATCTATGGTGACAGGTCACCTGCTGTATGTGGCCACTTTTTCTTGGCAGAAGGGGTGGCCACATACAGCAGGTACCACTGTATGTATACAGTATATGTATACTGGCAGCTTTAATACGTGGTTGCAAACCACTATTCCTGCCACAGTGAAAAACAACTGTGCACTGGCCCCCCTCTTGTAAGCCCCCATTATTCAACCCATCATGATGATCCTATGGGCAGTGACTGTTCGTCTGAAATGAAGCTTTTTTGCTGCAGATTCTAGCATAGTTATTAAAGATAGATGTGGATCTTTCAAACTTGGTCATTTAGGGGGGGGGGCAGCATATATTTGGTCATTTTTACATGTGTACTTTTAAGAAAAAGGGGGAAAAAACTAGCCATCAATCAGCTGTCAGAATTTTCACTTAAATGGTGACACTGATTGTGCTTGCATACATATACCCTATATGTCTGCCTGTTTGCAGAATAACTAACATGCAGGGTATCTGACCCAATAGGAAAGGTCAGAATTACATCCAAGGTGTGTATTCCATCCAATACACAACTGAATAAACAAACATTTAGAGGGCTTGAGTTCCATATTCCCATTAGTTTATATGTTAAAGCAACCTTGAATAAACCAGTCACTTTTGTAACTGTGGTTATAAATCAGATTCTTGTGAGGTATTTAGGTATGCATCTAGATTTGGTGTTTCTATGTGCAGTAGTTTTCAAGTTATTAAGTTGCAAATTGCAATGTAAAGTAATGGGAATACACAACCCTAGCCCTCCACTGACTGCAGTGCCGTCTTTTAGCCGGTTCTTGAACCTTCTGTTCTTGCCTTTGCCTATTGGGACAACATGGAGAACAACGTGGGATTATCATATGATGTGCTCCTGAACACACACTGAGGCCAACTGGCCAGCTTGGGCACCTGCTCAACAAACAATTAGCACTCTTGTTTGGTAGCCACTGGCAGGTACCATTGTCACAGACTACATACATGTATGCACTTCTCTGCTTTGACATGTACTCAGGTATGTCTACAGGTAAATAAGATGTGTGTTACAAGGCAGTGTAAAAGTCGAAGAAAATGGAAGCAAAAATCCCCTATTTGTGAGTGTAGAAAACACGTTTCCACAGTCTAAACCCCAAACGCAGATGTGTTGTGCATTGTGTGTGCCAAAGTAACTCCACTTGGTGCATTTTTATCCCACAACATCCACAAATAGGGTTTTGCCATAACTTGATCCGCTCTTCCCTGGGGGAACCATGTCACATTATCGCTTGATTACAGCTTGGGTTTGAGGTTATCCCATGGATGATAAAGTCCCAGAGGGTCTATATACATGATGTATTGTGCCAGGAAATGGTACTTTGTAACCCAACTGATGCAATGTACACAGCACCACACACTCACAAAAAAATAGTTTAATCACAGACCTTAAGATGCCTGGTGCATACTAGTATCGTGTCTGTCGATCTTTTCACAATACTAGTGAACTTTTTTCAGTTTCATTTGTGATGAGTGAACAAAATATCCCTGTAGACCCAATTTTGAACAGATTTTTTTTTCCCAGAAGTGAAGAAACTTTGTACATGTACATGTACATGTATGTGCTTAATAGTTATACAATAGTCCCTGTCATGAGAGACCACCCTCTCATGAGAGACCACTTTTCACATTCCCAAGTCCTATACCTCCCATGTTAATTTACCTGTTATAAAAGACCACCTGTCTTATAAGACCACTTTTTTGTTGCTGTAGGGATGATCTCTGGTGACATGGAGCACTGTAGTATAGACCTTTCACATCTATGGTGGTCTTCTTTGCTTGCATTCAAGACCCAGAGACCACATCTCCTACGAGTAGATTTTTTTTAATAACCACATGTTTACATGACATACAGTGAAAATTCATTATAATGACTCCATCTGTTCCCTAAGAAATGTGTTGGATAACTGAATATATCAGATAAATGAGTCAAATAACAAAGAAAATAAACCTTTTCCCTTGAAAATCTATGTCATTATATTGAATATGTCGGGAATTTGAGTGTTGTTATAATGAGGTTTCACTGTGCATAGGGTAACAGGTAAAACAACAACATGATAAACATAGTTCCTAGGCCTTAACTGGACATTGCCTCTGGCAGAGTTCCTTGTTGTTAGGCAACAAGACAATCATCCAAGCGCAGTGTTTGAAGAAGGGGAAACTTGGACAGGATTCTTGGCAGTGTTTGTCCCTTTAACCCCATCCGGCAGTAAATGCTCGTTTTGGCCCAGCTGACTTGTCAGTCAGATGAAGTTTGCTTGTACAGGTAGTGTGTTATCCTCTCCCCAATTCACAGTGGAGTCATTTCAATACCAATGGTGGTGTACTTGAGATGGATCTTTGCTGTGGTTGCTCAAATGGTCACCATGGTTACATGGATGTTGCCTTGTGTTTTGGCTCCATCTTGTTTTATTTCCTGTCATTTCCATTTATTTGTTTTGAGAAAATCTTAAAAAATAAAGCTTTTGTTTGAGGCCAATATGGGAAAGCAGGAACAGAAGCTTCTCCTGTAGAGGGCACTTCAGTCATTCAGGGTTAGAGTTGTGTATTTCCATTACATTTCATTTACAGCTTAATAACTATAAAACCACTTGTTGCAGAAACAGCAAAATAGGTGTGGTAAAATTATGTACATACATGTGGCTGAAATGTTCACATTAATTTTATTCTTGCAGCTTTAAAAGTAGTCTTTTAATTTGAGGTAAATATAACATGCAGTCCAATGCAAATACACGTCTCTAGCCCAGAAGAATTCTGCGTATTGGATTGTGTATTCAGCTGAACACACAGATAATGTTACTGGTAATTGTCACCTGTCTTATTGCTTCAAAATCTGAAAACTGGCTGCAGTCTCATTCGCAATGATAATTTATGAAAATAACAAAATACGATTGATGAACAGGCATGCAATGAGCTGACAAAGCCAGTGAATGAGACTGGCCAAATTTGCTGCGCTGCACACAGAGGGAGCTCAACCCGTTAGAATTTTTACAGGCCACCCCCCTCCAGTCGCCAGCCAATCAGAACACCAGAGCCCAGTGTCAACATGAACACCACAGTGCAGCAAATTCAGGGACCGTTGGTACCATTAGCCAAATTATGCTTATAATCAATGTGTCATTCATGTGGGTAAGGAACTTTGCAAAAACATGTAGCAGGGAGGTGGCTGGAAATATTACAGATAAAATTCATACATACTCTTACTGTGGTTTCTCAATGTGTCAAAGGATTTTACATAGACCAATACTCAGAAATCTGTACTATTCCTAATTACTTTGCTTGTAATAATTTATAAAGTATATTTGTATGTAATTTTGTTATCTATGTCTCAGTCAGTTTAATTGTCCTAACACACATGTGGTGCTCTATTTGAAGCAAAGTGTTAACTTACCAAGTAAATTTATTTAGTTAGTCCATGCGAGAGCGTGGATATTTTCATCCTTAGCTGAGTCATCCTGACTATCTGTTCTCTGTGGTAATAATGTACTATTTATCGTATTTTTTGTTTTGCATTTGTTTATATATTTCTGTCATTATTACCTAACAATTGAAATGTATTGAATTTATTGTCGAATAAAAAGAATCTTTGTCTGAATCTGAATCTCCTACTGTTACCACCCTTATGCATGTAAACTCCACCTTTGATTTTGTTGATTCTGTTTGTTACTTGAAATAGGCAGTGTGCACATGAAAATTACAATGGGGATAATGTATGAATGACTTGTGTCAGGATCTCCACTTTTCCCCATTAGGTCGAGAAAGTGAGTACATGTACTAGTTAAAGAAGACTGTTTTGTATGTGGGAGGTTCAGAGATGCTGCACAGAGAAAAAAATCTTCCTTATGTGTGTACATACATGGTACACAACAGCCAGGAGTGAGATATTGTCTCTCCTCTCTGTCAAGAGTGTGTCCAGTTTAGGCTGATGTCTGTCACTGACCAGTTTGATGATTTGGGGGGGGGGGGGGGGGGGGGAAACGACAAAACCCCAAAAAGTTACTACAGTAAGCTTTTGTGCAACAAATTTAAACTGGAGTCGAGGCAGGCATCACTGGCAAACCAAGAGGTGCATGAACATCAAGAACCCAAAGGCTTTTGAGAATGTCAGATGTGGAGTTACAATGAGTTGGTATTCATATGCTGAGTCCAGACTTCATTACGGTGAAGATTATGCTTGGAATCGGTCCACATGAACAGAGTGTACATGCATGTGTTACCACAGTGTTCTTGTGTGCAAGCTACTTTTTTCTTCCTTGCGTGCAACTGCAGCATCGTATCGAACTTAAGAGATGAGTGTTTTTTGTTTTTGTTTGTTTTTTTTTTTGGGGGGGGGGGGGGCACAGAGCTGACTTACATAGGACATGCTTGGGAGCTCATCGCTACGCTGTTTTAAAAATCCTGTGCGTTTTCTATATCTGGGCCTTTAAATATCAATCACTGAATTGTGAAGCTGAAGATCTATATTTGAGTGATAAAGGCAGGCAAGAAAATTTGTTTTGATACTATACTTGTCCACATAGGACAAGTGACACAAAATTTGCACTTGTCATCCTTCATTTATAATATCACATGTGCTAATGAAGTGTACCTAAGTTTTGGTTTAAAAAAGCATGTTTTAGTGGAAATCATTATGTCATACAGCGAGTTATATGTGTCTGTTATCATGATTATGCCAACAAAATTTGAAATTTTACAGATTATGAATTTTGCCAATAAAAATTACTTGTCCATGAGACCAGTGAAATTTTAAAGTGACTTGTCCTCAAAAAGATTTCATGTATGTCTCGGACAAACGGATCATAGCAATTTTCACACGCTGAAGGTTAGAGATGTGAGTTTGATAACATTGCTGGGGACATTAACACACAGTTTGGAGTTGTTTCATAATAAGATAACAGATTGGTTGAAAGAAGAGAGGCATGCATTTTACCCCCTTCTGTTTGGGCTCCATGTGATTTTGGACTAAGGGGTTGTGTACTAAAAAAAAAAAAAAAAAAAACCCATCCAGCAATGTGAGAAAACCTGGGGGGGGGGGGGGTTAATTCCCAAATCCAATTTTCACCAAATCTTTGGAAAACTCAAGTTACACGTATTAGGCACTTCTAAGACTTCAAATGATACATTTTATCTTGAAGACAATTGTGTTGAGAGAGAAAATATCTTGCAACCTCAAAATTAAAAAACACTAAGGCAATTCAATATATATAAGATAAAGAGTGATTTTATATTTATAATCAAAACTTGACAAAAAATAGAAAAGATGTGAGAAGCGATAATAGGGGTTTTTACACACCTATGTTTCAAAAGCCTCACTAGAGCTTAAAATTGTTACTTTACTTATACAGTGCTCCATTTTGTATGTTCACTGAATATATTTTCACTAAATCTGTCAAATATGTAATCCTGAAGCTTCAAAAGTGTGGATCTATCTCCTCATATTCACAGCTTGAAGCACATGAGATTTTCAGTAATTCCTTAAAGTGACACCAGATGGCACACTTATCAGTAAAGCTTGGTGAGGCACCACATGCATTCATGCTATGTTAAATAAATTCAATAAAGTACAATAACAAAGCAAAAAAAAAAACTTTTGTGAGGAATTTGGTAGCTTGGACCGAAGGATGTGAAGAAAGTTGAATGAGATATTTTAATAAAAGACAGGTACCTAATTTTCTTTGATAATTCTGTGAATAAAAACAGGCCTATCATAAGCATCACAAAACCCAACACTTCACAAGATAAACTGATATCAAAATCAAACATTTTAGACATAAACACTGTTAAAATTTGTATGGAATATAACCAAAAGATCTTTTGTGGGTCTAACCTCATGCAACATGTCAATTATTGTCAGACTGTTAAATTGTAAATTTCTTTCACAAAATACAGATGTAAACTTAGAAAAATACAATAAAACTGAAAAAATAGAAAATTAATTGGAAACAAAAGAGAAAAGACAGGTCTGCATTCACAAATTGCTATATTGGCATTTAGAGCCTGTGCTGCAGAATTATGGGACAAGGATATTTCCTTTAAGATTCAGTGTGGACAAGTAACTTCTTAGGCAGACAAGTAAATTTTCTCTCTTAACTTATCCTGAGACAAGTGGCCAAAATCCTTAACGTCAAGCACTGAATGCGATCCACAAAAATCCCGCAAATATATAAGGAATTTCTCAATCTCTCTGCAAACGTGCAGGACAGGTTGAAGTACAGTGTGGTAGTAAAGAAAGCACAAGAAGAATGGATAGTGATTCAGGGAGATGAGAAGATGGTTATACAACAATGATGGACAACTTGTTCCAGGAAATTTGTGATATTGGACAGGGGAGGGGGAGGGGGTAAATTTCCACCCATGGTATTATTGGATAATTAGAAAGGCTTTTGGTACACAATCCCTTAGGAGGGGTGTGGAGGGTTAAATTTTATTCTAGTTGATAATTGGAGTTTTGGAATGGTTTTAATTGTACATGATCCCTTACAACCCAATGAACCAACCCCACCCCCTCCCCCCTCACAGAACCCCACCAGGAGACTTTAAAAACAATGAAGCATACACTTATTGTACAGTTGTCTCGCTGCTAAGGTGTCTTGAACATGTTGGCCACAAACATGTATTATGTTGGGGAACAAAACTTCAAACCACTTGGAAGGAGGTCATCACAGTTTTTTTTTAGTTTTGTGCATTGATAGTATAGATATTGTCACTAATACAGCAGAAACATAAGGACATCTAATTTAATGGTGAATAGGTTAAATTGAATTAAAACAGAAAGTTTTTAATCACCCAAGCTGCAATGAGAATATGAGAACATTTCCCAGAAATGATGGGTATTTAATTTAGAGATTGATTTCTGCAAGATAGACACAGCCAGTCTGGCCTGTCCATTAATGAAGAACACAGGAATTTGCTTTCTCCAGCGAAACCATATCTAGCAGAATTTTGTCCCTGGGGCTCCAAACAAAAGGGGTAAAATATATGCCTCCTCTCCTTATCTGGGCTTTTCTTGGCCTTATCCTCCCAAGTCCACCTGGTGCAGAAAAGTACTTAGGCTGTCTTATGGTAGAGAAGTAGGCAGGCAGCTCCTTGCTATTTTTATGGCTGAGCTATTGGTGGGTTGTGTGATAAATATTGAGGACTGTTTACACATACTTGACAGTCCAACCTGGATGTTATACATGTGTATCCAATACATGCTGATGGCCCTGGTGTTCCTGGGTTGGAGAATGGTAGAAGTTGCAGTCTCAAACATCATGTGGCTCTCTGAGGTAGACCAAACTATTACCAGGCTCTCTGCCCCCCCCCCCCCCCCCCCCCCCCCGCTCCCTTATGTGTGTGTGTGGGCAAAATATTTTTGCATATTCCATAGTGTGCTTGCCTGCGAAGACAGACCTATGTTTGTTATATGAGTGACTTTATCGTACAACTGTCTGGGCAAAAGATACAGTAGTCCCTCCTTTGAGAGACCGCCCCTAGTGCCACGCAAAAGGCGGTCACATAAAGCAGGTGGTCCCTCAAAGGGGGTATAAATAACATGAAAAGTATTACAGACAGACCTGACAACAGTGGTCTCTCAAAGGAGGTGGTCTCCCAAAGGAGTGGTCTTTCAAAGGAGGGACGACTGTAGCAGATTGTAAGGGAGCCGCAGTCTTATCTTGGAAGGCAAGTATTCTGCAGAAGAAGGTACAATAATCATTAATGAAGGACTTTTATTGTAGTGTATAATGGGTTAAACTATCACTTTTTAATATATTCTAGATTTTTGCGGGTAAGCAAAAGTACACTCGAGACTGACAGCAGCCACTAACCAGTAACATTAGCCAAATGCTAATGTTTCATTCATTTGGCTTAAGAAATTTTCAAATGGCTAATTTATTTTAACATGAATTATATATAAATTAGGTCGAATCACTGTTTTAATAATTATTTTCCTGATGTGGAGCATGATTTGAAAGCCTAGATCTGTGCCCAAACTGGGTGTGCATGGAATTCAACGTTCATTACCCAAATGTTTTTATACCCAGGTGTGTGCCTTGACAATCCAGCATCTAATGTTATAGATAAAACATTCTCATAGTTCCTTAATTTTTCTGTATAAAAAGGAGTTGTTTGCCTGTGGTTGGAAGCTTTCCTGGGTAGTCTCCAGAGATTCAAGTAGACAGAAATTGTGTGACTTATGGTCTTTGTACATAGGGTGGACTGTTACAGGACTAATCTCTAAGAAAACTGTCTGTTCCAGGTCACTCACATGAAAATGGCACTTTTAAAAAAATAAAGATATACACCACACAAATGAAAGCTTTTGAAGGTTAACTAAACTGAAATGAATGAGCTGTTTTGAATACGTTTGGTAATATATATGAAATTATAATTGTAGATGTACGTCAGTCACTAAATGTCTCAAAAGAATGCAACTTGTGCCACGAATAGAACAAAACATGGCAGGGGGCAAAAAAATGCAATACAGTGAAACCTCATTATAACGACACTCAGATATCTGACATATTCAATATAATGACACAAATTTTCCTGGGCAAACATTTATTTTCTTTGTTATTTGACTCATTTATCTGACATATTCAGTTATCCGACACATTTCCTAGGGGACAGATGGTGTCATTATAACGAGTTTTCACTGTATATACAGCCCCCCTCTATTTTCAGCTACAGATGATAGTTTTTGTCACTGAAGAATGTAAGTTTGGTTGTTGTAATGTTGTATACACTCAACCGCCCCCCCCCCCCCCCCCTCCAATCCCCAATGAAGTCTGAGGCAGACTGTTTTCAGCATGGTCAGCATGTTTGACTCTCTGAGCAGAATCCTTGGTTGCAAGCAAGATATCTCAGGAATGATTCACAGGTTACCACTTTTTTTTTTTTTTTTTCTTGGGTTGATGTGGCTTATAGGGCCCCTCAATTTTTTGTGTGTATTAAATATTGCAAGTACTGTATAAAGTAGCCAGGATGCTTAGGAAGGTTTCAGTGAGACTTGAGTTAAGGCCTGTATATATATAGATATTTCTAATATCAAAGCACTTTTTGTGCATAATGAATAAGGGGAAACATACTACATGTGTTTTCTGGGTCGTAAATAGAACAGGATGCCTAAGTGGTCAGTGGAATAATATGAGAATTTTTTTGCTAAAAGTTAAGATTTGTGGCCATTGAAGTCTTTGCCCCAGAATAAACTGAAGCACCAGGCATAGTGCTGTAGCTTGGTTTGTTGGTATTAGGGAGGCTATGCCAGGGAAGTCTATACAGGTGCTCACACTGGGTGGTCCTTTGGGACCCCTGTGAAGTGCACAGAAGCTTGAGGAGATGCATGTTGATTACATGTACCTACCAGCAGCAGCTTGAGGATGCACAGCTTAGGGCACAGTGAGGTAGGGCCCAGGGCTCCGAGGTTGGGAGGCAGGGCCCAGGGCTCGGAGCTTTGGGTGCATGGCTCAGGATGGGGTATATACATGTACAGGGCACATCCCAGTAGAGCCAGCCAGTTGGTTGGAGGCAGTTGTCAGATTGAACCCTAGAGGTCCAGTCAGACAGAGGCTGTACCCACATGTACTGTAGGTTGATAGAGATTTGTACAGCACTGAGCACTATCAGCATGTGCATTGTCATGGTTGCACAATATTCAGTCATTTTCAATAAATGGTGAAAAGGGCTGCAAATTTCATTTTTAGCTCAGCTGACTTGTCAGTAGCTCAGCTTATAAATCTTATGGTCCTTCGTTCATCACCCATCATCAACAATTGACTTCTACTCAGAGAGACACGTATGGGTAAAAGGCTCTGAAACATGTTGAGCAGTTACCCGCTGAGGACCCTTTAATGTATTTGGGCTAATACAGCCTATGTCAAAATTTTACAAAGGAACATGTGCAATATGGACAATAGTACTTCCATTAATGTATATAGGTTAGACAGGGACAGGTTAGCTTATGGAGAGTAAAGAGTTCAGACTGCAGAGTAGGGTAATGACTACTAGGAAGTGGTTCTGTGCAAAAAGACACAAATACAACTCTCCAAAAGAAGTCAGCCAGACTGATTTCAAACTTGTACCTTGGGTGAGCCTCTACCAAGTTAATTCACTCAGATTCAGCTGAAACTTGGTCGATATGTTCCTTGTGGAAGGGTCAAACAAACTTGTACACTAGGTGGCACTGCTGTGGATTCCTGATTTTAAACCATTTTATCAATTGGGGTACTTATCAATAAATTAAGGACCTTTTCTCTTGATATGTATGTCAGTGGGCATTCTAATTTATTATTATTATTATTATTATTATTATTATTATTATTATTATTGTTAGGGGTTTTTGGGTGTGAGTGTGCTATTTTTTACTTTTCCAGAACCGTCACTCAGATTAGGCTGAAACTTAGTGGATATGTTTCTTGTTCTTAAAAAATCACAAGGGTGTATGTGCATGTCAGCTGAGGACAGGACTGTCACAGTCCTCTTGTTATTATTGAAATGAGAACTTTAAAGCAATAGAATTGTATGCTATATGTCTACATAGCCATGCACCTTAGGAGCTAGGCTCTGTTTATGAAATTTATGAAGAATAATGACAGGTCCCTTAGCTGGTTGTCCAGGCATCCTACTGTGCCTGTGGCAATCTCTGGTCAATGCTGGCGATACACTGAGGCTGGAGTCATTGTCCTGAGCGGCCAAGAACCACACTTTTGTGATGAATTAAAAGATGCCTTGGACTCCCTTCATCCATAAACCTACATTTAACCGGTTTCACTAAAGAATTTTAGCTATTTTAAAATGAATTTGACAGCATTTCAGTCAAGATAACTTTGATTTGGAAATGAATGTGTACATGAATACGTACATGTATCCCCTATGCTGATGTGGACAGAAGTCTTTGTGGCCCAGCCCACATGAAAAAACCCTCATGGATCAGAGAATATATATATATATATGCATAAAATGTCTGTTGCAGGTCTAAGATGTCCTCTTGGTGACAGAATCTGAGCTGATTCTGTCCAGAGTTGGTGCTCTACCTGTCTTCCATTCCAAGCTGTATCCAACATGGCATCCTGTACCAGGTGAGTTTCACTTTCACTTTTCACATGTTGCAGACCTCTGCCGTGTCCAAAAGCATAGAAAAACTTTGGTGTCCGCAGCCTGCTATCTGGCTCATTGAAGGTGTCCTGCAAGACAGTCCCAAGTTGATGTTATTTTGTATAAAGTGCAAAGCTAGGTTCAAATGAATTAGTATTCTCATGTAGGTGGAGTTTCTTTTGCAGGGATTTTAAAAATTGCAAGTTGACAGGGAAAAATTACAACTTGTGCAAGGTATTCTGTAAAGCATAAAATTCTTGAAGAGGGCAAGAGCTTTCACCTAAAAAGAAAAAGGAAAATTACAGCTGTCATCTTCAGGGTGGGAAAAGAAAAATCTTTTCAGTGTCGGCTTAATTTGGCCAAGGACAAGTGCTTCCGTCTTTAACATAATTAAATATATATATATATATATATATATATATATATATATATATATATATATATATATATATAATATACCCATATGTTTTTCATGGATTGCAAAACAGGCCAAGCCTGTATTAATCACTCTTTATGGCACAGATGCTGGCATATAGTTTCTTATCTAATTGTGAGTTGGAAGAAAGTGAAGGACTCAGAAAACCACTGGTCACAGTGAGTACTGACAGCAAACAGGTTTACTTGCTTCTAAACTGCGAATTAAACCTGGGCTGCAGAAGTGAAAGTTTTCTAAAAAATATTACTTGTTCTACATTAATTTTCATTTGTTCCAGACAATAGATGGGGTTATTTATTTATCATCCACATCTTTAAATATTTATATGAATAAAATATCATTAGAGAGGGTGCTGTGAGCTGTCAGACCAACATGATACATGCCAGTTGACTTCAATGCAGAGTTATTTAGTTGTCAGTTTTACCACAAGGTGGCAGTTGAGGCTGGTTGCTCTGCATGGTGTTGAAGCTGTCTGCAAACAGTGCTGAACTGTGTGTCAGAGAACACAAACATGCTGGATGTGACCTGAGCTTCATGCTATGTTCACATGTGAGGAGTTCCAGTGTGTGTGTCTGTGTCTGTCTGTGTGTGTGTGTGTGTGTCTGTCTGTCTTATCTCCAAAACAAATCAAAGTTTGTAATGGTGATCATGTTGAAGTCAGTAATTTGGCTATGCACATGCATATATCCTTTGTAAAATATTTGTGATCATTTTCATCCAGAATGGCATCTCAAAAATTGATATGTAATAATACAAGCAGAAAAATACTAAATCCTGTTACATACTTATATACATATATAGTGTGTCAATAAACATCAGAGCATTCAGAGAGTCATTATCCTATTATGTAGGGTATTTTTTTATGTCCAGGCAAAGGGGTTGGATGGTGGTGGTGGAGGTTTAACTCATTCCATACTATGGTGACAGGCCTTGGTCAGTGGTTCTGGCACTGACTTACGACTTTAGGCATGTTGGTACTTGAACGAAAGCTCTTTTCATGAAGAATTTAAATATGCAATTGTCTTCTTAAATCTAGGTAACTATAAATATCAGGGACTGGTATGGAATGAGTTAAAGTATTTAAACCAGTGTCCAAACAGAGTATGGTCTCTGGACACAGGCCCCATGTAATGAAGCTTTGTGGTGCCCTGAAGTGAAACAGAACGGGGATCCTTAGTAATTTGTGGCATAAGGGTTAACTACCAGTGGGGAGGAATACACACAGTTAGGGGCAATAATTGGGCAACTGTGACATAATTCTGTGTGATCAAAGGATAACTCTGCACAGATGTAGATCAGTATTACTTTCATGCTGTAGCTGTAGCGTTTATTATGTCTGCAGGACACATCTATATGTTATATATTAATATATGTTCAGGTACAGAGTATTTAAATAAAAGGGGTGCATATTTACTTTGAAAGGTACACCTCATGTTGGCGTTGAGGTGACTTCTCACACGTCCACCAGGTGGCAGTATCATGATCATCCTGTGCTGATGCTGGTATTTGTCATGATGTGTGACAGTTACTGTCAATCCTTATAGACTTCAGACTTAAAAGAGTTGAAAACGAGTCTTGAAAAGGAAAACAAAATAAATAAAATACCAAACGCAAGCTGAGAAAATGGTTAGCCTTGGTACATTGACCCATCTGACCCAAAATAAAAATCTGAACTATTGATGAAGTTTGAAAGTTTCTTATCTCCAGGTGTTGATCTTTGCTGAACGCAGTCCTTTATGTCATGGATTGCAAGGGTCACAAATTTTTATTGCCGTCACGGAAGTTTCAGAATACCTAAAATACTTCCCTGTGGAAACCATTGGCAGAAATTATCGATTACAGTTACAGTGAATAATATTACTGTACATAAGGCCAAACCAAATACATGTATACATTATGTGTGAGTATATATATCTGTGTGTGTGTGTGCTTCCTATTACAATGGTCTCTGCAGCTTAAAATAGAAGGCAGATTTACCCTGCCCAATTTTTTTTGCTCCCTGCCCTTTTTCTGTGATATATATATATCATGCTTTGATGGCTTATGGTATATTTCTGCAATTTTGACAAAAAATCTTCAGTATATAAGCTGCATTAAAAGAAAATATATTAAAAACAGTATTTTTACCATAACGGGGATACACTTATCAACAATTTCTTCAGTTTTGCATGAAAGATACACTACTTTATCTACATCGTTACTTTTGAGGTGCCCTATGTGGTCCCTACCGGCGTCAACAAGTCGCCCTTTTCAGATCAAGCTGCCCTGCCCTTGTGAAAACCTAGAGAGACCACTGTATTATGTGTCAGAAAAAAAGAAAAAAAAAAACCAGGTACATGTAGGTGGGGTGGCGCTTTTTACTACTGGTGACTTAAAGTTGCAGAG
>OZ026628.1:46290031-46311031 GCA_964020975.1 Hermodice carunculata | reverse complement strand
CTTCTTCAGTAGATGTGTCATAACCACCCATCTATCTGTCCATAAGCCTTTCTTATGAATGGGATGTACATATAGTTTTCAAGTTAACTCCACATAACTTTCAGGACTTAAAGAGGGTATAAAAGTATGTTGCTGTTGACATTGGGGTGGAACCTATAGAATTATGTAACATGTGGAACAAAATACATGAAAATTTGGAGAAAGCCGTTGTTTGAAGTTATCCATGAATCATCACAAAACTTGGTGTCGATGTCAGTCAGGCAAAAAGATGAAAATGTGCTGAAATTTTGTGGTGCCACTGTATTTAGGAAGGTGCAAACCAAAATGTGTTAAAAACACATTAAATTTAATATTTTGAAGAGGAATATGGCTAATGATACCAAGTGTAGTATATAAGTTACATGTAGTATAATGGGCAGAAGTTTGATATTGCACAATATGGATGACCTTGGTCTACTTTCTCAAGGTTACAGAGGCAGTGAATTCCGGGAAATGGTCTTCTTTGTGATTGTCATTACATCTTAATTTGTGCATATTTATCTGTACTGTTATAGGTACATGTACATTATAGTGGCCAAAAGGCTGTGATGTGTGGAGTCCTGATGGCACCACAGGTGTTACATGTATTTATATTATTAAAATTATTGTCATTAGTATCAAAACACATTAAATTCATTATTGTGCCAATAAATTGAGATGAGATGGAACTATAAAATTGACAGCCAATATGCATTAGGCCACTGGTCAAATTTCCTGAAGTTTTTGGGGGGTGATCGTACCTGCATTTGAAGCTTATTAAGCACTTTCATAAGACTGTATTCATTGAGAAAAAATATGGCAGATGATACTAACTGTACCACAAATCCTATTATGTGGAAGTTTGAAATTGCACAGGTTAGGTGACTGTGACCCAATTTCTCAAAGTCACAGAAGTGTTTCATTTCAGGGAATTAATTTTTAATAATGATCATCCTATTACATGTATATCTCAGGAGACCATTAGAGCTGTGGGTATTTTTTTTTCTGAATTTCAATTTAGATTTTTTTTTTACTGTAATTTCACTGACTTTTTAAGTATAATTGCCAATTTTTAATGTGTGTAAGTGCAAAACAAGACAGTTTCCATTTTTTGAACTTTTCCGCCTCAAAGAAAATTGAGGTCCGACTTTCTTGGCAGATAGGTCAGGTGATGAGAAACGCAGGTATTCCTTTGTTTGGCCTAATATATTCAAATAGGCAGAACATTAGAACTAGGCGTAATGGTACTACCAGATCAGGAGTGTTCTCGGGCTTGCAGGAGTACACACGCAGGCCCCAAATTTATTACTGAGGTCAAGGGTCACATTCATGTAATTGTGGCATGTGAGATGGCTTGGTTCCTGTATGCTTGAATGTAGTCAGCTGGTCCGATAATACAGAAATCATTATCTATTATAGGCCAACTGCTACTCCATTATCAGCGCTTGATTTAAGGGAAGTCCTTCACATGCACAGCAAAACCTAGGGAAGGGTAACTGGTCAAGTTTTGTTGAGAGAGAGAGAGAGAGAGAGAGAGTGTGTGTGTGTGTGTGTGTGTAGCAGGAAGGGGGGCATCCCATTCTATTAACTCATTCTATACCAGTCCCTGATTTTTTCCGTATATTTACTTAGATTTAGGGCGACAAGTGCATATTTAAATTCGTCATGAAAAGAGCTTTCATTCAAGTACCAACATGCCCAGTGTTTTTCTGCAGACCACAAAAATGGGCAGGGCGCAAAAAAATTTAGGGCAGGGCAGATGACCTACTTTCCTATCGCTCCTAGATGCTAAAATCTAAAAAAAAAAGGCAGGATACTAGGAAAAAGGGCAGGGTGGAGTGCCCTCCTATTTTTGCCAAGGGGAAACACTGATACCTATAGTCTTAAGTCAGTGGTTCCGGCACTGCCTGACAAGTCATGCTGCAGCTGCCGCAAGTGACCATAGTATGGAATGAGTTAAACCTCACATGCAGTGATACCTTTGGCCATATACAGGGATCCAACTCTCATGAGGCTACTGTAAGTGCACCGTAAATTTGACATAATAAAAAGGTGGTCTCACTTGGGGGGGGGGGGAATAAAAATACTGGTCAACATCTGGATGGTGAAGTGGCCTCTATATACAAGGGTGGTCTCATTGGGGAGTCCTAAATGTGAGGGGTACAGTGGTCCCCCTCTTATAAGGCCTCGCTCACCAGAGGCCACCCCCCCCCCCCACCCCCTGAAAGACCAGCATTCTTGTGCAGAAAGTATGGTATTTCCATTATATTCTCCCCCTCAAGAGAGGCCACCTATCTTATAACTTGGGCACTTTTTGCCTGCATATGGGGTGGCCTTATAAGAGGGCAGTCACTGTGTTTCTAAAGACCGACCACTGTATGTAGATCAAACTGCTGCCATGGTCTGGGTCATTTGGTTAAATATTGCTTGATGGCAGAAGTGAAAGGGCAACATGTGAGTTACAACAGCATGCTTTCTGTACTTCTGGGCTTATGCCATCAAATTGTATTGAATTTTGATGGTTTACTTTGTCAAAGTTCAAGTCTTCACTTAATAACATCCTGTTTTTTCAGCGCAAGTTGTTGGTTATGGAAGGTTGTAAAACCAGTCTTATTGTCATCAGAGGGAAAACCAGAATGCAGCTTTAAAAGATCTAATGTTGATGTACAGTGGTACCTGCTGCATGCAACCACGCTGTGAGCAGCCGCATTACTTTTTGTGGTCACTAGGCTCAGACACAGGAGTCAATTTCTTTACAAAATTTACCTGTGGTGACAGGTCACCTGCTGTATGTGGCCACTTTTTCTTGGCAGAAGGGGTGGCCACATACAGCAGTCACCACTGTATTTTGTGCACAACTTTTTCCCAGTAAAAGTTGCTGGAGAACTGGCCAGTGTCATAGGTGTGTGACGCCAGATGTTTTGCTACCAGCAATAATGTGTCATTGGTCAACAACCTCCTCAATGCAGTCCAGTGCATATGGAGCGACTGGGTGTTTAAGTTCGAATAAGGTTAAACATTTAATATACTGTGAATTCATGTAATTTCACTGTACTTATTTTTGCTTATATTGTTTGCTGGTGTTACTTAGATCTATAAAATAAGAACGTGGTTAAAAAGTTGCGACATGGCAGTGATTGGATACACAATGTGTAACTATACCATAGAGAATTTAAGTATCAGTGTAAGGGCCAAAATGGAAAAACTATGAAAATTAATAACCCTGAAAATAAACGTATTCATCGTAACCAGTGTTATGATGTTCCTTTTTGTGTACACTAACCATAAGGAAAAACTGATTTTAATGTGGATTGTATGAATAAGGATTTTGATGTGGATTATAATAAGGGATCAATGTACTCTCTCTCTCTCTCTCTCTCTCTCTCTCTCTCTCTCTCTCTCTCTCTCTCTCTCTCTCTCTCTCTCTCTCTCTCTCTCTCTCTCTCTCTCTCTCTCTCTCTCTCTCTCTCTCTCTCTCTCTCTCTCTCTCTCTCTCTCTCTCTCTCTCTCTCTCTCAACACATGTACATACGCACATCAGATAATCTGATAACATAGAGACTTTTTGTTCCAAGCAGCCCTTCCCCTAAAAATTGTCGTTACTTTTTCTTGGGAGTAAAGAAAGGTGACAGTACGTAACCATCTGTATAGCAGGGCATGATGGGTAATGGATTAACTCTTGTAAGCCCCAGTCCAAAACTTGACACAGCAATATCTTGAATATCACCAGGATGTTAAAGTGCTATGCTAAGAGTGCATTATGCATGCCTTTTTAATTTGTTGAAGTTATATTCATTTGATTGGCACGGTGGCCATTAAAACAAAGTAGGAGACAAGTCAGGACAGAAATTGCAGTGTCGGTAGGAGAGGGGTTAACACGGTGTGGGGACCAGCTGCTGTCCCAGTGAACATTGATCCACCCATATATGTAGACCCACTAGTGGTGACAGAGGACTAATAGTACCAGATCACAACAAAAATCGCGGTGACTTCTGCGATGGGGGAGGAAGACAGTGCTGAAGGCAAGGGGGGAACTTTGATGGAGTAAGTCACATTTTTATAGCAAGCAGTCTGTGATGGTCTCATTTCATCGAAAAAGGCAGCATGTTGCCATGGCATCAGAGTGTCTTTTTCTGTGACACAGTTGGGTTTGTCCTTGACAGGTTTGCAAAATCTGCCTGCTAGGTCATTCCACTGTGGCAAGAAAAAGTGCACAGTCAATTACATGGACGTGTAGATATGACAGATGCAGAATAGCGGCTGTGGCATTTGGTTGAATTTTTTTTTTTTGGAAACTTCATGTACTGAAGAGTGTTCAATATTAGTTCACACTGATGTATTAAAATAAATATATATGTGTATTATGCTTTGGCAGGCTTTTATTAACACTTTTTTTTTTGCATGTGTATGTATTTATGACAGCAGCTTGTATGTTTATTAATCCCCCCTCCCCCCCCCCCCCCCCCCCCCGAAAAAAAGTTTCGTGGAAAGTGAAATCTGCACAGTGATTTATAGCTTATGCTAACAATTCAGGGAAAAGAGTGGCAACTTGGGTCTTTTGAACTGTTGTAAACATAAAGTGTATCTAGCTTTAAACAAAGTTACAGGTCTATCAGCTGCTTTTGAGAGCTTTACCTAATACATGTATGTACATCATCAAAACATACAACTTTACCAAGTAAATGCAAAAATACCTACATGACACACAGGATTGGGTGGGTATTTAAAGGGTTCATGATGAACATCTGTGGGTAGAAAGAGCTCATGATGAGTATCATTGGGCACCAAGGACACAGTAGGCAGTTGGAGGTACCAATAGGTAAATATTATGGACTCGTAATGGGTATGTGGAGCTTTGTTTTTAATGACTTACATTTTACGTGCTGAGATCTGCTCTCCTTTGCTTGAAAAAGCCCAGCAGGATAGAGGTATGTGCTGTTAGTATATTTAATAAATTTATGGCAAACCTGCCCCCCCCCCACACACACACATGCAAAAGGGCAGTAGGAGTAAAAATAAAAAAGATAATACATTCCCAATGTAGCTGTCATTTTTGTGGAATTTTAATTTTCAATACGTGATTTTTAACTCTCGTGACCTAAGGTCACAGAGCTTATAGGATGCCTGTCCATCCATCTGTACGTCTGTCTTTGAACTTTTGCTGAAAAGAAAATAATGTTCTCAAATTTGACTGAACAAAAGGGTGCCATAAAAAAATGTGTAGTCTTGCCTTTAACATGTTTATTTCAGACTAATGTACTAATTAACGGGAATTTCTGTCATAATCATATGGTGGGTATGTTTTTGTGCACGTTAAGCCCTTGTGAGATACCAGAAACATGTAAAATGCTAAACATAAAAAAAACTGAGTTTTTGTACCCACTGTGAGTCCTTAAACCTGACAAAGTCAATTGACAAGTTCAGCATAGTCCTGTCTTCTTTGGGTTTGGGTTGAGGAATAGACAGGAAGTGTTTCTAGCAGGTTGGGGAATAGGCAGGAAGTGTTTCTAGCAGCATCAAACTGCTAGAAGGTGAACATGTCAGAATGGTGTCTTATAATAATAGGAGCTATTCATATTAACTGGGATCCTGTGCTGCCACCTGGGCTGCAGCGGTGAACTTGACATGAAGGAGGGCAGCTTTGTGTATTAATCTTTGGTAAAAGTGTCAAACTGAGAAAGTAAAATGCTCAAGAAGAGTAAGTCACTAAGTTTTAAAACCTACAAGATGTTAAACCTATTTAGTATATATTTCATTTGTTTGTTAAGAAAAGTGTTATTTCTGGATGGTTTAGTGATTATAACTGGTACAAATGCCCTCATCATGGCAGAAGCATAAGGTTCCATAATTGCCTAGCAACTGAAAGGACCAGCCGCAGATCTGCAGAGCTCATTTCCCCACTGGGTGGTGTAAGCCTATCTCCTAGCTTTTCACAAACCTGTGCATACAGCTGTCTCTAGGTTTGCTGCCACCATGCTGTTGACATGGACCAACATGTCACATGTCTCTACATGTATCTGCACAGCCACTGATGCTGGACATCTGTTGCATATCCCTGTACATGTCGTAATAGCTTGAATGCTCGAAATATTTTACACATCCCCATGTGTTGGTGCTGGCCTGGCATTAGCCATCAGCTAATGTAAGTGGCATTTGGCAGTGATTTCCATTTTTTTTTCTTTTTTTTTTTTAGCCAAGATGGCTGAAGAAATTTTAGGTTTCTGCAGTTCCAATCCACTATTTGAACTTCGTTGTGTAACACTACAGATCTGACTGAAACATTTAGAACCAGTTTGGCTGAGGAAATGCAGGTTTCCAGCGCAACTGGTACTTGTAAGTCACTTGAGCCAGATTGGCTGTACTTGAGTAGGTTATAGTGTCGGCCAAATTGGTGCAAGTTTGGAAGTTTTCTTGCTTGGCATGTTAAGTAGGAGAAAAAAATTATCAGTACATTGTGTTGGAACTTTTCAGAACAAGATCCTTTTGAAATAAATGAATAATATGTACATGTTCCTTGCAGAGGGATTTAAAAAGGAGATCTATGACATTTCTTCTCTCTCACGCTCTATATTATGGCTACCATATTCTTTCCAATAAGTACCTATTGGGTGAGCAACACAATTGCAATGTTACAAGCCTTCAATTAGGGCTGAGGCCCTTATTGAGAAGAATAAAGTCATATGTTGTGGAAATTTTTTTGTTTTTATTTGCCGGCCATTTGGGCCCATGACTATGACGTTTCTGTAGGCCCAGGACAGCTTTTCATCGGGCCAAAATATATATTAATTATTATATCAGATAGCAAAAAGTGTGTCAGTCTTTTGTGCTACTACGACAATGAAAGGTGTTGGCCCACAGTCGTTTCGGTCAGCAAAAGTCCACAGCTGAGGACTCTGCATGATGCGTACTGTGTTCACCAAATGGTGAGGTAGGGAGTATTTGACATGCAATACAGTAAAACCTGTTTTGAGAGACCGACCTTAGGGCAGGCCAAAAAGTGGTCATATAAGGCAGGTGGTCTCTCAATGGAGGTGCAATAACATGCGAAAAAGAGCAAAAGGGACTTTGAAAATATGGTCTTAAAAGGAAGGTGGTCCTTTATTACGGTGGTCTCTCAAACAGGTTCCACTGTACTGACCTTTAATGTCCCTGCATGCACAGTGAGACAGTTCAACTGTGCGAGGAGACCATGGGGATGTACATGTACACAGGGGGACTGGGAGTCAGTCTTGCACAGCTGAACAAAATGGTCCTGGATCTTGAAGTGCAGATAAGAAGGCAAGTTAAGGCAGGGCTGTGAGTCATTCTTGATATCAAACAACTCGGTGCAACTCCTCGAAATAAATACATGCGGCTCAGCAGATGAGATGCATCGTGTGCTGCAGTACTTTAGATTTTCTTTTTTTAATGCTTTCTTTTTTTCTTTTTATGCTCTCAATTTCCTGTCCTTATATTTCCAGTGCAAATCCAAAAAAATAATTTATTTTATTGTGATCTTGTTTTTCAGTTTCACAGTTTTGTGTCATCAGCGAAATAGACATGTGAAATAAAAATGCAGTGAATTTTAAATAATAAATTTACAGTTTCTTTGAACAGCTTTTACTTTATGGACTTGAATCTGAACCTAGAAGTTTTCCTTGAACTTTGAATCAAAGTAGCATAATTTTAAATTTAAAGTAAATGATTTTAAGATCATGGAAATTAATACATTATATTATATGATTATTGCGAGTGTCGAACATTGTAAAAAAAATCATTCTGAATGGTATTATTTCCATCTTGCTCCCTTCCTGTTAACCATGTCCCTCCCTACCTGTTAAGACAGTCAAGAGCTCTTCTTGGCATGAGTTTGTCACTAAGACAAGCTGTTGACCTGAGGATGTTACCTTGATATGTAGTTTTTGTCTGCAATGCTCATTCCATTTGTGATCCCCAAGTGAAATATGCGGGGGGATGGGGGGGGGGGAGATAAGCATCTTGGCTGTCTGTTCTTCCAGCCAAAAATTCTTGCTGTGCCATTTTTTCGACACTGCAAAACAAATACCAAACTTGTCAGTATGTGCTGCCTGTTGGCGTCCCCTTGTGGTGTATCAAAATCAGGCCACCTTGACCTCCTCCCCTGTCATATTGATAGGCTGGGCCAAGCTGTATGTCCAATAATACTGTAAGAACTGCAGTACTACTGACCTCCACTAGGGGGCTCACTGGGTATTGCTTCACAATACAACTGCCCATATGTTTCATTCAAAATAAGTCACAGAAACTAATCAAAGACATTGAAGTAGACGTTTGACACCAGCCAGTTTTAAATGCTGTCAGGAGGAAGAGGTTAAACTATGTTAATTATTGTTCTCATCATTGGGTTATAATACAATCATTAGAATTATTTAGATATTGCCCAAGGTTAGTCCCATGTGGCTGCCTCCGCAGATCGTCCATATGGCTGCAGTGTAGTGGAAATTAAATAAATATGGTATAGCTTTATGATCTGATGCTGACACATATTTATACCACTTGTGAGCAAGATCAATCCAAGTTGAGAAAATTTTACGAGGGGACTGACCCAGACAGGAAGTGTACAGTGCAACCTGGCTCCCATGTGTCGGGTGACCTGGCCTCAACTTCAGGTATTTGGTATGGTACAGTAGAACCTTCCTGGTGCATTAAAAAAAAAAAAAATGGTGTACACAGTAAACAATGTGAGGTAGACAGTTGATTTGTGTAGCCTGGAAGACTGCAAAATGTACCTGTATATAAACATGAAAGGCAAATGTTTATTATATAGAGATATTCTGGCACCTGACATGTTCACTCGAGGACCCAAATTTTAATGAACTTCAATCAAATCAAATTCCTTTGTCATTTGATTCATTTATTGGACATATTCAGTTATCAGACACATTTTGCAGGTATGACATAATGCCATTATTAGGCCACCCGTAAAGTATTACTTTTTTGCTGTAACCTGACTGACCCAATGATTTAAGTGCCTACCCATGTATATGTATATATACAGTAAAACCTCTCTAACCGAACACCTCCGTATACTGAACACCTCTCCATACTGAACACCATTTCTCGGTCCCAAATATATACTTTCAATGCTATAAAACCTCCCTATACCGAACACCTCACTATACTTAACACATTTTTTCGGTCCCAAGGGTGTTTGGTATAGGGAGGTTTCACTGTATATATATATATATATATATATATATATATATATATATATATATATATATATATATAAATACATATAATATATTTATAATATAGTAAATCCTTCATTATTCTTTATTATTTTTTTTAGAATTTGAGTTTTTTTGCCAAAAAAATATAAATGGCCATCCTATTTATCTGGCAGAATTGGATTTTTGATGTTACAGTGGTACCTGCTATTTAGGACCACCCTTAATGCCAGGCAAAAGTGGTCACATATGACAGGTGGTCTTTCACTGCAGGTAAGCTGGCCAGTCTCTTGAAAGGGCAGTCTTAAAAACTGCGGTCTTTCATGAGAGGTGGTCTTTGGAGCAGGTACCACTGTACAGCAAACCAACATATTTTCAAGGATGGCTCAAGGAGGTTTCACTGTACAACATGAATTTACTGGTGTGCAGAGGGAAGAAAGGTGTTTTATGTATATCTATGGTTTGACTGATTTTAGCAAAAATATAAAAAAAACTTGCTGAATTAGATTTGCAGCTTCCAAAGTAACATTCTCTGGGTAAACGGCATTCTATACCATCGATAGTACAGAACCCACACCGAAGAAAGATGTTGACTCGGGTCTCAATTCAAGGTGAAAGCATCAACAAAAAGTGAGGCAATTTGTTTGTGCGGAATATGGGAATGCAATGGATGTATGTCTTCAAATGGACAAGAAAGTCGTGGATTCTGAGTGCGTGGCTTTCAAGGAGCAGTGTTTTACACTATAGCAGGGTGGTCTTGAAATACTGGTTTCAGTGTGCACAGATACATGTATTTCCATACAATGGAGGTTAACTATTGACCACTTTCCTCCCCCCCCCCCCCCAGTTTGTATTTGTTTCATATTGCCAAGTACTAGCAAGCACTGTATACAATGTGGTTGTAAAATCAATGAGCTGCAAAAATCATTACTTCAAGACCTATTTGGAGTTTGTTTTGCTTGTTCAAAATATTTCACTGTGCACGAATTTTTATAATTTTTGTGCGGACCCAAAATGTATACAGACGGTAGAACTTTTGCTTTGTGATATAAACAGATAAAGAAGAAACTTCTCCAACAGTTTTGTTCCTGGAAACAACTAATTTAACGTATAATAAAATTTAAATTCTGCACAGTATTGACCTATATCTGTGGCATTCTGTGCAAATTAACAGTCGATATTACCCAAACATTAAAGTTGCGTATAACACAGGTCAAGTTCAGACATTGTCCAGCCAGCGATCTGGTACAATGTTTATTTCATCTGGATGAAAAGGCAGCCTGGTCACCTGTGTGGAACTAAGAGAGACCCAGATGACTTTATGTCCCATTTGATATTGGCAACGTTCATCGGTGATATGGAAAAGTGGTGGCCATGTTTGTGATGCCTGCATGGTAAAGTTGAAGACCTTCCTTTGTATGAATGGAGCCAATTGCCTTTGCCTCAGGTGAATTATCATATTTTTGTGCTTTGACCTTTAGTTAATAAGAAGGGCATGGCCTACATTATCTTCATGTTTATGTGCTCTTTAGAGCTTTTTGTTTTTTTTTTGTTTTTTTGGTTTTTTTTTTTTTGGGTGGGGATGGGGCTACGGTGATCATTGAGAGATGCCATTTAGGTAAAGGCAAAAAGTCGTATTTTTCATGTGCATACATTGTAATACATGTACTGCATTGTTCATGGTTCTATCTGTCCACCATTTTTTTGTATACATGATATCTCAAGACTTGCTTGCCACCTGAAACATAACATTTACCTGATTTATATCTTGGCACCATTTCTTCAACATGATTGCATTTCGGTGACATTGGCTTCATCATCAAGGCCACAGGATGTATACATACATGTGGAAAAGTGGACTCATCAGTGAATGCCCAGAATTCCAGTGCCTCTAGTGTGGAATGTGTTCAGTTCTAACAGTTATGGCGTAATTAATTTCTAAAATAATTAGGCAAAAATGTCATTGCAAATTTTTTATTTGTTCTCTAAATATGCTGACAATGAACACCATAGTTTGTATGCTTAAAAAAAAAAAAGAAAAAAAAACGAAAACAAAAAAACATTGGGTGAAATAACATTTTACACGCATAAAGTAATGTGCACCCTTTGGGGTTTTTTTTTCTACAATTTAAAGTAGAATGGCATCAAATAGTTAAGTAAAATGCTTTGCCAGTTACTTCTCGAACAGAAATAAAAAGTGTGACTAGCATGGCAGTTTGATGCATATCTTCAGAAATGTCAGCATGTTTTCAGTTTTACATCAAACTTTTCAAGCTGTAAACCAGTATTTTTCAGCTAAGTATATAGTAAGGAAACTGCGTACCAAGATTATCTCCCTCCCCCTGGTCATACCTGTATGGTATGGTGAAAACTCGTTGCAATGACACCATCTGTTCCCTAAGAAATGTGCCAGATAACTGTATGTGAGATGAATGAATCAAACAAAAGAAAAAATGAACTTTTTGCCATGAAAATTTGTGTGATTATGTTGAATATGTTGGATGTTTGGGTGTCGTAATAATGAGGCTTCACTGTACATGTGCTTTAAGATGAACAAATGTAGATCATTGTATGGAGAGCAGGGAAATACATGTATGCAATATCTTGAGGAAAATGAAGGCTTTGAAATATTGCCCTGGGAGTTTGAATACCGAAGAGAGGAATCTTTATCATAGGGCAAGACAGAGGGGAGAGCCGTTTGATGAGAGTTCATGGGATGAATAATGCCTCAGTACCAAGACCAGACATGTCCTGGACTTGTCAACAAGTCAGCGGTACATGTACATGTACATGTACATCCACATATTTATGCAGTTAGACATTCTGAGCGGCGAGGAAATATTGGTCGGTCAGCCAGATGAGATCACATCTTATTTTTATGTGCAGAGCTCTCAGGGGTTTGGGGGGGGGGGGATGGAGACGGATAAAATAAACTTGCAGAACATTAGAAAAGGATTTCCTTTCAGTCTTGAAATTTTCTCATTCTTGCACATGCAAGAAACAAAACCTGGGGTGACACACCAAGTAGTAAAACACAGGCATATATATATATATATATATATATATATATATATATATATATATATATATATATATATATATATATATATATATGCGTGTGTCCTCCCATTTTATTTTTAATCCAGAAGCTGCGTTTTCCAGTGAAAAATTGTCTAAAGTTTGGGCTTTTATATTGATCCTTTAATCACAAGAAGCCCTGCTTGGGCTGTGGCACCTTCACTTTCTGACATGTCTGCATCTGTTGCTGGAAAGTGGCCTCTCAGGTGTGGAATGCAGTCATGTTCCATTCAAGTAATTTTTATGTTTTTCATGCAGTACAACAATATGATGCAGTCTCACGAAAGACCTGTTTCACTGTTTTTCTGATCTGCCTGCTCAGCCATCACTTGCCTGCATAGCTGCCCATGAGACCCGATGCAATGTTGTGTCAGTGGTGGTCCAATGAAGGTCAGCTTAGGCATGGACAGGCTATTTAATACCCTCCAAGACAACATGAGACTCCATATCATCTCTACTACACAAGTGTAGTGGAGACAACACGCAGAATGGTCTGCTCAGCAGGAAATGGAGTGGAGAAGACATAGAAATTAGTATGTTGCGTAGGTTAACACACTTTCCGTATCGGGGGGGGGGGGGGGGGGGGGATGGAAGCGACATCAAGCACAGCTTCTCATACAGTTTTATTATGCATGTTTACAGTTGGATAGAGTCACGAAAATGGAGGGTTAAGTAAGTCTGTGCAAGCGCAGTGAAACAAAAAAGGTATTTCCTGCTGCATGGTATCAGACACAACCAGATTTGCGGTTGCTGTCTGGTACATGTATTTAACCCTTTAGCTTTTCTATGTCAAAAACGCCGAGTCAACATCTTTCTTTGGCTTTGATTAACGTGTTGCTCCAAATGCACTCCAAGGACGCTTCTTGATTGGTGGCATTGGTTTGCAGAGACCTATTATCTTCAAAATTTTCTCAGTCATCATGGTCATTCAGAAATTTAGGTGAAAGCTGTGTTTAGTAGCTGATGTTTGATATCCACACAGTTTGGAGAAGAAATGGGTTGAAATGACTCATAACTGCACCAGGCTTATACATGTGTGGGTTACCAGTTTCTGAGAACTTGCTGAACTCCCAGGAAAAAAAAATGAGATGTAGGGCATCTGCGTACTATCTTGTTATTGCCACATCAAAGTGTGACTACTGTGGCCAGGGAGGTTGATTCCCTGGCCAATGTTTTTTTTGAGTTGTTTACCAAAAAAAAAAAAAAAAAGGAAAAAACGTAGGAAAAAACAAAGACATGAAGCAATTTTTCATCTTCCAGTGATTTACAAATGGTATAAATGACTGGAAGCTGAAAAAGTTGGAGTTACATAATGAAGTTTTCAATATTGAATGATAATAAAGAAATCTGAAGCATCTAAAGTATTTATTCAAAAGTAAAGAAATCACAAATTTCTGTGGCCAGTTTGGCCGAACGATGATAAATAGCTCTGCGGCCAGATCCCGTCTATTAGCCTATGATTAGACTCCATATGGGGTTTTGACTATGGCTAATTGTCTCATTAAAAAGCAGCAGCCCAGCAAATTAAGCACAGATAGCCTGGACGTGCACACATCACATCCTTGGCCAGTTAGCATACCAAATACAGTAGTCCCTCCTTTGAGAGACCGCCCCTAGTGCCACCCAAAAGGTGGTCATATAAAGCAGGTGGTCCCTCAAAAAAGGTATAAATAACATGAAAAGTACTACAGAAAGACCTGACAACTGTGGTCTCTCAAAGGAAGTGGTCTCCCAAAGTAGTGGTCTTTCAAAGGAGGGACTACTGTATTCATTTAAAAAAAAAAATCTCTCTGCAGGCTGCTGCATCTTTGCGGCAGAATTCCTTAATGGGGAGCCCTGAATACATTTGATGACCACTTCCTAGACAGGCCACACAGGTATAAAGACCTTGGCTCCTGGGGTGGTCCTTGAAAGCAGGTTTTGCAGAGCCTAATATGTGGGTGTGTAGACTACACAAACGTGTTGTGATTTTGGTCCTTTCATATCATGGCTGGATGGCATAGCTGTCATTCCATTCCCTAATCTATGCAGATGGTTAAACCTATCCCTAACTTAATCCACACCACAAAGGTTAGCATGATTGTGTTTGACACTCAGTCATCTATAATTGTATCGGCGTCAGTTTTCATGTACGGATATGATGGGGATAAGAAAAAAAAACAAAAAAACGAACAGACTGTATGGTGACTGGGGCTGTTTGTACACAGCCATAAGGTTTTTTTTTGTTTTTTTTGTTTGTTTTTTTTTTTTGCGAGGCACAGAGCCAGTTAAATGGCAGCATGGTAAATTAAACATAGAAACCTGAGACCACATAATGATTTGTGACCTTAGAACAGTTGTACCGTCACAGACCGACCCTCAGATACTCATAATAAAGGGGGAAAAAAAATGTTCTGCTTTTTATTTGGAACTCTGCCGTGGTATCATCCTGCAATCGTGAAACTAGTCCACTTAAACAAGGTCACAAGTTATGAATGGTCTAGCATTCACATTCGGTCCTAGTCAGATCCTGGAAGCTAATTTCCTGAGCTTGGATCATAGCCTTGTACAGTGACGGGCTTCATCAAGCTTCAAATTTGCAAGTGGTTATTTGTGTCACAGTTGTGTCAGAGAAAAGTGAAAACGAGGAAAATAATTTTTGTTGGGAGACTTGTCTACATTTGACCAGTGGAGTGGTAGTGTTTGTGGTACACTTGTGTTGGGAAACAGCGAAATGGCTGGAGTGTGTCGACAGAGTGTTTATGTGGGATGAAGACAAGACCATGTTAGTGAGGACCTTGTCAGCCCACAACAATATCAGGTAAGAAAGAGTTATGTGTACACACTAATGCATGTAAATGTGTGTGTAGGTGGGCATACAATAAATATATAGTTTATATGTATATCATGAAAACTATTAAGTTTCTTCAGAATATGCAAGAACATGTATCTGTCCTTTTTGTACTGAATGGGCAGTGTAACATGCAGTGTAATTAATTACTTCCACCTACTTACAAGTTATATATATATATATATATATATATATATATATATATATATATATATATATTTTGTCTGCGTAACCTTTCCAGGCTGTGTGGAAATCTGGTTTTATGACATAATTTTTCAGAACTGTATGGGGTAGGACAGCCAACCATGCCCCATTGTTACCTTACATTATTTGCTTTATTGGAGGGACGGCGGGCTTTCAATATTTCCTATCAGTCAGTGTTGTAGTTGCAATGTACGACACATGAAAAGAGCAACATTGTGTGTTCATTAATATGCGGCCTGTTTCCTGGAACCAGTAGCTTTTCACTTGAGTAGATTGAAAGGCTGTCAGGCTGACAAAATGATGCAAAATGGTGATCTCTTGTGATTTCTTTCAATTCATATTGTGTATCTTGAAATTTTGCAACCTTAAACCGGATCAACGATTTATAAACAGACCAATCATGTAATTATCAGAGTTCAGCTACCAGCTGGTTAATAGGACAATTAATTTGGATTGTTACATGAAAAACTATTTTGTTTTTCTTTCTTTCTTTCTTTCTTTCTTTCTTTCTTTCTTTCTTTCTTTCTTTCTTTCTTTCTTTCTTTCTTTCTTTCTTTCTTTCTTTCTTTCTTTCTTTCTTTTTCTTTCTTTCTCTCTCTCCCTCTCTCTCTCTTTCTTTCTTTCTTTCTCTCTCTCTCTCTTTCTCTTTCTTTCTTTCTTTCTTTCTTTCTCTCTCTCTCTCTCTCTCTCTCTCTCTCTCTCTCTCTCTCTCTCTCTCTCTCTCTCTCTCTCCCTCTGTCTCTCTCTTTATTTATTTATTAAATTTTTTATCATTATTCTGCCCCCTACTACCAGATGAGGGGCACATAATAATCATTCTTTCTGTCCGTGTGTGCATGCATCGGTCCCTAGATATTGGATCAGTGTACCATACAAGTGCATTCCTGGCAGTGTATTCTATATTGAGACATCTGTTTGCTGTTCGTGTCTGGCTATTATTTGCTTGTCCTTCAACTTAAACTAATGAAACTTTACACACAAGTGCATCTGAACATAAAGGTGTGTCACGTACCAAAATGAGGTCACTAGGTCAAGTATCTGGGTCAACGGTGGCATATCTGTGAATTTTGTCCAGGTGATAATTCCTTTACTGTTTAACCTAGTTTCATGAAACTTCACACAGACACACATATCTTAACCTAAAGGTGTGTCAGGAAACAAAGCTAGGTCAAGTATCTGGGTCACGGTGATACAATCATTAAAACTACATTACATTACATGTCCAGGCTTTAATTGACAACAGAGTTAGATTAATGAAATTTTACACACATGAGTATCTGGACACAAGGGTGTGCCATGTATGAAAGTAGGTCACTAGGACAAGTATCTGGGTCACTGGTAAATCTTTGTAAAATGATGTCCAGGCTATAATTTCTTTAATCTTTAAATTAGTTTCATGAAATTTCACACATGCATATCTTGACCCAAAGGTGTGTCATGAAGTAAAACTAGGTCACCAGGTCAAATATCTGGGTCACTGTTATATCCTGTTAAATCTGTGTCTGCATTTCCTTTCCTCATTAAAATAACTTCATGAAACTTCACACAGATACATATCTTGACCCCAATGTGAGTCATGGAATAAAAATAGGTCACTAGGTCAAGTATTTATAGGTTATCATGGTGAGGCAATTACAGAAAACTGCAATACTGTCATTCGCATCCGGCTGTAATTCGCCTGCCCTTCAACTTGGATTAACGAAACTTGATACACAGGTGCATCTTGGCAAAAGGGTGTGTCATGTAACAAAAGTAGGTCAAGTATCTGGGTCACAGTGATATATTCTTATAAAATCGTGTCCAGGCTATAATTCCTTTACTATTTAGTTTGATTTCTGGTGTAATAACTTAGTAATATAAGGTGAGGGGGGCATGTATTCAGCAATCTCTGGTTGCCTTTATTTAAGTTTATTTTTATTTTGTGGAAAATAAGATGGAATGCCCTTTGCATACTGACTGCATCTTGAGGGATACTTGTGGCTGAGGTCATGCTAAACTTCTCCAACAATCAGCAACAGCCACACCATTGTGGATAATAAAAAGAAAAACCAGGAGCCAAGAGAACCAGGAGCCCAGCAGTTTAAGTTTGGCAGGTTATTGGAGGGAACCATGTGTATCAGTGATTATCTCCCACTTGTCAGGTCAGTTTGCCAGTGATCCTGGTAAGAGTTCATTTGCTCAGGCAGCTGCTGAGTATCTATTGCTCAGACTGATTTGTGGTGGGTCTGCAGAGTTTTTACATGTATTGATCACCAGAGTTGGCATTTGTGGCCGTCATTATTGTTGGAGTTTGAGTGGTACGGTGTGGCTCCATCTTGTTTTGTTGGATCATGCATTTCATGATCCAGTGGTCCTGATGCTTTATGGTCCCTCCCTCCCTCCCTCCCTTCCTTCCTTCCTTCCTTCCTTCCTTCCTTCCTTCCTTCCTTCCTTCCTTCCTTCCTTCCTTCCTTCCTTCCTTCCTTCCTTCCTTCCTTCCTTCCTTCCTTCCTTCCTTCCTTCCTTCCTTCCTTCCTCCCTTCCTCCCTTCCTTCCTTCCTCCCTTTCTTCCCTCCTTCCTCCCTCCCTCCCTTCCTCGGCCATATCTGTCATTAAGACCTAAGTTGCATTACCAGACTGTACTTTTATATTTCATGTTATACCTCTGATGAAAGGCCATCTGTTTTAGTACTACTTCTGAACATCAAGTTGCACTCAGCATGGTCTCTGAAGACAGGGACCACTGTATATTGTAACACTAAATAGCACTGTTTTATAAAGTAACTCCTCACATTTCTATATGATTGGTAGTCTACAACATTGTTTGCTATTGTCAGGTGGCTGTCTGGCTAGTGGCTGGTAATGATAGGAGACTAAGGCCTACGACTAGAGAGTTTCCCTTCCATTAGATATTATGCTGACTTAAATGGCCAAATAAAGGTATCTTGAGTCCTGTATCATTGTTTATTATCACTACCTGTGTCCTATGCTCCTCATTGCCTATTACTATGCCACTTCGCCTTTCCCCAAGCCAGCTGTACCAATTGTCAAGTCTTGTATTTTATTGGTAAACAAACTCCAAGGGGGAAGTAAGCACAATTAAATGTGCTCACTGGACCCACCAAAAATATCTGTGTTATAAAACATCGTTGAAGGTTGGCACAATTTGGTCCAGGAAAGGGAGGCGGAAGTAAAATGCTCTGGTTGCTACACAGTAGCACAGAAGACGAGTCACAGTGGGAAAGCCCCTGTAGGATTTCAGGTATCATGTCAGACAAACTGGCTATGATAAAAAGGACTAGGGGGTAAAAAGGTGGTACTTGAAATAGGACATTTAGTACTTTATATACATATGTATGAATATACACACAGTAGAATCTCCAATTAAGATCATCTCAATAGAGAGACTGATTATATATATATATATATATATATATATATATATATATATATATATATATATATATATATATAAAATATGCACACAGTAGAATCTCCAATTACATGCAAGACCATCTCCATAGAGAGACAGTTTATATGTGTGTGTGTGTGTGTGTGTGTGTGTGTATAGAATATACAAACAGTAGAGTCTCCAATTAAGACCATCTCCATAGAGAGATTGTTTCTATATCAAGAACAGTAATTTAAAGTCCCGTTTTTGCTTATCCCAATTTTAATTCTACCCCCAATTAAGAGCACACCCCTATAATGATCACACTTGCTCAGTCCCATGGGTGGTCTTAATAAGAAGATTCCCTATACAAAGTACATGGATTAAAAAAAGCTGTTTCATTTAGGTAACATAATGTAAGTTCTAATACATGTATTGTGTTTCATGTTCTTATTCTATGGTTGAGAGTGAATTATCATTTTCTAGAGTGAAATTTAAAAGTACACATAGTAATAATATTCACTGTAGATCACATGAACTAATCATTTGTTACAAGTAAATTGTGATGAGCCCACTTCATTGACATTTAGACAAAATCAAATGTGCGTGAGGGATGTTGGATTATATGTCACATGTAATGTGGAATAACTGCGGTGAACGTAAACAAACAGGGCACAGCAGGGCAGCATTGAAAGTAGGCCTAGGGCAATTTTTTTGCGATGAATACCCAATTTAACATACAGTAAACAAAATGTTATATGTTTTTCTCTCATGAGGGATCGTTGTTGGTAGGGCAAATCACGAATGACTCACTCTGGATCGTTGTTGGTGTTGAAAATCACTTGTTACCTGTGGTCACTCAGGATTTTCCCCACCAACAACGATCCAGAGTGAGAGAAAAATAGTGACTCACTCCAAGTCATTTAAGATTCTCTATGTACATGTACTCGGTCTTATAACACAGCAGTCCCTGTGTGTAGAGACCACTGCAATGAAAGACCACCTGTCTCAATTGAAAGGCTACATTTTCAGGAGATTTTTGCCCAGTGCTTTTCATTATATTCCCATGAGAGACCACAACTTCGTCATCCCTGGGGGGTGGTCTTTGAAGACAGGCTTCATTGTCCCATGTAAGCTTGCTAGACATAGTTTTCATAGTTTGTATGGTGGCAGGTGTCACAGTATGGGCCTGCGCCACCTGCTGGGATCTGTGACGGTTTTAATTTTCATTTTTCATCAGTAACACTTGGGAGGAAGGTCATGTACACACAATGTTGCATGCAAGTCTACCCTGTCACACCCAGGTCTCCCAATTTAGCACCATGTGTTTTGTTTGAGCTGATGTTAAGATAAAAACTGCATTCAAGCCTGACTGTGAGACAACAGCAATTCTTTTGTCCTTGTGGTTTCTGGTTAAGGTCAAACTGCGCATTAGGACTTATTAAAGTCTGTTTTGGCATCATTGTATTGAAATGTAAACATGTTTATTTTTCCTCCATTGCCTAACAGTTACCAGCGGAACTAATCTGCAGGCTCCCCAGATAGGGGACCTATATACTTTCCCTGCCAATCTGTGAATGGATAAATCAGTGCTTATTTTCTGTGACCTTTTTGGCTCCCACTTGTGGAGAAAGTGTCAGTTGTGTGGAAATAATAGAGATTTGGAGGACTTTACTATGTATGTGTGTGCTGTCCGTCTCAAGTTGGTGCTCTGTGTACATGGAAGCATACGAGAGAAGTTGCCATGGTTACTGACTTTTTGTTGGAAGCGTCCTTTGAAATCGACTTCACCTTGTGGTCATGCACGTGCAATTTAAAGACTTGCCTGTGGTGGCAGACCTTATGATAGCTTAGCATACAGTAGAACTTGGCTTGGAAAACAATGCTGTCTTGTCAGTCCAGTGATTACCTATCAACATGTGGGAGACCACCTGTTGGACTGGTCCAAAACTGGTCACATAAAGAAGGTAGTCTCTCAATGAAGTTCAAATTACATAGACGAGATAGCACTTGGGGCCTGCCAAATATGATTATAAAGAAGGCAGGTGGCCCTTCAATGGAGTGTTCTTTCAAAGCAGGTGTTTCTGTATCCTTTAAGTTGGACCTCTGAAGAGGAGTCACTACGTTATAGTTAGACTATTGAAAAGTGTGGTCTAACACACCTCCGAGCGGTAGCGAGTAGGTTGGTTAGACCACACTTTTCAATGGTCTAACTGACTTCTACCATCTGGCCTTGCACTTGGATCACATAGATGGTCACAGCATGACCACATGCTCTACTCAATGTAATGAGTGCAATAAAAACTGATGTGG
>OZ026628.1:46129831-46289831 GCA_964020975.1 Hermodice carunculata | reverse complement strand
AAATCATAACAGTTGCGACAATTGCAATTTATGAATAACTTGATTTAATTCATATCCAATATAAATAGCAAGTTTTGCGGCGTTTTCAAATGTGGGCACCTTAATCCTTCATCGAAGTTTAAGTGCAAAGTTTGAACTTTGTGGCAAATTATTTCAAACGTTTGATGAAGTGTTTACAACTTAAAAAAATGTGGCAAACCGTTTGAAACACCCTTGGTGACACGTTTGCAAGGTATTTCTGCTCAGTTAATGCGTTGCAGATCCGTTTCTAACGCGCAAGTGCGTTTTGGTTAACTTTGTTTTTGTTTTAGGTTACCTACTTAGTTACTTAGCTATTACGATGGTGTATCATCTAAATGATTTAATCTCCATGTATGATCATATAATTTGATGCACGGGCAGATGTAGGCCTTAGACATAGGTTTATCACTTCTGTTATGTGGTATTTTACTGCACACACTTTCGAAACAAGGACAAAGTACTGTAAATAACATGGCCTTATTTCCATTCTAAGGCTGCTTCTATGCGTAAGTCAGCCTTATCATTTGATAATTTAAAATCATGATTTCAAAAATTGAGGTAAGTGGTATTTTCTGTAATTTGAGGGTGTCACGAGAAATAATTTTAAGATTTGTAAGATAACACTGATGATTTAGAACATGCAATCCCAATTACCTCTGACTATCCTCATGTTGAAATGTCCAGTCCACCAGATTATTTTAAATGATTCTGCCAAAAAGTCTCAACTGCACCTAAATATGTCAAAGTTCATAATAATGATCCCGTATCATTTCAAGTTTTTGGGTGTAAGGCATTGGTAATATTGATTTTATGCAGGTCTCTTATAATGATTGAAGTCTCAATTCAAATAGCAACCAACATAAAATGGAACGCATAATTAAACAATATAAAGATATATAAATACAAAAAAAAAAAAAAAATAATAATAATCCCCACCGCAACTGTCTGCTCTTAAAGTATATAAACACAAAAAGTCGCTTCAGATGACAAATGAAATTTTAACATCCATATACTTTCGTGACAATTTGTATAAACAATTGAAAAGTACTTCCCCTGATGTTCTCCAATTGTCTATTTGCAAGCTAAATCTCAAAACCTATAATAAAATACTGACTATTTTGAATCTACAGAAACATTGTCTTTATCATTCGCAATTTGAAAAGTTTAAAAATGACTGATAAAAGATTTGGGACGTTAGTAAGACTATTCTAAAAGCAAACAAAAGGGAAAAAAGGTTCCTCATCCTATTATTTTTTTAATAATAATAATAATAATAATAATAATAATAATAATAATAATAATAATAACAACAATAATAATAATAATAATAATAATAATAATAATAATAATAATGATGATGATGATGATGATGATGATGATGATGATGATGATGATAGTAAGAAGAAGAAGAAGAAGAAGAAGAAGAAGAAGAAGAAGAAGAAGAAGAAGAAGAAGAAGAAGAAGAAGAAGAAAGAGAAGAAGAAGAAGAAGGATTAAATTTACTGTTACTATTATTACTAGGGGTCTTCATTAGTCTTTGAATGTAATTTTGAAGTAAATGGTTATGCAGTTTGTAGATTTATTTGTTAACAACATGATAAAAAGGAATCAATAAAAAAAAGTGAAAAGAAAATCGAAAGAGCGGCTATTTCAAGGCAAAGTGACAAGATTTAAAATGTCCCGACTAACGTCAATATGAGTCCAGCTGACGGTTTAAGAGAGAACGTCAAAAATAACAAGATATGTTTGTAAATCATAGAAGCCCCCCGCCCTCATTACCATTGCCCTCGCTACCCTATTGTAGGGGTAGATGGCGCACTTGTGACCTTACAAAATTAGTGATGCTTGATCATACTTCAATGTCACATATCTTTAAATTTTAACCTAGCCCTTGAAAAAACGACTAAAAACCTTGACAATATACAAGTTATAGCTGTAAAATTAGTCATCATTTAGAAACCATATTCAGCAAAGTGGCTTTATGACCTTAGAAATTAGGGCAAAGTCTCTCATTTTCACTTGACCTTCAGTAATAGTGCAAAAACCACAGGAAGTCTGCTGTCTGTGTGTGACCCTCAAAACTGGGTCAAGGTCACCCATCTACAAACTCAAACTAGCCCTTATAGGCAACCATAAAGCTGTGCAATATAAATGTGCTAACTCTAAAATGCAAGTTATCATGCAGAAACAGTATTCAACCAAATGGCTCTGTGACCTTTGAAATTAGGTCAAGGTCACCCACCTTCAAACTTGACCTAGCCCCGAATACGGAAAATTATCCAGTGCAATATAAAAGTCCTACTTTAAAAACCTCTTCAGTTATCATGTGGAAACCAAAGTTTACTCAGGTACCACTGTGACCTTGGAAATTAAATCAAGGTCACCAAATTTTAAACTTCTTCTAGCCTTTAGCAAGAACTATAGACCTGTAAAGTGTCCCAGTCCTAACTTAAAAACTTCGTGATTAATTGTGCAGAAACCACAGGAATTCTACAATCTCTCTGTGACCCTGAAAACTGGGTCAAGGTCACCCATCTTCAACTTCAATCTAGCCCTTACAGAGAACCACAAAGCTATGCAATATAAAAGTTCTAGCTCCAAGGTATAAGTTATCATGCAGAAAGCATGAAACCATATTCAGTAAAATGGCTCTGTGACATTTAAAATGACGTCAAGGTCATCCATCTTCAAACTTCACCTAGCCGCAAATATGGACTATATTCATGTGCAATATAAAAGTCCTAGCTTTAAAACCTCTTCAGTTATTGTGCAGAAATTAAAGCAACCTCAGGTACCTCTGTGACCTTGGAAATTAGCTCAAGGTCATTTATCTTCAAACTTTGCCTAGCTTTTGACTAGAATAATACACCTGTACAGTATCAAAGTCCTAGCTCAAAACTTCTTGAGTTATTGTGCGGAAACCACAGTCTACCGACCGATTGACCGACCGACCGACCGACCGACATGTGCCACGCTATATGCCCCACCTTCTTCGAAGGGGGGCATACAAATTACCGTTCAAAGCCTCGTTGAATTACATAGATATCGATATGGATATACGCATAATCCTCATATGTCGAACAGCATCATTTACAAAGAATCGGGCATAAAGGACATCATCGTTCCAAGGAAACATGACCTTCCAATTCTCCTCTGCACCAAAATAATTCCATATATAAATGATGAAAAAGTGTCTTTTCGTGGAGATTTTTGCCTGAAGCGATGGCCATTCCCCCCCCCCCCCCCAAAAAAAAAAAAAAAGACCGCCAACAGATCTGTGGCCGACCGCTTTTCTTTGTTGCGTAAATGCTATATTCATACGTGCAGCATGACTTGGGTCAAAGTCCCGTTAAATGTAGTAAAATAAAATGTTACAAATGATATAAATTGTCTTTTTTCTTTCTTAATGAACCGTAGGGGATAAATACAAAATAACCCTCATTGTTAATCTGTCTAAACTGAATCCCCCGAGTTGTTTGCCTAGCTGCGCGCCTGATCACCCGCACACTTCGCGCTTGGGTGATCTGGCGTGCATGCAGCTAAACAACTCGGGGGATTCGGTTTGACAGATTAACGACTCAAGTAATCTTGTCTATAAATGGTTCATTACACCAGTCTCTCATTCTCAAGGAGGCTAGTAACCATTTTGTTGAAACTGATAGCTTGGAGGGTCGATCAAGTTAAAAGGTTTTGGGAAATTGAAACGAGCGAAGGTATGCATGAAGATGGTAAAGCGTGGTCATTTAATGATCACAAAGCAATAACAGTGTGGATCAACACAATAACTAAGGTAGACGGCCACTATCAAATGGCTATTCCATTTAAGCAGGAGTACAAAAATCTCCCGGAAAACAAAATTGCAGCTGCTAATAGGCTGAGTTCTCTTAAGAAAAGATTACTAAGAGATAAAGATCTCGATGTGAGAAACACTACTGAGATGCAAAGCTTACTATGGAAGGGCTATGCTGAGAAATTGCCAGAAAAAAAGATGAACCATTCCGTCCGAGGAATTGGGGCAGTGGAATAAATGGATTATCGACACAGACAAAATCAAAGATTTTCAGATCAATAGATGTATCACGCCTAAACAATGTAATGATGTAACACATAATGAATTGCATCACTTTGCTGACAGCTCTCTCAAGGGCTATGGGGTAGTGTCGTACCTTCCCGCCATAAACTCTGTCGGGAAAGTGAGCAGCAATTTGCTCATGTCAAGATCAAGGCTGACGCTTCTGAGAGCTATGACGGTTCCGAGATTGGAACTTTGTGCTGCCACTTTGGCAGTGAAGATCGACAGACAATTAAAAGGGGAATTGACGTTGCCATTTCGAGGGACCAGTTTTTGGACAGATAGTACATAAATACTACATTACATATCAAACGACGAGAAACGGTTCAATATATTCGTTGCAAACAGAGTTGAAACTATAAGGCAATATTCAAAGCCAGATCAGTGGCTTCATGTTAAAACAGAACAAAACCGAGCAGATGACACCTCGAGAGGTTTATACTTGATACTTGGCCGACGCCCTACTTTGGGGCAAATCAAAGATAATGACCCTGAAGTGAAGAAGGTGGCGAAAGTGTACCTGACGAGCACAGGAGAGTCAGTGCTTGATCGCCTGCTGCACAGGTGTTCTTCCTGGCATGTGCTAAAAAGGAGCGTATCATGGATAATCAGGGCCAAGAAAATGCTGCATAACAAAGTTCTTGGCAAAAAGGGTTAGAATTATTACCGGTAAAGGCCACAGACTACAGTTATAAATCCTTCTATTCTTCATATTAGCATTTTTCAGTCTAAAAAATCAGCATTTTGGTATTTTGAAATTCAGTGAACGGCATTTAACAGATAAAAATGTCAGAAAAATATGGACGGATTTTTGTCATACAATTCCCAGCTCGTTAATTTGTGATAATTGAAATACGAAACAACACCTGGATGTCAGCTTTATACAGGTGTATGAACTGTGCTCTTGCCAGGGTCACACCATTGTCCTTCCCCACCATAAAGTTCCCACCTGACCTGGAAGACAGTGCACCTATATGACCACCAATGAAGTAACTCTGCGATGCAGCAAACCTGACTTAGCGAACTTTATTTAAACAGAAGCTACAGCATGCTGAAAACACAGTATTTTCACAATTGCGGACTATCTCCGTTGGGATGCGCAACCAGCCAATCACAACTGTAGTCTGTAACCTAATAGACTAATCAAAAATTTTAAAACTTGTTTAACTGAAGCCACAACTTGTTTTCTGCAAAGGATTCGCATTAACTTTACAAAACTTCAATATTAAAGAAAATATCAACTTTTTTGCAAGCAACCTTTAAATCAGAAAAGTCAGTTTTTATGACAAATAAAATAATTAATTAAAATTTTGAGGAAAATTATATAATTGCATCCAATCAATTCTTTTCTGTCCAATATGAATACGATACACAATGGGCTATGATGCAAACCCATAATCACTTGCCTGCATGTCCTGCCCTTACAATGAGAGATCAGATTACAATGTCCCACCCCTTAATTTTAACCCCAAATTTGAATATATCGCTAAAATTTCATGAATTTTTAGGTGAAATTGGTGATTTTTTTTACTATTTATGGATAGATTCGTAACATTTGTCTACAAAAAATATGACATCTATCACTGCTGAGGCATTAATGGCAGATGGGGGGAGTATCAGTTACACCAAGTCAGCATCTAATACCAGTCATTATGGCAGTTTTTTCCTGATATAATCTGAATTATGGCAGACAATGGAACAGTTTCAGTGTTTAAACATTATTAGCCCATCAAAGTGCACAGTTTAAGACCAGTAGGTCACAGATTAGAGTAGTGGTATTAAGCAAATTATGTTTTTTGGTACTAAAATTATGGAATTTTAACGCGCCCTTTGTTTGAACATTAGGAAGGCAGTTGGGTGATCCACCTTCCACAAACCAATAGTGCTATGCCTTTTTTTCTGCAGTAGACTGTTTAAGTTGTGGTTTATTGACATGGTTTCTGGTGTGTGTGCACATATTAGAAAGAAAATGACAAAAGTTTGTACAGTTACTCCAATATCATAAATGCATATTTGAATTCACAAGTGCTCTGATTTTAAATTTGATAAGCATCCAATTATCCTTGTTTCACTTTCTGAAACTCTTATAATTATATGTGGTTGTATGTTGAAGTTAAAATGTTTTGCCACCTATGTACACTAGCTTGTTAAAAGTTATAAAACCTGCAGTTCATAAGTGCTGTCATCCATATTCATGGATATTGATTTATTCATTTATGTGAAAATAATATGCTGATGAACTCAACAGCTCAACAAAGTCAGCATGCCTGATTTTAAATGATTTACCCCAGTCAAATGACACACATATATGACAAGTTTTTGTCTACCAAAAAAAAAAATAAATAAATAAAAATAAAAGGGGGTGGGGGGGGGGGGGTGAGAAACAAAAACAAAACCAAAAAACAAAGAAATTTACATTTTACCTAAGATTTGTACAGCTCTACTGACAGACAATGCACATTTTTTCAGGTATGCCGAAAATCACTGTGACATGATTTTGTATAAACAGCTCTGCATATGAATGGAGGCTGTAGGCCTACAATGACAATGCCACAAAATTAAAAGTTTGAAACAGAGGGTCACTAAGTTTCATATCAATGGGATTAGCATAATTTATTCATAGCATATTAGCATTGTTAATTTCTCATACACACATATGATTACCTGTGTGGTACCTGTGAGGTATCGCTAAATACAAAGGGCTATGGAAGCTATCTATCTACCAAACAGTCAGCAAAGGAGGCATAGCCTGTCCACTTGTCAAATGTCTTGCAGCGAATCCTGTTATTATTTATGCAGTGTGGTTCCACTGATAGGTGCAACATATCTATGCACAATGATTTGTGACATAAATGTGATACTTTATGATTTTTTAGAAAATTGAGACTGTTAAACTTGATATTCACAGCCGATCTGTGGGTGTAAAACTTCTTTTCTCCTTTCATAAGCTGGCCTGAGGTACACAATACCATAGCCCGAACCAATTTGCCTTGTGATCTACAGTCCCAGGACCATATCTTGCATGCTCCATCCATGTAAAAGTTGTTAGGATCACTCAAAATTGTCCAGGCAGCTGTCAAAAAGTGCTGACTTCCCCTTTTTTAACTTGCTTGATGGACGATAATAGAATAACAACATGACCATGTGAGTCCCAATACATACAGAGTTAGCCCTAATAGGCCACAGACTACAGTTATAAATCCTTCTATTCTTCATATTAGCATTTTTCAGTCTAAAAAATCAGCATTTTGGTATTTTGAAATTCAGTGAACGGCATTTAACAGATAAAAATGTCAGAAAAATATGGACGGATTTTTGTCATACAATTCCCAGCTCGTTAATTTGTGATAATTGAAATACGAGACAACACCTGGATGTCAGCTTTATACAGGTGTATGAACTGTGCTCTTGCCAGGGTCACATCATTGTCCTTCCCTACCATAAAGTTCCCACCTGGCCTGGAAGACAGTGCACCTATATGACCACCAATGAAGCAACTCTGCGATGCAGCAAACCTGACTTAGCAAACTTTATTTAAGCAGAAGCTACAGCATGCTGAAAACACAGTATTTTCACAATTACGGACTATCTCCGTTGGGATGCGCAACCAGCCAATCACAACTGTAGTCTGTAACCTAAATGACAACCATATCACTGTAACAGAGTTAGAGTGTGCTGAAATTGAAATAGTAAAAATTGTTCAGAGGGGGCATTACAATACAGAGATCAAGTTGCTGGAGAAAACAAATGGCGCTAAAATACTCAGGGCTAGCTCTATTGTAAACTTGACCCCATCTATGTCGATGGTGTATTGTGTGTAGTCTCGCATGAGAAATGCCCGTCATTCTGGAATTTCAAAGCATGATATGTTTATGCCGAAATCACATCATATTGTGACGCTGTTGATCCGTCATACACACCAGCTGTCCGGCCATGCCGGCCGTGAGCATATTTTGTCGGTTCTGAGGCAGCGGTTTTGGATAGTGCAGGGCAGACATGCTACAAACAAAATGCCCAAAATTATTGTTTTGATTGCAATATTAGGTTACAGACTACAGTTGTGATTGGCTGGTTGCGCATCCCAACGGAGATAGTCCGTAATTGTGAAAATGCTGTGTTTTCAGCATGCTGTAGCTTCTGTTTAAATAAAGTTCGCTAAGTCAGGTTTGCTGCATCACAGAGTTGCTTCATTGGTGGTCACAAAGGTGCACTGTCTTCAAGGCTAGGTAGGAACTTTATGGTGGCGAAGGACAATGATGTGACCCTGGCAAGAGCACAGTTCATACACCTGTATACAGCTGACATCCAGGTGTTGTTTCGTATTTCAATTATCACAAATTAACGAGCTGGGAATTGTATGACAAAAATCCGTCCATATTTTCTGACATTTTTATCTGTTAAATGCCGTTCACGGAATTTCAAAATACCAAAAAGCTGATTTTTTAGACTGAATGATGCTAATATGAAAAATAGAAGGATTTATAACTGTGGTCTGTGGCCTATTAGGCGTGTCAGGCCATGTACTCAGAAAATGGCGGACTTTCCTGCCGACAGAGTAACGCCAGATGACACGCCGTTCACTTTTCTGGGTGTTGATTATTTTGGACCAATTGCTGTGAAGCGCGGCCGGACTTGTGTCAAAAGATACAGATTCGTGTTCACATGTCTTGCTACCAGAGCTGTACATCTGGAAATTGCACATACGTTAGAGACAGTTTCTTCCATAAATGCTCTGATGAGGTTTATGAGTAGACGAAATAAACCCAGGGTCATAAGGTCAGGTAACCGGAGAAACTTCACAGGTGCCCAAGGAGAATTAAACGAGTCAATAAAGGCGCGGAATAAACAAATGATTCAAAAATTTCTCCTTCCACGGGAAATTCAATGGAAATTTAACCCTCCCTATGCCCCACACATGGGAGGAATTTGGGAAAGGCAAATAAGGACAGTTAGAAAGGTTCTCACTACATCATGAACAGACATTAGACGATGAAGGTCTGCTGACCTTAATTTGTCAGGTTGAGGGAATCATACACAGTATGTCGATAACGAAGGTATCCAACGATCCAAAGGACAGCTAGGCGGTCACGCCTAATCACATTTTGCTTTTTAAGGGTAATAGCATGTTGCCGCCAGGGATATTGCCACCTGACGACGTCTATTGGAAAAGAAAGTGGAGACAGATACAGTGTCTCGCAAATGTATTTTGCAACAGATGGGTCAGGGAGTATCTGGCTAATTTACAAACAAGGCAAAAATGGATACAGGTTAAAAAAATTAAAAAATTGGTGATTGAGTTATAATGGTTGATGAACAGATGCCAAGAAATCAGTAGCCCTTGGAAAGGGTGGTAGAGATCATTCCTGGGCGTGAATGGCGTGTGCGCAGTGTTAAAATCAAAGCACAAAACGGTAAATTTACAAGGCCAGTACACAAGCTGTGCCAATTAGAGGCAGACTAAGTAAATTGGTAATGAAACGTTTCAGATAAAAAAAAAAAAAAAAAAAAAAACAGAAAAAAGAAAAAAAAAACACTTAAGTGCTTACGCCGCAATGTAATGTTAGGCAATTGTCGATGTTCACTTTTGCGTTGTTTGAACGCAGTGCAAACGAATATTTAGCCAGTGTATTTTGTGTCAAACTGTCATCCACATTTTAACGAATGTATCTGTGGATATTATCTCTAAGTTGATAAGTAGCAGACCAAAGATTTATATTATACATGTGAGCGTTCTCATGTAGGTATGAGTTACTATTTACGAACTGGTAATTGTGTGCATATAGCTTTATTTTGAGTGGCTCAATTTGTAAAAAAAAAAAAAAAAAAAAAAAAAAAATTAAGGTTTAACTACTAAGAGCGTACTGTGAATGATGTATTTCAGTTACATCATTCAAGGGGCCGGAATGTTATCTTTTGAGAAAGATAAGTGTTTGCGAATACATTTGTATTTTTCATATTTGCACTACTGATAGACTGATAGGGAGGTATTTGAATTATGTATATGTAACATTTCTTGGACATTCTTAATTTAGTATTTCTTGCCATTAATAGAGGGCTCTGGCGATCAATGCTCAAACGTGGTCATTTGTATGGCGCCTTATGCAAATGCGGTAATTTGATAAAGCAAAGGGCTTGAGCGGACAGGGCAGGAGAGGGCACAATTTTCAGGGAGCAAGGACGTGCCTCTGAATTGGTCTGGAGATTTATGCTTGGAAGCTCCAACGATTGTATTTTCTTTTTATTATTTCTTGACTTTAACAGAATTATTGTTGTTTAATATTGTCTGCATGATACTTGCAGTTTTATATTGTATTGTGTGTACAGTTTTTATATCAGTTAAAAGTAAAATGAAATAGGGTAAAAATTATGGGACATGTGTTTAATTAGATGGTTTTCGTTTACAGGTTTGACCGTACCATATTGTTTAGAAACACGTTGGTGACCAGAAGGAAGAATAAAAAGATCAACCCTCTCCGCACGAAATCGGCCTCTGGTCGTTATCATTAATCATTTCATGTTTTGACACCTACTTTTGTTATCTTCATGCTGGGACCTATAGTGTCAGTATTCCCCAATATAAAGAACCTACCGCGGTCTACCTTCTCGCATCTCTTCAATGTTTAAAAGGTTTCATTTAGGTCACCCTTTAATCTTCTGCATTCTAATGTAGTGAGCCTTAATGTTTCAAGTATGTCTGCATACGTCTTACCAGCTTATTCTGCATTCAATATATATATATATATATATATATATATATATATATATATATATATATATATATATATATATATATATATGTATGTATACATATATACATATATATATATACATATACATATATATATACATATGTGTGTGTCTGTATGTGTCTATGAAATGCAAATGATATAATTATATAATACAAAAACAGAAAATACATTGCCTGAAGCAATACGCAATGAGCATGATAATGTTTGCACTTCATAAGCGCAATCTCCACAAAAACGTTACATTATTTTCAGCTATTAATTGGAATTTCCTTTCATTCGCCATTGGTCTCAATTGCTACGACAGACATTTTAACAACAACTTCAACAAATTAAAAACAAATATATTTTACTTTTCAGAACAATGATACAGCTGAAAGTCAACAATAAATTACATCCTGGGCCATGGTCTGTTTAATTCAGGTAGGCCGCTTTGCGCTTGGGTGATCAGGCGCGCAGGCAGGCAAGCAACTCGGAGGATTCGGTTTGAAAGATTAAAGATTCTTGTCTATAACTTTCTGATTGGACGTATATTAAATTAGATTATTCGCGGAGGCGGAGCCATGCGGCTGACATTCAGATACGTTAGGAGACAGTCGGTATGAACAGATCTGTTCTGTACATTGCCGCGACCAGAAGGGTCGAAAGTGACCACAGAGCAGCAAGTCAGATTTGTGAGAAATCTGGCCTTAATATGCAGAAACAGAGCTGCTACCGTTATAAGAGACCAGGCTTCATGGCGCTTATGCACATTACCCTGAAGTTGAAGGAGCTCAGGTGATGGACTCACCTACCTGCTTCAAAGACCTCAAACCGGTTGAGCATTTTGTGCAATTATCTGAAGGCGAGAAGCTATGCGAAAATGGCAGATGGTTCCGCCTTTGAACAGTTACGACGCTATCGGGAAGAGGAGTGGACATACCTGCCGCAGAGATTTGTACAAAAGCTGGTACGCAGTATGAGAAAATGATGTGACCAATGTGTCAGCAACCAGGGTGGTTATACCAAATAGGGACATTTGTTGCAATTCTGCTGGTGCAGCAACAAGTAACTGTAATGCAGTGGCTCATTTCTATTGGCAAAAAAGCAAGGCAAGAGCAATGATAACCTGTAACCAGTAACATCCTGAGATAAACGCCAACAAAAGTCATTACAAACGTGTGGTTTTTTTTTTTTTTTTTTTTTTTCAAAATTGAGTATTTCGAACTCGTAAATTTGCCTTTTTCGCAAAATATTTCTAACGGTGGCCAAGCGTGAGGTGTCGTGACCTTAAACATTTCTTATCGTATACATCCGGTGTGACACATACCAAAAAAAAAAAAAGGATTTTGGTGAAATATTACAAATTCAGGAGATGAAACACATTAACAGAGATTATAAAAAAGACAGTTGCTTGTGTTGTTCAGTTCATTATGTGACCAGTGTGTCCAGTTCAGAAAACAATGGCCTCCCTCACCGCAGTGAATACCACACACTATCAAATGTACAACAGCTAATATGCAAATCCTGTATATTTATATATATATATATATACACACACACACACACACACACACACACATATATATATATATATATATATATATATATATATATATATATATATATATATATATATATATATGAAAGTTAAGTGTAGAATATCTGCATATTATTTTTAAAAAACAGGGGGTGTTACATTCACTCACAAGTAAATTGTATACAGTCGAAAAAGGAATGCTCTAACGAAAACAATTGAACTTAAGTCAAATATAAATTTATTTTTTAATTTATTCTTATAATACAAAAGGACTCTATATTTATTTATTTGCAAATCGTTAGCAGGACCGTACGGTTCAATGAATTGTAGTGAATAAAAGTAGGGAGATATTCGATACTTAACTTTCAAAATCCAACCTTTTGATTATACACACTCCACATAAACATTATCAATTTCATCAGCTATAAAAACGACAACATTGCCCACATGTGCCGGCTATTACCTAAAATAAATTGCACAATGCCGTTATTATAAAGTTTCTTTATTTGTGGTCACTGTGCGTGCTACCACCTGCTTACCGTCACCAGGCCATTGCGCCACCGCATGTAACACTGATTCCAGCAAAGAATCCATCTTTTCCATTCAACTAAGCCTGGGATATTTCAATGCTTGCATTTTACACACATATACGAACTTTAGACTCAAAACACTGCCAAGTGCTTGTACATATAGGCCTATATGACTTTCAAAATAACGATAAAAATGAAAATAGCTCCAGAGCTGCGAAGTACACGTGTGTCTGATCATACACGGCATTACAACCTAACACAAGCAACTATAACATTACAATACAAGCGAGTCACCATGCATTGCACATAACATGCAATATTTGCAACCGACACTGCGATAACTATGTAACATATATGCACTGCTGTACAGTTATAGATCTGGGACAAAAGAATGTGAAGCATTCTCACCAAGAAACGTCGAAGTGTGACGGTGGCATTACTGTGCCGAATGCCCACAACGTTATCTGGAATTCTCACTTTAAAATTGCCTCATGCAATAGCAACAAAAACCGGTGCCCGAAATCGTGTTGCTGTTGCAAGACACTAAAAATGTGCAGAATATTCTAATGGAAAATAAGGAATGAAGTATGGCACATTTTCTTACCGAATACAAATAAGTTCGTCGCTTTCTTGTAATCTTTATCAGGAATGTTACAGATGTAAGTTCCTTCGTCATGCACTTGTATATCATGAATAACAAGACCACCATCTTTAGAAATATCAAAGCGTTTTGTAAAATTCTTTTCCATGTACTTTTTTGCGTTTGACTTGAACGCTCCAATATCTTCACTTTTTGTATTTTTCTCTCTTTTCCATTCTCTAAAGTTGTTTGTTGTAGTTCCTTCGTGTGTCGAACATGATAACTGCGTTGCTGACGATTCGTAAACTATGTGATCTGAGAAATCCTGTGCACCATATACGTACAAAATATGAAGGAACTTGAAAACTATATACATCTGGTAGCTCTGCATGCCTAATAATCAGGCCCCACAAAGCACACTGAATGCCAATCGAGAAGGCGCATCAAAAAACTCAAATGTGGCTTTTGTTCTTATAGCGTCTACACTTCCTCAATGTATATGCGTGCGTGACTGGACAGTAATGGTTGTGCTCCACACGTGAGCGTTCAATTACATAAACTATATGTTTAGTATATATAAAAAAAGATGAGATAAGAACACCCGCATGTGAATATAACGTAGTTACGAACAAGGCTATCCAAAGTCAAGATTATATATATCAGAAAAATGACACTTGCACTTCAATGGTATTTAGTATATTTCTTTTCACATAAGGCAAGTGGCTTACCCAACTAAATTAATGTCGGAAAACAATAAAGGAGCCCTTAAAGGCCAATGATTTGATGTAACATTATAATGACATTTATCACGTTTTTGGCAGATCTCCAGAACAATGGATCATGTATGCTATGACGAGTTGCGACCATTGGTGAACAAAAAGCTGTGCCTTCTACTATCTGGTCATTTCTTGTACGAGCCTGAATTTGAAGTTTTGTATTCTTAGCTTAGCTAATTTGTACGTCAACTTGGATCATCTCTTGGCTATACGTCGTTTGTCATTTCTTGAACAATTTATTCTTTTGACTTTTTATTCTAAACTGTTTACCACATCCTCTTTTAACTTACGGAGAATATACCTGCGGCGAGACTCTAACAATTCGGTCCAGGAGAAAGACTCCCTTGATTTTTGCATTTTTATGAGCTGTGCGTTTACAGGTCTGAAAGAGCTTGATCAGTTGTATCCAAATTCAAAAGTGGTGTATTCAGCATAGCTACCCCCCCCCCCCGACAAAAGTAAATAAATAAACTACGAACAAATAAATTTAAAAAAATTGGAAATCTCGCGTGTTAGCAAAATGCTATGAGTGCCTGGCTAGTATGGGAGCTTCAAAATTTTAATATCATCATTGTCCGACTCCAAAACTGTACATAGACTTCGATGACTCTAAACTTGGGCCAGTCGTTCTAAGTCCAAATAAGCATAGCAGGTTTAAAAGCTCTGCTTTTTCTGAAAATACGGGTAGATTCTTTCTATATGGCTTGATTTGAAAAAAAAAAACACTGCAACATCGATGTTCATTGTATAAAACTGTCAATCAAACTTTTGTCTCGACCTTGAAAGTTCTTCAGGTTAGATTAAGAGTATAAATGCAAGCAAACTAGTCGTACGGACACTACTAATGGCAACTTCTGTAGCGACATATTCCAAAATCAGCGGGCATTTCAGTTTCATCTAGGCCCAAATATAATAATATAAATATATGAGTAAAAGTAAATAGGCCTTGGCCTGCATGTCGTAACAAGGTATATTATCTCATGTTGCCCATTTTAATTTCAAAATAGACCTTGTACTGTCGAGAATGTTAAAATTGCAATATTTTGTTTCTTCGAGCTGAAAATACGCCTGACGAAGGAAATAATAAGTAGTGATTCAAACGCCGCTATGTTGGTTGAAGCATGGACCTAAAAACGAGAGGACCATGCCTGTATTGTACTAACAGCACCATACAAGAAGCGGGTGACCAGGTCTTTTCTTACCTTACAGTAGGCATGCTGGTACTTGAATGAAACGTCTCTTTATAATCATCGAGTATGAATCTAGCATCCTGTTTTCAATACAGAGCAGTTCGTGTTCTGTAGTTCGACTTAAGTCGCAGTTGGCACTTGAAGAGTTAGGAAGGTCTAGAAAGAGGGAGCACATTCAGACGTAAAAACTTGATCGGGTTCTAGAAAGCTAAATATTTTGCTACACTAATTTTCAGAGTGTTTTCAATTAAATTGACAATCCATCGATCGTGTGCTTGACACTAAAATTTGTGAAATGTGGTCCCTAAAAATTTCTTTAAAAATCAGCGGTCGTCAGTTGTCTCATTCTGTCCACCCCTGGGGCAATGTGAAACAATTGATGAGGCACTCTGAAACAGTCTTTGTAGATACACAGCAACTAAGACTTATTTATTGCGTGAGGTTGGTGTATTGACAATATATAATTGGGGCAATTACATAAAATGATCTTTGATTATAAGTTTCCTTGTTCAAGCACATCTACCTCGTTGGTTAAACTGACGTGTCTCATGGTGTTCCCAAATTGTGTTGTCTCATTCCGCCCCATCATGATATAAGCTTGTCTCGGTGTGCCCCAATACAACATTGTCTCACCCTACCCCATCTTAGTAAATTTGATGTTACTTTTAATTTCAAATGTTTCCAAAACAATTTTACATGTCTATATTTACATTAAATCTAACTTTTAACATTGCAAGTATAGGAGAGAGCCTGGTGTGTTATGAGACCATAACACATTAGCCTTGTGTGTTATTGGACCATAACACAAGTGTCCCGCCCACATTCCAATAAGCCACGCCCACCTGGGTTTCGGGAACTTAACACTTGAACATGCTGGGTAAATCAGTTTCTGGACGTTTCTCTTAATTTTATGCACTACATTTCTAAATTTCGCGTAATTGAGCAGAAAAATTAAGAGGGAAATGTAAATATAAGCAATGAGGGTCGCTTTTGTGTGTGTTATGGCATAATGATGCGGGTGATTCAAGCTGGCATCGGGCGAGGCGCACTGGCGTGCGCCACGCCCACGATGTCAGCTTCAATCACGCGCGTCATTATGCCATAACACACACAAAATCGACCCTCATTCTTCATTAACAAGACCTGCAAGGCATAGGTTAAGTTGCCAGATACCAACACTGATCGCCTATAAATCAAACTTTTTTTCGTAAATCGAAAAAAATGACGCAATTTTACACACTTAGTGTCATACCATCTGTTGTAATAATGACAGCAACATTTACTTATGACTGCTCAAAGCAGCGGTCCTATTTGTTAATTCACTGCAGCCGGAGAAATGTAGGCATGGTTGTTGCGTCAATTACACAAAGACGTGGAACCTTACGCGTAGTTCTGATCACAAAAATATCATTGCTATATCTCTGTTCTCTCCATTTTTGTTCCAGTCACTCTCTATGCCTATATTTAACTTCAATTAATACTATCACGCTTTAATCATAATATAGAAAATTTGTGGCTTTAATCGTCAAATGAATTTATATATGGGTCATCAGCGGGAAAACCAAGCATTGAATTACCTGGACGTAGGGTGTTTCTAATGGCAGCTGTTTACCTTATATTTGGCAAAGACAACTCACTTGAATCATAGAATGTCAAGAATACGTGACAGTAACCACGTTTCAGGTAGTATGTAACACGCAGAAGTACTTGCTTATGAATGTAAGATTTCAGGAATTACCTAATCTACAAGAAAGTAGTATTATGTTCTGTGACCACGAAGCGGCCGGGTCCCGACCAGCAACCTGCCACGTTAATCGCCTAGCCGAAAACGGGAAACGCACTTACCAAGGCCACCACATCTGAGTGGCTAAACTAAATCTGATGGTATTTGGTTTCTTTCACTGTGCCCCATGTCTTATTGCGTCCCTACCTCCCATACTTGATTTGAGATTGGCAATATTGCATTACGGTAATATCCATATTTACACATTGCCAGTTTTAGGGCTTTCACTGTTAACGTAATAGACTCACAATGCATGTGGGAACTTAAGTTTAACATGCATTCAAAATTGTCTTCAAGAAGAGGAGAAGGAATCTTCGATGTGGGCCGTGTTGCGTTACCTATAGCCGTCCCTACGCAATCTCATATCTACAGGGAAACTCACTGGGTCAAGGAACCAAGATTTTATTTTGCAGGGCGGAAAACTGCATACATTATATTCTTTGTCTATTTCGCCCAAAGTGTGCCGAAGAAAGCTGTGAACTCTGCCCATAACTTTGTAAAAAATATTTGATGTCATACTTCGGCCTATAAGCTGGTAATATAAGTAAATGTTGTAATTATTGAATTGAATGCCTGCTAAAAGGCTATTGAACCAATGCTATTCTGCTGGTGATGGTTATGTTATGAGGGGGCGAAACAGAAATATCAGCATGCTTACTGCGTCGCCAGTGACCAATAAAAATGTAAATAGAAACAGAGTATAAAACATTTTATGAAATCCAGCTGTAATTTTGTTTGAAGACTGTTTACAATAGCCACAGTGGCTCACGCATTTGTAACTCACTTCGTGTTCGAATCATCCATCCACGCCCCACCCCCGCCCCACCCCCTTTGACAAATCATGGATGCACTGCCGAATTGCATAAGAACACGTCTGCGGATATTGTATATTAGTTTGTTAGAAGGTAACGCCTCACTTTTAGTTGTTTGTATAATATATATATATATATATATATATATATATATATATATATATATATATATATATATATATATATATATGTATATGTGTGTGTGTGTGTGTGTGTGTGTGTGTGTGTGTGTGTGTGTGTGTGTGTACGTGTGCTCTTGTAAACTCACTAAAATATAGTTCGTTGGAACAAATTTTCCCATTTGGTAGTGATATTTTAGATTTCTGATATTTTACTTGTTTTCAATTCGGACTTCTGGGGGTAATGCATGTATTCCTTTTACTTTCCATGTACGTTCTTAGAGACTACAAGGGTACCCTTAATGTTGCTGCACTGAATCGTTGGCTTTTGACATTTTATTTTCAATTCGCCTTCTTACTGAATAAAGCATGCATCCCTGTTTATTATTTCCTATATCGATGGAAACTGCAATGGTGACATGCAAATTTGACTTCTTCTCCAAAGCAGTCCGCCAAGGTTCATTTCAAACTTAGTCATAGTGTAGTTCCGATGAGTCAATACTGATCATATATAAATGGTCGTGCTGCTGTAATGTTTACAATCTTTAGCTTGCATAATTATGTATTATCGTCTGCATGCCATTTCCAGGTATTACAACCTAGACGTGTTGTCATATTTCCTGCTACCATTACTTGCTGTTTGGAAATCTCTTATTGATACTAATACGTGTGATATATTGATGAGTGTGTCATCAAGCTGGAACAGCCATATGCCAATGTTTTGCATATTTGCTTCATTGGCCCATTGGATCTGCAAATATGATCCCTTGGGTTTCCAGAAGCTTCATATGGAAATAATTGCCCAATGGTGCCTAAAGCAATCTGTGTGTCCTGTGCATTTCATTTGTTGTTTGTCTTAACTCGACAAACACACACACACACACACACACACACACACACACACACACACACAAAAGGCATTGCTCTGAATAAGACTTATATAATTGCTACTTCTAGATCGGGTATGCTAGCTGGATTAATATGAGTCAAGGTAGTCTATGCCTTAAAGATTTTACCGGAAACATTAATTATTTCTAATGGTTTAACTAATACAATTTGAAGCCTATTCACAGCACACGTAGCAGGAGTGCACGTGTGACTGGTATCAATCAATTTAGTGAAAATGGGTATGCCCAGAGACGTTTGGACTTTCCATGCTACTTGCATAGCTTTTGATGTTCAAGTGACAACTTGAAACCCAGTTGACTTGAGTTGAGACTTATGTACTGCATCACCTACATAAGGGTCAAGCTTAGGCAGTACATGGGTGACCGCGACCTCATTACCAGTGTCACGTCTGTATGGACACGTTTTGGAGTGAACTTGATAGGCGCATAGTTACTTGAGGTGGACCATCCATGTGTACCAGGTGCTGGACCTCTCTTAGGATCAGCCCTAGAATGTGCACGTGTGGCCTTAACTTAATCTGTAGGACATCTGCCCAATTGCGGCATTCTTACTGTTCAATTGTTAACTTGAGAATCATATTTGAGCTGGAACCTTACAGGGCAGGTCTCGAAAAAACAGCTGCTGTCTATTTTTACCCATTTCTTTGGAAAAAACTTTGAATGGGAATCTGCGAAGCGAATGACATCACTTGGTGAACTCGTTTTACTTGCTAAACATGGTAGACAACTGCAGTACATGGCCGATGTCGACGTGGAGGATTTTTTTTTGTGGGCAAGATTGAAGAGAAAGACAACGAACCGAACATTGATCTGAAGCCCTAGCAAAAGCAACCAGCCAACGAGCCTCATCCGTACGCGGGCTGATAGGATAACCTTCCTTGTTAATTTTATTTGTTTTGATTTTGAAACTTTCAGCATGTTCAGTGAAGCCATGAACAACTGATGAAGCGCAAGTTTTGATACTTAGTCAATCACGGACTGAGGAGAGTGCAGGGTGGCCTATTCCCAGTCGATAATAAATGTCAGTGTTAACCGTTGCATTGAATAGCACTGTCGCTGGTAACCCATAAATTGAAATCTCGAACGGGCAGCTTCGCCGTCTTTGTCACAAGACCCATAGGCATAGGCCTAGCCTTGCCATTGCATAGGCCTAATAAATATTGTAACTAGCTTACTATGTTCGAACATTCACTGATTGGAGTATAAATCATGTATAGTTGAAACTATATGTTGCGTTCATATGTGCTGGAGCCTTTGAGGCTATGGTTGTTAAGAATAAGATGCATGTACAATTGTACATGATTATCAATAGAAAGTTTCAGCATCACCCGGGCCAGAAAAGAATTTTGTCACTACTCACACTGCGTTGTATATTCATCTGAAAAGACTGAATACACAGATCTATACATGCAACTGTTGCAATTGTCACCTTGACCTCTTTTAAAATAGGCCTCCAAGTTCAAAGTGGCCTGGTGCTATATCCAGCAACCACTCACTGGCTGAAAGACAAAATTATGGTTCAAAATTTGACCATGGAAACCGTTATTTGACTTCAAAGTTTAACACTGATTTAGATGGCTTTGGCTGAAGGTTAATTACATTTGATGATTCACTGTACACATTGTTTTATTCACACTACATAATGGTTATAGACAGAGAGTGGGCTTTTCTTACATTTTGAACAGGGCTAGTCATACATTACAGACGGGCATGGGATTAGATCTTGATACGCAAATTGAATCTAGCATAATGCAGTATAAATAAGCCAACACTTTCAGATGTAAATACAGATAGGTACAGTTCCATTTTTCAATTTTCACCAAACTTGAATCACAAGTTACACAACAATCAGGAATCATATTTGTCGGTAGCAGCATAGGAATCCTGGTGTATTGCAATCTGTTATCACAGTAACTACTGCTAATCACTTTTTTTCTCTTTTTTTTTTCTGCAGCATTAGAACTGGAATCCTGGGACAATGGTCAGGTAAAGGACACAGTAGAAATATTACCAGCTGAATCTACTGGGGGACAAGTTCTATGCCCCAAGATGGTCTGATGTACGAATATGAGCATGAAACTTGTAGATGTTTCTTGTTCAATGTGCAATACATGCAAGCCACTATTATAGGGACATTCTTCAATAATAAGAACAACGGCGGCCCTGTAATACTGACGGTGAAGAAGGTACTATATGTATATTGTAGCAAAGCACCTGATGCATGTACACCTAAAGTAAATGTGAGGTATGCACTGCCTTGCACAATCTTTAACAGGGATTGTAGACTCTAAGTACTTAATTGTCCATGTCTTCAAGACCAGTCCATTGAGAGACCACTTGTCCTGAAAGGGCACCTTTTCAGCCCAATACATTGCATGTAATTTGTGTTTGCAACCAGAAACGATCCATTCAGCATACTTTGCCTTATAAATACATTTCCTGTTATTTTTTCCATATATGGTTTTTAGCTCTGCTGACTTGTCAATCTGCAAAGCTGATGTGATCTGTTCTCGTTTATCTGTTAACATTCTACATTTTCCACTTGAAAAACAGTTTCGTGTAATGCTTTTATTTTACACATGAAGGTTCACCAGGTCAGCATCTACCAAGTGTACAAAAAAGATGTGGAGCCAACATTTTTCTATTTTACACGATTTTTCGAAATACATTTTGGGACCCAAAATTTAAAAAAGTTTATTTTCTTAAGAACTATGTGCCCAATATTGCTTGATATTGCATATAAGGTCTTCAGGGGTCACTTAGTTCTCATTGTGGCTAGCAGGTGGTGATACTCTTTTTTGCTGCTATTTAATAAAGTTTTGTGTGTTAAGGTTTTTTCAACTACTCGTTCAAAAATATGCACAGAACTCTTCGAAATTTTGTCAGATTTTTTTTCTAGCTCAAGTACATGTAGATTTGGCAAAATGGTGAGGGTACATTAACTTTCAATGAAACTGTGACATGTTTGAGTTTGGGCATTTGTCAGTGAGCTTTGTTATGGGCAACTGTGGAAAGATTGTGTCCTGCTCTTGCCATGTGGCATGATGTAATCCTGCCTGCTTACATTAGATGGAGGAAGTTAACTGCATACAGTGAAACCTCTCAGTATTTTGTTGATGCCCTCCACCCGTCCCGAATGCATACATGTGTATGTCCAGCAGGCGAGTGCATACAAACGTATGTATGTCTGTGCCTTGTGTACATGATATACTCTAGCATGTGGGTTTTCCCACTTTACATGCTTCTTTGCTATGGCTCAGATACTGTATAGAAGCAGTGTCTACTGAATGGGAGGTCAAGTGCCTCAACTAACCTTTCTCCACATAGAGGCCTGGGTCTTAATGGTGTGGGCCACGTGTCTGAAATTACTCCTACAGTCTGTCTTAGAAGAGATGAGCTCAGGGGACTGTCTCATTAACTGCAGACTGCCTAGAAAACCTAGCTATCACTGCCCCAGCAGCAGTGCTGGTAGCCATGTGGCGCTGTCCAAAGTAACCCTCCCCACTAGGCCAACATGAATAATGTGGCCAGCCTCCTGGACCTCATCTCTGGCTGTAGGCTTCTGAAGCTTTTATGGCAGATGGATCTTGCCTGGCAGAGGAGCCATTTGATACCTATGTTTATTATATCCTGCCTCATTAGGTATTTAGCAATGTTGTTTCAAATACCATGCAATACAATGGTACTTGCTTTAAAGACATCTGTGGTGAGAAACCATATTAATTTTGAAGACTGCCATTTGGACTCTCGTTTTGTTTTAATTTAACAGTAATGAAAGACAACCTGCAATATGTGGCCATATTTTTCTGGCCATAGGGGTGCTATTATAAAGCAGGTACCAAGTATGTAGGTTACTCTTTACAACTATTTCACCTGGACTTCTGAAATTTAATAACTTATGCATTCATTCATTCATTTATTCATAAATTTAATGATTATTCGATTTTTACCTTACCCTACCCTACCTTTTACTTTGACCAACCTAACTTTACACTACAATGCTACGAGCGTCAAGTGTTGGGAAACATATGTAGTAATTGATCGCACTGTATATTTATACATTTAACTCACAGCATCCTGAGCAGTTTTGAGATCTGGCACAGCCAGCCACTGGGAATTTTGTTTGTTTGTTTGTTTGCTTTGTTTTGCTGCGCAACGTGCGGCATGCTGGCGTAAAATTGTCGTAACTTTTTAATTTTTACAATTCATGCAAAATGATCAACATGAATTTCTTGAGCAGGTCCTTCTCTACATTTCTATGGGGTTTCTTTTTCAATTTCAACAATAACGCGTGCCCTTTACCCCAAAAAATGAAATATTTCGATCCAAACGGTCAAATCTGTGTGAATACAAGTGCATGGGTATCATTCCACGTACTTTCCTTGCTTAGCGTCACGAATGTTGATCATCTTTATTTTTTTTTAGGATATGTTGTACATGGTAATTGACATTTAACTATTGTCATAGAGTTTGTGTGTTGCTGCAGTAAATAGCCAATAAACGCATTTTATTGCCGTCACTGATGAACTGTCAACATGATCAACACATGCGGCAGCAGTTTTTTCACACGAGCCATGTTTACCTGCAGCTGGCAGATTTTACTCTCTTTCCATGATGGAATTGGACCCTCTGCTCTATTGTACGCAAAGAATGATAGTATTTTATCATTCTAACCAATTTATGGCATTAGATTTTGTTTGTTGCTTTAATAAATTGCCCGTAATCATCACTTGTATTAATGAAAATGCCGTCCATCTTCCAAGCCAGACTTCACAACACGAGGTAGAGAGTACTCCCGAACGAAGCAGCGGTAGAAAAACGACACATTTGATTGGACGGCAAACACCATGTTGTAAAGTTCATGCCTGTTTTTCTGTCCGCTTAACAGAGAAATCAGAGAATGCTCAAGTGAAGAAAAAACTGAAGAAAACAGTCAGAAACCTGATACTACAGCAGAAACAGAGTCCACTGTAAGTAAACCATCAGACTATTATCCACCACCAAGTAAAATCAACAAGGTCGCTAAGATTGTTATAACCAGGTCATCTCTGGGCCGACGACCTTCTTTGAAGACTCCTAAGCGAAATGCTTGATGAAAATTTTAAAAAGCTGAGGAAAAAGGTCAACACATTGACTAACCGAATAGCTGTCCTAGAAGGAATTGCTGCCTTAAATGGAGACTATTAGAAAAATGGCTACTAAAACCATTGACCCAATTAATACTCTGGCATCTGGCATGTCTGACCTTGGGAAGGCCATTATTAAGACCTATCGAGAACATTGGGATGAAGAAAAGAAAAACAACAAACTAAAAAATGTGTGTAAAAACATTCCTAAGTGTGACGGAAGTGTCGATGCTGAAGTCCACGAATGGCTCGAAGAAATTGAGATGACAATACCGCACACAGCCAACATACAAGGTGCCACTGTGAAAATATGTGAGCGCACTATAACTGGGTCACTTAAAAGAGAGTTAGAAAGACTCCTTCGGCAACAAAATGACCGATATGGCACACCATGGGGAGTGGTGAAAGAGCATGTTCGGAAGTCATTCCTCTCAGCCAATGAAAATGAGCGACTCAAAATTGAGCTGGAGCAGTACAAACAGTCTGTATATGAAAGTCTTGGGATGTACAACCGGAAGTTCTGAGAGGCCACCATCAGAGCATACCCAACGCCACATAGTGGTGATGCTGAAAGAATTATCATACAGGCCTATGCAAGGGGACTGTAAAGTACTAACTCAGCCAAGAAACTGATGGTTGAAAAACGGCCAGACACATTAGAAGATGCAATCCGATATACAGAACATCAAAAAGTGGGGTTAGAGTTATTCAGAGGTATTGTGCGTGACAACAGGGACCTGCAACCAATGGAAGTTGACCATGTGAACCCATCACCACCATACACACAAAGTCAAGCCATGGATGATGCCTTTTTACATAGCATCCGCCTCATGGAGATGACAGCAAAGAAGTGCGACCAAGCAAACACCAAGATAGCAAAACTGGAGGCTAAAATGAAAGATCTCAGACCTCCCAGTGCATCATCAATGAAGTGTTTCTACTGTAGTAAACAAGGTCATCAGGTCAAAGATTGTTTCAAGAAAAAGAGAGATAAGGTCGTAACGAAAAGTGCTGTCACTGTGAAAGATGCTGGAAACACTACAAGAGAAACAACATTTAAACTAGATGCTGCAAGAATTAACACAAGTGATCATCGCATGGGACTGTCAATTACATTGAGGGGAGTGCATTGCCGTTCCCTGCTCGACACTGGAGCATGTGTGACCATCTTGCATAAAAGACTATTTGATAAGCTATGCAGGTGTACTGGATGTACAAGACTATTGAAACCTACATATAGTATATATAGTGTATGTGGACAGAAAATGGATGTACTTGGTACTGGCACAACTCAAGTCAAAGTGGTAGATAGAAACAAACTGAAACTGATAAATCAGGATCCAATCTGGGAAGATATCCGCCTTAGACCTGCTAGTAACTCTAGGAAGTCAGTAGTTCCACAACCAGATGCTCAGATGGGTTTCAACCTTGGAGCAGAGCAGACCACTGAGGAACCAGAAGCCGAACAAGCAGAACCACAAGCTAACACTTCTGCTGACGCTGAGACTAACACCCCAGCTACTACCTTCACTCACAGATACCCTACGAGGTATAGGATGAGACAGATGAGATGCCCGATTTCGGAAGACGAAGCCAAGAAGCAGAGATTAGAAGAGGCTATGGAATTAGCCTTGTTCTTATGTCAGTATTGTTAACTTGCATGATTTAATAGCTGCTACAGAGCCTGTCAGGTCAAACAGAAGGGTCAAACGAGGCCTGATCAACCTTGGAGGTAGTCCCTTACATTACTTATTTGGGACTGCCACTGACTCTGATGTTGAAGCTTGCAGACGAGCTGTAGAAGAGACCAGACAAATTGTACACCTTGTAAATCAATTATTGACAGTGGTTGAAGACCGGAAGCAAATTAATGCTATCAGTCATTACGTGAGTGACACTTTGAGAAGACAGATTAGTTCGTTAGTATATTATAACAGTAAGACCAGAGTGGACGTGTACCGACTCTGGACAGTATTAGATGTTGAATGAGCTGTGCACACTTATGAATCCATCATAACCGAATGGGAACGAAATGGAAAAGTTTAATAGACAAAAGGCTTCATTAGAATTAGGTAGATTAACTGAAGAACTATTACCACCAACGCATTTGCGAGACATATTACAAAAGGTCATAACTCCATTAGCAAGGATGGTAAAACCATTTCATTATGAATACAAACGGGTATTTCCTGTGTGGGGCAGTAAAATGCTTATCTACCATGTCAAGGTACCATTGGTACATGAACTGACCTATTGGCGGTATAACTTACAGTCGTGGCCCAGCCCATACAATATGTCAGGCTATTCAGCCAGAGTGATATTGCCACATAAGGATGTGGGACTAAATCCAAAGACTGGGGAAGTATTCCATCCAGTAGCATGCACTGGATATGGACCCACTGTATGTAGGCCAGGACCTTTATACAAGCCAGGTGCGTGGTCGTGCGGCAGAGCCATTATCACAGGGAACAAAGAACAAAGACAAAGATGCGAGGTGGAACTTTGTCACAACCAGGGAGTGACTAGGGCATCAGAGATAGCTCAGGGTACTTATGTAATAATTACATGGGGGGAAAGAATAACTACCGCTCTGTATCATCACCTGAGAGAACTGTGACACTGGGAACTGGGACATTTATCATAACTGTACAAGAGAAATGTACAATAAGCGGTGCATATTGGAAATTAACTGGTATGATTCGGAAGTTTGGTAAAGTAAAAGTACATGCTATGCAGGTGCATACCAGCCTAAAACTTAACATCAAAGTTCTCATTCCTGAGGGGGACACTTTAAGGAAATTAGACAAATTAGAACTTAAACAACTGAACCAGTTAAACGAGTCCATCTTGAAGCACTTAAAGCCACTGATGATGATAATGAGTTCATTAATTGGAATTATCAAAGCCAACATGTCTCATGGGGTCTACCGTTCGTGCTAGTTCCACTTACAATTGTGGTTATATTATTGAGTGTGTATGTAATATAGAAGAGAGGACAGTTTTCTGTGATCACTTTGCCCTGGCCAGGTAAAGGAGATCATGATTGTGCTCACCTTGGTGAACGGAACAATGACATTAAGATGAACAATCCAGAAGATCCGTTCGCATACTTTCAGAACCTGAATCTGAAAGATGTTGAAGGACATGAACAGCCCATGGAGGTTGACCAACCTGGTGATGAGGCTGCGCCTCAATCTAGGTTACAAATGGAACAATAACAAGGTCAAACTTAGCTTGTTCCACAAGTTGTATAAAGTAGGGTACATTAATGACCTTGTTTCATGTGAATGCTCTAATATGGACTAGGACATTCTTGACCCGTGCATGTATTGAATTATGCTTATCTGACAGTTGAATTATATAATTATGCTTGTTAGCTTCCCTTACTCAAATTATTATTATTCCTTGTATAAATTATGATAATTGTGACATGATTATAAAGAGGTTCAGCCTGTATCCAGATTTAAAATTAAGGGATCTAATACATTACAGCACTGGCTTCTTGGATAATGACTTCTGATTTGACATGGATTTTGAAACTAGAACAATGGCTAAACCATCTGTATGCATAGATATGGATGGTGTATTATTAAAACGAAATGACTTGAAGACAACATCTTATAAAAGCATGATTGCTTGGTCTTCAAAAGAATACCTAAAAAGGAATGGATCAATTGCATCTTCCACTCCTGGTTTGCATGTGCAGGTGTGTGACAGGCGATTTGATCACTTTTTCTTTTCTTTGGATACATCTTGGGTTCCATTTGAAGGTTCTTTAAGAGAGACATGATGGAGAGCTGTGATATTCACATTGCCATTTCCATATTCTGATTAACAAATCAAGGCATTTGTAAGCTTAATATCTTGATTAATAAACAAATTATTCCAAATTGGGATCAAATTTATGTAAATAAGTTAAAATTGTGGACATCTTTGTCCTATCAGGAACTGTTTAATCAACTACAGGAAACAACATCTAAGCTGTATACAAAGGGGGTAACATAGAAAAAATTCTAGCTCAAGCTTTGCAGTTGCAAAGTGTTAATGTTGAGAGTTATGGAGTTCCAAAGCTAGAAAGTTACTATTTTTGGATACGAGCTCCAGATATTGGTAAAATATGCCACATGCATAAAGATAGAAAATGTGTACACTGTCCTCGGGTGGAAGTATTTTCTATCAAATACTATTGTATACTTACTGGCATTGCTTTAGAAAAAAAAAAAAACCTCAGTGTAAATAATTCTATGGACTTTGTTCCATAGTGGCGAGCTTGAAGGCCCAAATGTAATGGCTCATGTATATAATTATTGTATATAATCATTGTATATATTGTATGCTTAATCAGTAAACTTAGTTAAGGCCTAGAGTTGTTTTGTTGATGATACCATGAACCGATAACACCACCTTGGTCTATTGACGTTGGGTGCTCATCAACATAGGGGTATACCTGACCATGGCTCATACACCAGTCTTTAACATTTTACAAGAGTGAACCTAGATGTACTCAATACTCTACAAATAATCAATATATAATAACCGTATATAATCGCATATAATCAATATATAATCATAAATATAATCAAAGCAAGGTAGTATTAAAAGGGTGTTGTAAATATAGTATTATAAATGTGATAAATCGGAGATTTCAACTACTTAAAGGGGTGGAGGAATGTAAAGTTCATGCCTGTTTTTCTGTCCGCTCAACAGAGAAATCAGTCATAAGACTTGTGTATGTAATAGTGTTAGGATAGACAATTGTGGTTAACAATGAGGGTTAACAATGGGTATGTATAATATACAGGACTGGCAAGTACACATATATAACTAGCAAGCAACCATTCAACATAATAAACAACTGAAGAATGGATAAGATTACACACTGATAAAGTTGGCGCAGGTCCAACAAGAAGGACTGGTAAACAGAAAAACAAGTAGAACTGTTAAACAGAAAAACGAGTAAGACTGGTAAACAGAACTGGTTTATCAGACCATTATCCTATCATGAGTCATGTTGCTGATGCTGCATTGCAAAACAATGTGTCATAATGTGATGGATAGGAAGGTCACTAAGATCATAGGTTTTGAGAAAGGATAACTTGAATTATATATAAAATAGGGCAAAACAAAGCACAGCATAAAAATGCTTATTTGGTACAGATTCTGATGAATATAATTATTCCATTTAAGTTGTTGATTTTGTCATAAAGGTTAATCAAGTACAACAGGAAATTATAAACATAAAGTTCAAAAGCAAAAAAAGTGTTATATAATTACAGCTAGATGGCGCTAGCTATGGTAACATTTAGAAATGGGATTTCCAAAATGTTTGCAAATATTTAGATTGGACTAGTTTTATCTGGGTCAAACTAGTGATAACTGCTTATATCTAGATAGGAACAGTTTACACTTGCACAAACGAGTAGAAAACAACTATTTTGGGGTTTGGGAAGTACAGAATAAGAATACAAAAGGGGCTGTCTACAGCCTATAAACAACAGTTGGGGAGTGACTGAGCTAGAGAGCACAGTTAAGCAGGGCAGTCATGGTAAGCAAGGCTGGCTTACTTATGTATGGTACAGTGCTGATGATGGAGATGTAACTGGACAACAATAAACCTATTACCATAACAGCCAAGCAAAGGTGTTACTTCTGATCTCTACAAGTCCTTATGAAGCTTGTTGTACAATAGACAACAAGACGAACCTAAGTATGGAAAACAAACCTATTCAACATTTATAAAATCTTGTGTAACATCTACTCCATAAAAAAGAAATCCATTGCGCACATAGAGTGTTGGAGTGGGGTTTTACAATGTGATCGATTCCAGCACCCTGACTGACCTAGAATATTCCGGAAAATCGTCTTTGGTAGTTTCCGAGTAAAATAACGTCGTATCAGTTTTAAATAGAAGCAGTTTTGGAGGGGAAATACTTTTGTTTCAGCCAATGGAAGAGTTTGTTCTTAAAATTGACAAGCTTCTCACCTTTCTGACAATGTGCAGAACATGGCGGTGAGATGAAAAAAAACCCGCAACCGCGACGATGAAATCACCCTATTATTGCGCAGTTTCTCAAAGTTACATCATTCAAATTGTCACAAACAACGGCCCGATCGTTGATTTAAATCGTCGTTGAAGGAAAATATTCATTTTTAACGCAAAATCTAAATAGTCATGGGCAAGAACTGACGTTTCTTTACAAGAAAATGTGCGTGCCTGCATGTAAATAAACAACACCGGGAATTTGAGAGGGCCTTTGATAAGCCACTTCAAAAGAGCGAGTTCACTGGCAACTGGTAGTAATAAGCAATGGCGCGCATTGCGATTACACTCGATACTGGCGTGCTACGAGTTAAAACCTTTGAGGGCAGAGGCAAAATGATGTTACTGGTGTATACACTTTTTCCCCAAAAAGGGCAGTTAGCAGACCAGAGGACCATCATAGTCCTCTTGTTGTTTGTACTTGCATTGTCTACCTGGCCATATCATTGCTGTCTTCAAAAGTGAAGAAGGGTGTTCAGATGAGATGTATATACATGTACATTCCACATGAATCTTAATTACCATTTTTGTGTTCAGCCTGTTCTACACCAAATCAACAGTCCAATACCTAAAGTAGTGTTGATTGCTCAACAAGACTACACAAAGTGCAGTTTGTTCATACCTTAAACTCCTGTTGCATTAGGTTTCCAGGGAATCATGAAAAATAATGTGAAAATTGTTTGATAAAACAGTTTAGCATACCAACATGATAGTCATTGCATCTTTTTTTAAAATAAAACGATATAATGCATGTCTTTACAGTACGTAACGTTGCCAGATAAAATTAAAAATTTTATAGTGTAAATTAAATTGCATTTATTATTCATCAATAAGCTTTCATATGTTAAATACATGTAACTGACCATTTCTAAATTGTACCTTGTCTACAGCAGGTACAGGTACATTGCTTACCGCCAAGCTGTGACGGGGTGCGGGGGTAAACTAAGCAGAAAAAACAGGCGTCCTCTACCACCATGCATAATGAAGGCAGTGATAGATACATATGGGTCAGCTGATGGACACTGTTTGATTTGAATATATCCATTGATTGGCATATATGTAAGCATCTGACCATAATACCTTCATGTTTTACTGCAGTGTTCCTCAACTCAAAAGGTCCCTCAGGAGAAGGGCAACTCCTTGTTATGTCCAACGCATAACCTAAAATAGGAACCATGTGGTATGTTTTAGCACAGCTACCTATAAAACAAAGAATGTATCTTCTGTATGGTTAAAAAAAAATTTACATTGTATGTCAAAGCAAATGTGCTGTGTCATTCTGCATTTTAGTTCAAAAGTGCCGATTGGTAGGAAACATGTAATACACTCATTGGTTATTATGCATCCACCATAAGAGGGGATGCATATAGCGTTTAGTGCCGTTGGCTGCTGTCTCAAGTCAGGAGTGAAGTTTGTTTCTTCACATTGGTATTGGAAGATGAATGTTGATGCTGTGGTAATTCTGGAATTTCTTTCATGCCATTGTTGGGTTTGATATTTATGAATATGGGTTATGTTTTTGTACATACGTGTATCATACTTGAGACATCCGTCTGTAAAACTTCAATTGTATAGTGAGGGACTTTTAGAAGTCTGCTTCTTGCATTTGATACGTATAACAGTGATTCAATCACTTGACTTATTAATTAAATAATGTTCCACTTTCATAGATATCATAAAAACGATATAGGCCTACGTTCAACTTTTGCTATGAACTCAGCTGACGAACTGGTCAGAAGAACCAAAACAGTGATAGGCCTACGGAATCTCTTTTTATTTTTTGCAGAAGTAATATAATTTTGATTTTGAGTGGTTGGGCCTATACATATTGGAAACACTATAGTTTGTGTTTAGTGAAAAATATTTCAAAGGTTGAGAGGACCAGTTTCAAACCACCAGTTGCGATTTGTGGGTGACTGCCTGTCTCAAGTCAGGACTGAAATTTGTTTCTTCACATTGGTATTAGAAGATGAATGTTGATGCTTTGAAAACTCTGGTATATCTTTGCTGTCATTTCCGGGTTTGATATTTATGAATATGGGTTGTGGTTTTCTGCAAAAGTGTATTATACTAGAGATTTCCGCCGTCTCAGTGTATCTTTTGTATATAGCATAGTACATTACCTATAGACTGCTAATGGGTAGTTGACCTCTCAGGTCATGTCTCTCCAAAATTAATACCACTAGATTATATTTTCTGATCGATCTCTGCTCGCCGTAATGGAGGCCACTGCAGCACCATCTATACGAGGAAGCTGACCTCTGGCCTTCACTGTATACGTCAGTTATTCTATTCACGGACTTGTCCCAATGAATGATCCGATCGGGGAGTTTGGGTGGGCTTCTATGTAGTTTACAAGTAAGAATAATTAATACATATAACAGATTCACCTCTAACTTAGTGGGAATGCACATCCGGTACAACTTTGTTCATATGGTCATCCTCCAATGATTTTTGGATGTGAACTTTTTTTTTTTTTGGGGGGGGGGGGGGTAATTTTTGCATTCCTGTTGATTACCAGGGGCAATGTAAGTCAATGGGGCGGGCAAAGATAGTTCATAATTGAACTTCTTAAAAATCATATTAAAGCCAGATTCACTTAAAACATTTTGGTAAAGATACTCCACATGCATTCGGATATTTTTTATATAATTGTGGATGACCTTCAGCTCAAAGGTCAAGGTCACAGTGCCTTGCAAAATAAAATGGTTTCACTGCCACATCTTCAAGTAGGTATAATTCAAGTTCATCAAACTTTGTCATTATGTACCTAGGTGAGACTTCCCTTAAATTTGTTAAGAAGTGACCTTAAAGTCAAAGTTCAAGGTAAAATTTTCTTCTGAAGAATGGTGGCTGGCTTAGAGGGGTGGCTTCTGGTGAGTGGCGTCTGCGCATTGGATGCACAATGTTTTTCGCACAAAAATATGATTCTGGTTACTGTGTTGCATTCATAGAATTGTTTTGGCATGTCATATTAATTGTGCCATGAGATATTACGGTGAGACCTGTGTATTTAAGGACAATGGTGACTGACAAAAAGTGTGCTCAGTTACGTGTACATAGTACACAGTACAGAGATATTTTTAACATGAAAATGTATCTTTGGTTCTCATAGACTGTCTACATATAAACACAAATGTCCACAATTGTCACCGTGCGCATGCAGCTGGGCTCTATACGTACTCAACCTCGGGGGTGGTTCAACATTTTCATACATTTTTCCAGAGTACAGACAATTTTGTAGAGGGATTGAATGTGGGTAGAATGCAGGTATGCTATGCTTTAATGATCCAGTAAAAACAATAAAAGAAGATCAATGTTAATACAAATTTTTACCGTACTCCATACTTCGAATTTTTCAAGTGTATTCTTATTTTTTTGTGAAAATGTTGAACAAATCCTTTATCAATTCGAAGCTGTCCACCATTTGATGAAAACCATAACATATTGGTCCATCTACAAAAATTTGTTTTGCAAATGTCAAAAGTTCATCAAAGTCACATTGGTCAAAGTTCCATGTAACTTTGTGCAGATTATTGTAGGTTTAAATCTCGGATGTTAAATAAAAAGCAGAACCGAACAGAGGCTGGCATGTCATTATCAGTCTCTCTGGGTCGGCCCGCCTGAGTAATGTAACATGTATGAAGTATTTGACCTTATTAACAGCTGGAAGGTGATAAACTTGTTTCCATGGGCCTGTTTACGCCTCACACATAGAGACTCTGCAGACTGAATCGTCCATCTAAACCAAGAGCCCATTAAATCAGCCCAGCAGGGAAGATGGAAGTCAAATATATATAATTTGAATATTCAAGTGACACTGCCTAACATTCCATGTTAAAACAAAGTTAAACTTTGCATTTTGTACAACTCCAATTTTACATGATTGTTCAGGCGCAATGAAAACATTCAGTCTCTATGCTTTATGTTTGTATTCAGATATTTGTACAAGTAAAACGTGTTATCTGCACAGTAACTTCTACATTTTTGATCTTCTACTACCCCTCCCCCATTATGGAGGGGATAGGATTGTGAGCTTTGGCACTAGCACCGTCTCTGTGCTTTATGTTTGAATTCAGATATTTGTACAAGTTAAAAGGGTTATGCGCACTGTAACTTCTATATATTGAATCTTCTACTACCCTCTCTTCATAGTAAAGGTGATAGGATTGTGAAATTTGGCATTGGCACAAAACATTTACTTTATTTTACATGTACTTGAACTGTGATGGTCAACATCAACTACACGGCACTTGGTTAGAAGTTCATGATATAGGAAATATAGGGACAAAGTTTTAGTTTCTGCTGTTATTTTATAAAAGATCAATGACCTTCATAAATATTCGAATCAGATCGTTTTTAATTTATGTACATGTTTGCATCAATTAAACTTGATACAGATAATTGAAAAGTATCAGATCTAGAATGCAGCACATGTGCAGGAGGGGTGAATTTGGATGTGAATTAAGAGGGCATTGGTCCCCTCAGCCCATCCTTTTTTGTTTTACAAAATACATATGAATACTTTTGTTTAAACTCTCTTCAAATCTTCGCTGCACTTTAGTCTAAAAATTGCTTAGAATCCACCATTTCACACAAAACCTTTCAGGAAGAAGACCCCCAGACCCTCATTTTAACAAAATAAGTCAATGTTTCGCCACTCTTTTTTTTTTTCAGATTCCAGGTTCTACCCCTGGAGGTATGTTGTTTGTGTATCGGCCTATGGCAGGCTGTCACACTACTGTACGGTAACCCAGACGTGCAAAAAAGCAGTGACAATACTAAGTGTTCACATACAAAGAACAATATCATACAGACTACAATACAATACAGTTAATACTGTGCAAGCTTAGAACATGCATATCGCTGATAAGTATCAAGACTGACATTACAAGCCGAGTTGAGTGTGTCATGCAAGCCCAAGGCTCATCAAGGCAGGTATGATACAGTATTTTACTCGCCTCCATATTCAAAGCCTGTTTGTAAAAGCAGAATTCCCGGTTACCTTCCCCAAAGGCAAATCATTCGAAATTCCCATGCCGAGATTGGAACATTTCATTGTCCTGGTATAAGGTGGGTGCCACTAGATGATAAATAAATAGAATATACTGTATCCAAAGCTCTGTTTACAGTGTAATTGAAGCCAGATGTTGCACAGGAACGAATACACCGCTTGTGTATTTTGCAACTTCTGGCATACCCTGGTCTGGCGGAAATCAACAACAGCTTTATAAGTTCGAAATCACGTGTGCCTCACATTTATTATCATCTTGATGAGAAATATAAAAAGGGAAATGGAGAACCATGCATAAGAATGACGTCGAGAGTAAAGATTAGAAGTTATTTTGTAGTCTTGTAACTTGTTCCAACTGGATTTTATGATCGGAAAATAGAGGAAATTTTGTGGGGCCCGCCAGAGTGAATGGCCATGATTTTTAAACACAAGCAACCATTAAAATATCTTTCCATGGCAAGCACTTGGTTACACGGCAACACCGTAAATTTACTTTTTTTTCAATATATTTTTATTTGCGTTTGGGTTTAAATTGCATTTAGGGTGGCCTTATAAGAAGGACTACTGCATGAAATGCAGGGAAAAGAGATGTCATCGGAATTAAAAGTTTTATTCAAATAATCACTCATGATGAATAAAAAAATTAATATTCCATGGAGTGTATCAACATATCCACGACTAGGTTCAAATTTCACAAATTTTCTGTGGGGCTCAGCATCAAATGCAGTTTTCTACATGCATGCAAAAGTTTCTTGGGGACAATTGAGAAAATAATGCGGTTAACTGCTGACTAGACAACGAATTTGGTGCACCCATAGCTGATGGACTTCAATGTAACAGGGCTGAACAGATGTAGGAAATTAAACCTCGAGCTCTTTTCAACTGGCAGTGTACAAACAGATTTGAGACGGGCAAGGTAGTCTTAGACACACCACTGGAGTCTGTTAAGTAGGAAAACTTGATATGATACGGCAAATGCTGAATGATGGTATAATATACAGTGGTATCTGTTGTATTTGGCCACCCCTTCTGCCAAGAAAAAAGTGGCCTGTCACCACAGGTAAATTTTACAAAAAAATTGACTCCTATGTCCGAGCTTAGTGACCACAAAAAGCAATTCGGCTGCTCACAGGAGTGGTTGCATACAACAGGTACCACTGTTTATGTGTTTGTATGTTTTCAGTTTGCATTAAACTACCTTATGCATTTACAATATACATGCACAGAATATGCAGAAGAGTTTTCTTACATGATGTTTTTGAGAAGTTGCAAATTGGCCACCAGCATTGTACATGCCACACTATCACATTTACATGCAAGTGTTATTTTGGGAGGAACCTACAACGTTGTAAAACTGAAACATTATGTTTTAACACCATTTACTTATCACAAACCTTTCCTCTCACAACAAGGCTTAAAACCACGGACCCCCTGTCTAAATATGTTCTTCTGAATAAAAGAGGGTGTGCATCAGTCACTCAAAATTATCACTGTCATCTTGACAACTAGGTTGTAACCATCTCTGTGATCTGTAGTCTGTTACTTAGTGCATGTGAGAAAAGATTACAATTTTTTGTTAGTGGGCAAGTAGGTAGGCCCTGTGACATCGCCTTGAGGTCTCATATAAAGAAAAGAGGTGACAACAGCCTCCCCCTTTTCATTTTATGGACAGTGTACAGTCTACTGATCATTACATGGTCAGGATTGTGATGTGCACAAATATCACGCACAAACATAAAAAATAGGAGTGAGATGGCCCCTTCCAAATATTCAATCACCAATGTGATGAAGACAATATACAAAGAATTCAACAGCTAATTTAGGAAGATTCAGCATTTTCACCGATAATTTTGACCATGAAAGGACCAAAGTACACCAAGGGGAGGGTGCACTGCAGGTGTGTGCATTTAATCATGTGATAAAATGATTATTAAGTCACAAGTTAATTAATTTTCTTGTCATAATGGTCATGCATTGGATTTTTTTTGCCAGTATATGTATTTATTCGGGGTAGCCTGATTATCATATTGGTCTGTGATTTTTATGAAATAGCAGGGATTTGGGCAACATCCCTGGAAATATCAACTGAAACCTACAGACAATGTATCAGAAAATAAATGATTACACTTGCATTATGCACTTAGTGTAATACTGTACATGCACTATATATATATATATATATATATATATATATATATATATATATATATATATATATATATATATATATATATATATATATATAAATCACGTTTGGGTCGATTTTGGTACTATAAGCGCTTGTATAAATACCGTATCATAGGCCTAAAAGCTACAGTGCCGCCATGTGATGTTTCGGTACTCTGCCGGTGGTATCGGTACTCTTCTGGTTTCATCGATAATTGTGTTGATGCAAATGTCGTTCATATATTTGGTTTGTGTATTGAAATGTACAAATCGACCCAAACAAGATAGAAATTTTAAAGCATGCTTTGTAGACGATATGAAGTATTCAACTCGCACTGGATACCATAAAGCAGAACTCGTTCGCTTCGCTTACAAGTTCTGCTATTTGGCATCTAGTGCTCGTTAATATTCTTCATATCGTCAACAAAGCATTCTACAATCTATTATATATATATATATATATATATATATATATATATATATATATATATATATATATATATGCTTTTATATATATATATGTATATATATATATATATATATATATATATATATATATATATATTTATATATATATATATATAGGCTTATATATATTCTTAACATCAGATCAATAAAAGAACCAAACAGGCAACAAACTTATTCAGTACTTCTATTTGAATCAGAAAAAAAAGCAAAAACAAACAAACAAAACCGTGCTTCTACAATTTCATAGAGAAGGAGGTTACCAGGAAAGAATAGAGTAAATGTATCGCTCTTGGTTATTTATCAGGGATCTTAGTCTCCTCTTGAAAGATGACAAGGAGGGGGCAGACACAACATATAATTCTGGAAGAGAATTCCATTGATACATTTTATGAAAACGTATTTGAAAGTGTCAGAATAAGCAAGAGTTTACATGCCTCTTAGCAAGCTTGAGTCGTGGATGTCCTCTTATTGAGAGAGTTGCAAAACTTTCTCCGCGTATGCATATGGTTACTCAAGTTTGAAAATGATGAAAATGATGAATCAACACTTCCAAAATCCACTTTAATGACAAAGAGTAAACAGGTATAAACATTCCAAACATTTTAGAAACAAGATATTACACTCCTTTGTGTTTTAATATATCTTGCAAAACGCATACGACTTCTAGTCTACCAAATTTCTCCACTGCCGTGCTCAAGCGTCGACGCCTTGAATCTGGGGTCGATGTTGTGGCAGGGACACCACGACCTCTCTTGGGTCCCAGACCACTAGCCAACTGCTCAGGGGGTGGCTGTGCCTGTGGCTGTGAAGAGGGCATAGCACCAGGATTAATGTCGACGTGGTGTCGAAACCCAGCATCCTTCACCATACCACCGACAAACATAGAGTCTTCAAAATATATAGCACATAGCACACTTTAAATTGTAATGGGGGGGGGGGGGGGGGGCGTCTTTCCAGTCGAACGCAAACCTGTTCCATGCCACTCGGAGCCTAGGCCTGCGGCTCATCTTGTTGGTGTTGCCACACCATGCACATTACCACATGGCAGTGAAAAAATGATAAGCTAGGTCTAAAAAATGAATTTGGTGCCAAAAACGATATTTCGCGCATACAAATTACAGATACCCTAAAATTTTGTGTCAAGACAAAATGTGTGTCCTATCACGAAATGGCCGCGACTGCCCAGGTCGAATGCCAGATTCACAAACGTGTTCACGCAGTGACGTCACCAAAGTGGATCTCCCCGATTGCAATTTCAAGTCTCGGACATCGTCGGTGGTGCTATGATTAAAAGCACCAAGAAACCGATTACACACACTATGAGTAACAAATGTACCTCATTATTGCTATATTTATATATGGTCTTTCGTCTCGGCCAACAAAAACGTTGTTTGCAGCACGTATATTTTTTTCCGATACCTGCCCTTTAAGGTCAAGATATATGCGGGCGAAGTTTTATCTAGCGAGAGCTCATTGAATATTTGCACAATTGTATCCTTGACCTTGACGGACAAGGTAGTCATCTCTCATTTTTGCATTTTTAATGTAACACGGCTTTTGTGTTTTCAGGTGTTTCTTGCTGTTGAAATGTATATATGATCATTGAATGTATTTCATGAGCTATGTGCATGTGAATAAAATTATCTATCTATCTATCTATCTATCTATCTATCTATCTATCTATCTATCTATCTGTCTGTCTGTCTGTCTGTCTGTACGTCTGTCTGTCTGTCATCATACTGAGTGAAATAGTAAAATAATTATAGCTTGGAAACGATTTAACTTGGATATGTTGCTGCGACCCATATACTTGACCTACTTTTCCCACATGACACACTCTTATGTCCAGGTGCACACGTGTGTAAAGTTTCATTAATATAAGCTGCAGGACAAGAGAAATATAGCCCGGACACAAAAAGTGGACGACGGACGCGCGGAAAAAGGGTCATTAGAGACCTTTCGCAACTCCCGAGTTTTCAACAACGCGGCCGCAGACCCTAGTGAGGGATTTTCGCGGTCAATGATCCATGTCAGGTGCAATTTTACAGAGACGTGTCGATTGCGAAATGGCGTTCGCTATACGAAGTATCATTTTTGCACTGATTCCTCAACTTGTATATGATACCTTATGTACATGTGCTGTTTATCAACTGAGGTACATTTTTTAATAAAGGAAAAGTGGCAGAATATATAGGGTCTACACTGATAAATTCAAATTGTTTGCATGGGAAAGGCTTCCGTTTATCACTGGGGTCAAAATAATAAGTGAACTCACAGAATGAAGTATGCGCTCAGCAATGGAAGTTAAGAAAAACATGGCTGTCAAGTATCCAAGGCAGATGATGTTTCCCATTTTCATATAAAAATTTAAAACAAATACGTATAATTTTCCATCGGTCACTTATCGCTTTGGAAATTCATTGTTTACAATTATATGTTCCTGATGCAGTCTGCTCCACGATTTTCCTATTCTAAATTCTGATATCGGAATATAACTCACAGTCATAGTGGAGTTAGAGTGTGTTGATACTGTTCCAGACTCATCAATGCACAAAAACGATGTCGGCCTACTTTCTTCTTTTGCTGTAAACTTAGCTGACTGACAAGTCAGGAGAAGTAAAAAGTGATAGGACTACCAGGTCTCTTTTTATTTTTGGCAGAAGTAATAATATTTGTGTTTTGGGTGGTTAGGCCAATAAATTATGGAAACACTATACTCTATAGTTAATGAAGAACATTTCAAAGGTTGAGACGACCGGTTTAAAACCACCAGTTGCCTTTTGTGGGTGACTGCCTGTCTCAAGTCAGGAGTGGAATTTGTTTCTTCACATTGGTATTGAAAGATGAATGTTGATGCTTTGGCAACTCTGAAGTCTCTTTGCTGTCATTGTTGGGTTTGGAAGTTATGAACATGGATCATGTTTTCTGTACTATTCATGCTGCTTGCTATGGACACAACGGTTTTGTTCAGGCATAAAAAATGTATACATGCGTTCATATATACATACATACATACATACATACATACATACATACATACATACATAATGCCTATTATTTGTCTGTGTGTCAAAAGAGACAATGTTTTAATTACCAAATATTATTTTGTTTCTTTTTCATACACTTACGCCGTACATTCCTTTCATACATTTATGCCGTGCAAAAATAGAGGGCATTATATATATATATATATATATATATATATATATATATATATATATATATATATATATATATATATATATATATATATATATATATATATATATACATATATATATCACAGGATAGTATTACAACAACTTGAAGATCATAAAAAAAACTATGAAATACCTGGAACATGTGCAGAATGAGCAATGAAGTAATTCTGATCGATAGACCATATCATCTGGTAAGAGAACACAGATATTTTGATCATGGGTCCTTGCGTTGGTCAAGAACGCATGAAAGTGAGTTCTTTCGTACTGCCAAGAACGGTAACGTAACCTAGATCTCAAGAGGAAGTAAAAATAGCCATGAGAAGGTTGCATCACAAGAGTCAATTAGTTCCTAGGATCTCCCATGCATTTATTATATAGTCTGGTAATACAACTTAGCACCTATTTTTTGGTTGTTTGTATCATTTTACAAGTCGTACATAATCAACTTAGAAATGTGACTTAGTATTTGAGGACATAAAATTGAAAATGCAGTATAATTAACTGCTTTCATCGCGATCCATATCTGCCGCGTTGGCTCCTTGTCTGCACACGTGGTGGTTTGTACCGGGTGAGTCACGGGTGACATCTCGGGGAAACCCATTTTTAACAACCCTCGCACTGACCACACGCGGGTCCAGCGAAAGGTGTCTTATAAATGCCCCTCGGGGGAGAAGGGATAATGGATTAAAGAAAAATACCGGAACATGGTCATATAAAGAAACCTGGTGAGTAGAAATCCACCCCAGGTGGAGACCCACCAAGTTTCAAGCGTGTTTGGTTAACACCTTCGGGGAATTTGAAAGCGTAAACTGTTGACCAACATCTGAACGTACGTCGGGGGATGGATTGTCGCAAGGTAAAAACCGAAGTGTACTCCTTTAAAAAGTCGAGCAGGGGTTCTTCTAGATGAACTTTTTTTTTTGGTATATTTTCCCTTTTCCTGAATTAAAACTGGCAACTGCCAAGGTCGTTTCCCCATGTTGTTCGTATTAAACAAAATTTAGCTTTTTTCTTTGTGTGTGTGTGTGTGTGTGTGTGTGTGTGTGTGTGTGTGTGAGTGTGTGTTTAGGCAAGGTATTCAGTCAGTCTCCAGGCTACTATAATGATATGAAAGTGAATCAAATCACAAACGAGTTGTGGTACAGCCTGGGATCTAGCGTCTGACTCCGTGGTATAGAATGCTGCGCAATAAAAGTTTACATGGTCATCACTTATCTGCGTCATTTAGCGTTTATAAATACAGATGTCTTGCTTGGGCCAATAAAAAAAATCACCAACGGACAGTTAGCGTTTATTAATAAAGATGCCCATGCTTGCGCTCATAAAAGTCATCAGTGGATGCCTCGGTGGCTCAGCCACTGAGGCTCGGAATCTTTCATAGCCAATGTATTCCCTCTAACACGTCCATGGCGGGCAATACCTTCATTTATCGCATTGTGATGTGCACTTTTTGAGCAAGTTTTGTGTTTATAAAGTCTTGGTGCGCTTTTTAGTCGCATTGGTTGAAAAACTTTGTTCCGGCTTAACAGTTGACGACTTTCTATGAATGGGTGCACAGTCGTAAGGCGATCATACAAGCTTTTATCAAAACAGTCTTCAAATGTACTTAGCATTACCTTATATTGTAACATTACGCATATGCCTACTTTCCTTATACTCGATCTTTTCAAACGAATGATTGATAAGAAGCGACTTTACTCCGATAGTTTTCTTTTTAATACACCAAAGTCGTGTGGCTTGCTTCAGGTTTCTATTACAAACTAAGGGCCAATTTCGCTTTAAAATTGCAAATAAAAAATTATCATGACCTTTCCACCTTAATTTGTTCATCAGGTTACGCTGTGAGTATTTTTTGGCTTTGAAATACTTTTTGTGTTTTTTTATTGTCTTGGCCTTTTCTCCTGATCTGCAAGTTTGTTTCCCACCAGCTTCATTGGGAATGTACAAGGACTTGATCTGCACAAAATTAATTTCACTACATGACAGGGATGTTGTCATTTTCTGATTTTTTACAAATGAAGGTGACATATTCATGAAAGCAAGTGATAACGGTCTTAAAGGCAGCGGTCATGTGAAATTATTCTGAAATTTACAGGACACCTTCAGTCTGTGCATGTAAGTTCATTTTAGTACAGGACTGTCACAGTTCTGTTGCTCCCCAATGTAATATAGTTACCAAGAAGTACTCGTCAGTGTCTGCCATTCCCTCCAGTCAAACGGTGTGAGCAGCAGACAACAGCTCAACTAAGCTGCTCCAGCGTGAAGCGTACCGGTCATGAGGGCGTCATATGAGTGCATTTCTCTCCAGCCAAGCGTATCATCGCCTGCGGAAAGGTATGATACTGAAAGTCAATTGCAATTCAGACATCTGTTAGACCAAAACATGCCCCATAAACGCGGGACACTTTCAGGTTTGTAGGACCGTGGTTATCGTTGATCGGACATTGGAAAAAATAAGATAATTTATACCTTGCAAATGCTATTCAAATACTTTTTGGTGCGGACTACAGAATAAGGCAATCTAAAAACCATGGTTTGCCACTATCTAACTTATATCAGAAAACTTCACAGTGAATCAATACACTTACACAACAATTTCAAATGTAAAGTCACGTGAACGTTTTGACACACTAACCCGTATACATCGATGCTTACACACTCAGGTAGTTGTGCCCGGGTACCATGATTTTTTAGTCCTCTGCTTAGCAACCTGACTCTTCAGTGGTTGTGTATCTAGACCCACACTACTTGACTATCGTTCATGCCATCAGACCCACCCACCCACCCATACGCACGCAGCCATGTATATATATATATATATATATATACATAAATATGTGTGTGTGGTGTGTAAACACGTACATATACCCAGTCAGATTTCTTCAAAAAACAGAGAGGATCGGTGCCTCTTGACCGTTACCCATTGACCGCATATACTTAATGCCTCAGTCATGTGTGTTTAGCCGGCAAAAGTTGTGTCATTAGAGGAGAGGGTTAACTAAAAATTTATGTCCTATGGCTGGAGCTATCTTCATTACCATTTCTGATAGATTACTATATGTCATATTTACCAACGATAGTCAATTCAAGGACTTTTAAATTTGTTCCCATCCGTATTTTTTTTCCTGACTTCTCCGTTGACTTCGATTTCACTTCCCATATATTGTAAAACACAAAATTCTGGTACCCTATGGTATCAAATTGCAACATATGCAATTGGACTTGGCTCCAGTACATAGTGGCTCTTCGGTAGCCCAGAGTGGAAGCAGCAAGACGGGTCTCATTCACCAAGAATCTGGACAGCAAATAACCGGGCAACAGACGTATAAGTTGCTTGAGCGGACTATTTTATACAATTGCCATAAAAGGATGTGTTTTGAACTGTAGTTATGAGTTGTGTACGTATTTGCCAGGGGATTCGAGAATGGGGCTGTCAACTTCCTGGGAATGTGACGTTTTGCCACAGAGTGACAGTTGTTTTCGGGTGACTGACAGCACTCGCCATCCTCACAACAAATACTGACAAAATGTAGGCGTACAAGTCTACATGGATTTATCTAAGCCATTGGTTCTGTCATACACCAGTTGCCTCGTGGCTCGTATGCCACTAGTTAACCCTAGTTACCGTTTGTCAGCGCTACCCATGAATATGGCCATAGTGCCCTGGGGGTAGGGCGTGGGGGTGGGGGGTTAGAGTCAGGTGAAATGAGGGCAAACTACAAGACGATTTTTGGAATATGTTACCTGTCAACTCTCCCGACTTTGGCGCGACACACCAAATTTCCGACTTGTCTCCCGCCCTGTTGATCAGGTTTTCTATATGAATCTACGACATTTCATCGTACGCGAATCAATATTGTCGACATTCAACTTCGCCACGATATCGGCTGATCACGTGGACCATTTGCTTTTATGAATTCATGGTCATAGTGAAGTTCATCGCATTACTGCATTTCGTCGTCATATAATAAAGTCGAATGGTCATTTGATCACAAATTAACCGGCCAAAATTAAAATATAGTCGCCTTTTTCTTAAATGACGTAACAACGAATTTATGTGAATTGAATCATGCAAATAGGCCTGCTGAAAATGCAAAGTTTCGTGACGGGTATGCCTTCATGTCAACCCAAAAGCTGACTGGTTCTATGCATGACACGCTGCACGCGGGCTAATGCCTCATGCATCAGTTGTGCTTACCCCTCCAGGGGCGAATTGAGCAACCGGAGTTTCAGTTTCGATTGTCAAAAACCAAAGATCACCGCCACGATCTCTTTGTGTATGTCATAAATAAAAAGTGGTCGCAGTCTGGCAGCTAGGTACATGTCGGATTTGTTCAAGACTGAATTAAAAACAACGCAAACAATCGCTATTATACGGCTTTATTCCACAATTACCAGGCTTGTAACAGATGTACCCAATAAGTCAGATAAGCCCCATTACTGCTATTGGCACCACTGCGAGACTACTATTCAGCAAAACTAAATGCGTCAAACTTGCATTTCTATGAATTAAACACGTGACGATTTGTTTTGTCGACCATGGTGATTTCTACCAAATTTCCCAGGAGTGATTTAGATTTTCAACCACCTAATTTGCGACCACCATATTATTCGACGATGTTGATTACGACGAAATGTCGGCAAATCTTTCGATATGGATGGTGCCTATGACAGTAACGGTACCGTAGCAACAGCAGGTTGTTCTAAAATCATGGTGTACATCCTGACAGCTTCTCACTTTTTCCACATCAAAAACTGAATATTCAGTGAAAATCGCGAAAAATTTGTGATATTTACAACAGAAGAGTATGTGCCTCAAACACAGATTTTTGCCAACTTTATTGCACAAGAAAGTAGCGCAATGGGGGATAAAAATAGACTTACATGTCAAGCACATCGTGATTCAGAAAGTACACCAGGACTCGAAAAACAACAACAGTAATCCAGCTTGTGCTTTCCATGGATAGAATCCCGGATTTCTTAGAATAATAGTTCCCAAAATTATATCTTCTAGACCGAAAAGCATGTCCACAAGCAATTGGCAAGTATAAGTCCAATTATTGGGTGATGAACCTTTCAAAGTACTCAACCTAGCAGCAACCATAATTGGACTTTACCTGTTATTCATGCTCTGTTCTGCAAACCAATGTGCAATCGCTTCAAACTAAAAGTAATTGTCCTTTTTTATATTAAGGTAGTCTTTTAAAATAATGTGTAACTCATCTGACGGTGGGCCAACACATTATGAGTATTTTATTGTCCAGCCACGTCAGGTTTGGTGACGCAATTATAGTCAAATCTACATTTCCTTTCCTCTACCACGAGGAGCGGGCATGTAGATTTGCCCTTGTCCGTCCTGCCGATATTACAATTGTCATATTTGTGTCGCACATATCTCAAAAAGCATTTGAAGCACACCTGTAAAACCTGGTGGGAACATTATGAATATATCAAGATGTACACCTTTGTTTGTCTCTCGGATTAATTATCCCCTGTTTATTAATTATAAACTAAAAAAAAAAGTTTCAATATTTCTATGAATTTTTGGTGTTTTTTGCTACTTTTGACTTCTTCAAAACCATCTCTCAGATTATGCTGAAACTTGGTGTAAATGTTTCTTATAGACGAGCCATACAAATATGCTCATCAGTTTGTGTTGCTGCAGATCCCTGGTTTTTAAAGATTTTTTCAATGGGGATACTTATGAGTCAATGCATACATTCCTTTTGATTACTATGTAATTAATTGGGATTGCTGTAGTACTTCACATTTTCGCCTCCCAATTTAAACCTGTTTGCCAGATTCACTTCTTACTTGGTGGGGATGCACCTTTCAAGGGTCTCTACTAACTTCATTCAAAAGGTCAAGGTCGATTGATTTTTTTATTTTTTATTTTTCACTATTTTTTTTTAATCTTCCTCTCCGAAACCACTTAGACTTGGATGTTGCATGCAGTCGTACATGCATAAGGGCCAGACTCAGACACTACACAAGTGACTTTGGCTTCATATTCCAGGTCATAGAACCACTTACTTGAATTTTACTGGTCATTTAACAGCTTGAGAGCTTATCAACTAGGACTTTGATGTTGCATATGTGAGTCATCTACTATGGGGTCACATTCACAGAGTACAGTGAATGTGAGTGATTGTTATGAAAATGTGTATGGCTGTTTGTTTTCATTTGGAGACGTCACTATATTCATTCAGTGTGTGCTGGGTCATTGAGTTCAATGAATACCTTGCAGGGTCACTGCAGAGCAACTGAGTTGGCCTGTTTGTTGGTGACTCATATGGAACTTGTAGACATATGGAAAAAAAAAAACAAGAATGGTGACCTACTTTCATATGAGGTCATCCAGAAAGGTCTAAATGCACTATGATGTGTGACTAATTGGAAAACTCTGCGACACAGTAGATATTTCTGAGTGTTTATATGAAGCAGATATTTTCCTGACTGAGACAGAGGAGAGAAAGAATTCGGAAGGATCTGGCAAAATCTGTGTATTGTCAGCAAGCCATTGGGACGGTGAGTAATTGTTTACATGGTATCTTTTGGGTGTGGACAGTGTCATGAGTTCGCTTGTTTATTTGGTGCTACCCATTTACGCTTTGTACCTGTGGAGTGTGGACATTGTCTTTGAGTGGACTGGTAAATTGTACCACCTTGGAACCAAACCGTACCTCTGGGGGACTGAATCAGCACCACGCCTTTCAGTACCACATTGGACCCAAACAGTACCTGTGTGAGATTTGTACCAGATCATTTAGCAGCTGTCTTAGGGCTTGGAACTGTGGGACAGTACCTGTGGATAATCTCACTAGTGATTAGGATTTATCCCGTACTTAGGGCCATATTACTTTTAAAATGGACTTAATACAGACTACGTAGTCTGACTGACCATACTACGTGGCTATGCACCAGACTACGTTGTGTTGCACTACTTTTTTTCCATTCTTGTTTTCATTCCCTTATATGGCATGGACTTAATACAGACTACGTAGTCTGTCCACATGGCTGCCATTTGAAAACTTGACTGTTCACTTTGTTTATGAACTTAATGTATTCATACACCAGAAGCAACATAAAATGAGGTCGCGTATGTCTACATTGGGAAGCTTGTGTCTGTTATCTTTTATTTAATTTTTAATAGTAGTTTTTTTTTTTTTAATTTACAATGAAAAATGAAAATTGATAGTACTTAAGTACGGGATAAAAAGAAATCTAGGCTCGTCCGGAGTCTGCTACACCAGACTACCTTCGTAACATCCGCATCACACGTGCCTTTCGGGCTTGTGTGATGCGGATGTCTACTCAGGTAGTCTGGTGTAGCAGACTCCGGACTCACCTAGTTTTCTCATTTTACTTTAGACTGTTTGACTGTTGAAATACCAGTGGAGAAAAGTTTACCCACTGTGTACTGATTTGTCTCATTATTATATTGTCATTGTTAAAAGCATATCATTGTTGTCATTCTTTGTTGAGTTCTGCTAATATTCAAAAGGTGGGCATTGTGAGAAATTGTGGGGGCTCGTCCGGGATTATTCTAAACAAACGGGATCAAACTCAAGACAGAACATTGAATTATTTTGCAATAAGAACATAATGGTTGAATCATCTGGAAAATTCCAGTAGTTTCTAAATACTGAATCCTAAAGTTTGAACTCAACAAAAGATATTTGGTATTTATAAGTATAGTTGTTGGTCAATATACGGACAATAGGACAACATGTCAAAAGATCCAAGTGGGTTCCTCGCTAATAGAGACATAACCGTCAAAACATTTGATAAATTGTCAAAGACAGACCTGGAAAATGTGGCCAAATACTTGAATTTAGAAGTACCATCAGGTGACAGGAAAAGGCCTTCGAAACAAATGATAATTTCACATTTGGAAAAAGAAGGTTTCTTGAGGGTGAAGGATCACAGGATAAAAGTTTGGTAATTAAGCAGGAATAAGCTAATTTAAAATTTGAAAGTGAAAGAGAAGCGGCACAGGCAGCAAGAGCAGCAGCACAAGCAGTAAAAGGAACAAGAGAGCATGAACTAAAATTAGCACAGGCTGGATAGAAATTTGATGAAAGAAAAGCACAGCCAGCAAGAGTAACTGATGAAAAAAAAGTACAGGAAGCAAGAGAGGCTAGAGAACCCAAGTTAAAGCTGAGAGAGCTTTAACTTAGGCATTCTAGATCTGATAAGTCAGCACCATCAGGATATTTTGATATGGCCGAGAATGCACGATTAATGACAAAATTTGAAGAAAACAAAGTGTCAAATTTCGTTCTGTCTTTCGAGAAAATAGCTGAGACTTTAGAATGGCCTACAAGAGTGTGGCCTCTTTTGTTACAAAGTGTGTTTATTGCAAAGCACAAGAAGTATATTCGTCCCTCTCAATAGAACAAAATTCCGAGTGGGATGTATTGAAAGATGATGTTCTGAAAGCATATGAGTTAGTACCTTAGGCTTACGGACAAAAGTTCAGGGACAGTCAAAATAAACCAGGTGAAACTTATGTGGAATATGACAGAAAGAAAGAGAATCTGCTTGACAGATGGATTGCCTCAAAGAAAATAGAGAATGATTTTTACAAATTTGCGGAACTTATTTTGGTAGCAGATTTTAAAGGTTGCATTGCAAAAGATATTAAGACCTGCCTGGATGAGCGTAAGGCAGATAAATTACATGAAGCTGCAGTTTTGGCTGATGACTGAGTTGACACGTAAAAGCTTCTTTGGAAAACCCAAGTAGGGTCAGTTCAGATCTAAATTTGAAAAAAAAAAAACAAACAAACAAAAAAAAAAACAAAAACAAAAACAAAAAAAAAAAAAACCAAAAAAAAAAACCCAAAAACAAACAAACAAATAAAAAAAACAAAACAAAAACGATAAAAAAAAACCAAAACAAAACAAAAAAAAAACGAAGAAAAAAAATGAAAAAAATAAATAAAAAAAGAGGGAACGGGGATACTCTCCGCCAGTCAAAAACCAGAAGAATAAATGCCCAATAATTCTCCTCAGTCTGATAAACCTGCTAATCTGAAAACAGGGCAGAATTTCTTAGTGGACCCACCTGCAATTACTACCATTAAAGAGGTTATGTCAAATCTGAGTGTTTTTTACTGCACAGAAAGACAAATGATACTGGGAAACCAGTTGGCTTAGCCAGCATAAAGAGTCGCCCACCTCTAAATATGTCTGATGGACATATTGAAAACCCACCCATTGGGGTAGCTCAGTCCATATTGGATGGCTATGAATGTGTCAAATCGGAATTGCTGCTGTCACAGAAACAAAATGCTGGTGACCAGAAGGCATTTGTGATCCTAAGAGACACTGGTGTTGCCCAGTCTTTACTTTTGGAAGATGTACTTCCTTTGTCAGATAAAACATATCACAAAGCCAGTGTATTACTTCAGGGTGTTGAGGGAATTTACTTTCACAAAGTTTACCTGAAGTCTGATTTCAAAATTGGACCAGTGATTGTAGCTATTGTACCTAGTCTGACGATAGAAGTTGTAACATTCTTTCCAGGTAATGATACAGCAGTGGATAATATGTAAGGTAAACTGGTACTATATTTAACGGATGATCCAGTTACGAGAGAGGACACAGAGCATCTTCGGCAGGAATTTTGGGGCATTTTTCCTGCCTGTGTTTCGACGAGGAAATGGAGACCTCCAGATGCTTCCACTGATGAAGAATGGAGAATCATACAAGAGTGGTTCCTCCATCATATAGGGCAGACGTTTGAAAGACAGCTCATGATGTGCCTATGGCGGGCCACTTGGGTATAAGAAAGAATCAATAATATAATATTTTTCACTTCTTTTACCCCAGATTACAGCGGGATGTGGCAGAATTTTGTAAGACATGTCACACATGTTAAGTGGTCAGAAAACTCAATGAGAAAATAAAACCTCCTCCTTTGATTAGTGTCCCAGTTCTTGAAAAACCATTTGGCAGGGTTATTATCGATTATGTGGGACCACTACCGAAAACAAAAAGCGGGAAATAAGTTTCTCCTTAATATCTTGGATTTACCCACTAGGTATCCTGAGGCCTTCCCATTAAAAACCATAAAAGCGCCTACAATCATTAATACTTTAATGAAATTTTTCACTACAGTAGGGCTGCCCATACAGATACAAAGTGCCTTAGGTTCAAATTTCATGTCTGCGGTGTTTCAGGAGGGTGGCCACCAGTTAGGCATTAAACAGATAAAATCCTCAGACTACCACCCAGAAACCCTTAGGGCTATAGAAAGGTATCATCAAACTGTGAAGAATATGATAAGAACCTATTGTTTTGAAAATAAAAAAAAATGAATGGGATAAAGGTACTAAGATGTTATTATTTACCACCAGGGAGATACCAAATGAATCACTGGGGTTCAGTCCATTTCAACTGATATATGGACATACTGTCAGAGGTCCACTGAAGGTTATGAAAACAAAAATGGTTGGTGGAGACACAAGATGAACCTTTTTCGGAGTAAGTGTCCAAATTCAAAGAAAAGTTGAAAAAAGCTTGTGAAGGAGCACAATTAAATCTGATGAACACACAGGGTAAGATGAAAACATGGTATGATAAGAAGGCAAGGGAAAGAAGATTTAAACCAGGAGACAAGGTGTTGATCCTTTTGCCATTCAATTCAGGCAAAATTCTGTGGTCCTTATTTGGTTGAAAGAAAGTTGACTGATGTGAATTATATAATATCTACACCAGATACGAGAAAAGCTAAACGGCTTGGTCACCTCAACATGTTAAAAGAATACCATGAAAAAGGAGCGCCAGTAGGAATTGTCAGTGCCACTACTTTCAAGAATGATAGAAATGGTGATGGGGATGATGAGAATGATCCATTCTCAAATGCAGACGTCAGTTCTATTTCCAGTGTAAAAATGCAGAACTCTAACATATTACGAAATCTTGTTAGCAATATCAGTCGTTTGGAGCATCCACAGTAAGCTGATTCAAAAAAAAAAAAATATTCATGACTTTGTGTTTATTATTGTTAAACATTTATTCTCAGATCAGCCTGGTTGCACCTCAATTTTATGTCATGATGTAGATTTAGGTGATGCTGGTCCAATAAAGCAACAACTTTATCAGATGAATCCTCTGAGATTGGTTGCAGTTCGAGAAGAAATGAATTTCAAGCTGGAAAATGATATTATAGAATCAAGCCAAAGTAGCTGGAGTAGTTCTATTGTATTGGTTCGAAAACCTGATGGTTCAATGCGATTTTGCATTGATAATAGAAAGGTGAATTCTGTGACTAAATCAGACTCCTATCCAATCCCTAGAGTGGACGATTGTATTGATAAGATAGGAAATGCTTGTTTTGTCAGCAAAATCTGACTTGATTAAAGGTCATTTGCAGCTGCCACTGACAGAAAAAGCTAAAGGAATATCAGCTTTTGTAACACCTGATGGCCTTCTGCAATGTGAAGTGACGCCATTTGGAATGAAAAACGTGCCTGCGACCTTCACCCAGTTAATGAGCATGGTGACAGCTGGTTTTGAAGGATGTGAAACCTCCATTGATGATACCTGTATTTTCTCAAAAACCTGGGCTGAACATCTTCAGAGAACTAGAGCATTCTTTGAAAGAGTGACTTCCTCAGGTCTGACAGTGAACTTGGTCAATCTGAAAAGACATACCTGGGGCCGTATTCATAACAACTGACTTAAGCTTAAGTTCAACTTTCCACCTTAAGTCCGAAAATCGAACTCAGCAAAAACATCTCGAAATCGGTATTCACGAAGCAACCTTAAGTTGAACTTTGCCAAGTCGAAAATGTGAGCACTATTTAGTGCGAGACTGCTGTTTGTGACATCACTGTTGAGGTTTGTTAAGTTTCTCTTTGTATTAAATCTGTCGGTTAGATCGTAAACTATTTTATCGTCATTTTTGGGGGAACTTTATGAACAATAAATGCAAATTAAGATCGTCTGCTAACCACATGATTCGGGCACGAAATGAACACTTCGATTGACTTGCAGGCATGGAGGGGAAGAAGCAAGGAAGTAACTAGTCCATCGAGGAGCAAACCAGGCTCTTTATGGAAGTGAAAGTTTGCTTTTTATGCAATAATTATGATTCAATTTTGGTAGGCCTAATTATGAATGTTAGATGTAGACTTATTCTTTATAAAAGTAGGTTTCATTGTATTTGTGTGATGTGGGCCACATTTTAAGTGGGCCTGTTGACAAAGGAGCATCATATTTGCTTTATTCCGTAACACATCAGCTCGGGATGTTTGTATTGGAAATGCAAACATGGTGCCGCCAGTTAGCAGGATGACTTGTCTTTCGCGCTGATGACCCGATTTTAGAAAGGTTTATAATGCCTAAAACTTTCTTCTAAATTTCAACTTTCATGAATATGATATGTTCAGTTTTCATGTGAAACAGTGGAAGATTGTTTTTAACCAATTGTTATAAATTTGTCAGTCTGGATATGTTCTATAACATGTAAATTTTGAATTAAATTAAACATAAATATCTTGAAAGGTTGCAATGTTTTGTTTGTTGTCAAATTGTGTGGGTGTGTTATGCTTGTGCAATATTGTTTGCTTTCTCCCGGGCTTTCTGGCGGCGCCTGTTGTGAACATGTGGATGTACAGACTTGCCCACCGTTATTTAATTCTTCCTTACAAAGATTCTCGCGGCATTAAGTACATGCTCTCAAGTCTCCTTGGCTTAATAAATGATCTCTCTCTCTCTCTCTCTTTCTCTCTCTCTCTCTCTGTTTCTTTTTCTTTATCTTTATTTCTCTTACTTTTTCCTCTTTCTTTTTGTCTCTTTCTCTCTGTCTCTCTCTCTTTCCTTCCTGCTTTCTTTCTCTCCTTTCTTTCATTCTCTACTGTTTAGCTCAGCTGACATGTCAGTCAGCTGAGCTTATCTTATGGTCCTCCGTCTGTCGTCTGTCTGTAGTCGACAATTTACATTTTCGACTTCTTCTTAAAAACCATCGGCCAGATCCACTTCAAAGCTGGTGGGGATGTGCCTTGGGTGGGTCTCTACCAAGTTTCTTCAAATGGTCATGGTCCAGTGATTTTTGGATTTTTAATGAATTTTTAAGTTCTTTTTTGGGGCAAATCTTAAAAAATCTTCTTTGAAACCGCCCACCCAATTGCTTTGATATCACAAAGGAACACTCCCTGAGACTCCTAGTTCTTAATTTGTTCACCAGGTGGCGCTGCTTTTTTTTTTTACTATTTTTTTAATGCATTTTTATGTGTTAAAGCTATTTTCAACTTCTTCTCCAGAACTGTCACTAAGATTAAGCTGAAACGTGGTGGATATGTTCCTTGTAGAAGGGTCAAACAAATTTGTTCACTATGTGGAAATGCTGGGGATTGCTGATTTTAAACGATTTTTTCAATTCGGGTACTTATTGGTCAATGCTGCTTTCCTAATGATTACTATGGAAGTCAATGGGCATTCTAATGCTAATTTACATTTTCAACTTCTTCTCCAAAACCGTCATCCAGATTTACTTCAAACTTAATGGGGGTATACCTTGGGTGGGTGTCTACCAAGTTTGTTCCAATGGTCATGTTCCAATGAATTTTAGATTTTTTTATGATTTTTTTTCAAAAATCTTCACAAAAGTTTTAATTGGAAAGTTTAACATGGGAATTTTTTGTAATGGTCATAACTTGAATAGTGTTGGCCAGATTTACTTCAAACATGGTGGGGATGAACATTGGGTGAATCTCTACAAAGTTTTTTTCAAATAGTCATGCTCCAGTGATTTTTGGATTTTTCATGATTTTTTTTGGTTCTTTTTGGGTGCAAATCTTAAAAAATCTTTTTCTCCGAAACCGCCCACCCAATTGCTTTGGTATCCCACAGGGTCACTCCCTAGGAGTCTTAGTTATAAATTTGTTCACCAGGTGGGGCTGCAATTTTTTTCTATTTTTTTATGATTTTTTTGGTGTCTTTTTGCTATTTTCGACTTCTTCCCCAGAGCCGTCACTCAGATTAAGCTGAAACTTGGTAGATATGTTTCCTGTAGAAGGGTTAAAGAGAGTTGTTCACTAGGTGGCACTGCTGTGGATTCCTGATTTTTAACGATTTTTTCAATTCATGTGTTTGTTGGTCAATGCAGCTTTCCTTTTGATTACTATGCAAGTCAATGGACATTCTAATGCTAATTCACATTTTGACTTCTTCTCCAAAACCGTCATCCAGATTTACTTCAAACATGGTAAGGATATGCCTTGGGTGGGTCTCTACCAAGTTTGTTCAAATGGTCATGCTCCATTGTTTTTTATATTTTTTACGAATTTTTTTGTTCTTTTTTTGGGGCAAATCTTAAAATATCTTCTCCGAAACCGCTCACCCAGCTGCTTTCATATCTCACAGGGGCACTGCCGGGGAATCTTAGTTCAGAATTTGTTCACCAGGTGGTGCTGCAAATTTTTTCCAATTTTTTATGATTTTTTGTGTGTTTTTGTTATTTTTGACTTCTTAACCAGAACCTTGAAAAAGTACAAAATAAAAAACATTTATACGAAACTTAAGGTAGCGGAGGGGATTGAGCTATCACGACAAAATCGAGACCCGACAGAAAATGAGTTTTTTCCATTTCCGTAAAATTTGGCACTTTAACTTTCTTGTCACCAAACATGAATACTAAAAAAGCAAAATTTATGTGATAAAAAAGGGAAAAAAACACGACCATGTTTTAGGTGGCTGCAGCATGAGCATGTCTGTTTACAAACGTATGCTAATTAGTGCGCCAAAATGTGGATAGTAGTCGGCTGCTTTCCACAATTCAGGACCGTAGCAACGACAAGCGACCAACTGTGACATTTTGAGGTGCGCTGCTACCAATTCTTGTATTAACTGCTTGACAAGATTAGGACTGATTAATTGGTTTGTTGTGTTGATCAACTGGCCATGTAGATAATTAAATCGATGGGCTCATGTTTTCCTTCTCAGAGTGTGATAAAAAAAAAAAAAATAAGGGACGATGAAAGGTGGCGATTGTCAAAACGGCACCTGGCGATGGACGTGAGCCTCAGTGTGTTTTCAATGAAGGCGATTTCAACCTTTGCGTAAATCGTTACTCAGAATCATGACACTGTATACATTATAAAGGCTTACAACCTTTTCTACAATCTTGTCCTATCCAAGGCCAATTTGCTTTCAATGTTTTCTGGCAAAAAATACACATGACGATCGAGGAATCATAACACTGGACCACTTGGCTATGAATGTGCCGCAAACTATAAAAGCGGGGATTCGATTCAGCGTAAATAAATATATCTGCCTTCAATAATTATATGTGCCTTTACCTGAATGTGAAACGGTGAATAGCATTAAATGTTAACCTTGAAGTAAATTTATATGAAGCACACGCCTCCACTAAAACTGGTATCGTCTGTAGTGCTGTCGCATTTTGTGGAACTGGAAGACTGACACATTGCACATGCACGGACTTGCTCACTTCATACGTGGGTGTTTCGAAGTACACTGAGCGAGGGGACGGAAACAAAAGGTTTGAAACTTTGACCATCAGGGGGATAAAATAATCAGATTACTGTTAAATGACTGCGGAAAGCGACTCTGCACTCTGCTGTTAGCTGGTTGATCGGTCATATAAAATTATTTTGTCTATCTGTGCGCGGCATTTTCCGATACCACTCGCCCGCACTCACCCATCAGGAAGTTTCGGTTTTGTGTCTCGATCAGTTTATTGCAGTTCAAGGGTGAGCCAACTATCTTTCAGTGGGCTAGTTATCTCCACAAAATAAAAAACAATATGTTACATGAATGGCAAGGTTTCGAATGGTAATACGCGAGAAAAACATGGCAAAGTGAATGGCATTCTTTGTCACAAGGAAGGCGCTAATATGTGGAGGAACCAATGAAATAGGCTTGGTGTATTCTATTGTGCTCCAGGCAACAAAAAAAAGAACAAACAAAAACAAAACAAAAAACAAAAAAACAAAAAAAAACGCACAAGCCAAGGCCAGGAAGAACACACTCCCTCACGATGCCCATCCCTTTCTCAATTTTGTGGGAATTGGAAACTTTCTTGATGGCCAGACAGACTCGCTCTGCGTAATTGTTAAATTGCGCTTGAAGTGCGTGTGCCAGGTAAGCAAACACAGTCCGTCTTGCAGGCAAGAAAGTCTTACCCTTGCGTACGAAGTGCAGCGTCAACACCTTACATCTGAGCGTGGTCTGGTGCATTATATTGATCTATGTAACCGTCAGGGTCTGATCAAAGACTACTTCAGGAAATCAATGGATTAGGTTATTCAATCTAGCAATATATTTTCATCAACAATACAACGTTGAAACTAATGGATTCTCAACACATATAAAACGTTCGCTTTGTTTGTTTGTTTGTTTTTTTTTTGTTTTTTTTTTTTGTTTTTGTTTTTTTGTTTGTTTATGTTTTTTTGTTTTTTTGTTTTGTTTCTTCCTTGAAGTATAATTTACCCTGGGAGTGTTTGTTTATCAGTAACAGGACTATTGTCTTAAATGTTACGTCACGATCATCCATGTTGACCGCCTATCTAGCATTTATAAGCTACATTCAGAACGACACAGACCTCTCTCCGTCAAGACCGAGCAATCTCACTTTACAAAATGCCAAAAGAAAAGAAACAAAGCAAGACACGTCGCCGTCAGCGCCAAGCTGAGCAGGAACATGATCGTGGCATGTTGATTTTTCCAACTTTCTTTTCGGTAAGGTCGCAAGTAGTCAAAGACACTGAATGGCGAATGTCCCATCCATGCCGTTAATAAAGTCATGTTGTTCTTTGAGCCAAGGTGATGAGAAGTGAGTGAGCAACTCCTGCCTGCCGGGCAGCCTTCTGAGTAGAGCAAGCTGTGAAACTGCAACCCGTTTGTTCCAGCGGCGCCATATGCAAACAATGTTGCTAGGGTCAAGGTGATGGCACCTTCGGGTCACGTGGCTAATCCGCTTTCGAATCCCCCTTTGAAGCTGTCCCATTCGCGTGGAAACCCGACTGACAAGCTTTCGAGTGTGGCTGCATTTGATGTCATTCGGGTAAATAACTGCTTTTTTAAGCCAATAAGCATCATTTTATGTTGGAAACTATACATCAAAGATGTTGATTGGCCTTTCTTCGAAGTACTGAGACCAAAACGGGCCGAATTTGGAAAGCTGTATTGTCATTATAGCCAACAATGTGTGAAAAAAAGGGGCCTCAAATCTTTCAAGGCCGATTTCTCGGAATGAAATTTTCTGGACAGCGTCAATAAAACGCTAAGTGATCGATCTGCTTCAAATAATCGTCTTTTGAAAGATAAAAATACTATCTGGGAACCGTTTCTTTTTTTTTTTCGTCAGATGTCCCCTCCGGAGACTTTTGTAGCTCACAAAATGAAGTAATTGTTGATGTTTAAAATGATGATCAAAGAATTCGATAATTCTGTTATTATGTATTTTAATTGAAAACAAAAAATACGGTTCCTGCACATTGGTCTATACTTTGATTTTATATAGGTAATACACTTTTGCATCGATTATTTTTAACGAAATGCTGACAAAATGTCAAATCTGATACCCTCTTGTAAACGGGCGTATAAAACCCTTGAGAATTATCGTATCGATATAAAACTTCTTTCTAGCAAATCTAGATGTCTGAACAATGAATAAAATGTATGCTTTTTTGGGTGAAATGTGAAACATAATTCATCTATGCAACGTCAAAGTCGCGGGACCGCTGCGCACGGCTCAATCCCCTCCGCTACCTTAAACATAGAGATTTCTTGTAATGGAAACAACTAAGATAATTTTCGGCATATTTATGTCACACTTTGCGGAATTGTACCTTTGATAGGTCTCTACATATGTTATTCAAATGGTCACGCTGCATTGATTTTTGCATAGATTTTTTTAAAATAAGCAGATGCATGTCAGCTGAGCACAGGATCATCATGATCCTCTTGTTTTCTTCTTTCTTTCTTTATTGCTATATGAATACAGTACATTCCCATTGATTAGGCCTACTAGGTAAGTCAAAGGGGATTGCGATGGTAGTTCACCTATTTAGCTCAGCTGACTTGTCAGACAGCTGAGCTTTTATGAGGGTCTGTCGTCCGTCGTCCGTCCGTCGTCCACAATTCACATTTTCGACTTCTTCTCTAAAACCATTAGTAAGATCCACTTTTAACTTGATGGCAATATAATTTGGGTGGGACTCTATCAAGTTTCTTCAAATGGTCACGCTGCAGTGATTTTTGGACTTTTTATGATTTTTTTTGTTCTTTTCGGGGCAAATCTTAAAAAATCTTCTTCTCCAAAACCGCTCACCTGATCGCTTTGATATCACTTAGGAACACTTCTGGGGACCCCTGGTTCTTAATTTGTTCACCAAGTGGCGCTGTGACTTTTTTAGTAATTTTTTATGAATTTTTGTGTGTTATTGCTATTTTCGACTTCTTCGCCACAAGTGTCACTCAGATGAAGCTGAAACTTTGTGGATATGTTCCTTGTGGAAGGGTCAAACGAAGTTGTACACCAGATGGGAATGCTGCGGATTTCTGATGTTTAAAGATTTTTTTTTCAATTCGGGTACTTGTCAGTAAATGCACTTTCCTATTGATTACTATGTAAGTCAATGGGCATTCTAATGCTAATTTTCATTTTTGACTTCTTCGAAACCATCAGCCAGATTGACTTCAAAGTTGGTAGCAATGTACATTGGGTGGGTCTCTACCAAGTCTGTTCAATTGGTCACGCTCCAGTGATTTTTGGATTTTTATGATTTTTTGTTGTTGTTCTTTTTGGGGGCAAAAATCTTTAAAAATCTTCTCTGAAACCGCTCATCCGATTGCCTTGATATCACACAGGAACACCCCTGGGGACTCCTAGTTCTTAATTTGTCCACCAAGTAGCGCTGTAAATGTTTTCTAATTTTTTTATGATTTTTATGTGTTATTGCTATTTTCGACTTCTTCTCCAGAACCGTCACTCAAATGAAGGTGAAACTTAGTGGATATGTTCCTTGTGGAAGGGTCAGGCAAAGTTATTCACAAGGTGGGAATGCTGCGGTTTCCTGATTTTTAACGATTTTCAATTTGGGTACTTGTCGGTAAATGTACCTTTCCTATTTTTTACTATGCAAGTCAATGGGCATTCTAATGTTAATTCACATCACTCCCTGGGACTTCTATTTCTTAATTTGTTCACCAGGTGGCACTGTATTTTTTTCTACCTTTTTTATGAATTTTTGTGTGTTATAGCTATTTATGACTTCTTCTCCAGAACCGTCACTCGGATTAAGCTGAAAAATGGTGGATATGTTCCCTGTGGAAGGAACAAACAAAGTTTTTCACTATGTAGGAATGCTGTGGATTCCAGATTTTTAACGATTTTTTTTCAATTCGGGTACTTATTGGTCAATGCAGCTTTCCTATTGATTACTAGGGAAGTCAATGAGGATTCTAATGCTAATTCACATTTTTGACTTCTCCAAAGCCATCATCCAGACTAACTTCAAACTTGGTAGCAATGTACCTTGGGTGGGTTTCTACCAGGTTCGTTCAAATGGTCATGCTCCAGTGATTTTTGGAGTTTTATAATTTTTTTTTGTTCTTTTTTGGACAAATCTTAAAAAATCTTCTTCTCCAAAACTGCTTACCTAATTGCTTTGATATCACACAGGAAGACACCTAATGACTTCTTGTTCTTAATTTGTTCACTAGGTGGCCCTGCAATTTTTTTTCTACTTTTTTATGCTTTTCATTTTTGTGTTATGGCTATTATGGACTTCTTCGCCAGAACCTTCACTCAGAGTAAGCTTAAACATGGTGGATATGTTCCTTGTGGAAGGGTCAAACAATGTCGTTCACTATGTGGTAATGCTGCAGATTCCTGATGTTTAACGATTTTTTAAAATTCGGCTCCATTTTGGTAAATGCACCTTTCCTATTGATTACCATGTAAGTCAATTGATGGGCTTTCTAATGCTAATGTACATTTTCGACTTCTTCTCCAAAACCGCCATCCAGATGTACTTCAAACTTGGTGGGCATGTACCTTGGGTGGGTGTCTACCAGGTGTGTTCCAATGGTCATGTTCCAATGAATTTTGGATTTTTTTTTTGTGTATGTGTGATTTTGTTTCTCAAAAATCTTTACAAAAGTTTAAATACGAAAGTTGAACATGGTAATTTGTTGTAATGGTTATAACTTAAATAATTTTGGCTAGATTCACTTCAAACTTAGTGGGGATGTGCCTTGGGTAGACCTGTACCAAGTGTCTTCAAATGGTCAGGCTCTATTGATTTTTTTATTTTTTATGCATTTTTTTGTTCTTTTTTGGGGCAAACCTTAAAAACTCTTCTCCTCTAAAACTTCTCACCCAATAGGTTTGACATCGTTCATAGACACTCCCAGTGACACTTAGTTCTTAATTTATTCACCAGGTGGCGCTGCAATTTTTTTCTAACTTTTCAATGATTTTTTTTTTTGTATGATTTTGCTATTTTTTATACTTGTTCTCGGCAACGTCACTCAGATTAAGCTGAAAGGTGATGGAGGTATGTTCTTGCGGAAGGGTCAAACAAAGTTATTTACTAGGTGGCACTGCTTTGAATTTTTGAGGATTTTCAATTCGGGTACTTATCAGTCATTGCAGCTTTCCTGTTGATTGCTATGTAAGTCAATGGGCATTGTAATGCTGAATCACAGAACAACTGACACAAAATTTACTGTTCACTTGATAATTTGAGATCTGTTTTGAGTTAGTACCGTGATGCTGCACATGTTAATGTGTCTGTGTGAAGGTCATGCTTAGACAGTACATGAATGACCTTGACCTCGTTTCTGGGGTCAAAGTGCAACATACATGAAGTTTACTCTTCATTAAAACTTGAACACTACTTACACCTTGATGTTGCACATGTTAGTGTTCTTGTATAAAGCTCAGACTTACTCAGAACATAGGTGACCTTGATCCTTTCCCAAGTTCATAGAGTTGCAAGTGTGATGAATGTCAAGATCAGCTGAGCATGGGCTGTTCACACAGCGCTCTTGTTACATCTTCAAAACCATCAGCAACATACATTTCAAACTTGGTACGTATGTACATTTTAGTGTTCTATATTAAAATCCTAGCAATATCCTTATTGCGTTCTATATTAAAATCCCAGGAATATTTATACAACAAAGATGTTTAGATTTTTCATTTTTTTTTTGCCAGGGGATCATTTTTGGGGACATTATAGTACTGTCTTAAACCATTCATCACATTTCTTTTAAATTGAACAGGGACACTTCTCCGTATGAGTATAATGTTATTGCATCACATGGGTGACCTGGTGACCTTAACTTCATCCACTACGTCTCAAGTCTACTTGCATGCAGTTTATTTTTCACTTGCTAGATATTTTATGTTAACTTATTTTTATGTATTGTTGATTAAAAATTCTCTCAGATTTCTGAGTTACAACAGGTGCTTTTATTAGAAAATTCAACAGAGAAAGTGTGGGGGGGGGTCACAATACATCTATATCCATTTATACGCTCATAACTGACTGTACTCGTCAAGGTTTGGGGGTCATAAAAGCACGGAAGGGTTTTTCCAATTTTATAACTTCCCATCCTCCCACCCCACCCCCAAATGAAATTAATGGTCAGCCCCCACATACATTCATGTATGAGAAAGTAAAAGCTAGTAATTCTTGGATAATACCCGTTATTTTTGTTGTCCAATGCAGCGGAAAATTAAAATATTTTCAATTTAAGAGGGAAATAAAAAATAAAACATTTATATTATATATATATATATATATATATATATATATATATATATATATATATACATTGATCCAAGAAAGGACCAAAAATTTTGTATACACATTTTCATGACTAGAAGGGAAGAAAAAATCTTATTGGACAGGTTAGTGGCCTGTAATTCTTATTTTCTTCCTGGTCATTAAGGAAAAATGATAACAAAACATTCATGACCTCCGCTGCCCTGCTCTTGTTAGCGGAAGACGCGTAATTGAAAAAGACATATCTATAAAAAATATGTAGGGCCTATTTTTAGTTAAAACGAGTACGGGTGGGTAATTTGTAAAATATCGTAAAACATTATTTTCACACTACAGGACGAAGTCGTCTGTCATTAGAGGCAAAAATCACTAAAATCCACGGTTTCAAAATCTTAAAAGGTGCGGAAAATAGATAGGCCTACATCTTACATTATCTTATAAAGTCATACTTCGCGATTTCAACAAAATAATTATATTATTATAATCATAATTTAGACACTGTAAAAAAATCCAACAATGGGGAAATATATGATTGTAATCTTTACAAATATGAATGGAATCGTTAACCAATTTGATCATAATCATTAAAATTTACCAAGAGATGGCCGCAGCATAAGACAACGGGAACATTTTCGTGATAGGTGGGGTGGAGCGGGGGGGGGGGGGGGGACCAATTGATCCGAAAATAAAAGTTTTAACAAAATCCTAACAAACCTATCTTCCTCCTATCATATAATCAATGTCAAATTTAATCTTTAACTTCACATTTACTACATATCAGGGGATTATTTGGGATACTGATACGTTGACTCAAAAACTTTTTTGTGAATGTGCACAGAGAGTGACTCCCCTGTTGATCCATTCTGCAATCGAGGTGTGTCGCGGCTCGTTTCAAAGCAAAACGGACTTCACTTACAGTGCATGTGCTCAGTGACTGGATTTACAATAGGAATCGTTTTGAATGAGATCAGCATAATATTATTTTCATATTACATTAATGTATTGTGTGATCATGGAGAAGGAGTTAACCATCAACGTACCTGACATCTGGCAGAAATCCAACTTAATTGTGTAGGCCTCATTACCGGTTGGAAAGTTTATTTGATGGCTTTCATCATAGCTGCCAAAAAAATTGTCACTGTCGGGGAAGCAGAACTTTGGGAAATGTGGAGGAGTTCCCCGACAAGGGACTGGGAAGATCCTGATGCGAAATACCTCAGGGGCACTAAAATTTGTAACAGAGGGGGCAGGGCATTTGATCTTTTCGTTTGATGTACCAAGGCATTCTCAATTTCGCCGGCAATATGTAGAATGGTTTCCGGTCTGAACCGGTAGAACTGCCGGATGACCGCAGACCGTTGCATCTCCAGCGTGTTTGTCCTATCTAGGCCTACACGATCTACGAGTGGCCTTTCCACCATAAGGCCCAGCAGTCGATGCTGCTAGCGTCTGTGGAGTCCTAGCAGGTTACAGACTACAGTTGTGATTGGCTGGTTGCGCATCCCAACGGAGATAGTCCGTAATTGTGAAAATACTGTGTTTTCAGCATGCTGTAGCTTCTGTTTAAATAAAGTTAGCTAAGTCAGGTTTGCTGCATCGCAGAGTTGCTTCATTGGTGGTCATATAGGTGCACTGTCTTCCAGGCCAGGTGGGAACTTTATGGTGGGGAAGGACAATGATGTGACCCTGGCAAGAGCACAGTTCATACACCTGTATAAAGCTGACATCCAGGTGTTGTTTCGTATTTCAATTATCACAAATTAACGAGCTGGGAATTGTATGACAAAAATCCGTGCATATTTTTCCGACATTTTTATCTGTTAAATGCCGTTCACGGAATTTTAAAATACCAAAATGCTGATTTTTTAGACTGAAAAATGCTAATATGAAAAATAGAAGGATTTATAACTGTAGTCTGTGGCCTATTAGGGCTAACTCTGTATGTATTGGGACTCACATGGTCATGTTGTTATTCTATTATCGTCCATCAAGCAAGTTAAAAATGGGAAGTCAGCACTTTTTGACAGCTGCCGGGACAATTTTGAGTGATCCTAACAACTTTTACATGGATGGAGCATGCAAGATATGGTCCTGGGACTGTAGATCACAAGGCAAATGGTTCGGGCTATGGTATTGTGTACCTCAGGCCAGCTTATGAAAGGAGAAAAGAAGTTTTACACCCACAGATCGGCTGTGAATATCAAGTTTAACAGTCTTAATTTTCTAAAAATTCATGAAGTATCACATTTATGTCACAAATCATTGTGCATAGACATGTTGTACCTATCAGTGGAACCACACTGCATAAATAATAACAGGATTCAATGCAAGACATTTAACAAGTGCACAGGCTATGCCTCCTTTGCTGACTGCTTGGTAGATAGATAGCTTCCATAGCCCTTTGTATTTAGCGATACCTCACTTGTACCACACAGGTAATCATATGTGTGTATGAGAAATTATCAATGCTAATATGATATGAATAAATTATGCTAATCCCATTGATATGAAACTTAGTGACCCTCTGTTTCAAACTTTTAATTTTGTGGCATTGTCATTGTAGGCCTATAGCCTCCATTCATATGCAGAGCTGTTTATACAAAATCATGTCAAAGTGATTTTGGCCATACCAGAAAAAAATGCGCATTGTCTGTCAGTAGAGCTGTACAAATCTTAGGTAAAATGTAAATTTCTTTGTTTTTTGTTTTTGTTTTTGTTTCTCCCCCCACCCACCCACCCACCCCACCCCCTTTTATTTTTATTATTTTTTTTTTTTTGGTAGACAAAAGCTTGTCATACATGTGTGTCATTTGACTGGGGTAAATCATTTAAAATCAGGCATGCTGACTTTGTTGAGCTGTTGAGTTCATCAGCATGTTATTTTCACATAAATGAATCAATTTATATCCATGAATATGGATGACAGCACTTATGAACTGCAGATTTTATAACTTTTACCAAGCTAGTGTACATAGGTGGCAAAACATTTGAACTTCAACATACAACCACATATAATTATAAGAGTTTCAGAAAGTGAAACAAGGGGAAAAAAGTTAGCTTCCATTAAACACTTGCCTGAAAACACTTGCGCCTGATAATTGGATTGATAATTGGATGCTCATCAAATTTAAAATCAGAGCACTTGTGAATACAAATATGCATTTATAATATTGGAGTAACTGTACAAACTTTTGTCATTTTCTTTCTAATATGTGCACATACACCAGAAACCATGTCAATAAACCACAACTTGTACAGTCTACTGCAGAAAAAAAGGCATAGCACTATTGGTTTGTGGAAGCTGGATCACCCAACTGTCCTCCTAATGTTCAAACAAAGGGCGCGTTAAAATTCCATAATTTTAGTACCAAAAAACATAATTTGTTGAATACTGCGACTCTAATCTGTGACCAACTGGTCTTAAACTGTGCACTTTGATGGGCTTATAATGTTTAAACACTGAAACTGTTCCATTGTCTGCCGTAATTCAGATTATATCAGGAAAATACTGCCATAATGACTGGTATTAGATGCTGACTTGGTGTAACTGATACTCCCCCCATCCGCCATTAATGCCTCAGCAGTGATAGATGTCATATTTTTTGTAGATAAATGTTACGAATCTATCCATAAATAGTAAAAAATTCACCAATTTCACCTAAAAATTCATAAAATTTTAGCAATATATTCAAATTTGGGGTTAAAATTAAGGGGTGGGGCATTGTAATTTGATCTCTCATTGTAAGGGCAGGACATGCAGGCAAGTGATTATGGGTTTGCATCATAGCCCATTGTGTATCGTATTCATATTGGACAGAAAAGATTTGATTGGATGCAATTATATAATTTTCCTCAAAATTTTAATTAATTATTTTATGTGTCATAAAAACTGATTTTTCAGATTTTAAGGTTGCTTGCAAAAAAGTTGATATTTTCTTTAATATTGAAGTTTGGTAAAGTTAATGCAAATCCTTTGCAGGAAACAAGTTGTGGCGTCAGTTAAACAAGTTTTAAAAATTTTGATAAGTCTATTAGGTTACAGACTACAGTTGTGATTGGCTGGTTGCGCATCCCAACGGAGATAGTCCGTAATTGTGAAAATACTGTGTTTTCAGCATGCTGTAGCTTCTGTTTAAATAAAGTTAGCTAAGTCAGGTTTGCTGCATCGCAGAGTTGCTTCATTGGTGGTCATATAGGTGCACTGTCTTCCAGGCCAGGTGGGAACTTTATGGTGGGGAAGGACAATGATGTGACCCTGGCAAGAGCACAGTTCATACACCTGTATAAAGCTGACATCCAGGTGTTGTTTCGTATTTCAATTATCACAAATTAACGAGCTGGGAATTGTATGACAAAAATCCGTGCATATTTTTCCGACATTTTTATCTGTTAAATGCCGTTCACGGAATTTTAAAATACCAAAATGCTGATTTTTTAGACTGAAAAATGCTAATATGAAAAATAGAAGGATTTATAACTGTAGTCTGTGGCCAGCACGGCCGCTTTGTCTCCTCGAAATATGACTTTAGCAAGGTACCAAACGGACATGAAAATTGAACTCATGTAATTCGACTTAAGGTGGAATCGATATATTATTTCTTCTTGTATACCAACAAAACTGAACTTAATTTCAAATCTAAAAATAAGGTGTTCTTTTTGAACTTAAGTCCAAAATTATTTCTCTGTGAATACAGCCCCTGGGCTATAAAGTGGGTAATGGAAAAGTGTTGCCAAAAACAGCAAAAATTCTATCAATTTTGGACTTTCCTCTGCAAAAAAAAAAAAAAAAAAAAAAAAAATCACATTATTTTTTTTTGGGGGGGGGGGGGGCTAGGCTAGATATTACATGAGATTCTGTAAATATTTTGAGAAATCACTTAACCCTTGCCAAAATTGTTTTAAAAAAAGTCCATTTGGAATGATCAGTGCCAGTGTGCATTCTAAGAGCGGAAAGGTAAACTCACCAATGCACCAGTTCTTTTAGCCCCAGATTTTGAAAAGCCATTCAAGATTGCAGTAGATGTAAGTGTGGCTACAGGTAGTCCAGTGATAATTGATGGTTTGGAACACCCTGTGAGTTATTTTTCCAAGAAATTTAACATCCATCAAAGGAAATATTCCACCACCGAGAAAGAAGCATTTGCTTTATTGTTAGCACTTCAACATTTTTATATATATGTTACCTCGGGTCTATATCCAGTACTGGTCTACTCTGATGACAATCCTTTAAAGTTTTTGGATAAATTCAAAGACATAATCAGAGACTGTTGAGATGGAGTTTGTCTCTACAGAGATATAATCTGACAATTGAGCTTGTCCGCGACTGGGACAATGTGGCTGCTGATGCACTAAGTAGGGTGTAAATTGTATAAATATTACTCACCTGAATGCGTGCACTTTATAAGATGAATGCCAGTAATATTGTTGATATATCATGTCAAATTGAAGTATGTACAGAATTAATGGTTCAAATGATTCAACAGGAGATTAGTCCTATTGTGATGCAAAGGAGTTTGTATTGTTGACAGTAAAACTGTTCCTCAGTTTGATGAGACTTGTATAAGCAGTGCAACTATTTATATTAGAACCATATGTGTGTTTATTACAGTAAAACAGTTGATGATATGGTATAATTAATCTATGTGAATGGTAATGCTACTTCGTGAAAGGAGTAGACATTTCTTGTTGGAAATCACTGTGTATTGTAGGTTAGAATACCTAAGTAGTAATATTGGCAATTGGGAAGAAACATTTTCCTTATATGTCTAATTTTTCGTTCTCCAAAGAGGGGGATGTGTTATGAAAATGTGTATGGCTGTTTGTTTTCATTTGAAGAGGTCACTGTACTCATTCAGTGCGTGCTGGGTCATGGAGCTCAATGAATACTGTGCAGGGTCACTTCAGAGCCGCTGAGTTGGCCTGTTTGTGGTTGACTCACATGGAACTTGTAACATGTGGATTAAAATAGAATGCTGACCCACATTCATGTGAGGTGATGCAGGCAGATCTCAAATTGCACTGTGATGTGTGACTAATTGGAAAGCTCTGGAACAAAGTAAAGATTTATTTAGGTTTATATAAAGCAGATAATTTTCCGACTGAGAGGGAGAAGAGGAGAGAATTCTGAAGGATCTGACAGAAGCTGTGTGTTATCATCAAGCCATTGGGACTGTCAGCCATTGTTTACATTGTTCCTGTGGAGTGTGGACAGTGTCTGGAGTGGACTTGTATATTTGGTGCTACCCATTTACACTTTGTACCTGTGGAGTGTGTACATTATCTTTGAATGGACTGGTATATTGTATCACATTGGAACCAGATGGTACCTCTGTGAGATTGGATCAGCACTACATCTTTCAGTACCAATTTGGACCCAAACATTACCTCCGTTGGATTTGTACCACATCATTTGGCACCTGTCATAGGACTTGGAACTGTGGGACAGTACCTATGGATAATCTCAGTGATAAGGATTTACATAAGACTGTTTGACTATTGAAATATCACTTAAGAAAAGTCTACCTGCTTTGCACTGATTTTGGTTGTTTATATATTGTTTTTGTTAAAATTATATCATTGTTGTCATTTTTTGTTGAGTTCTGCTAATATTCAAAAGTTGCGCGTTGTAACAGCAAGAAAAATAAAAAATAAAAAAAAAATTAAAAAAAACCTCCAAAACAAAAAAACAAAAAACAAAAAACAAAAAACAAAAAAAAAAACAAACAAAAAACAAAAAAAAAACAAAACAAAACAAAAAAAAAAAAAAAAAAAAAACCACACACACAAAAAAAAAACAACAAAAAAAAACCTCATTGTTGTCATTTTTTGTTGAGTTCTGCTAATATTCAAAAGTTGCGCGTTGTAACAGCAAGAACAATGAAAATTTGTTGTCATTTGTTGTTGAGTTCTGCTAATATTCAAAAGTTGCGCGTTGTAACAGCAAGAACAATAAAAATTTGTTGTCATTTTTTGTTGAGTTCTGCTAATATTCAAAAGTTGCGTGTTGTAACAGCAAGAAAAATAAAAAAAATAAAAAAATAAAAAAACCACCAAAAAAAAAACAAAAAAAAAAAAAAAAAACAAACAAACAAAAAAAAAAAAAACAAAAAAAAAAACAAAACAAAACAAAAAACAAAGAGAGTGAGAGAGAGATTCAGGAAAAAAACAACTATGCTTAGGTGTATATAATACTACACGCTTGTGCACCCGCTTTATGGAAAAAATGTAATTTATCATGCATGAACATTTAAAGTAGACACAAGGAAAAAAAAGGATATTTCAAATAATTTTGGTATCCAAACAAAGCTGCATATTTCAGGATTCAGTCAACATAGTTTTCAATGCTGAGAAAGTGCAAGGCATGGAACTGAAAACGCACATCGATGAATAATTAACAGGCACTGCAAAAAGGCATGATACCAAAAACACTGATGTTCTGAACCAAGGCCTACCAAGTATTTAAGTAATCTACAACATCAATTGTGAACTTCTTATTTCTAGGTTCCATGGTGCGTAAACTGCTCATGTGTTGGGAGACATGCTGGGTCTCAGCTGCTGAGGCCATCTGGCATGAGTGGTAACTATTAATGTTAAAAGTGTCACTATATTATCCAAAGAACATGTCACAGACATTTATTCAAAATTGCTGCACATGCATTTTAAACAAGTTAATGTACATGTTTTTTAAACCAGCGGTTATATGTTAAAAGCTAGTTTTCATTCTAGGCCTGGGTGAAGGATAAGCTAAATGTATATATTGGTCAGCATATGTGTTGGGTTCCGAACTTTAAGGATGCCATACATGGCTCAGTTTAAATTAAACAACGGAACTCGCCTCATTTATCTGGCAAAGATCCCCCAGGGGAATATTTTGTGGAGAGACTTTTCAAATCTGTACTAACCTGTCACTCAAAGAAACGTTGCAATGCAAACAAATGCATAACAAAATTTGATATATGAACCTACTGGCTTAATGTATCACCATTATTGGCAAACTTTATATTCATTTATTTCTGCATATGTCAACATAGTGGTTTCCTTATCATTTGTGTATATTTTGTCAGTGGTATCGTGTGTGTGTGTATGTACAAATATAAAGTAATAGTAACAGTACAGAGTTTTGCCCTCATGATGCAGTTAACCCGCAATTACAATCAGCACTGATATTGCCTAAAGTTGTTCATAATGCATAATTCTTTTTATTGAGCCTGGCTACTTCCTTCTGGGGCTTAAACATCCACTTTTATATCAAGTTTGGGAGTGACTGTAAGAGTATTAAGCGGGGCAGGCACTTGCTTACTTGTGTGTATAAAGCAGCTGGTATTTTACCTGTAAAGAGAAGCAAATGGTGCATGAGCTACAGGCAAATTGTCACCCACACCATTGTTTCTTTATAGCAAAAAATGTGTTTTGGTACCAGCACAGTTGACTCCAGCATGTTTGTACATACTGTAAAATATAACTTTTTTTGGACCAGTACTATCTCCCAAAACTTTTGTGAGAAAAAGGACCCCCCCCCCCCCACTACAAAAAGTGAACAGTTTTTACCAGGAAAATCCAAAGCACTTTTGCACCAAGTGCATGGAGGTTTAGAAAAGAAGTGGCTATCTGGATTACTGTATTTGTAAAAGGATGAAACATGATAAGTCTACTCTTAATTTATGAAAAAAAAAAATTGGTTTGTACACAAACACACACACACACACACACACAAACATACATACATATACATATATATATATGTATATATATATATATATATATATATATATATATATATATATGTGTGTGTGTGTGTGTGTGTGTGTGTGCGTGTGTGTGTGTGTGTGTGTGTAATTCAAACAAATATGTCTCAAAAGACTTATTAAGGACAGGTAAGACACCAAAAATAAATCCCGCTTTAGTCAATCCTAGCTCAAACTGTATTTGCGTTAGGATAACATATCATATATGTGTGTAATCGTCATACTCCAAAGAATTTATAAGGCCCGTATTTGGGTGTCTGTGATGTTAATTGTTGAATAAACAATTGAAAGTTGACCGCAAAGCATCCGCCCCATAAATGTCGATATAAGTCACTAACTATTTGTGATAAAATCATAATTACACTTGCATCTGAATCCTGACATATTGGCAACAGCAAACTATCCTACGATTTTTTATGTTTGGTTTCATTTTTATGTTATCCATCCTCAAAGTTTGACGTTTCAATTTTCCCTTTGATTTTCAGGATGTTCATTTTCTTCATTTCATAGAAAAAGAACGAAGCAAAATTTAGAAAATCGCTGAACCGTCTTTACAGTTCAGACATTACAAAATCAAAAGCCGTTAACCGGATTAAATTTCGCCCAGCCGTTTTCTTGGAATAACCATTCTTAGGTGGGGTTCTCGTCCTATTATCCTTTCTGAGAAAACAAGCTTCAAAGCCCTTTGATGTTGATCATTTGCCTCTGAAACAATACCATTTGCTCAAGTTGAGCTGATATCTGTACAAAACTTAAAAAAAACATCGTCCCTTAACATTTGTGGAGGTTGTCAATCAATTTTTGGCCAATCACATGAATAAAAGAGCCTTTGAAGTACAGAAAGCATCATTCAGCGATCTGTCAAACGGCGACAGCGACAGTCTGGTTTCAAAGCGTGACGTCATGGAGGCGGCCCTTCGGGCCCCGTGACCACAAGCCTGGCAACGAAAGTTGTGTTGCCTTGCTTCGGTGGGCGGCCTACGGCCGCTCGTGGTCTGTGCACGGATAGCCGATTTGGTCTTCCGCCCCCTACCTCTTCATCCTGTTTTTAGGGACAGTATTTCATTGTATTTACTCCTATCTGTATACTTTATGTAGTTAGCTTGTTAGACTTGTCTGTACACTTTACTTAGTAAGCTTGTCATTATTTTGTAGCTATTTTGTCAATGAGTTTCATTTTTCTTTGCAATCTGAATTTATAACGTTATTTTGTGTGTGTTCTCTGTTGTTCACGTTTATGCTTATTTCGATGTGTTTATTTGTACTTTTATTTCCTCATCCCTGGGTTTCGATAAAATATCATCATCTACGTGGGTATTGTTGATTAAAGTGTCAGTTTCTTTCCCCGCCTGTCTTTGGTGTGCAGGACCATTGGGGTAACCCATCACGGCACGGCCTTTGAAGGGACATCGTCAGACGATTGCCGCTCCTTTTGAACATTTAAAGTCTCCCTTCGTTAGAACACAAAACAAGCAAGATAACAATAAAGTAAACCACTAAGGCTTTGATATGTTAGCATGTTTGCATCTTTTCCCTGCCCACAAACGTACTTTCGGTATGTCGCCTTTTTTCGCATTGCCGCCCTGATACCACTCTCCTTCTGCCATGGGCCGTTGCTACCTGCAGCCACGTGACAGGCTGTTAAGTAAGATTGACGGGTGGCATTGTTCCGTTTGGCCGCTGAAAACCAAAATAATGACACATGGACGTTCGGATGTCCACATGCTTGTGTGGCTTTTGACGTTTTTCTCACATTTCTACTGTAGTTAAAAGCTTGAACTTTTGACAACTAATAGAAAGGACATTCATCTTGTAAAAACCGTGAAAATCTCAAAATCGGCCATGCAAAGGTTTTTGCTGTCTTACCAGTCCTTAAGATGTTGTAAATATTCCACTTTGATTTATACCTGTATTTGCAGTTAACAAGCTTTTTTGTCTCCTCTTTTAGCTGTTATTGATTGCATCACCGAAGAACGAATGCTAAGTGATATTTGAAGCCAAATTTATATATTTAGTTTCATTCCACCAAACTTCAACAGAGGAGTATTTTGCAGCTAAATGACTCAAATGAAACCTGTAATTTACATGCGCTGGATAAAGCAGATCTACATGTGTCAAGTAACCTTTATTATACCTATTATTGAAAGTACTCGATTTCCTATTATCCACAGTTTCAGTTGCAAAAAATGCTTTGTGCAGCAAAAGTGTTTACCTGGCATTAACAGTGTGTTTGAATAATCAGGGTTTCACAACTTTTAAAAAATCACTTTTACGCAGGGGACGTAGATTTCCAAATCCACTTGTCCTAATATAACACCTATAAACATTTTTTCCTATCAATGCTAAGGCCTAGACAAAACATTTACCCTAAAGTGTATTTGCCGCTTATTCTCGCGTGCAAATTCGCTAAAAGTATGTCAAATTTTATAACGATTCTAGCTACGACTGTTATAACAGAGAAATTGGCAAAATATTAAAAATACAAATTGAAAAATAAGCTATTTGCATGGGGCAACTAACAATGAAAAATACAGTGCAATTTCTAGGACCATAGGAGTCTGTGTCCCGGATAAATTGAAATAAAAATTAAATTGTTGCATGGGCTTCAGGATCCTTTCTTGCTGCCTTTGATGCCGTGATGGGATGCACGTCGTTTGTGTACCTGCCATAAATGCTATCGGTACATCGTTGTAAACTTGCGTTCGCAGTATTGGCACGGTCCTGGGAATAAACGGTGCTGTTAAATCAAACGAAAATTTTAATATTTCAAATCAGAAATCGAGTGTGTGCACCGTCAATATCTTTGCTGCAACTGTATAAAAACGGCTGCTTTGGCCATGTGGTCTGATGCACAACACATCACCCGATTGGTCAATTAAGTCACATGCAAAAATGAAGAATCACGGAGGGAGTTGCATTGTTTTCATCATGGCTTCCGCCCAGTGAGGACGTGTGAACCTGCCGTAATTTACGGAGGGAACACACAAACGGGAAGCTTCGTTTATATTGTAGCATGCAAAAATAAAGATTCCAGTATTTATTGCAACAATTATTTGGAGTCACAGGTAAATACGCCAAGGAAGGGGATAGAGGTAACTGCCGAATGTGTGAAAGTTATTATGTAGGACTAGGAAACAGTCATCACATAAATAATGATAAAACATAAATCCCCGAAGCCTGTCTTAAATGGTACTTATTCATCCACTAGTGATGTCTGATAATTTCAATAAATTTTAATATCAGCGCATATATTGTGACATCCACCGTCTGTTTGCCAACAAACAGATCAGAGGCACCCAGATTATACTGAGTAAGAAAAGAAGTCTGACACCCTGTCCATATTTTTAGTAGCAAATGTGAACATGTTGGAATAAATTCCAGGCCATTTCCATTGCACAATATATGAGTATCAGTCATTGTGTATATTTGTTCCTTGTCAGCTCACCTTTTCAAAATCTTAAGAAGTCACACATAATTGATAAGTTGTTAAGTTGCGTGGCAGCGAAAAGATACGAACTTGGAGGCAAATAGGTTGATACTAAACCAGCTGCCGCAGAAAATTCGGTACCAACTTAAAAACTGAAGTCAACCAAATTAGATTTGATGATGATGATGATGATGATGATGATGATGATGATGATGATGATGATGATGATGCTGCTGCTGCTGCTGCTGCTGCTGCTGCTGCTGATGATGATGATGATGAAAAAGATCAACAAGAAAAAGGAGGAGAAGAAGAAGAAGAAGAAGAAGAAGAAGAAGAAGAAGAAGAAGAAGAAGAAGAAGAAGAAGAAGAAGAAGAAGAAGAAGAAGAAAGGGTTCCCGCACAAAACAGCTTTCGCAAGAGGTGAAGATTGTAAGAAACCACGAAAAGCAGGTACAGAATAAAGACCCTCCCTGACCCCGCCCCACCCCAGGCATTTAGATGTGTGTAGTTGTACATATATGGGGCATAAATGGACTTTGCACTTTGTGGCAGAGGTCTCCACAGATAGTTGAAAATTACGTTATATTTGACAAGCGGAATTCGATAACTAACTCACTGCATATTTTGCTTGAATTTACATACAGTACTACCATGTGGTTAATGATGCGGTCTAGATGAAGTTTTGCCAATGTTAATTGAAAGTAGAAAGTGTGACTATATCTCGGCATTTGAGGCACCCTTCCAGTGCTAGTAATACATATGGATAAAAAAGGTGAACGAACAACCGATTCGCATTTCCAACACAAGTTTATGCACTGTAGTGTTGGTCGAACATTCACAGGGCTCTCATCTATGAGTAGATGTTTTGGACGGTGAGATATACTGTACGTGTCATTGTGTGATTGAGAAGAACGTTATCCACCGATCTAGGTGCATGACTCTGTAACCGTCAAACCTGGCGTTGTGGGTGTGTGAAGATGTCCTGTTAACACATGTTATCTTCATCAAACAGATAAAGCTGCGTCAGTACGCGGTCTTTAATTAGGTAGGCTGCTACTACCTACACCTACATATGGTACTTTCAAAGGATCAAATAAAACGAGCTATTTTGTTGCAAGAAGTAAGCTGTACGTTTACTTACCCACAACAAATACAACGATATCGAACTACAATGTAAATTTGATCAAATAATTTGAGAAATTGCCACCCGATTAGTCAGGCTAATTGATAGTTTTGGGACCGGGTTAGCGGGTTGGACCCCACTATAATATCTGAATTATACATACCCAAGCTCAGTCATTCTGTTCACCTGAATCATTTCTTGCGTGGGTCGCAGCATCTGTTGCTGGCTTCATCGCTGACTTTTCCTTCCTAACTTTAGGTGTTTTGAGACTGATTGTGCTAGTTTAGCGATACAATTCCTGACGAACGGACTAAGATAAGATCACCAATGCAAAGACCAAGTTGCAAGTGCGGGTTCTGAACTCGCAAGAACTTCAAATACAATTTAGACAAAGGCTTTAATTATTCTGTTGAATTTAAATGTAATGAAAATTTGTGCGTGAATTATTATATCTGATTAGAACTATTGGTTTCTTCGGGTGCGAAACAATCGCTGCCACGTCGGTGATGGAAGACGGCGTAGAAACAGCAAAGCCTTTGAAGTAGGATTAGGACGTGCAGCCATGTCATGATCTCGGCTGACTGTACGGCCTGTCTTCAACACTTTTCTTTGGATTAAATGTTAAAAACTCAAGAAAGCATAAAGAAAAAAAGAAAGTATATGTAACAAGTGCGACCTAATGCTTAAATGTATGACCATATGGTTTTGGAACCACGGCGGTAATGCATCAGCGTCATCGCCAGAGGGGACACGGCGGTGGCCATTTTCAAACGAGCTGTTGCCACGGCTGGTCATGTGACCACTTTCTCAAGCCCATCCCCTTCATACTAACAACAAACACGGTCGGCGTGACTGTCAACACTCAGCAAGAAGCTCTACTAAATACCCCCGTTTTTGTCTGTTTAGCAGAAATTTGATTTTTACATGACAGATACATACGCTATTCATGCATACAAAGATCAAAAACATTTTTTTGGCCGAAATTTCGGGTGATTTGTATCTCGCTACCTGAACGACATAAAAGGCTTGTGCTCTGAACAGGTTATTTTTGTTTGTGTCCAAAGCGTTGACCAAAGATGATTATATTTTGGATAAAATTTTCTTGGAAGGCACATATTTTATACACAGAGAGCAGTGCAACACCAAGCAGTAAGCATATCATAATTTTATGCATTCTACGGAATTGAAATACAGATAAAAAGATTATAACTTATTCACAAAGAAAATAATATGACTTCCATTACCTGCTTTCAATGTTGTAAATGAAAATGTAAAGTAAATACAAATAAAAGAAAAACTCTTTATTTTGGCGTCAATGATAAATTTGGGGTTTTGAGTGGTAAGGCTCATATCGTTTGGGGATAAATAAAGTCTGTAGTTTATGGAGAGTATTTCAAATGTTGAGAGGATCTGTTAAAAAGTACAACTTGTCTGCCTGTGTCAAGTCAGAAATTTATTTTATTTCTTCACTGTGATATTGGAAGGTCTTTTGGTAATTCTTGAATGCCGTTTGCTGCAGTTTACTTTGATCTCATTGTTGAATTGAAATATAAGATAATGAGTAGTGTTTGGCTGAACAATGTGCTATCATTTACTGTTATACAATGCTAATGCAGCACCCTTGATGACATCTGACTATTCCGGAACCTTACGAGTACCATAAAATTCTTTGAGTGCTTTCCATTTCTCACAGCGCTACAGACAAAGCATGCATGCTGGAAAAATCATGGAGCAAAATCTGAGAACTGGGCATGCTTGGAGTGTCCTCACTTTTAGATTCACCACGAACAGCTTTGTATTTTTAATAGCTTTTTCTGTGGTATGCTCTTCTTTGTTCAAACATTCACGTAACTTAATGTCAAAATACTTGGATGTATTGAAAAATTCACTTTGTTACTTCTTTTCCCGACTGGGTGAATCATACAGCCATGATTATTTGTATTCATGGATTGTGCTTGCTGAAAACTTCAAATTCTACATTAGCTGCTGCTACTAAGCGCATTTAGACTACCGGCAAAAATGAAAATACAACGTACCGTGACTACTATTATAACCTTTCTTTAAACTAGACTCCGCATACATGTTTCACGTTATTCAGCCCTATCTTCAGGAAAAATACAAACAAACAAAAAACAAAAATCAAAAAAAAAAAAAAAAAAACAACAAAAAAAACAAAAAAAAAAACAACAACAAAAAAAAAAAAAAAAAACAAAAAAAAAAAAAAAAAAAAACCAACCAAAAAAAAAAAAAAAAAAAAAACCACCACCAACAACAACAACAACTAAAAAAAAAAAATAATAATAAAAAAATAAAATAAAAAAATAAATAAAATAAAACCCGAATGCAAAGAAAACAAGTAAGGTCAGTGATGCATGGAAATACCGCTGCGCTAATGACTAAATCCAGCTAGTCTGTAAACAAAGTGAGGCATTTATACATGTACACAAGGCTCCAGGACCACAAAATAGACAGTGTCATTACCATATTTAAATCATAGTCCTAATGAAAGAAATCCAAGTCAATACCGACCAAAGGCAATGTTCCTTGGTATGTATAGCTGAATCACGTATATTTATAGTTCTTCAGCTACTCTAATCACACAGGCATAATGTCAGAGGTTCTCTTCCCTGAAAGAAAGTTAAGGGTAATGAATTATGGAGGCGTCAACACAAATACTCCAATTTGGCGCAAGAGCTTCCTTGGTGATTATGAAAACACTGAAGGGCTCGACATGCTAAATGAACTAGTTGACAAAACTGTCATAGTGTGTCTTTATTTTATGTATATGTATGCATGGATGCTTGAATCATGTCTCATCAAAAGGACTTTCTTGATGATAAATACAAGCCAAAAGAGAGAGAAAAATGTGAAAAACCATTATAACCCACCCACCCCCCCCCCCAAAAAAAAACTTTTTTTCAATGATGTTTATCGAATGTACGAGACTTATTTCGAAAGAACATATCGTTTGATTTATCTAAATTTACTGACTGCTTATTGGCCGTGAACCAGTTAATCACAATATGCATTTACAGATTAATATCTTGTTCTAAATTGTTCAAGTTATTCCAAGTAAAAAGGAAGCTTGTGTCATCTGCAAAGAGTAAAGAAATGAATTCATGAGATAAAAAAAAAACAACGACATTTATACAGACAAGGAAAAGAAGTGGTCCAAGTATAGATCCTTCTGGCACTCCACAGGTCATTGTTAGATGCAACATTTTGAAAATTAACAAATTGCTGCCTATTAGTCATAAAACTTTTGAGCCAATCAAGAGCCACACCTCTAATACCATGGTGATACAATTTAGTAAAAAGAATAGCATGATCAACTGTAACAAAAGCCTTGCAAATATTGGAAATATGCTAACTGCTAACTCTTGTCTGTCCAAGGCCTCAAACACTTTATAAACCAAGTAACTTACAGCCATTTCGGTGTAGCATATATATATATTTTTTTTGCGAAAATCAAATTTGAAATTATAGAGAATATTATTAATTTTTAGAAATTCTATGAATTTATCATATATAAGTTTTTCTAAAATATTTGATAAAAATAGGTAAAACAGAGATAGGACGGTAATTGTTAAATTGTTCAGGATCACCTTTTCTGAAAAGAGGAATCATTTTAGCTAGCTTTAGCAAATCGGGAAAAATAACTGTCTGTAGTGACAGGTTTAATATGTAGGTAAACGGAATAAGAATACCATGTAAAATGTATTTAATGACTCTGGTATAATTTTCGTACGAGCCAGGAGTAGAAATACGCAGAGAATTAATTATAATTTTAATATCATCTTCAACGACAGGATGGAGGAACAGTTAATTGTGTAAGTTTCGTTTCAAAAATGAAGATGGATTTTAATTTGTGTTTGGTAGAGACTGATAAAAGAAAGAATGACTTAAATAAATTACATATCCCTTCCTTGTCAGTAATTATATTACCATTGCTTTTGGACGTATTATTAAATAAAGTCATTTTATTTTTGCCAATAACAATGTTTGTAACTTTCCGCAGTTTAGGTAAATTTATAGATTTAATCAAACCAATTGTTACCCACGGCTTGTTATATTTTCAGTTTGCTGTCACAAGTTTAGTTGGAATGCAGACACTTTATATATTTTTCAAATCATTCACGAAGGAAGTCATTGCTGTATGAGCATCATTAGACTGCAATTGTACTGCCACTCATATAGTCCAATTTTACTTTCAAATGCACTTAGAGTATTATTAATAGCTTGTTTGTACACGCTCACGGATATCTTACTTGGCCTCACAGTATGACTTAAGTGAAATACAGGCAGATGGTAAGATATATAAGTGCACAGTATACCATTTTGTGACTTAACTGACAAATCATGTATATTATTGGTAAAAAATATAACCATTTAAAGTTGCAGTGGTTTCAGTAATTATAGTAGGTCCATCAAAACATGGTAAGAAAGAATGACTTTAAATAATGACGATAAAATCGGAGGTTTCCAGTACGCGTTTCAGAATTTAAAAAGTCAACATTAAAGTCAATCATAATGTAACAATTTTCCTCACAAGTTTTAATAAAATTCATTAAATTGTCCAAGGAATCATTAAACATATGCATATTGGTACCAGGATGTTTATATATTACCCTTATAATATGAAGCATTGCAGGTAATATCATCGTTAGAATTGCAGGTAATTTCAACAAACATTGATTCCATGATATCATTAAAATGCTCAAATCATCTCGCCCCGCATATCGGAGGTTCTTTCCAGCAAAAAAACCTGGGACACCATCTCCGCTACGACCATTTCGAAATCTTTTCACATGATGATAAGATTTAAAGTTACATATATCACTGTTTGACTGTGTGAGACTCTCTGAAATACCAATAACTTGAAATTGATGTTTAAGAATATCTAAATACGATTGCAGTTGATGGTAATGTGCAGGTAGGCTGCGTTGTTCATATGAAACAAAGATAAATTCAGTGCATCACTAGCTTCAGTATTAACCATATCATTAAATGTATCCTCAGTGTAATACTGACTGTCATACACATTGTTAACTATATCAGGTTGATTGAAAAAAGTTAAAATCGGGATAACATTCATAAATATATCACTTTCAAAGGGGATATATATCTTATTATTCAAAGTAGCAAAATTTATATGTGTACCATTAAACCACAATTCAGACAAGCAGTTTATGAAGAGATCTTCATCATCAACAAGGTTAAAAGGAAGTACACTTTGTTGACAAGATGAACACAACCATGCATTACCTGTATGTCTTATTTCTGAGAGACATTTAATATGATAATGTTTCAAACAATACAGCATGGAAGTTGATTACGAATATGAATATTAACCTGTTTGTTACATATTCCACAATGGATCATAGAATTAATAGATAAAATTAATTGTATACATTTGCATGAAAACATGGAGCATTTAAGAGAGATGTTCTTAAATAATGCAGATTGCAATCTTTATACGAACAACGCAACAGAAACGCGATGGAAAGAATGTCTTTGATCATATATGTAGGTTTTGTATTGTAATATGCATGGTTAGCACATGTAAACATATAAGGATAATGTGGAACAAAAGGAAACTTTGTAAAGTCAAAGTGATTGAGAGTAAACGCAAACAAAAAGATGAGAAAAACAAGAAACATAACATGGTCATACATGGTGATTGAAGACTTAACTATACTTTGAGCAAGGATGGAAAACATACTACCACATACGAGTACCAGACCAGGGATATATGATTCCATATGTGCAATATGAAATTGCATTAAAGTAAAAGAATACAAACCGAGATACTTGCATATGCATGCAATAATTTGACTCGGTCATTAAATCATATACGCGAGCGGCCAGAGACCCATTTTGGAGGATTTAATAACACCACCGTACAGAAAGCTACAACATGATTTTTATTTATCTTTAGGGTCCCATCAAATTATATTGGCCTGTTGTCCTCAGTTACCTGCGTCTGGTTGCCATGGAAACGGCATCTTTAAAAATCACCCTTTTTTCGGCAAAATAGTTCATTTTAGTGCTTTTTAGCAAACCATCGTAGATATATATTTCTTTCACCAGAGCAAATATATATTAAATTAATTTTTACATTCTAAGATAATGCTTCTCTGCTCCTAAACAGGTAATAAATGCTACAATGTGAAACTTGAAATGTAAAAATCAGGCTTAATTATAGGTAAGACCATTTTACTTAAAGTCGTCAAAAATGTTGACAAGGCAACGAGTACCATGCGCTCTTCTTTCACCCCAGTATCTTATCATCATTTACACACAAAGCCTATCTTCCTGTTTTCTTATAACTTAAATTGCGGATTGTGATAGCATATGCCATACTATTTAGCACAGCAGACCAACAAGAGAATGAATGGACAGAACCAGCCGTCACCGAGAGAATAGATGGTGGCGTCTGCCACTCATCAATTACATGCTTTGGCATGCATATATGTGATCAATCATTTATATACCCTTGAGTGACCTTCCATTCTCATCCGCCCGGAAAGGGGGGGGGGCAAAATCTTTAAAATATCATTTTCTCTAAAATCGCTTAGCCGCTTGCTTTGAAATTGCGAGGGGACACCTCTGGGGATTCGTAAATCTGAATTTGTTCAGCGGGTGGCACTCCCTTTTTTCTTTTTTGCAATTTTGTGTTTTTTTCTGCTGTTTTCTACTTCTCCAGAAGTGTTCCTAAATTTGTTCTGAAACTTGGTGGAATTCTACCTCCTGGAAGGGAGAAGCAAAATTGTTGACTAGGTGGTGATGCTATTGACCTTTGACAAAATTTTCAATGTGAGTTTTCATAAGTTAATGCATGCATTACTGTTGGTCAGAGTCTAAGTCAATGGGAATTACAATGGTTGTTTACATTGTCGACTTCTTCGAAAACATCACTAGCTTTTAGATTTTTATAATATTTCCCCCCTTTTTACTGGCAAAATCATAAAATATTGTCCTTCTCTTTAAACTGCATGGCCAGTTGCCTCAAAATTGCGTTGAAACACTTCTGAGTTCCCCTAGACCATTATAGTACTTTCTATAACTTGAAGGTCAGCTGAGAACTTTTCAGCTCCTCTGACTTGTCAATCAGCTGAGTTTATAGGATGGTCCATCATCCATCCGTCCTTAATTCACATTTTCGACTTGTTAAAAATCGTACACTCCCAACATGGCGAGGAGGTACTTTTAACCGATTTCAACCACATTTATTTAAATGGTCGTGCTGCAGTGATATTTAGATTTTTTTAAAGGGATTTTGGGGTTCATGTTTTGAACAATTCTTTAAAAAATCATCTAATCTAAAGCTGCTTTGCCAATTGCTTCGACATTGCATAGGCACACTTTTGAGGACCCTTTTAATTAGTTGAACTAGTGGCATTGCGTTTTTATACTTATCTAAACGGATTTGTGTGTCGCTTTACTATTTCCGACTCCTTCAAAGTAGTCACCTAAATTGTTCTGAAGTTTACTGGAAATAAACTTTGTGGAAGGGTCAAACACAGTTGTTCACTAGGTGGTCATGTTCTTTTTTTTTCCTGATTTTGAACTTTTTTTAATATCGATACTTGTCAGTGTATTTATACATAGACATTCCTTTTGACTATTATGTCTGTCAATGGGAATTACGAAAGGAATTCATATTTTCGGCTTCTCCAAAACCTTCAGCTAGATTCACTTAAAACCTGGTGGGGGTATACCTTGGGAGGTTTCTTCCATGTTTGCCGAAATGATTACCCTTTAGTTATTTTTATCTTGTTTACATTTTTTGCTCCTTTTTGGCATCTTTTGTTTGACAGAAACCGCGTCACCAATTGCTTGCATGCTTCGAAGTTGCATAAGGGCACTCCGATGATCCATACACCTTTATTTACTTACCAGGTGATGCCACGATTCTGGTCCCTCTTCTTCTTTTTATTATTATTTTAAGCTCAGCTGACTTGTCAGTCAGTTGAGCATATCTACCGTCGTCCGTGCGTCGTCCGTCAACATTTCCATTTTCGACTTCTCCTAACATAAAACGTCAGCCAGATCCACTTCAAACTTAGTAGGGATGTGCCTTGGGTGGGTCTCTACCATGTTGTACGCTCCAGTGATTTTTTGTAAAATATTTTTTTATGATAATTATATTTGTTCTTTTTTGGGGGGGGGGGGGCGGGGAGGATCTTTAAAAATATTCTTCTCTAAAACCGCTCATCTAATTGCTCTAATATCACACAGGAACTCCTAGGGACTCCCAGGGACTCCTAGTTCCTAATTTGTTCCCCGGGTGGCGCTGTGATTTTTGGCGTGTTTTTGATATTTTTAACTTCTTGTCAAGACCTGTTTCTCGGATAAAGGTGAAACTTTGTGGACAAGTTACTTGTAGAATGGTCAAAATGTGTGTTCACAAGGTGGCACTGATGCGGATTTTAACGATTTTTTTTTCAATTCAGACACTTATCGGTAAATGCAGCTTTCCTTTTGATTACTACGTACCACTTTGTGGATATGTACCTTGTGGAAGGGTCAAACAAAGTTTTTAACTATATGGCACTGCTGTGGGTTCCTGATTTTTAGCGATTTTTTTTTCAATTCGGGTACTTGTCAATAAATGCACCTTTCCTATGTAAGTCAATGGGCATTCTAATGCTAATCTTTAATATCGACCTCTCCTCCGAAACCTTGATCCAGATTGACCTCAAATGTGGTGGCAATGTACATTGGGTGGGTGTCTACCAGGTTTGTTCATATGGTTGTGCTCCAGTGATTTTTGTATTTTTTTGTTTTTATAGATTTGTCTTTTTTTGGGGGGGGGGGGATCTTAAAAAAAATCTTCTCCAACACCACTCATCGGGTGGCGCTGCAATTATATTCTATTGTATGATTGTTTTGTCTGTGTTTTCGCTATTTTTGACTTCTCCACAACCATCACTCAGATTCAGCTGCAAATCGTAAAAAAATCTTCTCTAAAACTGCTCACCCGATTGCTTCGATTTCACACAGGGACACTCCTAGAGCCACATACTTCTTAATTTTGTTCAGTACCATCTGATATTGGGCATAATCGTAACAAAATCTTCTCTGAAACCACTTGGCGAATTGCTTAGAATTGGACTTTTCTGGGTGCCCCTAGAACCTCATTTATTTAGGAGGTAGGGCTCTGATTAAAAAAAAAAAAAAAAAAAAAAAAAAAAAAAAAAAAAAACTTTTCATAATGATTTTTTGTTGTTGTTGCTATTTTCGACATTTGCCCCAAACTGTCACTGAATTCAGATCAGGCTGAAACTTGGAAATGTTACTTGTGGTAGGGTCAAAAAAACCCTGTACACTAGGTGGCATTTAGCACTAGGGTTTGTTCATGAATGGTCAGCTGAGCACAGGACCATGTAAGTCCTCTTCCTTATGCTTTTTGTGTGTTTTTGCTATTTTTGACTTCCTCTCCAGACCCGCCACTCAGATTAGGCTGCAAATCTTATAAAATCTTCTCCAAAACCGCTCGCCCGCTTGTGTTGATATCACACGGTGACACTCCTAGAGACTCCATTTTAGATTCTCTAAAAACTCGTATGTACCTGTTCTTAATATCAACCAAATTTGGTCACTACATGATGAACTTGTCAGTTTAAAGATTTTGAACAAATTAACGAAATTATACAAAAATGGAAGGGGTGTGTAGTATAGTATCTGCTACTCTAGAAAAAAGTCATAATTTGGTCATGCAAAATGACAAAGATACAAAAAAAGAAAATGCAATTCTTCTAACTTTATTTGCGACTTTATGATACGCTCCACCAGATTTCAATACAGAAAAAAGAAAATTATTTCCAAATGTAAGATACGGTGACCAGCAAAGAGTATGAGGCACAACCTCAATCAGCAAATGGTATTCTGTGGGATGAAAACAAGTTGGCAAGGGCATCTACCGAGATTTTGCACGCTCAATATATTTAATTCCCCACCCAGCTGCAATACTTTCTCAAATGGTCATATGAACTTTCAGCGTCATGTTTTTCGGTGTGACTGTTAATTTTATATAAATGTGCTCCAACAGGAACCAACCATACGGGCTAGTATTTCTTTAATCAGATAGCATTTAAAGTATTCCCAATCACGTTTTAGCTCTGCTGACCTAGGGTCACAGAGCTAATAGCATCACTTATTTCCGTCCGTCCGTCCTTTCGTCCGTAACCTTTTTGGTTGTAAGCATGATACCGTCCACAGTTTTCAAGTTACCCCAATGTAACTTTCCGGACTAATAGGGTGTACGAAAATCTCGGTTCGTTTTAATATTTGTGGTGCCACTTTCAACATAATGCAATATAGGGGTCAAATTATGAAATCATGTGAACATTCTAACATCATTATATTTTTGCGCATTTTCAGCAAATTTAAGGATTGAGGAGAAGGTCAAAGTCTAAGTTGCTAATGATACTGGTGGAGCCATCCACAAGTTGACGGACATTATGAGCCAAAATGTGTTTTAAGCTGTATAATCCCATATTTGAAAAACTAATTAAATCATATTTGCCAAATTTACAGGATACACGGCGAAAGGTAGAATGTTATGTAATATCAGTGATCTTGAACCATTTTTGCGTGATCACAATGTCTGTAAATTTGTAAATGTGACTTTTTCATAGCAGCGTGTAGCCTGGACATCAATACCAAAGTGATTTGAGCCTCCATATCAAAATTGCACTTGATAGCATAATAAATACAACTGTACTCATTGACCTCCTTTTTTGGTCACTGTGACCCAGTAGTTATGACGTTTGGCGCTTGTCCAAAATTATTGTGTTTTTTATCATTATTTTTTTTTTTTGTCAATAAGTCAAAAAGTTATTGTCGAATTTGAACAAACACACTATATATGGAGAGCTGGAGGTGGCGCCCATATTGTGAACATACATTTCAAAATCCGAGTTGAAGGTCAAGGTCAATGACCATTTGGAATATTGGGGTCTTCTCTTGATTGAATGCTCTACACCTCACAATTTTTGAGATAGGCCAATGTAACGTTTAATAGCTAAAAAGTGTATAAAATTTGTGTCGACATCAATGTTGGTGGCGCCACCTATAGTATTATGCAAGATACAGGTCAAAATGTGAAAATTGTGTGACCGCAAAACCGTCCACAGTTTTCAAATTACTCCAATATAACTTGAAGGACTTCAGGTGTATGGAAATCTAAATTCCTTTCTATATTGGTTCGCCACCTGCAATATTATGCAATATAAGGGTCAAAATACGAAAATTTTGTGAACCCTCTAGCATTTCTAATTTTTGGCAGATCGTCACCAAATGTTGTGGAGTTCTTAGAGGTCAAAGTCTTAGGAGTTAATAATACTAGTAGCTCCACCTAATTGGACGTAAATTATGAACCAAAATGTGGTTTAGGATTTAAAATTTCATATCTTGAAAAGTAATTGGATTAGACTTGCAAAATTTATGAGATAAATATACAATGTCAAATGCTAAAATATTACATAGTATCAGTTACCGTGACATACATTTGTGAGGTCACCATGCGTATAAAACATGGAAAAGGTGCCCTTGTAATGGCAAAGTGTAGCTTGGACATCAATGGCAATGTCAGCTTAGCACAAGGTGTATGGGCCTGTTGTAATATATAATCTTGGTGACCTTGATCATTTGTTCCAAACTCATGAAGGACATAATGTTAAAGACTCACTCATTGTTGTCTTGGCACAGTATCCATCACAGGAATTGTGCAATGAAGCTATGATTACACGGGGGAACGAAGTGCGATCTGGTGGACACTTTATACACTCGATGTACATGAGATTTATATGTACAAAGGCTAATTGAAGACTGCCAACTTGGAAATGAAGAGGTGCAATACAGCCAATTTGCCAACAGAGCATTAGGACCATAAGTCTCTTGTTTATTAATGGTGTTGCAATCATAACAAACATGTCAAAATTTAGGGGCTGAATTCCAGGTATGAAGTTATCGTGATAACCATTCCCTGTGTTGCAAGAAAATACCAGATTTTCTAAGATGGACCCACCTTAAATGAAGTTACTGGCCAATTTTGATTCATTTATTTTATTTGATTATGTGTATTTTTTGTTTGTTTGTTTGTTTGTTTGTTTTTTTTTCAAATGTGATCGTATGACTTTTACATTTAAATTGGATAAAAAAACATCTTCCAAAGTAAATGATTTCGTACGTTATTTAGAAGGCCAGTTGCTTTTTAAAGCCATTTTAAAACAAGATTTCATAGAGATATGTCAATCTTATTCAATCTATATGTAAACGGTTAGAGTATATTACTCGCTATGCTCAGGTGAAATTGTTGCCTGTGGACACAAACCACGTTTAAATTATTGTCATTTCCACACTAATCCAGGCAGGAGAAATTAAAAAGACAAATGAACAAACGATTCAAAGAATACAGAGGGTAGATTGAAGGTCTGAGATGACATTGAGGTTTAGCAATCTTTCATCAAGGCTGATAAGAAAACATCAAGCAATTGCAATAAGCCTTTCCCTTTGCAGGTGGGGCCTGATAATGGAGATTGTTAGAATCGTGCATAAATATAAAAGCTGTGGTTATGTCCTACATTGTAACTGATTCTTTTTGTGCTCCTCCATCAAAGGTAAAATAGGGGGACATAGAATTAGTCAGGATATGGTGTAGGTTTTAATTTTGAAACAGTACGGGGCTCTTATGATGCAGCGTCACGCTTTTGTTTCATTTTTGTTTCTTTTTCTTTCTTTAACTTTTGTGTGTGCTTCTATCATAATTATTTGTGTTCTACTTTTTCATATACATATGGTATATCATATGGTTTCTAACAAATGAGAACATGTGAAAGGTATTAATAACAAAAGATCTTTACACTAAGCGATTAAATGCAAATGCATACACGGAAATAGTATATTTCCAGGATATTAGCTAGAGGACAGCTTCAATTAAAACGTACATTTATGCAGTTCCCTTCGATCGTTGAACAAGAATAATAATCAATGAAGTGCTTTCACAAAACAAACAAAAAAAATGCCATCGTCCTGTTTGTTGGTCCCAATAGACATATAAGCGATTTTTTTTTATTATGGTGTCCGTACACATGCAGGCCCCGCGTAGATTTAGTAGCAGTTTTGACCAGTTAATTTAGAAAGGCTATCGAACCCTATTCCACAATAAATACTACGTAGCGTGGGCCTCGGATATTTACTCATCAGTTGTACGAGCGAGGCACACTACTGCCAAATGAGTATTTATATTGTCAGGGTTGTCCTTATGTTCAAAATCTGTTGTAATAGCCTTATGCAAACGAAACATAAATGCCACTCTTTCTCGGAGAAACTCAAATCATATTTTGAAAAGTTGGGTAAAACATACTTCTGTGAATATGCATTGACATGCACTTCAAAATATTTGAAAAACGGCATGGAACCTTGAGATGTATGTATGTATGTATGTATGTTTGTATGTATGTATGCATGTGTGTATGTATGTATGTATGTATGTATGTGTATGTATGTATGTGTGTATGTATGTGCGTGTATGTAATACTATGTATCTGAGTGTGTGTGTATGTATGTATGTATGTATGTATGTATGTATGTATGTATGTATGCATATAATGTATGTATTTATGTATGTGTTAGATATTTTTATGCCTGATCATATAGTGCGTTTGAGTACCAAACTGAGAGAATTAGAAAATGGTGTCCAAAACATAAGTGAGGAAGTTGTAACAAAAGTGACTTCCTAACAGAGAGACGCTGGAAAAATAACCATCTTTATGGACATGGACAAACGAAATCAATGGCTGAATAGGGCCAAAAACCTACAAGGTCATCGTGATAGAATATCAATCACCCCGGATCTGCCGCCCGTGATAAGACATGTGAAAAAAGAACTCATTGACGAAAGACAAAAAAACCCCTGCCAACCGGTACAAGGTCAAGCCTAAACTATTTGAAGTTGCCTTATCTCCAATTATCTACTCATGGACGCAACCCCAGCTACTATAAAGTCACCAAGGACGAAATTGCGACACAATTGATCAGCTGTGACCTGAACACTGCCTTTATATATGAATAATAAACAATCCATTGAGCTTTTTTGATACTTGATTAAACTTCAATTACAAAAGTCCACTCCTTAATTAAGTACCGACGGACACTGTTTCATACTACACATACTTACAGGCAGGCTTGCCTGTGCATATAATCGACAGACATTTAACTATATGATATGTTTGTACATTGTCAATTCTTATTTCCATCTGATAAACCTCCGTGCGATGTATATTTTCACCCATCTTCCAACTTTAATAGTATAACTTGTATCTATGTAATATCTGATGCCAAGTCCTACATGGCCCAGAAATTTTGTTTGATGCTGGTTCATCTGCAAAGTCGTTGACGTGCATCTTGGTTTCTATTATCGGCTTGGATCACCTTGAAATATTATTATGCGTGCTTTACTACGATTCCGAAAGCTTGCGATGCGAAATGTTTTCATAATATTAATACATGCGTCACTGCATGTCAAAAGGACCCATCTCTCTTCCTGTTGGATGATAAATTCCATGATTTCTCCATGTGTTGAAAAGTTAAGCAATGATGTTGCCTAACACCTAATGCACAGTACTATTACTTTACAGGTATCATTGTCTATACCATCTTCATATGTGTGTAACTTGAATCACATCATGATTGATATGACTATTCATTTAAATGCCATTGCTGGTAATATTGTTGTTTTCATTAATCATTCAAATATTCTGCTGGTAAATATATGGCATTATTACTGTACCAGTTTGGTCTTCAAGTGAGTCTTAGCAATGATGTTTTAATCAACACCCAATTGACATTAATGAAACTGCATAGGTACTTTCTCTATTTGCCTATTTGCCTACACTACATCTTGTAGAACTTTACGTACGTCATGATTACCTTTATCATCAATGTAAATGCTGTTTTTGGTAACCTTAATGGCATTATGACGCACGGTACGAAATGGTCAGTTTGCCGTGTTCTTGACACTCCAACACTGAAGTAATAACGAATTTACCATCTTACTAATCTAATATTGCCTTTCATTTTCTTGTACAATTGTCCATCATAAAGTGCACACACACACACACACACACACACACACACACACACACACACATGTATGTATGTATGTATGTTTGTATGTATGTATGTATGTATGTATGTATGTATGTATGTATGTATGTATGTATGTATGTATGTATGTGTGTGTGTGTGTGTGTGTGTGTGTGTGTGTGTGCGTTTGTAAACAGGACGTTCAGTATACAACAAGACCTTATCATCTCCCTTCAAATAAGAAATAGAAACTCATGTTTTTTCCTATCCAATAAATGCTCCATGGTTACCGCTCTGGTGCTCTAAACACGAGCTTCGATGCTACTTTTCTTATTTTTGTTCTTTACTCAATGTTTGCAATTTTTCACTTTTGCAAAGACTCCTACGACCTAACGTGTACATATCTGAGCTCCTTCAACTTCGATGTATTTTATTATGCTGTGTAATCAATGTGTATTGGGTAATATGATTATATTTCCCAAATATCTCTATTTAATGCCTAATCGACGAGCAGTTCAAACTTAGCAAATGATATGTATTCAATTTTGGTGGTGTAATTAGAAATAGCCTATATCACCTACTGCAAAACGTTGACGACCTGGAAAACGCAATTTCTATTGTTTCTGATTTTCCCTACATGATCGAAACTAACAATTTATCTGAATACCTAAAACCCAATGCCCATGCCTTTTTCTATATTTAGCTTAAAAATGCAGTCTTAATGCTAAGTTTGATAAATTGAAAATCCTTATTGATGACCTGGCCAACGAAAATTTGAATTTAGTGCTATATGCCTAAAGGAAACATGGGTAGAGGGAGCTGATCCTGATGTTTCTGTCTACAGTCTATATAATTATATTTGTACACCCCTTAGAGCCACATGTAGCTCTCATGGAGGTTGATTAATTTACTGCATAAACACTTTCAATTTGCAATCAGAGACTTTTACTCGCCTTACAATCTATGGGAAGGTCAGTTTCATGATATCTTTGGTAATGGACTAAATCAAAATGTAACTCTTTGTAACATATACAGGTTACTCCAGGATCGAAACATTGATATTGACATGTTCATGGATGATCTAGTACATACCATTGTAAATATATCTCGTGGGCAATCAGATAAATTTTTGTTGCAGTTTTTAACTTTGATTTACTCAAAACTGATGCAAGGGAAAAGTATTCCGAATTTCTCGACCTGATGATTAACTCCGGTTTGCCACCCAAAATAACTCTACCTACTCGCTTCTCCGAAAAATAAAATGCATCTTTAATCGACAATATTTTCTGCAGCTTAAAACATTCAAGAAAAACATGCTTGTCAGGAATTATTTTCACTCTCCACACCATCTTCCATACTTTACATGCCTCGACCAAAACTTAAGTCCAAAAGCCCGTCCCAAATTTATTAAGGTTGTAATAAATCAGACGTCAATTCAAAACTTCGTAAATGGCCTAACCAATACCAATATCCTCAAATTTCTTCACCAGGACGTAAATATCAATCCAAATGTCAATTATGATAAACTTTTAAACATAATCCCTGATGCTAAAGGGAAGCATCTGCATAATAAAACAGTTTAATTCAACAAATATAATCATAAGCGCTCCCCATGGATAACTAACGGTATCTTACGATCCATACAATTTCAGGATAAATTATACAAACAACTTAAATGTAAAAAGCAAGAAACTGAGCAATACATGAAGCGGAAACATAATCTCAAAGTTTACAATCAGATTCTAAATAGAAATATTCAAAGGGTAAAGCAAGATTATTTTCAAAATCAGTTTCAAAAATAAAAAAAAAAAATGAAAAGAAAGCATGGGATGTTATTATATCAATTCTTAAAAATACCACGAAAAAAGAATTTCTTATTTTTTTTTTCAAAATTAATAATGTAAATGTGACGAACAAAAGGGAAATTTGCGGAACGTTTTAATACATTCTTTACAAACATGGGACCTGCCCTGGCGGCAAACATCAAGTCAACATCTGTGCCAAATTTTAGTGCATACCTCAAAAATGATTCGAGGCATACATTTTCTTTCAAACAAGTTTCAGCAGACCATATCTCTGAAATTATCCTCAATTTTAAATCCAAATCCAGCACAGGGCACGATGATATTTCCATTAAACTCCTCAAAATGATAGTGCTCTTAATTGCCGAACCTGTTGCCTTAATAATCAACCGATAGCTAAATACTGGGATTTTCCCCAATTATCTAAAAATTTGCAAAGGTGTTTCCAATATTAAAAAAGGATGATGATACTATGTTGAATAACTACAGACCGACTTCTCTGCTCCCTGCATAGTAAAAAAAACATGAAAAGGTTGTCTACTTTCAACTTTATTCTTATTTCTTGTCACGTAATTCTTTATATAAAAGGCAGCATGATTTCAGACAATTATACACTCAACTGAAACGACCACCCTCGAATTTATTGATAAAATCCAACAATTTTTGGATACAGGGGAATTACCTATCGCTATACATCTTAATTTGTCGAATGTTTTCGACACTCTTGAACACAATATTTTACTTCATAAATTGAACTACTATGGAGTCGATGGTACTTCATTAAATTGTTTCAAAGTTACCTTCGAAATAGATCTCAGTATGTCCAGTTGGATGATGTTTCCTCAAATCTATTACCAATTAGTACGGGTGTGCCTGAGAGGTCCATTCTAGGTCCCCTTCTTTTTATAACATATATATAAATGATATGCCTTGGGCATCATCAAATTTCAATTCAATTCTGTACGCGGATGACACAACCCTTCTAAAATTATCTTTCTTCCTTCAATTTATGTGGTAAGGACTCTAACATCGAGCTGATGGACAATAATATAAACTCTGAACTAACTAAAATACAAAATTGGTTGATAACTAACAAGCTCTCTCTCTCTCTCTCTCTCTCTCTCTCTCTCTCTCTCTCTCTCTCTCTCTCTCTGTCTGTCTGTCTCTCTCTCTCTCTCTCTCTATCTATCTATCTATCTATCTCTCGATCGATCGATCGATCGAAACATATGTAAAACTAAATATATGATATTCCATTTTCCAAAACGTAAACTAAACTTGAATCTAAAATTAATAATTGCAGACGTAAATATTGAACAAACAAACGAATTTGATTTTTGAGGTCTAAGAATCCAAGATAATCTGAATTGGAATGGCCATTTAGCAAAAATTGCTGACACTCTCCAAGATAATAGGTGTACTAAAAGGACTTCAACAATTTATACGCAGTTACGCACTTTTACTTATCTATAATTCACTTTTTTTGCCCCATTTGCACTATGGCATTCTTGCATTGGGTTTTTCCTGCAATTGTATAGTCAATCTGCAAAAGAAAGTAATTCGCCTAAATGCTTTTCCAATTTCAATGCCCATACCGAGCCTCTCCTTAAGCAACTAAACACCATCAAGGTCAAAGACCTTTTCACCCACAAGGCAATAAATTTTTATTATAAATACTGCAAAAATTAACTTCCAGGACATTTCTCTAATATATTTCCACAATACATGTAACACATTGATACCGCACCCAAAGCCGTGACGCCCCACGTTGCGCCATATCCGAACATCCGTCAGCCCAAAATTGTGTTTGCTTCTCCATACCTAAATTAGTTAATGCAACCATTAACAACATTAACGACAAACTTCATACACATTCATATAAAAATATACCAAATAATATTCTCACTTGATTTGCAAATAAGCTCAACTTCATTTGAATTGACTCTTTGATTTATGTTTTAGATCCACTGAGTATAGAAGATAGTATTCCACCATCCGTACTTCCGTCCGTCCATAGTTATCATTTCTTAAACACCATTTGCCAAAACCACTTCAAGGGAGGTCGGGATCCATCGTGAGTTAATCTCTACAAAGGGTGCTGAAATGATCACGCTGCATAGATATGTTATTAAATATATTTTCCCGAATGTTAAAAAATCTTCTTTGAATCACAAAAGTAAAATGGCCTTAAAATTCCGCAAAAGCTTTTTTGGGGATTTATAGAGCTTAATCTGTTCAGCAGGTGGCGCTATGATTTCTGCAGACTATACGTTGAACTTAAAATTAGCTTTGTATGTACCTGGACTCCATTTTCACTAAGTTTGCCCAGAGTGTCGCTCTGCCGGCATTTCATTATGTTTAGAAAATTATTAAGTAGGAATTTATCGGATAGGGTACCTTTTAAATGTTAGCAACGTTAGTATATGGATAAGAATATGTTTTCATATTACCTTATAGCTCGGCAATTGTGGACCCTAACACCATGGCTACTGTCAAACAATAATAATAGGCAAGTGCCTTTTGGTGGTTTGGATTTTGATCTAAATAAACTGTAGAATGTCAAAAGTAACCCATTGTCTTATATATTGGCATGGCAGAAGCGTGCAAGTGAAAACGCTTATATCGCAATCTGAAACGACATTTCAGTCTCTGTATCCAAAGGCCAACTGAACATACTACTGTTACAGCCCTCTTGTTTCTCTGTTTTCTGCATATACAAGCATAATATGCGTGTCAAGGAATAGATACAAGCTTAACCTGGACCCCCTTCCCTTTTACCCGACCTGGCCTTTCATGTACTAGGAATATGGAGCTACCCTTCCTCTAAAGCAGTATTCCCATCATGTTATTCGTATAAACCTAAGACAACAGTATGAACAGATGTCTGTGTTTAAATAGTTTTCAATAGATCACAGGGCATGCAAAAACCTTCATCTTGTGTGTATGTTTGTTTGTTTGCTTGTGTTTGTGTGTGCGTTAGTAAAACGACCTACTGCACTGGTTTATAGAATGCGCTTCAATAAGTTTAAGCTCTTATGGGAGTCTTACTGTTTTGCATGTTAACGTCAATATGGATACATTTTGCAGATTTTTCGTTAGTGACTCCCCCAAAGAGATTAAGCTATTCTGGTCAATTAAATTATTAACAAGGTAAATAATTGCATATTTGCCAGTCGAGAAATATTATTATCAATATCTAGACAACGGTTTAGTGCTCAAGGGAAGTTTTCCGTCAGTGTTGGTAATTGCTTCAAGATTTTCACACTGTAAAGCACTCTTCTTGCTCATTTTTTGTGTGCTATAATTATCAAATGTTTATTTACCTACCTGTCGTTTGTAATTTCCACATATTAAAGGATTCAGTTATACTGTACTGATTGTGAAGGTGCGCCATCTGTTTGGGTTTTATTTGATGACATGTTAACATGGTATTAACTTGTCAATATTATGCGTATGCTATGTATATATTTTGGGTTTGTAAGAGTCAAACGTTAAAGTACACATATAGATTATCTCAGAGTAAATACGTGTCAAGTGCAAGATATTTTAGTGCCTGATGTGATAGGGTTTATTGAGGAGGTACATACGAGTTGAATGTAGAGATAAAACAAGTAAAAATTAAAAAAAAAAAATAATGATAATAGGTGCGACCTAGTTGACATTGAGATGAGCCAAGTGTCAACGTCACCTTTGAGATTATGCTTCTGATAAATCGTGCAAGTCATACAGGAAATTGTCACTTATCGCATCAAAAGAGCCGATCAAGCAGTGCAGACCATGTTGACAAATGACAACTATGTTTCTTCATTTGTGTTGACATTCAAGGGTATGTAACAATTTCAAACTTTTATCTGCCAAACCCCAAAATCTGCATTTGGCTCACCGTAAAAATTCTAATGTATATTTCTCCAGAATAAATACTTTAGGAAATCTTTGAAATAGTAACTTTATTGCCCTCTAAAGTTTTGGCTAGTTGAGATTAGTCGATACTAGAGTTGTGAGGAATTGCTGACTCAGCTTTATACCATAAACCGTTAGGAATCAATTAGAATCTACAGAGAAAAATATTTAGAGTTCATGTCCTCATCTTGCGATAAAACATTGTCGGCAAACAATTTATCATTATTAACCTGCAGAAAGAAAATTGTTTGCCAAACTTACCTTCTGACTCTAGACAAATTCGTAGTTACACTGTGTCGGGCCAGATACAAATAAAGACCCTTTTGTAAGGATGGCAAAAGGAAAGGTTGCATGCCGACATGAAATAATTAACGCCAAATGATCACTGACATCGTTTTATATTTTAATGTTTTTGTATGCGTAAGTCAGTAACGTATGGTAACTATGATACCAACTTTAAACAAACGATAATTCAAACGTTTCTGTTTATACTGGTTGCTCTCAAATGATCGGCGTGCTGGCGAAAATTGAGTTTCCCCACAGTGATTATAAAATGTAGTCGTCCCCTTTGAGCGTTGGCCCGAGAAAAGGTACTTTCTCCGTTTGTTCAATATTGTCGCCCTATGGCGTATTTGATTGATAAGGATAACAGCCCATCAATCACTCAAGGCAGAGTGCATGCAGCAGGGTGAAAAACAAAAACAAAACAAAACACAAATCATTTATTGAAATACATATATACATTTAACGAAGGCAGGAGACAGTAGGGTGACAAAATCCACACAGGAAATGTTACCTTGTATACATACATACATACATACATACATACATACATACATACATACATATATATATATATATATATATATATATATATATATATATATATATATATATATATATATACATACATATATATTCTTCTATTTTTTGTTCAACACCTTACCCCCTCCAAAAAAAAGGAATAAAAGGAAAAAAGAAAGAAAAATAGGGTTAAATGACCTGAACACATTTCAGAAGCCCATACGTTATACAACAAAGCTTGTGGTGTACGAAATAGTAGCCAAATGGTACATAAATTAATCCCAAAACAGGCTAGCTTGGAAATGCTAGTCAACGTCCGACTGTTCGATGTGTTTATTGCATTCAATATTTGGACTTGACGGTCGGTGCATTTCATTTTGTTTTAGCTGGACCTTATTTCTGAATTTGTTGTGGGCGAACACATAATCCGATGCTCAAAATTTGTGCTACTTAACGGTGGTACCTTTTAACTTCACTACAACGAAAAAAAAAGTCACTGTAGCACCATGGTAATTTTCATGCACCTTTTGTCAGCTGTGTTGAAAATGTGAAATCTCCACTATTTGTAATCTGGCAGGTCACATGTTTTGCTAAACAACAGTTAAAAGTCCATACATAAACAAATACAAGTGAGCATCGCCTGATCATGTTTTCTTCGGCTACAGATCCCGTTTGTTTCCTGGGAAATCTTGAATATATATATATATATATAAGTGAGTGACATATGATCACTAGTCGTTAATATTTTTTTTAATGTAAATATCTGTAATCCCAAACTATTTTGTAGATACACATTTGTTGATATGTGAAACTCTGGCATCATAACTACTGAGGTAAGAGGTACTGTAATCATACCATATTAAACCTTATTTTTATCTACTGCTGCTCCAACATTCAGTCACATGCTGAACAAGTGTAGATTTAAGTTTATGTCCTGACAGAGCTGGGTCTTTAAATTGTTTGAACTAACCGAATATACATTGACTAGAGCTACTGGAATATATTTTTTTCTGCAGGCTAAGGACAATTCTCGCACGTATAAGGGCTCCAAGTCGTATAATCTCAGTGAACAGACATTTCAAGAAAATGTAATATCTTAAAGAAAAGAAGTAAATATATTTAACAATTTAATGGTACATACAGCCTCCCTATTGACTGCCTAGAAAATGAAATCCATTGTACGGCAATACTATCTGTGAGCACCGAGAGCTCGGTAACTTCGTCAGTGGATCTGAATATAACACGGAGTCAATATTCTTATTGGGCCAGACAAATGTTAATTGTTTTATTTTATTTTTTATTTTTTTTTATTTTTGAAAATTCAATACTACATAACTCAATTGTTTCACACACAGTTGGGAAAGAGGGCTTTGCCCTATTTGAATCCCTCTTGTAGGAAGCACGAAGCGCACAGGACAAACGAGACACACAAAACAAGTCAGTAACACGTAGACATGGACAAGACCGATAGTGGGGCATAACTAGGGAAATTGGTGCAGAAAGGTATGTTAAGGATGGTCGTAGAATCCATTAAAATCTATACCGTAGATTAAAATGTCTAACTAGCCAATCCAGCAGACTTGAAACGCTCAGTAGCAGAAATGTATTCATGGCCAGCTGAAAAAATGTCACCATTTATTTGTAAGGAACATTCAGCAGAACCATAAAGCATAGTTTGAAGGGTGAATGGAGCAAGGTGAACAATTTTGGTATGTAATCTTATTCGTGATTGACTATATTTTGGACGACAGAAAAAGTAGTGAAATGTATCCTCAATGGGGGAGCCGCAAGAGCAGGAAACTGAATCTTTCACCCCGATTTTGAATAAATGCGCATTAAGAGGACTGACACCCAAACGGAGGTGGGTATAGTGAATAACTAGGGAAATTGCGTTTATCGCCAAGTTTAAACCAAACACAATTTATTTTAAAAACAGAAAATCCATTTTTCTGTTTTTTGGGAGAATTTAAGGAAATTGAGAACCTGTTGCTGCGAATTCAGGATTCTGATACCTGGTAGGTCTACAAATCTACATTTTGTATGAGTGGAAACACTCATTCTGTACAAAACCTTGGCAAAAGGTCCCAACTGAGTGGATCCACTCACTTTGGACCTGCTGCACAATGCCATCGATGAGTGGGAACACTCATTCGGTACAAGATATCCCAAATGAGGCCCAAATGAGGGGAACCACTCACTCAGACTAGCCGCATCAAGGCTTTGGTGAGTGGAAACACTCGGCTACCCTGCACAAGAAATTCGAAGGGGGGCCCACACGAGGGAAAACACTCACCTTGGCCTTGTGTGCCTGCATGAAAGCTTAAGGTGACCGGTAAGTGGAAACACTCAGTTGATCCCGAATCATGTCAAAAGGAGGAAAAACACTCACTTGAAAGACCAGAGCTGTTTGCTTTTATTCTTATTAGAGTGAAGCCACTCACCCTTTTCAACATGCAATGAAAAATTGAAATGTATAAAAATGATATTCTATTTTTTTAATGTAGAACATTTGACTGGTTACCTCGCATACAAAAACAGAGTTCGTATTTTGAGCCCTGGATTTTGAGGTTTCAGGGGCGGTTGATGTAAGTAGCGTATCAGTTGAGGAGTGTGGAGTCTGGGATCAGGTAAAAACTTTTAAAATATTCATGCCAAAAGATTGCCAGTTCATCAAACCATGGCGCTGGAAGGGAGGAGGGTGACCTATTTGGCCCTTAGTCATCTTCCGCGTCCTGTTAACGTTCATTCATTAGAACCCATGACAAAATGCGTAAACATTTGTGCCAAAGCTGTATACTTTCATGAGTGAAGTTTTACTTGCTGACATGGACCGACACAAGGATAACTACATGCCATATATTTCTTCCGTGCGATACACCCAGCCGTGTTTCGGGAACCTCGGCACAGGGCAAACTATAGACTTTTGATCTTATAGAAATGCCCTGTTCTCCTGGTATTTAAAGCATGTTTTTCAGTTTAATTGCCCTAAATTGGCTAAAACCCATCAGATTCTTTCCATTCAAAAACTGTTGGATAGCCCTTGGTGCAAGACGAGAATACATGAAAGCATTTAATTTACTACGCATAGTCTGTGGTCTAAGAAAGTGCCATTAAAAAGTTCGGCAAGTGCATATATGTAGTGGTGTCTGTCAAATACGATTGCACAGGACCAGCATTACTGTATTTTCCATTCAAGACAACAGTCCATTTTGGTTCCAATTTGGCACCCCTACTTAGGTTTTTATACAGCTTATTATGTATGATACATGACGTCATTATCGCTGCACACTTCATGAGGTTTCTTTTACCCATGCCCCATAATACCAAAAAAAAAAAAATGACTATCTGTCATTTCGATCATTATTTTTTTTCACGAAAGCTACATAACAGATATTAAAGTGGGATTCAGGAAAACCGGCAAGACATATTTGATATTTTTGGACATGTTTTTTCAGTCCACAGATATAAATGGGCACAAAAGCGAAGAAATACTGACCAGATGGATGTGGCTGAATTTTCAGACATTCGTCCAGGATAAACAATTGCACCAGAACAAACCAGCAAAAACATTTGGCTGAAAGATATGGTCTTCATCAGGGAGTCTTATAAGCCGGGTCAAATGTGAAGCGTGACAGTCTTGTAGGCATGTCTGCTACCATGTGATCAAATCAGCGGCCACACAACCTTCACCATTGGGGGGGGGGGGGGATTTGCCGTGAGATATTAATTCCTGCTGCAGATTTCTTGAACCCATTCCCCAGCCCCAGCCCATACAATTCATCCTTTTGTTGGCATGATCACAAAAGTATGTGGTCGCACTGATATGGCTTACTAATCCATAACTTCAAGAATTTTACTTGTACTTTACACACAACTGACCAAGAATTATGATTTAAAAAGCCACTGGTGTCTGGATGGACACTTTATGTAATAAACATAAAAACAAATGCCCATCCCCCTCACCAGCTAGCATTTCTCAATGTTTGATTATGAAACGTTAACTTAAATATATATCAATCGGTATACATATCACTTTTAAGATGTGTAGAAAGGATAATGAAATACTTGTGGTTCCTCTTAGCCTGGCACCCTCACCTCCCCCCCCCCCCCCCCACACACACACTTCGTGCCTGCGTGAGCCCGAGAGGGTTGATAATGAGAGCAACCACTGGACAAAAGTTACTAAGGCGGCTGTAGCCCTAATTTCGCTTAATAACAAGTGCTTTGTCAGACCAACCTGGGCAAAGAAGTGGGTTGAGAGGGGAGGGGGTGGGGCAGATAGAGAAGTAGTTTTACAGCAATCCTTTGATAAAAGAGCCTGGGTCACTGGCTCTGTATATTCTGCCGGGGGCTTTCGCCGGTTCCAGCACCCCATTTGGCTACCCATTCCGTGCAAGACTGACCTTGATCACCCTACCAATTTATGCGTAGCCTGTAAATTCATTTTATTCCAGTTGGCTGGGTAGAGGGGAGCACTTCTGTTTGTGTGTTTGTTTTCAAACCATGGAGAAATTCTTACGTGTAAGCGGTGTCCTGATGCCTGTGCATACGACTAACTAGCCGGGCATTCCATCCTCACATTGAGTATGGAGACCTGACACCCTCTACACCATCCTGGAACCACTGCTTATTACTTTATCACTATACAGAATCACACTGCCGATTAATGGACAGCTGGAGATTGTTATGACTGACTAAGATGCAACCCGACCCTGTGTAGGAATCACCGAACCACTGGTGCCATCTATAACACAGCGACACAGAGAGGACGTATTCTCTGTGCTCCTGGTCAAAAGACTAAAAAAAAAAACACAGGTACTCACCAAATCTGAAACAAAAACACATAAATTCAACAGAGGCTGCATGTTTTTGTATTTGCAAATCATGAATAAAACACAGTCATGTGTAGTACATAATATACATTTTATATCCCATCATATTCATTTAATATGTCAATTGTCCAGTCATACCACTCTAATAGGAACAAGCTGTAGAGCCAAATATAGACTCTCTTTCAGTCAATAAAATTTTACTACTTACTACTACTACTACAACCGGCCTTGGATGCATAATACAATCGACACGGTTCGTACACTGTCTGTAAACACTTGAAAATTCTGGGATTCCATTGGAAAAAATATGGACCTTGAAGGTCTGAAATTCACAGTCAGTCTTTTCAATTCTTGAAAAATCCCAAATTATACTATTGCATTAGTTTAAAATGGACCCTGTTTTGTATTTTTTTAAACTTGGCCGATTTGTCAGCCAGGGCTGAGCTGATAAGCTGGTCCTTTGTCCGACACCCGTCCATCCACAATTGACATTTTCAGCTTCTTCTCTATAACGGTCAGCCATGTTTACTTCAAATTTGGTGGGATGTACCTTGGGTAGGTCTTCACCAAGTTTGTTGAAAAAGTCACGCTCCAGTGATTTTTGTATTTTTTTATTTATTTAAAAAATTTTTTTTTGCGGGGGGGTGGACAAATCTTAAACAAATTTCTCTGAAACCGCTCACCCAATTGCTTTTATATCACACAGGGATACTCCTAGGGACCGCTGGCTGTTCACCACGTGGCGCTTCAATTATTTATATTTGTGTGTGTGTGTGTGTGTGTGTGTGTGTGTGTGTGTGTGTGTTTTGCTGTTTTTGACTTCTCCAGAACCATCTCTCACATTAAGCTGAGAGTTGGAGGATATGTTTCTTGTGGAAAAGGGCAAACAAACTGTTCACTTGGTGGCACTGCTGTGGATTCCTGATTTTTAACGATGTTTTTTTTTTTTAATTTGGGTACTTCAAGGTAAATGCACCTTTCCTATTGACTACTTTGTAAGTCACTGGGCATTCTAATGCTAATAATGGCTGGATGACAACCCAGACATTTTGTTTTTCCAAGAATTCTTTTTTCTTTCTTTCTTTCTTTCTTTCTTTCTTTCTTTCTTTCTTTCTTTCTTTCTTTCTTGCTTGCTTGCTTGCTTGCTTGCTTGCTTGCTTGCTTGCTTGCTTGCTTGCTTGCTTGCTTGCTTGCTTGCTTGCTTGCTTGCTTGCTTGCTTGCTTGCTTGCTTGCTTGCTTGCTTGCTTGCTTGCTTGCTTGCTTGCTTGCTTGCTTGCTTGCTTGCTTGCTTGCTTGCTTGCTTGCTTGCTTGCTTGCTTGCTTGCTTGCTTGCTTGCTTGCTTGCTTGCTTGCTTGCTTGCTTGCTTGCTTTCTTTCTTTCTTTCTTTCTTTCTTTCTTTCTTTCTTTCTTTCTTTCTTTCTTTCTTTCTTTCTTTCTTTCTTTCTTTCTTTCTTTCTTTCTTTCTTTCTTTCTTACTTATGTCTGGGTGCCAACCCAGACTTATTGTTTTTCCTCAGGTTCTTAAATTTCTTTCTTTCCATGGCATCCAAATTGGTCTAGAGTTTTTCTTAAGCATTATTATTCCCCGAACCACCAAACTTGCCATTGTGACTGACCTACCGGTGAAATTGTGCACCTGGTCGGGAATAGTTATGATATTTGAAATTATGCAAATGAAGGGCAATTATGATTTTAAAAAAGCTCCATATCACCCAAGCTATTGCCAACAGGCTCAAAATTTAAATGTGCATGTACAGATTTGAGACACCTGCCAATAAAATGGACAGTAAATGAAAGTTGTAGAATTTCAAACTATGCCAATTAGAGGCGCTGAAAAATGTAAAAGTTGAATATATCTAAGACTATTATACATATAGATGCCATTCCAACTCCAAACTAAAAGTTTGTGGCAAAGCCGCATCCAACGAACCATGATCTAAATTTGTAGGATTCTAATTTATGCAAATTAGGTGATTATGCAGGATTTAAATCATGAATAGCTTCAAAAATATTATAGATAGAGATGCCATTCAAATTTCAATCCATAGACTTGTGACATAGCCACATCCAATGAGCCATGATCCAAAATTGCACAATTTTATTTGATGCAAGTTAGGCAAATACATAAAATTTAAGTGTTGAATAGCTTGGAAACTGTTATAGATATTGGTGATTTTCAACTTCACTTGATCAGTTTGAGACATGGCCATATCCAATGAACAACGAACAAAAGTTTTAACATTTAAAATTATGCACATTAGGCTAATACACAAAATTTAGATTATTTAGCACAATGGCAACATGCAACATTTCAAACTGTTCTCATTTTGAAGGCACCCTGATTTGCTGTGAAGCATTTTTTTTTCTATTTCACATTTTTGACTTCTTTTCTGAAACTTTCAACCAGATTGACTTCAAAATTTGTGAGGATCTACCTTGGGTCAGTCGCTACGAAGATGGTTTCAATAGTCACACTCCATTGATAATTTTTACTTTTCATGCATTTTCTTTTGGGGGGGGGGGTTAAATTTAAAAAAAATTCTTCTTCTCGGAAACTACTCACTCAATTGCTTTGCTATGACACAGGAACACTCCTAGGGACTCTCGTGGGGCTGTGATTTTTTTCCTAATTTTTGATGCTTTTTTTTTGTGTTTTTGCTATTTTCGGCTTATTCTCCAGAACCGTCAATCAGGTTCAACTGAAACTTGGTGGATATGTTCTTTGTGGGAGAGTCAAACAAGTTGTTCACTACGTGGTACTGCTACGGATGCCTGATTTTTAACTTTTTTTTAAATTCTGTGCTTATGGGTAAATGAACCTTTCCTATTGTCTTCTATACAAGTCAATGGACATTCTAATGCTAATAGACACTTTGGAGGTCTCTGAAGAAACCGTCAGTCAGATTGGCCTTAAACTTGGTTGCAATGTATCTCAGTTGGGTCCCTACCAAGTTTCTTTGAGTGGTCATGCTCCAGTGATTTTTTTATTTTCTTTTTGTGATTTTTTCGGAAAATCTTTTAAAAAGTTTTACATGGAAATTTCATGTAATGGTTATAACTTATAATTTTTGGCCAGATTTGTGCCAAACTTGGTTAAGATGTACCTTTCATAAGTGTCTACATATTTTGTATAAGTGATCATGCTCCAATGATTTTTGAACCTTGACTTCATTCCCAAGGTGCAAGACAACTGACATGAAAGTAATTGTTCACTCGATAACTTGACATCTGTTTTGAGTTAGGAACTTGATGTTGCATATGCTAATGTTTCTCTATGAAGGTCACGCTCAGACAGTACAGGAGTGACCTTGACCTCGTTTCTAGGATCACAGTGCAACAAACATGAGTTTTACTCTTCACTGTAACTTGAGAGTACCTAAACTGGAACCTTGATGTTGCACATGTTAGTGTTCTTCCATATAGATCAGACTTACTCAATACATGGGTGACCTAGATCCTATCCCAAGTTTACAGAGCTGCAAGTGTGATGAATGTTTAGGCTAGCTGAGTATGGACTGTTCACACAAACCTCTTGTTACTTGTTATATTTGTATGCAATGTTCTGCTGCTTTGCACATAATTTGTCCACTAAAGTTAATGATATTGAGCAAAATAATCAAGTAAAGATTTAAATGATGGTTTCATGGAATTAAGCCTTGGACTTACAATAAATTCTTTTGACTTCAGACGTAGCCTTCGTTTTTAGGATCATGCATTAAAAAATAAAATAAAAGACATAGCAGCAGGTTTACTTGCACCAGTTCCCCATGGGCTATATTGCACAGATTGGACTATGAATCGCATCCTTCATCTCCATGCATATGTGTTGTATTGCATGTTGGTACAGTGTAATCATAAACATATATTTCAGGAACAAGAAGGTGGAATTAAAATATACATACATTCTGCAGGGCCGTTAGTGACATGCAACTTGAATTCACATGATGAAAAGGGTTCGCAGGAGTGTAGACATAATTTGGCAGTTGCAGCATAGATTCAATTGTTGTTTGCTGACTCTCGGGTCGAAACACACATATCAATAAAACATTAAATGTAAAAACGAGAGAATGTCAGAATGGTGTACAGTGTACTGTCTTATGCATGGGGAGGTTTTAATTGAAAGGATTTAGTATTTTTTGGCGGGACATATTTATCATATTATAAAAAATGGCACCATGGATTAGATGCAGGTGTGCCTAAAATATATTCAGGCTTGTCTGTTTGATTACATTTAAATTTTGATAAAAACAGTTTCATATTTGTGAAACGGAGATATTAACAACTCAAATTGTAAAACCAACAGTAACAGTAGGACTTTTCAATTGATTAATTTCACTATGTTAAATTAAAGTACCCAACGTAAAATGTTCACCATATTAATGATCATGTAAGGATGAATGTTATAACGCATCAGATAAAGATTTAACTATCGGGGTGGTTTTATTGTAGAAAACTGATCTACAGTCTGTCTTAACTCGTTAGGAGACCTATGACCCTACAGATCATATTATGTACAAAAATTTCAATATTACATATTAACGGTATTCTATATGACCATACATACATTCACATCAACGTGAGTGGATTTTTTTAACATCACAAAATTTTCTTCCTGACGCCAGCTTTAAACACTGGTTATTTTACGAAACGTTATTTTTTTAAAAGCTAATTATTGCGCAATAATGAACCAACAATCTCACACATGAGTTGAATTTAGTTTTATGTATCATTACCATTAGGTTTATTTTGAAGTATGCTAGTTTTCTTTTTGATAGTTAAATTCAAAACTGATTTTTGAATATTTTCAGTAGTTTTTATGAAGAAAAGTTTTTCTTGGTCCAACAAAAAGTCATAGGTATTGGGCTGTCGTCAAAGGCAATAGCAGGAGCTACTCACATTGAGGATTATTGAGAATAATATGGCAAAAAAAGGTCATTTCAAGGGTCTTATTAGGTCATACAGACTGTAAATCTAAACAATAGTGTGATTATAATAAATGGGCTGTGTGAACAGCCCATGCTCAGCTGATATAAAGATTCATCACACTTGGGTTTCTGAAAACTTGGGATAAGACAAAATAGGTAGACACTTATCTAAGGTACATTCCTACCAAGTTTGGCATAATATCCAATTGGAAAGGTGTTTCGTAAACAAATACGCGAATTGAAACAAAAGTCACTAAAAATAAAAAAAAATAAAAAATCACAGCAATGCCACCTAATGGACCATTTTCTTTGACCTTTTTACAAGGAACATATCCACAAAGTTTCAGCTTAATCTCAGGGACGGTTCTGCAGAAAAAGTTGAAATTAACGAAAACAGTCTAGAAATCATTATTTTGTTTTAGATACAGCGCTACATATTATACAAATTAAGAACTAGGAGTCCCCAGAAGTGTTCCTGCGTGACATCAAAGCGATTGGGTGAGTAGTTTCGGAGAAGTTTACCTTAAAGATTTGTCCCCCAAAAATATATTTAAAGAATAAATGATAATAAAAAATCGCTGGAGCGTGACCACTTGGACAAACCTGGCAGCAATCCACCGAAAGTAAATGTCTACCAAGTTTTAAGTGAATCTGGTTGATGTTTCCAAAATGTGAATTAGCATTAGATCTAGAATGCCCTGTGACTTACATAGTAATCAATAGGAAAGGTGCATTTATCTATAAGTACCCAAATTGCAAAAAAAAAAAAAAAAAAAAAAAAAAAAAAATCAGGAATCCACTGCAGTGGCCCCCACTGAACAACTTTATTTGACCCTTCCACAAGGAATATATCCACCAAGTTTCAGCTCAGTGTGAGTCACTGTTCTGGAGAAAAAGTCGAAAATGACAATAACAAAAAAAAAAAAAAAAAAAAAAAAAAATCATAAAAATAGCAAAAAATCGCAGCGCTACCTGGTGAAAAAATTCAGAACAAAGGAGTCCCTAGAAGTGTTCCTTCCTGATAACCAAGCAATTTGGTGAGCAGTTTCAGAGAAGAAGATTTTTTAAGATTTGCCACACACCCTAAAAAAAAAAATCATTAAAAAAATCCAAAAAGCAATGGAGCATGACCATTTGAACAAATATCCTAGAGACCGACCCTAGGTACATTGCCACCAAGTTTGAAGTGTATCTGACTGACGGTTTTGCAGGAGAAGTCAAAAATATGAATTAACATTCGAATGCCCATTGACTTACATATAATAGTCATCAATAGCAAAGTTGCATTTATCGGTGAGTACCCGAATTGAGAAATTCGTTAAAAATCAGAAATCCGCAGCATTGCCTCCGAGTGAACAACCTTGTTTGACCCTTCCGCAAGGAACATATCCATATAGTTTCAGCTTAATCTGAGTGACGGTTCTGGAGAAGTAGTTGAAAATATTCATAACTCACAAAATTCATAAACAAAGATAAGAGAAGATTTTTTTAAAATTTGCCTCAAAAGAGAACCCCAAAAAATCATTTAAAAAATCCAAAAACCACTGGAACATGACCAATTGAACAAACGTGGTAGAGACCCACTCAAGGTACATTGCCACCAAGTTTGAAGTGAATCTGGCTGACGGTTTTGGAGTAGAAGTCGATTGTTGACGACAGACGACGGACAGAGGACTATTAGAAAAGCTCAGCTACTGACAAGTCAGCTGAGCTAAAAAGCTGGTTGCAATACGGGAGTGGTCTCTTTATGGGGGATTTTAAATGAATATTCTACTGTCTTATTAGTATATACAATTACATGCATGCCAAATAACAGTCCTTGAGGAACAAATGTATACAATGTATATTATTTTGGTTTGAATCTCGCACCTGCTTGTATTTAAATTCATACAGTGCAAGTCACCTAAACTAGAAAATATTTTAAAATTGAGAAAATGATCCAAAAGAGGAGGGCATTTACAGTAGAAACAATATGTAAGTTTGTCAGTGTAACATAGTTTTTGTTTATCATTTAGCACAATTCAAAGTAAGAGATGTCGGGGTATAATGCAGTATATGCAAAGTTTCACCTTTGTCACGCTGGTAATTTCATATTACCTGCATGGGCATCATAACAAGTTAACAATTTGATGCCTTTCAAGATGTTCTACACAAACAATACTTTTGATGAAAGCCTTCTTTAATATGTACACAAGGCCACATCATTTTTCTTTTTTTTAATTTAAGGGCCCTTCTATTTTCAAAATTTGCAAAAAATTGGGAAAATGAGATTTAAAATGGGGATTTTTTTCCACATTTATCAAATCAGTACATAGACCTATAGAAAAGTCATTTAACATCCTGTATATTTACTCTTTTCTGAGATATAGGCAGCTCTTAACTGTTTCTTTCCAATACAAAAGCTTAAGAATACAATGTTTATAAATTTATTCTATTTAACTAACTTGACAGAGCAAGAACAAAAGAACAAGATTCTCAATCTTCATTATCTCTGACTTTTTTTACTCCCTCCAGTTTTCACATTTTAGTCATCTAGCCCGCAAACCGAGAAAAAAAAAACAACGGGGGGGGGGGGGGATTGAAAAAGATTGATCACATAGTTACTGTTAGTTTGTATGACTTTTGGGGGATTTCAATGTTAAAAGTGTTTCATTGGTTGCATTTTGATTTAAGTCAATGCACAAACAGTTCAGAATTGATAATTTAACGAATGCATTTTTCCTTTAATGAATTACATTAAAATGTTTTTAGCCATTACATAAAAATACTAAAACAACGGATTCAATATTTCAGAATCACTCTCTACCCTCCATGTTACAGACTGTCAGCATGGACAATATGATAAGAATACATTATGATTCTCAATTTTTCCAAATGTTGTATTCTAAGATCAAACATTGTATATTCTCAGTGTTAGCACTATACATATACCTCAATTGGCAACACTCAATGTCACATGAAAGATACAAGAATGAAACATACATGTTTGAGTATATGCAGTGATAGTATGTGCACTTGGTAATGTACATGAGCGGTCGGCTAGTCAGGATCACACAAAGGTAGCCATCACTGGCTTAAATTTTGATAATTTACTGTTTATGGCTGAAGATTGAGGATTAATATTATGGAAATTGGTAGTATAGATGTTTTGATATTGTACAAGAAAGGCAGATAATGCAGCTTTATCTACAGCACAAAATTTGACCACGTTGACATAGAGAAACACTTGAAATTGACATGTAAACTAGCTGAGAGTATTTTAATATGTCATAGATGTGGTCAGATATTTTTTTTTTTTAGAAATAAGCAGTCCTGTATGCATATGCTCAAACTCTGTGTGAGTTGACTGGATGTGGGAAGTGAGGTTCATGTTCATACCATACCAAATCTTGACAAAAAAAAAAAAAAAAAAAAAAAAAAAAAAAAACCTAGGGCCTGTTTTTTTGTTTTTTGTTTTTTTTAAAGCTTTCTCCTTTGTGACACAGGAGGCTGATTCCACTAAAACCAAAATGAAATTTTATCCATCGTAGCATCATATTATGGTCATGCTAAGAAAGGCTGGTTTACATACAAGGGCCAGATATGAAATACCCCTATTCCCTATCACTATATTGTTACTGAGTAGCAGTCTGAACCTATTTTTATTTATACATTATGGACAGTGTGTACATGGCTCAGATCAATGCATTACCAAGAATATAGGCAGAGGGTTACTTATTTTTACTTCATTCACAAGCACCTTTCATAGGATTTTTCATAGTACTTCATGTCTGCACTCAAAATTATGTCTCCCGGTGGAAGCCGGGGGACATATTGTTTTAGTGCCCGTTTCTTCCGCTTCTTATTGATCTTGTTGTTGTTGTTGTTCAGGTTCTTCAACACTTAGTTTCCATGCGATAAGTCTTGAAGGACTTGACAGAATTTGATGAAACTTTGCAGGATTATATATCTTGGCAAGACCTAGGTTATAATTGTATTAGGATGACCTTGAGCGAATTCTCAAGGTCACAGGGTCACTTATGTGAAATTGGTTTCCGTTCGATAAGTCATGAAGAACAGGATGGAATTTGATGAAACTTGGTAGGATCATGTGTGAAGGTAAGACCAAGGTTGGGATTGTATTTGGGTGACTTTGAGCGAATTTTCAAGGTCACAGGGTCATTTATGTGAGATTGGTTTCTCTGCAATAAGTCTTGAAGAACTTGATGAACATTGCTGGAGTAATGTATCTAGGTGAGAGCTAAAATAGGATTGCAATTTTCAAGCAAACTTGGTCATTTGTAATTTGTTATCACCTGTAGCTTATTCAGAGACGTTAGTGTTCCACCGGGAGACATTTCATTTTCTGTTGGAAAATCAGTCTGTTCTAGTTTATATTTATGATTGCAGAAAGTTTATGGGGTTTCTCCCCATACCTTTTTGGTGTGTGTGCGTGTGTGTGTGTGTGTGTGTGTGTGTGTGTAAACATAAATCTACTTTATTCATCTGTAGCTGTGTTCAACATCTGTCGGATCTGTCAGTATCCAACTTCTACAAATCTGAGATGCTGGTTATACATGTTAACTTTTCTGCATGCAACATACAACTGGACAGTGCTCTGTGGTCACCCAGTAAAGTAGCTTATGTTTGCCCCTGACCTAGGAACTAAATGTTACGCATCTATATGTAATGTGTCAGGGAGCCGGGAATGTTTGTGTTACCGCTAACATGTGTGCTGTTTTATTGCCATGATAGGACTACATTTTCAATTATCAGTGGGCTCTTGTTTCAATGGTAGAATTTTGCAAAGGAAGGGGAAAATTCAGGGCTAGTCGTATGACTTATGTGATACTGACTGATTGCAATGAGGGCGGGTGTCACTTTCACCTGGCTTGATCAAATTGCAATTATGTGATGCCCATGTGTGTGTATGTGTGTGTGTGTGCGTGCGCGCGCACACACACACACACGTGTATCAACGTTCCATGCCGATAACATGACACCTTATTGGGAACCACTGGCTGACACCAACTTGAGAGCATGAAGGCATAAACAAGCGGATAGCAAGGGGGTACTCACAGAACAAAACCCTGCCAGAAAAAAGCATCTTCCTCAACAATCATAGTTTGTCCAGTTCACTGTTTCCATCACTACAAACGATGATGTGAACACCTGGCAAAAGTCATATATTGCGATGAATCTCAAGATTTGTAGGCCTATGTACCCAATGAGAATGCATGGGTTCAACTTGACACCATGCATGTGAGTATGTGAACTGGATGGGGGATGGGGGGGGGGCGCTATCCCACGCAGTTCAAAGAGGATATGTGCTGCATCATGAAAGTAAGTTTTATCTATGTGTCAAGGAATATTTTCACAAGCACTGACGTACATGCATGTATGTGTGTTCTGTGTCATTTGAAATGAGTTGTTACAAGAATAATAATACTACCAAAGCAAATAGCCTAATACAGCTGATGCACAAACAGTTTTTGTTGTTTGGATGCTGTTCATGAAGATTGAGTGTATGGGGGTAAGTCAGGTGGGGTCCAATTGTGCTGGTAGAGTAAATTATTTTCCCTTAATGCAGAGTACAAAAAATAACAATATTCCGAAATACTGGCCAGTGGGGAAACTTGGAGGCCTTCAGTATGATGTTGGTGCTCAAAAAAGAATATGCCCCAGTGCTGCAGTGCAGAAATATACTGTACCCTTACCCTCAGCCCCCAACCCCCAATATATTGCTGTAGTTTATTCTTGAATTCACATAGTGATAAAAACACCAATAATTTCAAATTGGGATCTTCATTAGATTGAAATTACTTTGAACAATTTAGTATGTTCCATCATTTGCGTGGAAACTAAACATCAAATTTCCAATGTATCAAATGGAAATTTTCATTGATCTTCATTCGTTCATTATGCCACTTACAATTCTGTACTCACTGGTTGGGCCTCCTCACACTCATACAACATGCTGAGCCACTTTTTAGACCTAGCACGCATTCAGAGGAGGATTTACACACGTTGCGATGTGTTATCTGAGTTTTTTTTTGGTTTTTTTTGTTTTTGTTTTTGTTTGTTTTTTTGTTTGTTTATGTCAGCCTGGTCAAATTTTGTGCTGTAGATAAAGCTACATTTTCTGTTTTTTGACAATATCAAAACATTTATACCACCAATTTCCATATTAACCCCTCAATCTTCAGCCATAAACAATAAAATATCAAAATTATAAGCCCGTAATGCCAACCTTTGTGTGATACTGACTAGCCGGCTGCTCATGTACATTACGAATTGCGCATATTTTAAATGCTGTCACTGCATATATGCAAACATGTATGTTTCATTCTTTTATATTTCATGCGACGTCGACTGTTGCCAATTAAAATGCATGTAGTGCTTACGCTGAGAAAATACAAATCTTAGATTTCAATCAACATTTGGACAAAATGAGAATCAAAATGTATTCCTATCATTGCCCATTCAGACAGTCTGTGACCAAGGAAGGTCGAAATAGAAACTGGAGTGTTGAATCAGTTGTACATGTAGTTTTTTTGTAATGGGTATAAAGATTTTAATGCATTTCATTAAATAAACATGCATTCGTTAAGTTATCAGTTCTGAACTTTGCATTGAGCATTGTCTTAAATTAAAATACAACCAACACTTTTACCATCAACATTGAAATCCCCCCCCCCCCAAAAAAAAAGTCATGCAAACTACTAGCTGTAATCAGGGAAATGCCTCTCTGGCACTTCCCTGCCGTAACTATGTGATTTACCTTTTCCAAAAAGACACCCTCCCCTCCATTTTTTTTAATTTTTTATTTATTTATTTATTTATTTATTTATTTATTTATTTATTTATTTATTTATTTATTTATTTATTTATTGATTGATTGATTTGTATATTTTGGTTTACGGGCTAGATGACCACAAAAGGAGGGAGCCTAAAAAGTCAGAGATAATGTAGATTGTAAAGAATGATCGTTTGGTTTGGCTCTGTCAAGTTATGTAATTTGGATAAATTTATAAACCTTGTATTCTAAAGCTTGTGTATAATAGGAAGAAACAGCTAGAGGCTGCTTATTCCTGGGGAAAGTGTAAATTAACGAGATATTAAATGACTTATCTATGAGTCTATATGCCTATTTTGAAAAAAAGGAAGAAAAAATCAATTTTGTAAATAAAAAAATTGTGTGACTTTGTACACAGAAAGAAGGCTATCATTAAAAGCTTGGTTTGTGTTAGTCATCTTGAAAGGCATCCAATTTCGTAACTTCTTATGATGCCCATGCAGGTATTATGAAATTACTAGTGTGACAAAGGGATACATTGCCTCTACCACATTCAACCCAGACATCTCTTAGCTTCAATTGTGCCAAATGATAAACAATAAATATGTAACACTGACAATTTAACATTTTGTTTCTACTGTAAGTGAGCTCCTCTTTTGAATAATTTTGTCAATTTCCAAATACTTTTTAGTTTTGGTGAGTTATTCTGTATGAATTTAAAACGGGTGCAAAATTCAAACCAAAATAATATATCTTGTATACATTTGTTCCTCAAGGGCTGTTATTTAGCATGTATATAAATGTACATACCAATAATACAGTAGAATATTCATTTAAAATCTCCAATAAAGAGACCACCCCCCTCTTGCAACCAACTTTTTATAATCACACTTCTGTTTACATTTGCAGTCTGTCTGATCTAGTGTGACCTCTAAAATGAAACCTTTTTGTCATTCACACTAACTTCAATGTTATGGCTTTGACCAAAACCCCTATACCTAGAACTTTTTGTTGGACCAAGAAAAAAATTTCCTTCATAAAAACTGCTAAAAATACTCAAATATGAGAAATTTTGATTAAATAATAAAAACTTAAATTTCTAGCATACTTCAAGATAAACCTAACGGTAGTGAATCATAGCCTAACATCAACTCCTGTGAGGTTAGTGGTTCATCATTGCACAATTATTAGTTCTTTAGAAAAATGAAGTTGCGTTAAATAACCAGCATTTTAAGTGGTCATTAGGAAGAAACTTTTGTGACGTTCAAAGAAAATCCACCCACGTCTATGTGGAAGTTTGTATGGTCATGTGGAATAACATAAAATGTAATATTGAAATTGTTGTACATTATGGGATATTTAGGGTCATGGATCTCTTTAAGAGTTAAGACAGACAGATCAGTTTTCCACATTAAAATCACCCCCAGTTAAATGTTTATTTGATGCGTTGTAACATGTATCCTTACATGATCATCAATATGAGGAACATTTTACCTCGGATACTCTAATTTAACACAAAATCTAGTAAAAGTCCCACTGATAGTGTTGATTTTCCAAGTTGAGTTGTTAATATTTCAGTTTCACAAAAATGAAGCTGGATGCTCGTCAAAATTGAAACGGCAAACTTCGTTCTAATCCATTGTACCATTTCTTTATGAGATTATAACTATGTACATGTACAGCCACGAAATACTAAATCCATTCGATTAAAACCTCCCCATGCACAAGACAGTACACTATTTCGCAATCCTCTCTTTTTTTATACTTAGTTTTTATTCATAAGTGTGTTTTGACTGGAGAGTTAGCAAAGAACAATTGAATCTATGCTGTTACTACCAACTTATGTTAACACTACTGCGAACCCTTGTCAACATATGAATTCAAGTTGCACGTCATTCGCGGCCCTGCAGAATGTGTTTGTTTGCTTTTGTTTTGCGTGTGTGTGTGTGTGTGTGTGTGTGTGTGTGTGTGTGTTAATTCCATATTCTTGTGCATAACATGTAAAGTTTATTATTAAAATGTACCAATATGCAATACAACACATATGCATGGAGATGAATGATGTGATTCGTAGTCCAGTCTGTGCAATATAGCTGACGGGGAGCGGGTGCAGGTAAAACTCCTGCTATATCTTTTATTACCTTTTTTAATCTATAATCCTACAACCGAAGGCAAGGTCTGAAGTTTAAAGTTTATTTGCAGAAGTGCGAGTCTTAATTTCATGAGTCCATCATTTAAATCTTAAGTTGATTAATTTGCTCAGGATTATTAACTTTAGTGAATAGGCTATGTGCAAACCAGCAGAACATCGTATATAAATATAATTAAAAGGCATCCAGAGATTGCAAGATCCATGCCCCCTCGCCTCATTTATAACCTTGCTAATTACAGGTCTTGTTTTAGAATGACTGTAGTCAATAAAAATAGGCTATCACTGTGACCCAGATACTTGACATACTGACCTACGTTTATGTATGACACACTATTGTGTCCAGATACACATGTGTGCAAAGTTTCATGATTGTCCGTCAAAGGACAACTGAATTTTAACCCGGGCATGAAGTGTAATGTAGTTTTACATAATGTATCACCATGACCCAGATACTTGACCTATTGACCTTCTATTGCTTCATGACACATTTTCAGGCCAAGATACATGTATGTGTGAAGTTTCATGAAATTAAGTTAAATAGTAAAGGATTTATAGCCCTGATACGACTTTACAAGAATATGTCACTGTGATCCAGAAACTTGATCTAGTGACCGACTTTTGGCTCATGACACACCCTTATGCATAGTTGCACCTGTGTGAAAAGGTTTAGTAATCTAACTATAAGAGCAGAATTACAGTTCTGCCATGAAGTGTCATGTAGTTTTACATGATTTTGTCACCGTGACCCAGAGACTTTATCTGGTGACCTGCTTTCGGTACATGACACACCTTTATGTGTAGATACATCTGTGTAAAGTTTTATTAATACGTCACATAAAGTAAAGGAGTTATATATATATATATAATCTGGACACGAAACACAAGAATCTGTCACTGTGACCCAGATACTTAACCTAGCGACATAATTTTGGTACATGATGCACCCTTATGTCAAGATTCACCTATGTTTAAAGTTCCATTAATTTAAGTTGAGATATAAGCGAATTACACACTGGACACAATTGCGGACAGGGACGCATGGACACGCGGATGGATGAAATAAGCGATTTCTGTATGCCCCTCCTCCATTAGGAAAGTGGCATAACGAGAAAAAATAATAAAATGGGGTCCATTTGAAAACTAATGCAATAAGATAATTTGGGATTTTCCAAGGATTAAAAAGACCAGCCGTGATTTTCAGACCTTCAAAGTCCATTTTTTTAATGGAACTTCCAAGTGTTTCTAGACAGTTTATGAACCAAGTATGCATCCAAGGTCTGTTATCTGTTTTATTTATGTCTGTGTACCAACACAAATATATTGGTCTTCTTTTGTACCACTGCACATTTTTGTAATTTACATGCAACCTGTAAAGGTAAAAAATCAATGTCATTTGGACCTTTAAAATTTTCATCTAGCCATACCTCTGTCAATTTTCAACCAATTTTAACCATGTTGGACCCCAGTTGTAGGTATTGCAACACTGCATATTTTTGTATTTTACAAATAAACTCTAAAGGTCAAAGGTCAAGGTCATTTGGACCTTTGAAATTTTCATGTAGCCATAACTCAGTCAATGTATATCCGATTTTGATCATGTTGGCTCAAATTGTAGCTAATGTAACACTACACATTTTTGTGACTTACAAGTGACCTATATAGTTCAAACACCAAGATCATTTGGACCTTTGAAATTCTCATGTAGCCATAACTCAATTTTTATCCAAATTTAACATGTTGGACTCAAATTGTAGCTATCGTAACACTGCAAATTTTACTTATTATGACCTCCAAGGATCAAAGATCAAGGTTATATGGACTTTTGAAAATTTCTTCCAGCCATGACTTGGTCAATTTTCATCCAATTTTAATCATGTTGGGCTCAACCTGTAGATATTACAAAACTGCATGTTTTTGTGATAACAGGTAACCTGTAATGATCAAAGGTCAATGTCATGAACGGACGGACGGACGAACAAATGGACGGACATACATACATACAGACAGACAGAAAGAAAGAAAGAAAGAAAGAAAGAAAGAAAGAAAGAAAGAAAGAAAGAAGAAAGAAAGAAAGAAAGAAAGAAAGAATGAAAGAAAGAAAGAAAGAAAGAAAAGAGTGTGTTGACACACACACACTTTAATTATCAGATGTGTCTTAGGTGTTTTCCTGCATCCCTTTGCGGAACCTGTAAAGTAGTTTTTATGAAAAAAACCCCAGATCATTTGAATTTTTTATTGCGGGGTGTGGGTGAAAGAAACCTCATGAAGTGTGTAGAGATTATGACTTTACGTATCACACATAATAAGCTGGACACAAACCTGAGCAGGGGAGCCATTTGGAGCCCAAATGGACTGTAGTCTTGAAAATATGGGAATGCTGGTTCTGTGCAGTCGTATTTGACAGAGGTTAACTACACGCAATTTGCTACGGTTCTAATGACACTTTCGTACACCACAGACTTGGCGGGGTAAAGAAAGGGCTTTCACGTGTTTTCGTCTTCTGACAAAAGCTTTCCAACAGTTTTTGAATGGAAAGCACATGATGAGTTTTACCCAATTCAGGGAAATTTTGCAGAAAAGCATATTTTAAACACCAGGAGTAAAAAGGCAATTATGTAAGAATTTTTGGCGATCAAAAGTCTATAGCAGGGGCAAATTTAGAGGGGAGTCAGACGGGTTCCGGATCCCCCTGTTTGGGGTCCACAAAAAAAAAGAAAAGAAAAAAAAGAAAAAAAAAAAAAAAAAGAAAAAAGAGGAAAGGGAGACAGAGAAGATAAACGACGTGGGACTCATTAACAAGACCAGAAGAAGTACATAGGCTTACATATTCAGTTGTAGTTGCAAACTGAGATCAGGAAATCGTACAACCCAGCAGCTGGCATACAGCATGTTTTAATACAACCACATTGCAGAGGTAGCCCAGAGAGGCAGTTGCATGTGAAACTACTTCCAGATGTGGAGATGGGTGCAGCACTTGACTTCCCGGCCAGTGTCCTGGGCTTGGTCAAATTTTAAATGCAAGGGTCAGTGAGTGTCATTCGGCCCAGATACTCCCTGCGGCCACCGGGCTTGCTCTTGTGAATGATGCATGTGAATGGAGTCATGACCTAACTTTGACACGTAATGATTTAATCCACACAGTGACATGTTTGCTTGCTTTAATGTTGGGCTTAATATAATTGGTATTTGCAATAAATATGGATCGTTTTCTGATAAAAAAGCCAAAACTTGAACAGATAAGGTCCCAAGAAACTACGGATGGACAAAAGGTAAGAACTATTATCATTACGTACACCAAATACCATGAACTGATATGTGTATGCTTATCCACCCCTCCCAGCAGCAGGGATGCCAAATGTAGTGGATTTTGTGTCTCAGAGAAATCAAATTATCCTATTAAAATACAGTCTCAAATGCCAGGGAAATGCATCTCAGAGCATCTATTTTTTTAATCCCCCCTCCCCCGCTGTGACCTTTGTCACTTCCACACGCGCGTTTTGGCCCTTGCTTTAGTCAATGATCCCCCTTTCCTGAAATCCTGCATCCGCCCCAGTATAGTTTGCCCTGTGTCGAGGATTCCCAAACAAACTTGGGTGTATCACACGGAAGAAAGATTTGGCGTGTACTGTAGTTATTCCTGCGTCGGTCCATGTCAACAAGTAAAACTTTACTCATGAAAGTATACAGCTTTGGCACAAATGTTTACGCATTATGTCATGGGTTCTAATGAATGAACGCTAACCGGACGCGGAAGATGACTAAGGGCCAAATAGGTCACCCTCCTCCCTTCCAGCGCCATGGTTTGATGAACTGGCAATCTTTTGGCATGGGTATTTTAAAATTTTTTACCTAGCCCCAGACTCCACACTCCTCAACTGATACGCTACTTACATCAAACGCCCCTAAAACCTCAAAATCCAGGGCTCAAAATACGAACTCTGTTTTTGTATACGAGGGTACCAGTCAAATGTTCTATATTAAAAAAAAAAAATAGAATATCATTTTATTCATTTCAATTTTTCATGGCATGTTGAACAGAGGTTTTCCCTCGTGTGGGCCCCGCTTCGAATTTCTTGTGCCAGGTATCCGAGTGTTTCCACTCACCAAAGCCTAGATGCAGCTAGTCTGAGTGAGTGGTTCCCCTCATTTGGGATATTTTGTACCGAATGAGTGTTCCCACTCATCGATGGCATTGTGCAGCAGGTCAAGCAGTTCAGTACGAGCTTGAAAATCAGTAATACCATAAGGGTGAGGAGTATTGAATGATGGATTATGGGTAGAAATTGTAGAGCATAGGGACTCGGGCACAAGTTTTTTTTACAATTTTGTGCATTAATATTAGTTTGGCGGCCTTTCTACGTTTGGCCAAAGTTTTCAAACCGACTTCCTCGTACAGCTTTTTGATACTGGTGCCGTGCATGACACCAGTCACGATACGAGCAGCACTGATTTGAACATCTTCAACTTTTTTGGCATACAACTCGGTACATCCACTCCACACTGGACTAGCACACTTGAGCACAGGTCAATAAAGGAAATGTAAACTGTCTTGAAAGTTCCTCGGTCCAGAGTATATTTCAAATGTTTCATGATATCAATCAATTTACTGGACTTGATTATAGTTTGAGATATATGGTCGTTCCATCGACGCAGAGTAGCCCCAAGGTGCTTATGCTGGGTAATGTTATCCAAAACATGACCTTGAAGCATAATTGGTGGATGGTCAGGAGAATTAGTTTTCCGAGAAACAAGCATAGATTCTGTTTTTGAGCGTTAAATGTCACTAACCAGTCCTTTGACCATTGCTCGATGTCAGAAAAAATCAGAGTTAAAACTTCCAGCTGCAGCAATAGGATTTTCAACAGCAAGGAACAGAGAGGTATCATCCGCAACCCTTTTGATGTCTGATCGGACAAGATCAATGATATCATTAATATAGATTAAAGACAGCAATGGCCGAAGTACTGAACCCTGAGGTACACAGGCTTCAATGAAGCCCCAAAAAGAAGATTGGCCACTTATAACTACCTGTTGAGAACGGTTTCGAAGATAGTTAGTAAACCAGTGGATAAGATTGCCGGTAATTCCGGATTTTTCCTACTTGTGTAGTGAAACAGAGTACCAGACGTTATCAAAAGCCTTACTTATGTCCAAGAAAACTATTCGGACTTCCTTGTGTTTATCTATAGCAAGACAAAATTGGTGATAGAGAGCAAGCAGCTGATTTACAGTAGAATCGCCTTGTATAAAACCAGACTGATGAGCGGAAATAATTTAATTTTCACGAAAGAAGTTAACTATGTGTTTGACCCCAATTTTTTCGAACACTTTGCCAGTGCAACTGAGGAGTGATATAGGCCTATAATTGTTGTAAAAGTTGTCCGGACCTTTTTATAGAGTGGAGTAACATAAGTGTTTTTCCAAGAAGAAGGAAATTGTTGGTTTTTTGTTTTGTTTTTGTTTTTGTTTTTTTTTTTGAGAGAGAGATAGATTAAAGAGTTTGGTAAGAGAAGTAGAGATAGCAGGAGCAGCCTCTTTAAGAAGTTTTGCACTGATGCCATCAGGGCCTCATGCTTTTGAAGTATCTAGACTTACATGTAAGGCAGTTTCAAGTACTTCCGACTCTGCGATAGTTATGTCATTGAGACGAGAGTTCGGTGGATCAGAAACACCAGGAATAGTAGCTGTACTAAAATCGACATAGGATTGCTGTAGGAAAATGAATTAAAAATTTCAGCTTTGCTCGCGCTATCTGTTAAAAGGTTACCATCATGTATGAGCGGCGGTATGGTGGTTGACTGGTTCTTTTTAAGAAAATGTTTGACAGTTCGGCACAAATATTTGTTATTCTCAGAAGATTCATTTAAATCTGTTCGCAATTTATCATTGCAGTTCCGTTCAGAGAGTTTTAGTTGTATGTTAACAAATATTAATTACCCAGTGCTATATGATTAAATATATAAAATATATTTCTGCCTATAGTGAACATGGTGATGCTGCAAAATAAACCTTAAGCTATTTCTTCCATGCAACTTTCCTTTAATCAGACAAGACATGAAATTGCCTCCTGTATGAAGGACAAAAAGGATCATGTGATATGTGGACAGGCAAAAGCACACCTGCCCCACCCATTGACTATAAAAGGGACTATTGTACTAAGGTGAAAGAGTAAACATACACACACAGGTAACCTTAGACAAAACAAAACATACATTGTAAGTCGTATAATAGTATGAACGTGACAGCCTATTACAATTTACCTGTTCCTGCATATCAATTGACACCATGTGCGCAGACAGCTTTGATATAAATATAAAAAATAAGGTACGTTGATCAGCAATACACTAAAAGTCAACTCGATAAAACTTACATACTATTTTATGCAGTTTATATATTGACTACAAGATTCAAGGATTCTTGACCAGCTTAATACTAAAACCATGGAAACAAGAAACGTATTTGTGTGATAACAAGCTATTAATTTAAAATTTTAATTATGTTGAAAAAATGGCTTTTAGTATGTGTAGAGAAAAATAAAATGTTTCTCTTTAAATGAAAAAATATTATATGTTTGCACCATGTGGGAAAAAAACTGTCCACCGACCTAAAAAGATCTACCCCCCACCCCCGACTAGATGGTCACTCCCTAAGACATTTGATCCAAGGATTCTTGATCTGCTTAATACTACAGCCATGGAAACAAGAAATATATATGTTTGATCACAAACTATTACTTTAAAACAATTTTGTTGAAAAAAAATCGGCTTTTAGTAAGTGTAGAAAATAATATAATGGTACCGTTTCACATAAAAATATTGACTGTTTGCACAATATTAGACAAAAAGGTCCACCCATCCCTCCCCCCCCCCAAAAAAAAAATGCTCCTCCCTTCCCGATGACCAGATGGCCACTCCTTAAGATATTTGAGAATCAATTATTGAGGGTCGCGGTACTCAGGGTACTAAGATAGGAACATGATACGTGATTTTACATCTCGTTTATTTGGGTCACTCACGCTAGTCGAGATCAGAGCAACTTGACTTCGATTGCCAATTTCTTGAAAGGCTTTTCTGTCTTTTATAAGATAACGATGTATTTCACATTATGAATGCACCCTTCTCTAGTACTAATACGCTAGGTAAGCGTTGTGACCCTTGAAGGTGTTTTTCTGTGGTTTTTTTTAGAGGGGGGGGTGCTTTTTTATTTTTTATTATTTTTCTGTTTTGTTTTGATTTGTTTTTGTTTTCTTTTTTATCTTACATCCTTAGCAGAGACTATATCTCAGCAAATTCGATCGCTGGCATCGAAATGTCGGTGGAGCGGTGTGGATGCAACTTTTCCTTGCGATGAAAAACTACACTTTTTGCTTTGAAATTAGTTTTCTCAGGTTAGTTGTGGTTGATATCCATTATAAAGAGACCACTCAAGCCTATTTGATTCTTATAGGGATGTCCTCTCTCTCTCTCTCTGTCTCTCTCTCTCTCTCTCTCTCTCTCTCTCTCTCTCTCTCTCTCCCTCTCTCTCCCTCTCTCTCTCTGTCTGTCTGTCTGTCTGTCTCTCACTCTCTCTCTCTCTCTCTCTCTCTCTCTCTCTCTCTCTCTCTCTTCTCTTTCTCTTCTCGTTTGAACAAGATGATATTTGTTATGGAAGAATAGTGTATACTATGAATTGTGTGTGCTGGAGGTATGGGGTATGGCAATGGAATGAAAGGACTCGCCATCACTAAAGAATAAAAAGTAACTTGGGAATATGTTCCTAGCCCTGTTTCTGAATACTAAAGTTTTGGTTTATGTAATCATTCAATTCGTTGTAGAATTTATATAATCATTCAATTCGTTGCAATCCTGGTGTATTCGATATGATTTGGTTCGATGCAGTGAAGAGTCTCATGGTACATACGTATGCACAACTTTTCTGTGGCAAGGATTTCCGGTTTATATACTATTGTCTAGCCCAAGTTTAATGAAAACGGAGGCATGAAGCTACTCGGTCGGAATCTAACATAACGACACGTACTCGGCCACCGAAATGTATTGAAAAAACGTTCTACCTCAACATTTTCAGATAAGAAAGCAAATAATGTTTTAAGACAATTTAGTCGAGTAAAATAAAGCTATAACACATGAAGGGCTAGATTTGGAAGCATTGGCGAATTCATGTTATCGATAGTAGTTCTGCTGATTGAAAAGCACATTCCGTTTTCAGTATTGCAATTCATTATTCATTTTTGGCTCAGCTGAGTTACTAGTCTAGCTGAGCTTTTAAGATGCCGAATCGTCCGTCGTCCGTCCGGCTCTTATCAAAGAGGATAAGATCAAGAAATATTGAAAGGAAATTTCCCTAAAGAACTCATTTTAAAAAAGGAAGATGAGAGTGACGATAAGGCAACTTTTTTTGATCTTAAAATAGAGATTTGCAACAAACAGGATGTGATAAAGATCTTTAACAAACGAGAACAATTCAAATTTGATATAGTTTCATATTCTTATGTCACTGGAAACATTCCAGAGAACGTAGCCTATGGTGTGGTCATTGGACAGGTTTTACTCATCGGCAGAAACACGTCACAAATAAGTGAATTTATAAGGAGAATAAAAATATTGATGAAAAAAATATATTGCACAAAACCTATGATACCAAAAAGCTATATGAAACTATATTGAGGTGTTTCCATAGATATGGAACAGTACTGACAAAATACACTACTCATTCCAAGACACTTATAGATTATATTAATCTATAGATTTAGGTAGGGCTAACATAGAAATGGTGGTAGGAAGATAGTTGGGATACCATAAACATAATATAAATACACCTAGAGATTTTCTCTAGTCTGTCTTCAGTCAGACACTATCATTCATTGTTAACTCCTCCTATTCCACTTAGGCGTAGAGTTCACTATGGTCATTAACTTTTTACACTCACTTAACGACCACTGTTACTACATAAGTGCAACATATTAGAGACGTCCGTTCACAATTACATTTTCGACTTCTTCTACAAAACCGTCAGCTACATTCACTTCAAGCTTGGTGGCAATGTACCCTGGATGGGTCTCTACCAGGTTTGTTCACATGGTCACGCTCAAGTAACTTAAGGATTTATTTTATTTTTTTCCTTTTGGGGGGGGGGGGGGGGGCAGGGCTTTAGAAAAATTCTCCGAAACTGCCTATCCGATTGCTTTTATATCACACAGTAACACTCTTAGGGCCTCCAAGATCTTTAATTTTTTTGGTGGTGCTGCATTTTTTATTTTTTTATTTTATTTATCTATCATTTTTTTTGTTTCTATTTTTTAGCTCAGCTGACTTGTCAGTCAGCTGAGCTAATGTAAGGACTAGCCATCCGTCGGCCACCCGTCGGTCATCTGTCCGTCTGTCGTCCGTCTGTCCATCATCCACAATTCACATTTTTAAATTCTTCTCCAAAACCGTCCGCCAGCTTCACTTTAAACTTGGTGGAGGTTCGCTTTGGGTGAATGTCTTCCAATTGTGTTCAAATGGTCACGCTACAGTGATTGTTTTGACCCGTTATGAATTTGTTTGTTCTTTTTTTTAAAGGGGGGGGGATCTTAGAAACCTATTATCCGAAACCACTCATCCAACTGCTTTGATATCGTGCAGGGCCACTCCCGGGGACTCTAAGTTCTGAATTTGTTCCGCAGGTGGCGCTGGGATTTTTTCTATTTTTCAAAAAATTTGTTTACGTCTTTTTTTTTTTTTTTTGGTGGGGGGGGGGGGGGTTACTTTTGACCTTTTCCTTATAACCGTCAGATATTAAGTCGGAACTTGCTGGATATATTCATTATGGAAGGGGGAAACAAATGTGATAGGTACTGCCCTTGATTCCTGAATTTTAACGATATTTTCAATTTATTTATGAGGCAATGCAGCTTTTCTGTTGATTACTTTGTAAGTCAAGGGGCATTTTAATGCTAATTCATGCTTTCCAGTCTACAAAACTGTCATCCAGATTGACTATGTTCCTTGACTGGGTTTCTACCAGTTTGTCTTAAATGGTCACGCTCCAGTGATTCGTGGATTTTTAATGAATTTTTGGTTCTATTTTTTGAACAAATCTTACAAACTCTTCTCCACAACCGCTCACCCAATTGCTTTAATAGTACAAAAGAACACCCCTATGGTGTCCCAGTCCAGAATTTCTTCACCAGGTGATGTTGCATTTGTTTTCTTTTTTTTTCAATGGATTTTTGTGTTTTTGTCACTTGTGAATTTTTGTCCAGAACCGTTTCTTAGATTGAGTTGAAACGTTGTGTATATGTACTTTGTGAAAGGGTTAAGCAAAGTTATTCACTGGGTAGTATTGCTGCAAATTCCTGATTTTTAACTATTATTATTTTTTTTTATTCGGGTACTTATCGGTAAGTGTACCTGTCCTATTGCTTACTTTGCAAGTCAATGTGCATTCGAATGTATTCTAGTGGTAATTCACATTTTGGACTTCTCTGAAGAAACTGTCGATCAGATTCATTTCAAACTAGGTAGCAATGTACCTTGGGTGGGTTTCCACCATGTTTATTTAAATGGTTCCCCTCCAGTGAGTTGTGGAATTTCTATGATTTTTTTTAGAAAATCTTTAAACTCAGGAATTCCTTGTAATGGTTATAACTTAAATAATTTTGTCCAAATTTGTGCCAAACTTGGTAGGGATGTAACTTTTTAAGTGTCCACGTATCTTGTGCAAATCGTCATGCTCCAGTGATGTTTGGACCTTGACCTCATTCCCAAGGTCACACGACAACTGATACAAAATTTATGGTTCACTTGATAACTGGAGATATATATTAAGTTAGGACCTTGATGTTGTACATGTTAATGTTTCTCTATTAAGGTCATGCTTAGACAGAGTGTGACCTGAGTGAAAGTGACCTCGTTTCTGGGGTCACAGTGCAAATTACATGAATTTTCCTCTTCATTATAACTTGAGAACGACTTGAACTGGTACCTCGATGTTGCACGTTAGCCTTCCTCTATAAAATTCAGACTTACTCAGTTTATGAGTGACATTGACCCTATCCCAAGTTCACAGAGCTCCTATTGTGATAATGTGTAGGTCAGCTGAGCACGGGCTGTTCACACAGCCCTCTTTTTAATGATTTTTTTCATGTGTTTTTCGCCATTTTTGACTTCGCCAGAACTGTTACTCAGATTAAGCTGAACCTTGGTGAATATGTTCAATGTGAAACGGTCAAACAAATTTGTTTACTAGGTTATAACTGCTAAGTATTCCTGATTTTTATCGATCATTATTTTTCTCCATTTTTTTTTTTCTTTTTTCTTTTTTCTTTTTGCAATTCGGGTACTTGTCAGTAAAATGCGCCTTTCCTATTGATTAAAATGCATTAAAGTCAATGGATATTCTAACACTAATTCACATTTTCGACTACTGCAAAACCGTTTACCAGTTTAACTTCGTATTTGGTAGCAATGTACCTTGGATGGTGTCAACCTGGTCTTCTGTTCTAATGGTCACACTCCAGTGATTTTTTTCTCCTTTTTTTTTTTTTTGTTCTTTTTGGCGGCAAATTAAAACAAAAAACAAAAACAAAAAAAAACCTTTTGTGCTAAAACGCCCACCCAATTGATTTGGTATCGTAATGGAATACTCCCAGATACTAATAGTTCGTAATTTGTTCACCAGGTGCCACTGCCACTTTTGTTATTTTTTAAAAAATTTTTTGTATATAAAATTTTATGTGTGTATTTGGTATTTTACACTCCTGTTCTAGGACCGTCATGCAGATTCAGCTGAAACTTTGTAGATATGCTCCTTGGAAAAGGTTCAAACAAAGTTGTTCACAAGGTAGTACTGTTGTGGAATCCTGATTTTTATTTTTTATTTTCATTTATTTTTTTTTCCAATTCGGGACTTACCTGTAAATGACCATTTGCTATTGTTTACTATGTAGCTCAATGGACAGTCTTTTGCTGATTCACATTTTCGACCATTTCTCCGAGACTGGCAACCGGATTGACTTCAAATTTGGTAACAATGTACCTTGGTTGGGTCTCTACCAAGTTTGTTCAAATGGTCACACTTCAACAACTTTTGAATTTTTGGCGGTTTTTTTGTTTGTTTGTCTGTTTGTTTGTTTGTTTGTTTTTTTGTTTTGTTTACCTTTTTCATGTTTCGTTTTGTTTTTGTTTTGTTTTAGTTTGTTTGTTTTCTGGGGCTTGATGGGTCGGAGAATCTAAACAAATCTTCTCTGAAACCACTGACCCCATTACTTTCACACAACACAGGAACACTGGAAGGATCTCCTGGTTCTTAATATGTTAACCAGGTGGCGCTGTAATTTTTAGCTCAGCGAACTTGCTAGTCAGGCTGCACTTTTTGGAGGCTCAGCCGTCCGTCTTAGAAATACTTCCAAATGTCATATGCACTCAGCTAAACCTCAATATAGGTCTATTCAGTTGCAACATTGGATTAAACACATTTCATTTGCAAAAACAATTGGCCAACAGACACAAAGTCTATATCAACGCCTCTTGTTCATGAGTTGACAATGCAGCAAATAGTTAATCACATCTAAATAACAAATAGACAACGCACATGACTTGACAAATATAATGGTAAACAGGGGGAGGTTAAAGGAATGAGCAGGCGTTATTCCTGTAAATACATGGATATGTAATTGGACATAACAAAAAGTAGAATTTTATATGACTTATCTCTGTAAAATTTTTACCTGGTGTCTAATTATGTGGCTAATTATGGTGGCAGGGCTGCAAGCCGGTGCAAGGACAGCTTATGATTAAATCTTCCCGTGCTTCTAATATATTTGTGAACTGTTTGAAACAAATCCCGATTTCCATAGTTATTTTTTGTTGACAGTCCAAAAAGTAATGTTTTAAAAAGTCCTCTTGATTGGCCATGTTTATGTTCGACACATGGATGACTCATGGGTTAAACTTACCATACAGTGCGATTAAAAATAATGGATAAATAATACTTGTAATCACATTTTTATTTTAAAAATACTGCGCCTTCAATCCTCGCTTCCCGTTCATTTCCGACACCCACAAGGCGCGAAAGGCTTGTGACATCACAAATGATACACCCCTGGCTGACAGGGAGGACTCGGACCATGCTATCAAACCATGGCTGTCAAGTGTCACTTGGTTTAAGCATATTTTATTCTACCTTTATCAACAGGATTGTCTTCTTCTGACAAGGTGGGTCAACATAGGGTCTTGCCCTACCCCCAATTGTTTGTTTCTTTTTTGTATTTTCTTCTTTAATAAAATGTGTTTAAACTAGGAAGAGGCATGTACAAATATTAATTTTTGTCCTTGTTCCCGCCCTGGATGGGTTGGTGTGTTGCTGTTAATTATAGCAACACAAGTTATACAGGTTGTTTAAATTCACTGAAAGACCTGAATTTATGGACAGCATGCAGCCGCACAGTAAAGATTTACAGGGGCAAGTGCCAAGGCCCTGGGGGACCGATCTAACCTATGTAGCAAAACTTTGTGGAGAGTGACTTTGATTTGTCAAATATGACGATGTTTAAGATACGTTTAGCAAGAAAAAGCTGTAAGTTGCTGTTGCCAAATACTGTCCCATGACTGGTCATGGAAGGATTCATGGAACTGGCCAAATTAGGCATTACTAATTAAACCAGGAACAGTGAATTATTTTTTTTTTTCCCAGTATTTACCAATTCATCTTCTGTATGATTCTGATTTCAAAGCTTCGGTAACAGCAAAATACAGCTCTAGTAATTCTACGACTGTTACAATGTATCACATAATTATCATTCGGATGTCACAGTGACAACGGTGGTCTGGGGTGTTGATACAAAGTAGCATTGTAACAAAACGTCAGTGTGTTTAACCATTTTTATTCAATTTATGGACAAAATGGGTCCAAAACATGGACAAACAAGGACCGATCTTGTTCCATACCCAGGTCTAGGGTTGAACAGTCCCAAACTGATTGAGTTAGCTGGCCACTGTTACGTGTATGTCCAATTACTGGTGTATATTGCCAGGTGTTTAACCCCATATACCACATAACACTTGTTTGGATAGCCACCACATTCGTGCCACGTCAACACAGCTGCCAAGACCAGTGAGGGCTGGCCTTTTATCTTTTTCAGTCATGTGCCAGTGTTTGTGACAGTCCACGGCCAGTTCCCAATAATTGGGTGTACAAAATTTCATCTCATTGTACCTTTGTCGTTCAAATGGAACCAGAAAATAAGTCAGTCACATGGAAATATTTACCATTGTAACATGGTGGATAAGATCTGAAATAGAAATCATAAACACGTGAACTGATGACAATGTATACAGAACCGAAAATATACTGCCCTCCAAGGGTCGTGAGGTTACTGCTGGGTAGGACGTTTACTGAAATTAAAAGCTATATTCATAAATTCAAACTTATATTTAATCATCCATAGACACACATGTGGGAAGAGGAAATTAACTGTTTGTTTAAACTTTTGTATACTGTAGGCGTAGACTGTAGCTCTTCCCGTGAATGCTAGAATTTGAAACACTACAAGACCTGACCCTCTTGACACAAATTCCAATTTATTGCATTCACGCTTGTTCTTGTTTAACTTAATCTTATAAGTTTTGATAAGAAATATCTCTTTTGCAATCAATTATCATTGCCCAGAGGACAAGCTGGGATCGTCTGGCTGTACGACGGCTGCCCTTCCTACACTACTGGTGACGTGAGGGTCCTGGGCGTCCCCCCCCCCCCCATGTGTGTCTGTCTGAATGATATTTCCCTCAGCTGCTTCAGCTTTTCCTATTAATTCTTCGTCATTGTCATCAGACCACGTATGTAAAAAAAAAAAAAAAAAAAAAAAAAAAAAAAAAAAAAAATCATACTCTTCGGAATCACTAGGCTCTGTTGTATTTGCCATAACTTTTGACAAACTGAAGGCACTCTGGCTCAGAACACATACACCATGGCCAGCAAGTTGCGTTTGTGACGTCGTTTCCACTTTCCTACATCGATCCATGATCGGATAAAATCCGCGCGCTTTCCTATCGCAAATGCGATGCACTTTTGGAGCTAAAAAACACTATTCAAATATGAAATTTAATATTTTGGTTTTCATATATCATTTCTAACGACCTTAAATATCAATTTTTTAATCTGTGGTAGCCATTCAATCATAAGGACCTTTAAATGGAAGTCTGCAAGGGGATTTTTTTTTTTTTTTTTGGTTTGGAGTTCTTTCGCCATAACGCATTTGTTGCATTGGAAAAAAATAATGAAACCTGTCGTCTGCCGAGGTACCACAGGAACAAAGTAGTGATTCAATTAGTTTTACCCTGCAGAATTCTTCGTTCAGCTGGATGCAGCCCATTCTCAGTCTAGCATGAATAATACCTATTCTTTGTTCTCCAACATAATACATTTCATTACATTTTGCTTTGGATTTATTCAATTTCTTCTTAAATTCAACTAAATCGTCAGGCGTTTTAACTGATTGTGGAAGAAGATTCCATTCTTGCACTGTGGCAAGAAAAAACGAACTATAAAAGGTAATTGTACGAGCATAAATTGAGGTAATATCCTGTGTTGACCGGATATCATATCTAGTTCGTTCTTTAACAGTTCATGGAATCCGATTGCATAAATATGAGGGACCCAGTCCATTAACTATTTTGTACATAAGTATAAGTTTGTGTTTCCGTCGTCGCTCAGCAAGTGGCTCCCATCCAGTTTCAGCATATATTTTACGATGGCTAGTATGGCTTAAATCCCCAGTTACAACCCTGGCTGCAGCTAGCTGAACACTTCCAAGAAGGTCCCTGTCTGACTGTGTGCATCCATCCCAAACTACATCGGAATATTTTAAGCAGGGTCTATCATACGAAAGGTACAAGGATTCAAGTGCACGTCAAAAAGTTTGTATTGTAAACATTTAATAAAGCCAATCAATTTTCTTGATTTAGTTACAATATAATTAATGTGCGCCGACCAGCCGAGATCTGAAGACAATATAACACCGAAGTGTTTGTGTTGTTATTAATGTTTTGTTACAATGCAAGATCGGGGAGATCAGCAGGCTTTTTCTTTTTACTAAATGAAGGTGCTAGGTTTTCGTAGGATTGAATGTTACAAGCCATTGGTTTTGCCAGTCTGAAGCTGACATAAGGTCTTTGTTTAGTGCGACCGCATTTTCAACTGGGTCGTCAATTTGAATATAAAAGCTGGTGTCATCAGTATAAATTCTTATTTCACACTGCACAATGTCTGTTATATCGTTCACGTAAATGAGGAATAATAGCGGGCCTAATACGGACGACTATAGGACACCTGCTTCAATATTACCCTATTTAGAGGATCTCCCTTGAATAATTACATGGTGAGAGTCATCTTGAAGATAAGTCTCAACCCATTGAAGTAAAGAACCTCGGATTCCCGCCTTCCTCATTTAAAAAATCAAACCTGGATGATGTACTTTATCAAATACCTTAGTTTTTGCGCAGTATATTACACGAACTTCTTTTTGTGAATCAACGGCTTAAAAAAAACTCATAATACATATAGAAAAGCTGACTTATGGGTCAATCACCTCGGATAAAACCTTGCTTTTAGGATACAGAGTAATTGTCCCTTAAAATATTGAATATGTGCTTGAAGACAGCAGGTTCAGAGACTTTGCCGACACAACTTAGAAGTTAGGTGGGCCTGCAGCTACTGCACTGTTCAGGTGGTTCACCTTTGGAATGGGAGATACAATAGCTTTCTTCCATTTTGCTGCGAAAAAAAGGATTGGGACAGTGAAATATTAAAATGTTTTGTCACATATTTTGAAATACAAGGCGCAACTTCCTTTAGCAACAAAGGGTTGATACCATCTAGTCCACAAACCGTAATGACATTAAGATATTTCAGTTTATCCAAAAAAATAAAAAATGCTCAGTTATCACAATATATTCTAAGGCGTTATGTTAAAAGGATGTTTCCTCTGGCAAAGTAAACAGTGTTGCCTCTACCAGACAATGTTGCAAGAAATATTCATTGAGGAAATTTGTTTTTTCCGCATTATCTGAAATAACCGAATTGTTAGACACTAAAGTAGGAATTGACGAATATGAGTCACCAGACATAAAAAATACCATTCACCACCAATTTTTACACTTTAATTCGTCTTTGTTTACCACATTACATTGTTTTTTATGATGCTCCTCTGCTGAACGTAAATCTTCAATGTATACATAACGTAAATCTCTAAAAATAGCGTAAAATTCGTCAGTGTTTTAGTTGAGGGAAGTTTCTAGGCCTGTCATAGTTAAATTTAGTCACGTGATACGCATCATGCAATCAAATGAGTATAATCCCATATGCTCCCAGCATGTCTCCAATTCAGAGGATGAACACGACGAGTGCACGTACAAATAACTGGACCTATGACCTACAGTTACGCCCGGCTAAAAGTTAGCAGCCAAACGCTTTTTTCGCGTTTTGTTGGTGTTTGGCTTGTGTTTGGAAACGTTTGGAATGTGTTTGGAAAGTGTTTGGAATGTGTTTGGAAAGCGTTTGGAAAGCGTTTGGGAAAAATCTCAAACACTTTTACAAAACGTTCGAACACTTTCACAAAGCTACCGAACACTTCTCCAAACGCGTTCAAACACTTTCCAAACGCGTTGAACAATTACCGCAACGATTTCAAACACTTTCACAAACGCATTCAAACACTATGCATTTCAAACACTTCCATTTAAATGATGAAGAATCTCCAAACTTATTTTCAACAGGTCCAGCAAAATATGATGTACCTACAAGTAAATGTGCACTTATCCAGCATTATAGGTTGTATATATTTATATAAAACACGATCCAAATACGTTTACCCAAGTGTCTAATTCAACTTAAATTAATTAAAGACTTAATTCTTCATTTCAGATGTCATGGATGCTTCATCTTTCAAAAACTGTTTTGGAGTAAATCCATAGGCAATATCATGATCAGATCATGATTCATGATCTGATCATGATATCGCCTATAAATTTACTCCGAAATAGTTCCTAATTTTCAATTAAATATGTATAATCACTCTAAGGACCAATGGAGTATCGCCTGGCTTACTCCACTGGAGCTAATTCTATTGCTTGGCTTAGTGAGCCAAACAATACTTAAATTGTGCTACTTCTGTATTTCTATTCGAAACTTTTAAAGTTAGCCTTTTTTCAAGAGCTCCATTTTCAGAAAAAGTATGATAGCGACTGGGAAAACTTAATTTCAACTTTATTGTGAAATATACACAGTAGAGCTTTTTGGCTTATCCATAAATGAAGGCATGCACATGTTGTTGGGATTTTTAGTTGCTGATAAGCTTTTTAGATACTTGTTAAAAAATTATTCCTGTCATGAGAATAAGATTACCAATTGTATATCTACATGTATCACATACGTTTGTCGCAAAGTGTAAAGTGTTTGCTACGCGTTTGCAAAACGTTTGACTTTCACTGAAAGTGTTTGGGAAACGTTTGGGAAACGTTGGTGTGTTCGGCGTTTTGTCAACTTGAATGCGAGCGTAACTGTAGTTACTTTTACGTTGTACTTTCACAAAAAGACCTGAATTGAGCAAATTGTGAACACAGAGTAAGGCACGAGTGAAAAGTTGTGAAGGAAAGCAAAAAATAAAAACAAAAAAAATACGTAGATTCGTCACCACACAATAGCAAACACAATGATGGCTGTTTTGTTATCGTTCTGGGTGATCGCTACAGGTCGACATGACACATTAATATTGGAACAATGAACCAAAATTTATAGTGTCTTTAAAAAGTTTAAATGGAACAAGTCAGTAACACAGAACCAGATACGAGTAAAATCAATGATGCATGACAGAAAAAAAAAAACGGAATGTTACGGTAAATCATGCCCATGATGATGCAGACGTTGGTATTCTGACATACATGTTGTTTCGAAAAACTGTAGCTGCACTAAAGGCTGGACATTTTACATCTGCAAGGGTACCTTATCTCTAGGTAAACTGACCTGGAAAATGCACAGCAACATTAATCATGTAATTTGTGACAAACCTTTTGATGGTCGTTTTCAGTGATACTTGATACAAAAAAGCTTTCGCACGTTCAATCGTTCATGTTGCTTGTTCCACAAATAAACAATTGCCTTGTGGAGCCTCCTTGTGCTAACACTACATCGCATGATGACAGTATACATCCTGGCCCAGATGGAACGATCTCAGAGTATAAAGCCTGCCGCCCAGGTAAACAACGAAAGCAAACTGTCAAGCCACACGTGGATCCAATTGCGTGTGACCGTGTTATCACTTTACGTCTTCCCTTTGATCCTTGGAAGCAGCATGTAAAACCATAGCGCCAAAAGCAACATTGTGCCTGGCTTTACACAATTTCAGAAAACCGTAATTTTTATACCACAAAACAACAATGTATCTTTGCAAGAATACCTCAAAGTTGAAGTTCTTTTTCACTACACTCGTACTGGAAAGTTTGACCAGAGGGAATGAGTTATTTTCGCAAGACAGTCTATAGAAATCAGAGCCATGACATATCAAACCGATTTTCGCGGAAGTTAATTTTCACAAGATCAATTAAATTTCGAAACTGCATTTAACAGATAAAAATGTCAGAAAAAACATGGATGGATTTTCGTCATATGATTCACTGCTCGTTAATTTGTGATAATTGAAATACGAAACAACAACTGGATGTCAGCTTTATACAGGTGTATGAACTGTGCTCTTGCCAGGGTCAGATCATTGTCCTTCCCCACCATAAATTTCCCACATGGGCTGAAAGACATTGCACCTGCATGGCCACCAATGAAGCAACTTTGTGATGCAGCAAACCTGAATTAGCTAACTTTATTTAAACAGAAGCTACAGCATGTGGAAAACATAGTATTTTCACAATTACAGACTATCTCCGTTGGGATGCGCAACTAGCAAATCACAACTGTGGTCTGTAACCAAATACGGGAAGATATATCGTCAAAAAATAAACGGGTAAAGCAGGTTAAATGTCTACCTTAGGAACCGTTTTTTTTTATTTGGCCTTTCAATTCCTAACTATGTGACCTTTGGAGCTTAAAAATGAAGAAACTGTATAACATCATGGTACCAGCTTTAAAATTTTATATATTTTTTTCAAAATCAATTTTATTGCTAGGCAAAAATTCGGTTCCTGGGGAGTGGCCTATATTATGGTTTCAGATAGTTTGCAGATCTTAAAATCAAATATTGTCCAAACGAGCTGAAAAAACTTGTGAATCTATACCCACTCACAAAACAGCGTTAACAATCTCTAAATTGATTCGATGTTCTGTTTTTGCAAATCTAGACATCCATAAGATTATGAAAATGTATAGCTTTATGGGTGGAACGATCAATTTATATGAGCTGGACGGGGTCAAAATCGGCTGAGTATGCAACGCGCCAGAGACCATCCTGGCACTTTAACCGTTGCAAAGGCATGGACTGCTGTCACGTGATTCTCCTTGTGACTTGGCCGCCACCAGTGTTGACCAACGCTTTTATGTCTGCCTCTCTGTAAGCTAGCCAAGACGTCAGTCCCGGTCACCACACCACCGGGTGTTACAACGTAATAATTCGAGCCGCGGGTAAAGCGTCCCCGACGACGTAAATGTTTCTGTTACCCATTTCAATAAGAAAGGCCACATTTATTTTAGAAGTGCTTATATGTCAGGACGAGTTTTATACCTCAGGTGGCAAAACAAACAGCACGAGAAGAGCGATGAAAATAAACAGGTTGGAAAGGTATCAATGTATGTCAAAAAGTCATAAAGTTTGTTAGTTCCTAATCTGTTGGCACGGGTGGCCTGCTTATGTGCGACAACCTTATCAGTCATGCTCTAGCTTTTGGCTCATACGCGTGTTACGATTTATCTAAATTACGATCTTAGTGAGGTACTGGTTCTGTGCAAACTTTCTATCAAATTGACATAGGCCAAATTAAATCGATTGTTTTTGCTAAGGCAATAACCGTTAAAAAAACTAGCTGAAGATATTGATCCATATCACATAGATGAAAAAATAAAGAATGCCAATTGTTAAGGTGAGTAAGTATAACACGTATGTAAAATACAAAATCTGCACTTCGCGAGTCTCAAGACCGATGTAATAATACATTAAAAAATCAACCTTAATAAAGAAATATAATTGCACGCTGATCTAGGTTTGGAACTTTATGTTAAGTCTCATGCCCTTCCGTCCACAGGTTATATTATCTCTCTATCTCTTTCTCTATCTTTCAACACTATATCCACGCCGTCAAGGTAAACCCATATATGGCTTTGAACTTCCTAATTGCATGGAAATTAAGCTGGAGTTTAATATAGGAATATTGGTGGCAGCACCTGCCGTATTAAGATAAATGCGTTAAGTGACAAGAAATAGGTATCGTCCTGACATGGACTGTGCCCAGTGAATGCCAATTTAGCTGGAGTTCGATATTGGTGGCAGCATCTACTGCAATACAAAATATGTGTATGAAAATGTGAAAAACTAACGAGCACTCTGAGATCTTATCATATTTTCATTTTTTGTAGATATTTTGTTAGTGGCAGTTATATGAGAGTGTATTAGGTACACAATCATGTGTATTACCTCTTTCGGTCTCTTTCACTGATGGGAATTATGAGAAAATTGTGTTCATATCCATGAATTTACATTTTTAAGAAGGAAGGTTTAAAAGATTTGCGCAGAATATGTATTGTATCCAGGAATAATTCCCATCTGAAGTGGTTGACCTCCAGATATGTTTCTGGATCGAGGAGGCTTGCAAAAGTTAAAAACAAAACAGGATTGCTCATATTATTTCTTTGTTCGAACATGTACATACACTGATACATTCCAGGCACAGGTTATCGGGTGATTGCTGCGATGTGCACAGTATGGATGACCCCATTGTATAACAAGTAATCAAGCGTAATTGGTGGACAATAAGTTACGTGCATTAAGTAAAGAGCAATTTGAAATTGCCTTACCAAATTTATACATTGTGTCTATTGAGCCAAGGTTCCATTTAAATGAAATAATCGGTAGCTTCACTTTTTTGCACGCAGCGTTATATTGATTTGTGTCAGTATCAGAACTGATAATGGCGAATACTAGAAGAGAAATATCAACTGCGCATTCCAAACGATGCATGGCTTCTTATATGCATATAATAAGAGACCTTGACTTGTTTTCGGCAGCGCTGACCCATGGTCGTCGAGCCGAAGGAAAGACTTATGGGGCCCTTCGGTGGGGGGTGGGGTACCCTGATATATGATATATCGAAAAAAGGTTCCCCTTGATATATGCTATGGACTTAATTTGGACCTGTGATATGTAAAAGTCAACTTTTGTGATATATAACAAAATATTACCTTCATATGTGATATTAAAAATGCCTCCATAGAAAAGGAAAACCAATATGTGGCGTCCCTGCACCCACAAATCAGTCGAATAAGATCACATCTGCAACCATTTGGCTTAAACAGACCAATTTTTATTGGCTTATACTTAATTAGATGTCCCAAAAGTAAGTTGAGTCCCTGTGTCTCTTTATGATGTGCCTTCCTGATTTGGTAGTGATGGTGAGGTGTGGCTCAGGTGTAGTTGACCTAAATATTACACCCTCCTCATCCATGTCATTAGTATTACTATCACTTTCATTGACTAGTATGCTGTCTCATTTGTCTCTTAGATGCACTCGACTTTCTTTGAGTACATCATCAGTTAAAATGATCTTTTCTTCATTATCTGTCATTGTAGATGCTGTTTCAACTATGTCTTTTATGATGTCATCGTGATTAATTTGTACTTTCTCTTGCCTGTCAACATGTGTAGGGTTTGTAACACACTCAGAGCACACAACGCCCTCTGTCAGCTCCTCACTTGTTTGTGCATTGGTACAAAGCAAACAACACTCATGGTGGATGATGAATGAGAGATGAGACGTGTTATCACCAGTTTGAGTTCTTGACTAGAAGGTCTCCAGCCTGAGTACTGTCTCCTGTTGAAGCTACCACTGCAGTGAGTGTCTCACCTTCTGCAGTTGGTATTGTGGCTGAAGCAGTTGGCTCAAACTCCACACTCAGGCTTGAAAAGTAAAAAAGGAACACTGTGCTGATTGTCCAGGTCTGACAATTGATGAGCACTGTATGCTAGGGTCCCAGATTTCTCCAAGAAGTTCCGTTCAGTGACCTGTCTAACACTCTCCCTAGTTCCCCTTCTCCGTGCTCTCAGTGCAGATATATTTGCCTGGCTGGGCTTCAAGCTCTTTGAAGGTGTCATCACAGGTGAATCTGTAACTGATTAAACCAATTGATCGCCTAGAATAATAGGATGATGTTGGGTTTGTGACGTAGTGAGAGGTTTTGGTTGTTGGGCATTTGAGTGTTTCCCTGACACACGTAAAACACCTGGCAGCAAACTGGTGTGCGAGAGACATAAGTATATTTTTATTTCCTCATTTCTGCAAACAAATTTTCAACCAGAAAAGTTGTAAGGCTTTCAATGGACAATTCATATCCTGGGCTAACCTGCTGGGTCAGCTTCTGTAGCTGTTGAAAACATGATAACTGAAGTTTTAGATCTTTATTGACTGCAGTTGTCATCGCTCCATCTGGATCCTGAATCTCCCTTTGAATATTGTACATGGCTTTGATTTGTTGCACATGTGTATACAGGTACTCTAAGGTAGATTCCAACATATTACATGCATCTTGTGCCGCCAGACAGCATTTCTCTTCTTGGTCCAAATTCAAACCAAACATTTATGTGTAGGAGTTCAACTTTTTTTTTTTAACAGCCAGCAATTGCTTGTCCATCACTAATGAGCTTGATATTTCCAGCTCTACAATCCGTGAGAAAAATGGGGTTGGTTTCGGTGGCTATTTGATAGAGCTGAACATATTTTGCTGATATACCATCCTGACTAAATGAGCTTCAGCCAGATCTAGCTACAATAGTCACACACATATCTTCACCTCGGTCTGTGAAAAGAAGTCCATCAGGTGACTGCACGACAGCATGTACCTGAGTACACTGCTCAGAGCCATTCTGTGCTACAGTCATTTTTTTTCTGCTTTCCAAGTGTTGCCATCTTTTTCAAGTCTGAATATACCTCCCTCTGTTGTGGATTAAGACCGAATCACCATGTCACCAGTGGCAGCACTTATAAAAAACCCAAAATATCAGGCATGCCAGGTTGGATTTTTTTGTACAATGTTTCCTTTCAGCAGTACACTATTTGAGTGTATTGTGTATTGTTATATAACTCCTGAAGCAAGGCAGCTGATATAGAGATTATCATCTTCCACCTACACACAACCTGGACGATCAACTGCAGGAGAAAGAGCCAATGAGTAGACTGAAGGACTATATTTAGTGGATGTCTTGGCTGGAGTTTTGGGGATCTTTCTGTCTGGCTACTGATCCAATGTTGCAACTCTCTTTGCATAGCAGCCTTGTTCATTCTGGTGTTGACGCTTATAAGTTTCCTGTCAACAAGTGCTTTTTTGAGCTATGAAATAGTCATCTTCTGTGGCTCAAGCATCGTGTTTTTTTCAAACTCAACAAACTTTATTCCCCCTCAGCTGCAATATAAACAACTCTGCCATGAAATGTTGGCATCAGTTGTCTTGGTATTCATATTGCAACTTCAAACACATCTTCTGGGTGGACAGAAACAACCTTCCTCTGTGTGCATCTGTTGTAGGCGGTGTTCCGTTGGGCCCCATGCATACCCCTGTTGGACACTGAAGTACTCCTTTATTGTTTGAATCATATAACCTGTATTTTTCTGAAATGAAGGCTTGCGTGACGTTGGGTATCTTATTTTCAATTGTTTTAATCACTTCTGCTCAGCTTATTTCCAACATGGAGTCTGTATCCATCCGATCACGCAATGGACATGATGCAGCTGACAGATATGGCTGCACACTACCTGCAACTGTGGGTCGTTTCTCAATATGCGTAGTTGTACACGGTTGATTCTACATCCATTGAACAACAGAAACCAGTTGGAAAAATGGCCGTTCATTCTTTTGCCAACATGAACTCCATCTGGCATCATCGACACCAGAGATAGGAGCGAGCCATCCTTTTTTTTTCTCACTGAACAGAGAAGCTGCTGATTGGTTTCGCGATTCTGAGTCAATTGCTGCATCTAATACCGGGAATTTGAGACATTGTGCGCCATTTTCCATACAGATGCAACATGGTTTAAGGGCTGGTTCAGGAAACTTATATCCTATTACAGAACATTCTGGCCACATTGTTTTATTTGTGTAGCAGGTTCCACCAAACGAATTGCATTAATCAGTTACTGACAGAATCCTGTGATCAGCTGGTGATATTTTTACACATGACAAGCAAATCTGATGGCATTGAATTGTGTTTGATATACCTCCTTTAGTCTTCCATTTGTCCACTTTTGGGGGATATAGTCAACCCCAACTGGCAAAGCAAGGTTGTTGCACAATGTTGTAATGCCAATGCATTCGGCCTCATACAATGAACATGTTTCTTGGGTACTCTTTTTTCGAGTGTTCATGTTTTTTCAATGTATTGAATGTCTATGGTGTCTGTTGTTCCTATTACGGGGCCTTGTGTTGTGTCAACATGTATCCCAGGCTTAGGTGACATACCATCTTTTCTCACAACAACTGGAATTATTTTCATATTTTCACTTTCATACAATGGCTTCACTTGTGAATTTTTTTGCATGATGCAATATCTAAGAATGATATAAAAAAAAATGTTTGTGTATGCCATTGTGTGTGGTATATCCCCTTATGTTTTTCCTCCTTGAAAATCGACCTGGAAGTGGCTAGTTCCAATATTCCCATTTTAAGTTTTTGGTACCCCCTTTGCCAGTACCATAAACTCAGGATCTCTTAGCAAATTTAGTACCAATTCATGTCCATGAAACTCCAAGGTCTCACAAAATTTAATAATTTATGCATCCCACTATAACTGCAAGTGAGGCCAGCCTTAAAAATATTCTTGTTTCCAGTAACACAAATTTTGTGAAGTCAAAGAGTAGGGAGGAAATATTTTTTTTTACACTCCTGATAAAACACAGGAGGGAGGGAGGAATTTTTTTTTTTTTAGCCTGCTGACAAAAACCATGAGGGACACTCGGCATTATTTTTTTCTCGCAGTGTTCACATTCAACCTCCTGTGGGTAAAGATTTGGGTACATTTACAGTATCCATGTCTTTGGAGACCAAGGGCAGGTCTCTTGTTAGAGCATGGATGAATAAACTAAAGTTTATTCCTCCATGGTTAGAGTAAAAAAACATGGAAAAGACAGCAAAATGTTGTCAAATGTGGTCTCGAACATCAGACATTGTCAAACTCGCCGTCTTCAAGACCGTCACTGCCATCACCGGGCCAAAACTGTTGGAGTATCTGTTTGGATGTACAAGCTCTATTCACTCTAATTAGCTTGTTTCTCAGTTTACATTTGGTAGTTCTGCTGTTTTCTATGACCGTCATCACGGTCATGGATAAAACAGTTGTTGCGGGCGTTGCGTCTTCTTGCATTGCCGCCATTTCCCCACGTTTTCTGGGACAGGGGATCATTCGTTAAATATTTCAAGTTCGCATTTTCATCAATAGATGGCGCGGACAACCGCATCAATATTTTTTTTTGGGCTTGCATGGAAATTACAACCGCACTTTTTGGTACCGTTTTCAGCCCATACGGCCGCGTTACCGGTAACAAGAATATTTTTAAGGCTGGCCTGAGGGTCAGAAATTTCTGCAGCATTTTTTACTGCATTTGTGAGATATTTAAAGAAAATGCTGTCTTTGACAACATCCCCTTACCCAGTAGTTTCTATAGTGTTTGCAGTGTAGGGTCTGTATAGGAAAAACAGCTGTAAAAATGTTTGTTTCTGACGTATGTTTTGTAAGAAGTTTGCAGCTGAAATAGGATTAATTATTCATACATTTTTCCAAGTATGTATGTTTTCATTTTTTAGATTATGTATGAAACAAACACTTATGTCATCGATGAAGTTAATTGTAGGACAATAAATATATAACTGACCTTTTCAATATTGCATGATATATCTGTTATGGATAAATCTCAACTTAACTCGATTACATATTTTAAGGGGAAGACAACACTTTTAACACACAACATACATTCATGATGTACATGAATTATTCAATGAACTGAAAATATCTGAGCTATGGAAAATGCAGAGTACCTTGACAGGCCAACTTCATAACATGATGATGGCAAACCATTACACTTATCCTGAACCATTGATGCTTTGATCAATACACATAACTGGATATTTATAAAACTTAATTGTCCTCTTTAAAAACTCTACATTTCACAATGGACTTCGTGCTTTGTCTATTGTGTGCAGGTTAAGAGCCGTGTACAGTCCTGGCGCTTTGGTCTTTCTGCACCTGGCTGAAAAACCTTGGTCTGGCTACCAGGCACTTTGAGGCGCTACCCCAAGAAGGAGTAAAATGCTGAATAAACCAAGCCAGCGTACCTGAGATGGCATTATAATGACAGCATGCACTAACATCATTACAAGCAACCTGTAGTAATGAATGGACACAGGTACAGTTTGGCTCATTCAGCATTTTACTCCTTCTTGAGCTAGTGCCTCCAGGCGTTCAGTAGCAAAGGTCTTCCAGAGCACCAGGACTGTACAAAGCACTTTAAACCAGCTGTACTTTTTCAATTGCACAATTTTTACCAAGAACTGCCAGAAAGGTGTTTAGAGACTACCCTGTGATAATGCATGTATTATCTTTTTTATTGAATCATTTTATTTTATGTGATGCTAACTAAAAGTTATTGTTTTACACCTCTACCCACTTTCAGATCACATCTAAATGGGATCTTAGAAAACCCATACCCATCATCAGATGATTCTTCTTCAAACTCAGTATCAGAATATGGAATTTCTGGCAAACTAACTTCATCACACTCATCATCAAACCATTCTGCCCAAAGATCAGAAGATGTATCCATACATTCTAAAAATGGATAACCCAATGGATCAGCCACCATGGGCTATTGCTTTTCCTGCATGTCAAGGACCTCTTCCATGTCAGTGTCAACAGAAACATCCCGTGTCTGCAAATGAATCAGCTGTATCAGATGCAGGGCTTGCAACTGGTAAGGGCTGAGGCAAATCTGAATCTGGCTGAGGTGATATCCCATGGACCAGAAAAAAATGTAATGCTGGTTGACCTTTGCTGTTTCTCTTAGCATAAAAACACTTGTTCCTGTGTCCTAGATGACTAAATAAGGAAAAAAAATTCAAATATATTTTTTCTCATGAATGGGATTTTGAATAATGTTTGAATTTATTTGAACTCGGGCTAACAGCAGAAGTCAGTGTAAGGCATTAACAACTCTGTACTATTATTAGACAATACTTAACTGAGGTTATTTTATTAGTCTCTAAAGCCCCCTTACAATGTACACATACTTTACACAGTGTTAAAGATTTGACGGGTAGTCAAAATGTTGTAGTGATGAAAGATTTTGGCTATCTTCATGTATCAATGTTTCAAAACCAGAAAATGAAACTTATAGAATAATTTGACATCCTTCTCCTGCCTGTAAGTGTATTGATCAACATATGTCCAAGCATAATATTAGAGATTCGATTGTGCAAGTTGTCTGCAATTCAGTTGAGCCAAGAATTAATGTAAAAGGATGAATCAAGCATGAAAATATTCTTTACAGAGTGCAAGAGCCATCACTATGATTGAATACAGTAAAATGAGAGAAAGTGAGAAATTTAAATCATATCTGCTTTGCTGAAGCAGAAAAAAATTTATTTACCATTCCCCCATGGAAAATCTAAAAGAATAAAAACTCTGCCATTTTAATTTTGAAATTTTAGTTATGTTTGGGTGCAAACTGAGCATATATTGATTTTTCTAATAATTGTTATTTTATTACAAGGGTGACTTTTGGCCTGATAGGAGTCATATAGGTGGAATTGTTCACCTGCTTTGAAACACTTGATATGTTCACATTTATGCAAATTTGGGGTGAATAAAAGTAAAAATTTCTCATATCTTCAGACCTATTGCAGATAGATGTGTCATAATTACAACTTCAGAATATATGTTTGTGATATTACCACATCCAAAGGGCAGTGAACCAAAGTCGCTGCATTAGTGTAACCTGTTAGTGTGGGAAATTTATCACATTTTAGTTTGGTGCATATAGTGAATGAACAAACAGCATGAAGGCACATTGGGTATGGCAATTTAATAGAGCTTCAGTTTATGTATGTATGTATATATATGTATATACATATACTGTTGCAGTCCTTGTTAGGATTTTCCTTGTGTCTCAAAACAGAAAAAGAATGGGGCACGTCGCAACAAGCTGCTATTGACCATAAAAATGGCTGCTATGAAGTACTTACAATTTAGATTGTGACTGTGGCCATAACAGAGACATTCTCTGTGTCTTGGAATGAAAAAAATCCCCAATTTCTGGAAGGAGGGTTTCAAGAGCAAGTGATTTGAAACATTATGGAATTGAAGGTGTTTGTAACTTTGATGTACTGACACTGATTTCCTGCCTTTCATGTATTCCTTTTTTTTTTTCGCTGCAGTGATGTTTGGATTTTTTTTATGGATTTTTGTTTTGTTCATGTTTCTGACCAAATGTTAAAACAATTTGTGCAAAACCACCAAGCCAATTGCTTTCAAATTGCAGAAGGAACACGTCGGGGGACCCAAAGACTTTAATTGTTTAACAGGACGCACTGTGATATATTCCCCCCCCCTTTTTTTTTTTTATTAATTTTTGCGTCTTATGGCTGTTTTTGACTTCTTGTTCAGAACTGTCTCTGAAACTGTTTGCAACGTGGTGCAAATGTAGGTTTTAAATAGGGTAAACAAAATTGGTCACTAGGTGGTGATACTGTGGATTCCTGATCTGGATTTTTTTTCTTCAGTTTGAGCATATATCGATTAGTGCATGCATATCTTTTGATTGCTGCGTAATCTCCAAAGCCGTCAACTGGATTCATTTAAACTTTATGTGGATGTATATTAGGTGGTTTTTACCGAACTATTTAAATGGTCATACTGCAGTGATTGTCATTATTTTATTTGTTAAGTTTTCTTTTTTTTTAATTTTCTGTCCAAATCTTAAAACATCTCGAACCCCTCCAGCTAGTTTCTTAGAAGTTGCACGGAGACACTTCTTGGGACCTTCAGATGCGATGGTGATGCCATTTTTTATTCTATTTAATTTTATTCTATTTATTAATTAATTAATTAATTAATTAATTAATTAATTTATTTATTTATTTATTTATTTATTTATTTGTTTATTTATTTATTTTTACGCATTTTCGTGTTTACGCCGTTTTTGAATTCTTCACAACAATGATTGAATTTGGTCTGGCATTTGATGGAAATGTAACTTGTGGGTATTTTAAACAAATGGGTATTCATACCCTGGATTGCTCATTCTCAATGACATTTGCAAGTCTGGTTTCTTCCGTGAGTGCAAACATTCCCACCATTCCCGTACAGATTTTTTGTCCATATCACCTTATCTTTGGGTTAGTGCATGCATTCCATATATACCCGTGAGGGTCAATGGGGATCTTTCTAACTTTAATTCAAATCAACACGGGCCTGGTTCACTTTGCTCTGTTCATTATAGGTCAGCTGAGCATTGGCTCGTCAGAGCCCTTTTGTTTAATTCGGTAGGTTTACATCAATGTCATACATTTGCGAGACTAATAGTTGAACTTGGTCTCGTGCAATGAGAGGTGGTTCCTGGGGCTATTTGTGCCCAGCGCATGCAAGTATCAGTGAAGCACGCCTGGTGAACAGTGCTTTAGCTGGCGATTGGGTTGCAAGATTTGCAAATTGTGGCATTCGAGCCGATCCGACACTCCTTGTGTACAAATGGGAAACTGTGGATCAATTGTTTCATTTTGATACACAGAGAAATAACTGCTGCCCATCAGAATTTGAACATGTCTGTTTAGTGAGCTGAAATATTTACTAAGCTGCAGATTTCTCCTGTATTAAAACGAAAAAGAAAATGAGGGCCACGCTGATTCTGTCCCCACGACTTACAAAAAATCTAGATAGGCGATTGCGTAATCCTGGTATCATCCTTGTTTTGTTTCATTTAAATTAGATTAAATGTAAGTCATTGACATGTAGGAACCAAAGAAATCAATAGAATTGCCTTGCTTTGCGTATTCAGGATGGTCTGTCATCTTTTTGTGCACTTTTACATTTTCAACTTCGTCTCTGAAATCTTTCGCCGGATTCCCTTCAAGTTGGATAAATGTTCGCTATATTCTTTTGGGGAAGGTTTTTCAAAAGTATTCCATTCTCTAAACGTTTGGCTAAATGGTTCAGCATTAAACGCTCATATATGCGTAAATCTCAATTTGTTAAACGGGTGCCACTTCATTAAAAGACCTATGTTTTTTTGTTTGCTTTTGTGACATTCGATGACTTTTGCTGTAACACATTTTTTTTAACTTTGTAGCAATGACTAGACTTGATCTTTACCAAAATTTTTTTTTCCACGTGGAGGTGTTGTTGTTCCTTGGGATTTTTTTTTAATTGCGTTATGATCTGTAGGCTTGTATATTACGATGTATATCTAGTTGCTGGGGTTTTTTTTTGTTTTTTTTTTTTTTTTTTTTTTTTTTGTTTTTTTTTTTTTTTGTTTGTTTTCTTCAAAATAGTTGAAATGATTCAGTTAATACGTGCGGGTAATATACTTGTGTGGGTCTAAGTTAGGTTCCGTAAATAGGTTTAGGGATGTATAGTTCAGGTGACATATCAACCAACCTAGGTGATCCTATTATCTACCGCGTGTCGTCGTTCATCTGCCAACATATTTGTTCTTCCCCAATCTTGTTGGCCGGATTTACTTCAAACCTGATGCGAATGTACCTCAGAAAGGTTTGGTAATGGGGTCAGGCTCTGGGGATTTAACTTTGTTTATTTATTTGGTTATTGTTGACAAAGCTAGAAAAAGGTGGAAAAACATAAGCGGCTACCCAATGGCTCTTAAATTGCACAGAAATACTCCTAGGGCACCCATGGGCCTCAGCTATTTTTCCAACACAGATGAAGCAGATGTTTGATTCCTTTTCTCTGTGAAAGCCGTGCTTTTGCCTTAGGTTGTCAAAACCCTCCACCCAGATTATGCTGACACGTGTTAGGAAAGCACCTTGTCAAAAAGTCAAACACATTAGTTTATAGGGTGGTTATGTCGTAGGTCCCCAATTCTTACATAATTATTCAGCCTTTAGGAGCAAATGAGACTCCTGGTTGGAGCTATATTAAACCGTGCGTTAAGAGATTTATAAAAAGGGAATTCCTTCAAGGCATTGATGAAAATCTTCGTTATATTGGTATCGGCCAAAGGAATGATCTACTTTTGGTCAAAAATACATTTTTGATATCAGTAATTTCAATGGAACTGGGGTAAAATTCTTGACCAGGGTTGGATCTTTAAGTATGAACGGAAACCTGGCTAAATGGGGAATGACAAATGAAATATGTGGTATGTCAAGAAAGGAAAGAAGTTTCATTGAATTTCCTTTTCGTATGTAATAAAAAAATAATACAAGATTAAAGTAAGCTTTGTTATTGGAAAGAATATTGAAAGAAATTAATGAAGAACAAGTTTGGCTGTCTTTCATATGCTCCACTCTTGTTGCAAAACTCGACATTTTATGTGGGCATAATGACAATTTATCTGGTTCGGTCAACTTTTTAAACTGTATCAAAAATCACCCGAACCAGCTAAAATGTCATTATGACCAAATAAAAAGTTGTCCGAACTAGATAAAATGTCGTTTTAACACATAAAATGTCATTATGATCCAGTAAAAAGTCGTCCGAACTAAATAAACTGTCGTTATGACCAGATAAAAAATCGTCCGAACCACATAAAAATTAATGTCGTTACGATAACATAAAATGTGGTCCGTACGAGACAAAATGTCGTTATGATCACTTAAACGTTCTTCCGAACTAGAAACAATGTCGTTATGACCACGTAAAAAGTGAGCTTCCGTACACTTCCATAGTGTTTGACTGACTCTTCAGATCTGAAAAATGAGGTTCTTGTGGCCTCCTTGATAAGGAAACATTTTAAAATAAATTCTTGTAGTGATTTATGTGTTCAGTATATTTCCCACATTTTTGTCTCTGAACGCAGCATCAAAAGGCCAACCTTGAGTAAACCCACATTTTCCAAAGGGTAGAGGGTCTGGATTGAGCTGGTTCCACATAAGCACAACGTAAAGGCTTTGATTGGAAACTATAGCACGTGAACTAGTTCTAATGATCATAACGTTTGAGACAATTTCGGCCAGGATTGTACCAAACGTGTCAATCACTGGTCAGGTTCCAGTGATTTTCGAATACAAACCATCACCAATTGCGTTGAAATTGCAGCCCCCCCCCCCCCCACACACACACACAGAAACTCTCTCATTAAAATTACAATAGGACGCTTCAAAAAGCCAATAGACTGTAATTTCTGGAACAAAAGGAGCGATGTTTTTTTCCCGTTGACTTCAGTGAGTATTTACCTATATGTAATACTTAATCGTTTGCGCAGGATTTTTTTTAAATATGGCATAATTGCACCTTAATTTTTCTCCACACATCTGTCCAACACATGCTGCTCTTGGCATTTCCTGATTTCTCAAGAATTACCCAAAAATGTGGGGAGGGTACATGTACAATATAGTATTCTTACAAGAGGATAAGCACTAAAATCCTATATAGGGGCTCATATATCACTAATGGAAAATCCTTGTCTCATTCCCATTAAACAGTTGTAACAAAGTGTGAATGGGATTCCTTTTTGTTTATATTTTGTTGTTGTTAAATGTGACTATAAATGACGTCAAAAGATCAAACTGACTTTATCGACTTTTATCTTGTTGAATAATTAAACGATTACCTAAATTTATGTGATTATCTCCAAAATCCGTACACATGAACTACATCTAATTTAGAGAGTATGCGCCTTTCGGCTCAGCTCAGAATGGGACTTAGTGAAATGGGAATATATCAGATCAGCCGAGGAAGGATTGCTCACACAGCCCACCGGTTCTCCAACGTTGTAACCAATACAGAATACTCCATATCCAACATATACGATAGTATCTTCCTACTTAATATGTGGGAGGAAAATGTGGGCACTTGGTGCCATATATGCAGAGCGAGTGTCGCTTCGCACACTTGTTCTGCTAAATGGTACTCAGTACAAGCGATATTGTTCGTACAGACAACTTACCATGCTATGCTATGTTTATCTCATGTTTCATACTGAAACTTGATGGAAATATGAAGGATCAAACACAAATACCCCTATTGTCGGTACCCGAGTTTTAGTTATTTTTTTTCCCAATTAAGGTGCTTATTACGTGATAAAAATATCCCTATTAACTACTCTGTATGTCAAAAGGGGTAGCGATTGTAATTTTTTTTTTAACTTCGAAGGTTGTCGTCAATATCGGCATTAAGCTGCATGGGGGTGTTCCTTGGGTAAGCATCTATCATGATGTCAAATGGTTATACTCCGATTTTTTTATGTTAATTTTGATAATTTGTTCTTCAATTTCTTACAAAGTCTAGAAACAAACAAACAAAAAAAAAAAAAAAAAACAACAAAAAAAAAAAAAAAAACAAAAAACAAAAAAAAAAAAACAAACAAACAAACAAACAAACAACCTTTTTTGTCTCAAACCATGCAACTAATTGCTTTAAAACTATATAAGTTGCATTTTGCGTATGAGGGGGAGACTTATACAAAAGAAGAGTAAGTTTGATCTCATTGCCACGGACATACGGTCATTCGATTAATTTTATTGGGGACCTAGTCACTTGATAACTATTTGAGCTTTGACTTTAAAGCTGCTAGTCTTCTATGTAGGCCACATTTTATTTCAAGGATATCCGCCACCTTTACTTTATGGAATAGTAACATTGATTGTGTGTTAAACACTTTCCAGTCTGGGCTACATACAGGAGCTATGTACCCAATGTCTGGTGATTTTGGGCAAAATGCACTAGGGTTTGACCCTGCTAAATCGTTGCTACTGTATAACTACTCATAAAATATATGTACCAAAATGTTCAATGAAACTTGCACTCCCGGGTTCTATATATGTTACCATGGTAATGATGGGACTAACACTTGGTTGCCATGGCAACCAAAGTATTGTTTCATGGTCTGAAATTTTGCCAAAAAAATACATGTTTGACACAATAGAGTGGGCCAATAAAGAAAATACAACATTCCTCTATAGTTTTCAGTGCTGGAATCATGACAATTTAGATCACAAATGTACATGTGGATTTTGCTTTGAAAAATATACATTTTCGAACAATCATCACTGGGTACTGTTGCCATGGCAACCATCTAGGATGGCCTCTCAAATTTAAATGCTGGATTACTACATTGCACTTTCCTTTAGTTTCACAGCAGCTAACCAATTTCACACTAAATGGCACCATTGAGCATACTAACAAAGTCCATGTTCTAAAACTTTCACGACTAGTGCTGTGGAACAAGGTTTTAGCATCTTTGTTGTTAAAAATAGGCCAAGGTCACTCAAGGTCACATGAGCTGGTCACCATCTTGGATTTCTACTGATTTTAAACAAAATTCTGTGTCATTTGATTGTGACACACAGTTGACCAGTCCAAGACTTGCTTACAGTGTAAAAGAAAACAGCATATATGTCAAAAATCACTTTCATGCCACAATGTACAACATTAGAACACTTAGATCAGCATATTCTGTGTCACAATGACAACAAAAGTACCGGATACACTGCAAGTTACCTCCATTGCATTTAATTCATTTTGGAGAATATTAACAACAGAGGCATCTTGAAGTATCAAGAACTTTATTTGACAATCATAACAATAAATGGTTTCAAAGTTTAAGCATATGTGGGGTAAGAATAGACCTTTAAATATTTGTTGCTAAAAATAGCCAAAGGTCATTGAAGGTCACAGGACATGGCCGCCATCTTGGATTTTTGCAGCTTTTTAAACAAATATTGCTTCATTTGCATGTAAAATACAACTGATCGGTCTAAAATGTATTTATAGTTTCAAAGAAGGCAGCAGATATGTCAAAAAGAACTTCCTCACCACAATTTACACTATTTCAGCTGTTAAATTGATAATTTTGTGAGGAATGAACCATAATAATGCCCTATACACCTGTATGTTACCTCCATTGCTGTGTATTTATTGGGGGTATACTTATAAAAGAAGCACTTTGGAATACCAAGAGCTATATTTCACAATTACAAGAGGAAATGGTCTCAAAGTTTCAACACATGGGGTGTATGTAGACTTGAAAAAAAATTGTTGCTACTTATCGCCCAAGGTCATTCAGGGTCACATGAACTGTTTGCCATCTTAAACTATTGTAGCTTTTCAGCGACTTTTTGCTTCATTTCACTGTAAAATGCTGTTGATCAGTCCAAAATAATTAACATGTCAAAGAAGACAGTAGATATAACATGTGAGAATTCCCTCCCACAGTTTATACCATTTTAGCTCTCATATTTAAAAATCACTGGGGCATTGACCATACTAGTGTTTCACACCACTGTATGTTACAGCCACCAATGTTTATATTCATTTGAGGGGTTGTAAATGAATAATACATTTGGGTGGATGAAAAACTTCATTTTACAATCACAAGAGACGGTCTCAAACATATAATCAATGTTTGTGCAAATAGATCTTCAGATTTTGATCGCCTTATAAACCCAAAATCATTGAAAGTCACATGTGCAATCCACCATTCAGGATGTTGCTGCTAACGCAGTATTATAAGTGCCAGTTGAAATTGTATGACTGGCAAGCTAATATTTACCACAAGTACAGAAAATACACACAATACAACACTGTCAAATTTAACATCGCCACAAAGCAAGTTCATGGAACATCAGATCGCTTCTCGATATATTGTCCTTGTTGAACTCATTTACTTTTGTTTTGACCTCAACAGGCTTGCCTGTTGAGGTCACACCACAATAAAACCAGCTTCTGGTGCTCTGATGGTACCTTCCCTTTCTACACATAAAGGCTGAAAAAGAAAAAGTTCCAGTGTGACCAACTGCATTGGTGAGATGAATTGTCTACAGCCAAAAACATGTGACCCTGTAAGAGGGCAAACAATCATCTGGTTAGATAAAGTGTTCTGTTCTTATTGAAATGAAAAATACTATCATGCTTATACTACTGAAAATTATTAAAGCTAATGTCATGTCAGAAAGGCAAGTGGTCCATCTGAAACGTTCCAAATGTGAACTTGACAGTTGTAAATTTTGACAGTAAAATACAGCAACCATACTTAAAATGACACTGTAATGTGTGGGGAGGTGGGATATTACAAATATTCTCAAAATAAAGGATACTTAGCACAGGCAGGTTGAAATATCTTCTGATGACTAATTTAGGAAGCACTAAATGAATATGCCTGATATTTTGGTAATTTGACTTTCCTCTAAAGACACCAATTTTGTGAGAGAGAGAGAGGAATCTGTCCCTGATAGTGACGGTGATAAACTGGAGCGTCCTCCGTGATAGACAAGCATGAGCCTCGTGCTTTGTGGCGGGAAATTAATATTCATGCCTCATATATCCGCAAATTGGAGTACCGCCATGCAATAGGATTCATGGGTCCCTGCCATCTAATGAGATTCGTTATTCTCAAAAGTGATAAGCTTTAAAAGCTTCAGAATGCTTTACATTTGGTAACTCTGTGTTCTCATTACCAAGCAGTCATGAAAATTGTCGGCACGATAATTTGATCCCCATATTTTATATGTCCAATCAGGGATATAGGTGAACTCAACGTATACAGTGCAACTACAAGTATTAAAAAAAACATGCTTGACTTTGCACAGAAGGTAATGGTGTCATTCAGTCAAATGTGAATGCTTATGTTTTTTATTCTGAAAATAATCAGTGTGACATTGTCAGTGACAGCCCAAGTCCGTTATTGCAACAATGTGATCACACAGAAATAAGCCTAATAGGCTAGCCCAGCAGAGTAAAGTTTTGACAACTGTTGATGTGCGTTTTGCAATAGGTGTGTAGATCTCAGTGATTATCAGCCATCAATCTCTCTGTCTCTTTCTCTCTCTCTCACTCTCTTTTTCTCTCTCTTATCTCTCTCCCTCTCTCTCTGTCTTTGTCTCTCTCTCTCTCTCTCTCTCTCTCTCTCTCTCTCTCTCTCTCTCTCTTTCTCTGTCCCAATATATTTTCCCCGTTTCCCTTTCCTCGTGCGCCCATTCGTGCCTCTGGACACACACACACACACACACACACACACACACACACACACACACACACACACACACACACACACACCTTCGTGGGGTGTTTTTTTCGAAAATGTTAAATTCTATATCTTCCGCCACTATTCTGAAGATTGGTCAGACGAAAAGTGCTTTGTTTTAAAAGCTGATAAAGATTATAATTCAGAAAAGCATTTGGGAGTACTTACACACACAGAGACACACACACACACACACACACACACATACACACACACACACATATATATATATATATATATATATATATATATATATATATATATTTATATATATATATATATATATATATATATATATATATATATATATATATATATATCTGCTTCAACCTAATTGTATCGGTTACTTTTATTACATTCCCATACTCCCCTTCACAGTTTAGCATTTTGGTAGATATGTGATATGGTGTTGTCAATACGTAGAATAATCCTATGGTGGGCCTAATGACAGCGCATTCAACATCCTTAATATGGGTCAAACATTATTTATCTATATTTTATATGGTATTATATTTATACAGACTGTCAGCTACGACCGTTTACTGTAAATAACAAGAAGACTCTACCTATGGTGGTCCAAATGATAGGGCATTTAACATCCGTAATAAGGGTCAAACATAAATATTTATTATATCCTATATTGCATAACACACACACACACACGCACACACACACACACACACACACACACACACACACACACACACACACACACACATATATATATATTGTCAGCTTTGACTATCTGCTATTCCATATGAACAGGTTGAAAATTAAATTTAACTTCCCCAAGAAAGATGTACTGAATCTGAATCTAAATCTATCTCTCCCCTTCTCGTCTCTATCTATATATCTGTCTATTACTCTTTCTATCTATTTATACCCCGCCCCCCTTATATATATATATAAATATATATATATATATATATATATATATATATATATATATATATATATATATATATATATATATATATACATATATATACATATATATATATATATGTATATATATGTATACATATCACTGGAAAATATGGAGCTTATATCCCATTATTACTGAAGAATGGGTTAATCCGTTTATTTTTCGTGGCGTAGCTACTTGTCTTTATGTGTTGGTGGTGTGCAGTAAGCTTCAGCTTCGTCAATGCACTCCATGAAGTAAGGTCTGCGATAAAACTCAAACAATTTTCATATACAAAACGTTTTTAAATGATCTGTTTTAAATTAAGTTGTTTTCAGTTTTATTTCAGTTGTCAGCGCATTTTCTCGAATCGTCTTCATTATAATTTTTACATATTCAATATTTCAAAATATTAGAATCAAAACATTCTGGTATGTCGAAAAGACCTATAGTTGTGTGTTTTTTCATAGTTCCCTCATAAATATAGCTAATGTCTGACCACCAGTGATATCAATTTCTCTATTTACTTTTTCTTCTTCTGCACTCCATAATTGTAGCCAATGTCTGAGTAAATGAATAAATCCATAGACAGTGAATAAAGTTTAAAGTTACCTCTGACACCTGCATTCACCATACAAAAAAACAACATAAGACAATTCTAGTTTTTGCACTGATACTTTTGAACCATATAATCATTTTCTTATATGGCCCATTTTGCTGCTCCTTATAACAATATTGGGTTAACAAGTTGAATAAACAGGTTATCGGTACAGTCATTGTTCCCTTTTACATTCTTTTTTTTCAAACATTTTTCGGCACTTTACGATGCAAGATCAACGTAGCCTTTGGGAAACTTCACTTTGTGCAAAATTCAGTGCAAATGTTCTTATACCAATCAATACTCTCAGGTTTAATATTATTGTGGAACACCCGCCCCGTATCCACAAAAAGGAAACAAAGCAAATTATAACTGCTCTTCCCCTTTCCTGGAAGTAACTATTCTTGTCTTTTTCTGATTAACAATTAATTTCCATTTTTATATGATACACATATCGCCGTTTCAGGCATTCCATTGAACCATCCATGGTCTAGGAGACTAGCACTCTGTCATCCGTGCACACTAGCTGATACAAATATCTGGTCATTTACATGACAGCATTGCACATCTTATCTAATACATCAAATACATGAGACTCATAAAAATAATAAATAGCAAGGAATTTATTTCATTGGCTTTTTTCAGTCACTCAGTAGAATGAAAGATCCTTTTATAATCTTGTCCTACTTTTAGAGAATTCGTTACACTTTGATATATACACTTGACCATTTTATTAAAAAGGAACCTGCACCACGAAACGTAAATTTATAAGATCCATTTCTACACAGTGTGATAACCCATATAAACACAATCGAACACAAACACAAACACCCAACACACACACACACACACAAACACACACACACACACACACACATATATATATATATATATATATATGCGTGTGTGTGTGTGTGTGCATATCAATTACCTTTTTTCAAACCTCACATATAATCTGTGATCTTTAATCCACACAAGGACTACCAGACTTTCTTCAGTCAGTTCACACAAAAATATTTATTCCACCTGCTTTTTGGCATTTTAGATCCTTAACTGATTTGCTTGTTATAAGTGCAATTATGGCGACAAACGTTCATTATGGTCATACGGGGACAGAAATGAAACACAATTTGTTTCTCCCCACTGAAATTGCAAGACAAATATTGATATTAAAAAAGGAACTTCTTTGCTGGCATTCATAGGGTGATATTTATGAATATGAGTACTGTTTTTCCAAACTATTGGATTGAATTTATCCTATAGAAAACATGACATGCAACGCATAAATGATTATGTTTATGAGAATGACCATAAAACATTTCCACTGGCATTGGGTATAAACAATGAAATGACGTGTCTGCACATAGGCGTCCCTAATTCCAAAGGCCATTGGTCATACAAATGTTACCTGCCACATACCTTGAATGATTACATGCATGAAGTCTGGTACATACATACACACGCAGTTTTTTTCTCCACACTATTCTGAACAAAGCCTTGCTGAACTTAGTCGGGTTTAGACTAAACAAAATCCTTCCTCTGATTAATAATTTCAAGGTATAAAAGCTCAGTAGTTATGGAGACCTTAATAATAATAATAATAATAATAATAATAATAATAATAATAATAATAATAATAATAATAATAATAATAATAATAATACTTTAATAGAGATTTGTTTCACAGCAAAAGTACCGTGTGCCTTAAAAATATCAATATTTTCAAATGCTAAAAGTTTTTTCCCTCTTTTCTGGATATATTTTATACCCTGTTAATTTTGATGGCCTATTAATTGAAATAGCAATGGCACACCTAATGATAGTAATTTCGAAGATTTTCAGGGTTCAAAATTTTCATATTGGCTCGATTTGGGTGAGATTAAATGATGAACTTTAAATTTCCCTTTCTTTCTCTTTGTTTTGGTTCTTGTGTTTGTTCTGTTTCTTCTGTTTCTTCTCTTTTTCATTTTGTTTCTTTGAATTCATTTAATGGTTTTACTGAGGCCCACATCCATAGACGATTACACCATTGTCACCTTCACAATAGACCTGTTCATACCGAGTTGTACCGAACTTTTCTGGACCGTAATTAATTATGTATTCCACTGTTGGCCTGATTGTCCAATCAGCAAGTAGCCGAGTCGGGCCCACGCCATCATATGTTCACAACGGCTGCCACTGCAAACGCTAGTGATTACAGCATGCATTGGGTTGAACAGTGCAAATCCTTTACCTAAATTGTCACATCAGTGGTGAAACGTGCATTTATAGATTGCTGACGGTTTGATTTTTCGTTAAATCCAAGCACACTTTGTGTTTTACTTTCTTATGCTTCCACGTGTAATCCGGCCAGAGTGGCCGAGCACAAAATGTAAACAAAGCAGGGTGTGCTTCCCGAAGTAAACCGAATAAACCCGAGTCCTATGAACAGGTCTATTACACAATATTTACATAGTGATTGGGAGCTACCGTACTAAAGAAAAGCCACAATTATACTGGCTATTGTGCAACAGAAAAATTGTGCACAGGAATAAAGCCAGATAGACATACACTTAGACTTGCACAAGTCCCTGGTGCATGTCCCTATTTTCCCATCCCGCGGTCCCACCCAGAAGTGCGATACATTTTCCCCTCCACAAAGTTAACTGGATAATATTATGCCAACTACACGGTGTTATTAAGTAGGTCCTACTATTATTTTTTTTTTTTTAACTGGTCGACACCGCCGCCGTGTCGGTTTCAACAGTAGCAGCTATTGAGTCCTGGTCAGTTCTAATCCCATTATCATTGCGAGTGGAAAGTGGCCTTCGATGAATGCATGGCTAGTCACTGGCCACTCAAGCGAGACGAAGCGGACCGTCTCCCTCCGGCTGCCGACACCAGGGACTTGTCAAACTTGCACAAGCCCACTCTGGACTACCATCAATTCGGTGGGAGTGACGTCACAACATCCGGGGTTTCGCGGGATCTTGGAAGTCAAATCAGTGCCACAACTTTTTTATTTTTGCATTAATGCAAAATGATCCACGTTATGATTTAAGTTTTGTTGAGTAAGACATCTACATTTCTATGTGGTTCTTCTGTCAATTTAAACAAAAACTCTTGCCCCTACACCCTAACAAAGGAAATATATCGATCTCAATCACGATTTGATCAAAGCGGTCAAACCTGTGTGAATACTATTGCATGGGTACCGGTCCGCGCATTTTTCTGGGTTAGCGTCACGAACGATTGTTCCTCTGTTATTTTTTCACTGGACGCCCTGCCTGACGCGGTGCACTGCAATTAGACAATCCTTAATCCTTCATTACACAGTAGCTCAATTAACAGCTTCTGAAGAGGAGTGCGTTATGACCGCTCGCTTGTCTGTGTGATAAGAAACACAGTGCAGACCGCCCGGCGCTAATCAGCTGGAGTCGATGTTATCTGGTTATATACACGTTCCACGCCAATCAGCTAGGTAAAGCTACGACGTGTGTTTACTTAAAATTTAATTTGGCAATGAATTTGATTTTAAATAGAATACGGAGGACAGTCCAGTGAGACTTGAGCAAGTCTAACATACACTATCTTGAACTTGAAAGCTATAGTGAGAATGCATTGAAAGGAGCACCATCTAGCGAGAACCAGAAATACTACTAGACCAATATGGCGCATGAAGACGACTACGGAGGCTAGGGGTACTGTACTAAAGTGGAAAATAACTGA
>OZ026628.1:46014205-46129631 GCA_964020975.1 Hermodice carunculata | reverse complement strand
AATTAATAAGCAAAAATGTTTACAAATAATGATAAACCATACATTCATATTAATTCATATACAAAGAAAACATATTGGTCACACCATTAATGTTCAAAAAGCAACGTTAAAGATTATACTGTTGACGCTTTGACAGATACTATCAAATTTAGTTTGAACAACACTTTTTTCAATGCAAAAAAAAAAAGTTTTTTTCAACAATAAAAGGCATTCCAATCGGCAACAACTGCTCCCATCACCTGCATATATATATATATATATATATATATATATATATATATATATATATATATATATATATATATGCAGGTGATGGGAGCAGTTGTTGCCGATTGGAATGCCTTTTATTGTTGAAAAAAACTTTTTTTTTTGCATTGAAAAAAGTGTTGTTCAAACTAAATTTGATAGTATCTGTCAAAGCGTCAACAGTATAATCTTTAACGTTGCTTTTTGAACATTAATGGTGTGACCAATATGTTTTCTTTGTATATGAATTAATATGAATGTATGGTTTATCATTATTTGTAAACATTTTGCTTATTAATTCCAAAAGGGAACTTTTGACTTCATCTATGGGCAGATTTGGATACAGTGTAGAAAATCAAAACATTTGATATTCTTTGCTTTTAAATCTTTGATTTTGAAACAAAACTCGGAAGAATTGTCAAAATTCTCCAAAGCAATTTATGTCACAGTTTCTAGAAATTGCTTTACAGTATTTACGGAAATGAATCTTAATTGCAGTTGTACACAAAATAATTTCCTTGGGTAATTGTTCTGTTGTACATTTTGAAGCACCAGCTATAAATCTATATTTCTAAGGGTTTTTATGTAATTTGGGTATCCAGAACAAAAGTGGAATAGAGGAGCCCTCTTCAAAAATGTTGATATTAAAATTCGTTTTCATCTCATCTGTATGTGTATTTATCAAATTAGCAATGGGTTGATTCTGTAATTTATATACACCGTTTCCTCTTGCGTCTGAACTATTGTTTATTCCAAGTTTATTTTTCAAAATATCCAGAAAACACTTTTTTGCAGATGATTTCAAAATTGTTACCTACCTTATTCATGTAAGTGATTAACAATCTTTCTTGTAGTTCTTTGACTGCTTTTGAAACTACAGGATGTTTTAAATTTACCGTATTGAAATTCTCAATGTGAGTATTTTAACGATACATCCTATTTCTAAAGACTCTTTTCAAGTTAAATAACAATCCATCAAATGTCTGAAATTACATTCTTTTCCTTTCTTTGACCATTTCATCCAGTAGGAATCAAATGCATTACATATATCCTGAAAAATACTGCCAATGTTTGACTTAGGAGAAATCCGAAAATGTGTACCTTTTTTCATCAATTCTTTTAAAACTGACTTTTGTATCACATCAAAATTGCCTCTAAATACATATTGTGGCATGTATCAACAAAATTTAAATATTTGCTGTTAGACATACAGTCTTATTTTGATTCCCTGCAATATCCTCAATAGTAATTAAAGCCTGAGATTTCCTGTAATTCATGCTACTTTCTCCAATACCATTGCCATATTTATAGGAAATAATGGGAGATCTTTTATTTGCATTCCTTGGGAATCATGTCGCGAGCAAATTTCAATTCATAAAGGGATTTAATGTTCAGTTAATCAATAATGTTGAAAGGGATACTTCAAAACATTTGGTCCATTTTTTTTCTTATAGAATCTGGTTTCCGAATAGTTGTGTAAGCATACACAATTTCACAACAACAAAAAAAATAAAATTAAAAAAAAAATATATATATAAAAAAAAAAAGGAAAAAAAGAAAAGAAAAGAAAAAAAAATGCGGAAATGTGTGTTCAGAATCAGTAAGACCTACATATTCATTGATTCTGTTTATATCTCGGAATTATAGTACTTTATATATAACAAGCTACATTTTCATCCACTGGCGGCTGAATTGACATCTTTGCACACAGTATTTCATTTGCATTGAAATATATACAATGTGTTGATCATGGCGTTCACGTATATTGGCCGCCATTAAACTATTCTGTTTAGGATTAGGAATTTGGTGCAGTTGGTATATGCGTTTCCCATAATTCGGTCAGGTAATTTAAACTGAAGGTTGCTGGGTCAAGACCCGGTGGTTCGGGTTCACAAACATACATACATTTTGGGTATTCTGCTGATGCTGTTGGACTAACATATGTACAGTCCCTGATCTGGGATAACTCAGTATTTCATTTGGACTGGATTAAAGACAAGGAACTGGGCCGTGGCATTCACGTATACCCACCTGGATTGAGTCGTTCTTTGCAGGAATGGGGATTGGTGCAGTTGGTATGCTATCTTCCCATTTTTGGTCAGATGATTGGTGCCGAAAGTCCCTGTTGTGAGACCCGGTAATTGCGTGGTCACTTAAAACATATCACAAGTTTGAATTTTACGTTTCATATTCACTGCAGACAGACTGTGTAATCCTTGTTGTAAAATAAGTATAGATCTTTATGACGTTAAGGATACACAGATTTGTCGCAACTGATCTAGAAGTGAAGTCACTCCAGCTGGATAGGCATCTCCCTAAACGATTCTTGCTAAATGAAGCTATTCAACCTTAACTCTTAGTGTTCCTAAGCGGTGAACCTTTTGGACAAAGCGTTATTTTAAGGGGCCATCTGTCTTCTACTCACCTTTCTAAAATATTGCACCTAGCCCACCCCCCCGCCCACCACCACCCCCAAAATACATTTTTTTTGAGATGTTAATCTAAATTTTTTTATTTTGATATCATTTTTTCGTCACTTGAAGGGATAGGCGACAAAATACAATGGGGGTCCATTTCACAGGTTTTTTGGCCTGCAAACCATAATGTTTATCATACAATCTTCAATTTAGGTATATTAAAACTTTGATGTATATCTAGGCACATATTTCTTGTTTATTTTTTTTCTTTGAACGCAAAAGGCACAATTTGTCTTTATTTATAAAGAGTCGCCGTTTCAATTTTTTACTTTGTGTAATTCAAAATCGAAAAAAAAGCTTCCAAAAAATCAAAATATCTACAAACGCCGCATACTGCTCCTAGGCAGGAATGTTTACTTTATTTCATCAAAATCGGTTAAACCATTTGCGAACAATCTCTTGAAAACATCTGAGAAGTCCCACGAAAATATTTTTTTTTTCTTTTCGATTTATACGTATATACATTGACATATCACTTAATTTCAACATGTGGTCAAATAGATAATTCATAAGCCTTTTCCCTTCTTTTGGTCACTGCAATCATTAACAGTAATGAAATCCATCAGCTGATCACTTGATCTCTCTCACTGTCCATTCGGCACAGGCTAAGATTGTGTTAATAAGAACCACTTTATCAGATTTGTATGCTAAACCGAATGTTAATATTGTATTTGATAAAATAATTAAAATTTTTGTCACTTGCGTTTAGTTTAATACAAAACGCATTACCAATCAAAAACTTCGATCTTCTCTGTTCCCTTACCAGTGTGTCGCATTGGCATTTTGCGGATACGTGGTATTACACACAGACACACACTTGCACATATAACTCTCTAATATATACATATTATGTATACGAAAAATACGATAAATTTATGTCGACCTATATGGGATTCGAACCCACTACCTTCGGCACACTCGCCTAGCCAAATGCAAAGTCGAACACGCTGACCTCTAGGCCATCGGGGCAACCCTAAAAGGTTGACCGAGGACCCAGGGTGATGCTATACCAGGTGTGGCTTGTACATTAACACGGTAGGGCACTTCCACAGAACGACAATTTATGAAATACACCTCTAATATAATTTCGAAGTCGGAGCAATGGCCCACAGCACTTCGAAACCAATAGAGTATTAGCAAGCGAAAAAAACGATAATTCATGTCGACCTGTATGGGATTCGAACCTACTACCTTCGGCACACTCGCCTAGCCAAATGTAAAGTCAAACACGATGACTTCTAGGCCATCGGGGCAACCCTAAAAGGTTGACCGAGGACCCAGGGTGATGTTATAGCAGGTGTGGCTTGTACATTGACACGGTAGGGCACTTCCACAGAACGACAATTTATGAAATTCACCTCTAATATAATTTCGAAGTCGGAGCAATGGCCCACAGCACTTCGAAACCAATAGAGTATTAGCAAGCGAAAAATACGATAAATTTATGTCGACCTGTATGGGATTCGAACCCACTACCTTCGGCACACTCGCCTAGCCAAATGTAAAGTCAAACACACTGACTTCTAGGCCATTGGGGCAACCCTAAAAGGTTGACCGAGGACCCAGGGTGATGTTATAGCAGGTGTGGCTTGTCCATTGACACAATAGGGCACTTCCACAGACCGACAATTTATGAAATACACCTCTAATATAATTCCGAAGTCGGAGCAATGGCCCACAGCTCTTCATGAACCTTGATGGTTTTCTTTGTTGTTGTTGTTTATTGGGCGTGAACACAGTGCAATGATATATGCTATTCTGCGTTTGGGGGCATCTTTGCAGTTGATATTGCTTCTATGTAATTAAAAAAGCTCTTACACCGTTGTTCACCTGTACAGTATTTTGCTAGCTGCTTATATGTAGTCTACATGTTTATTTGCAGGCCTGGTTGACACGAAGGTCGAAGTAAATCTTCTGATACTTCGAGGAGAACTGGGAGGTTTCTCAAAGTTACGATGTTCTCTCTGCCAACAAGGTGAACAAATTGAATTGATTCAGTGGAAAAGTGGTACGAACAAAGAAGTTGTATATTTTGACTCAGCAACTCAAAGTCCTAAAACAAGAAAACGAGGAAGGTTTAAGCAAAGAAACGTGACAGCCGAGTTTATCCATAACTTTACATCGCATGACCTTAACATTTACGACTCTGTACTGGAGGATGAAACTTATTATGGTTGTGAAGTCAGATTAAAATCACTTGCCAAACATGGGGCATCTGCATTTTTGAATCTAACAGGTAAGATGATATAACGGTTCACCTTTTCTATTTTACTGAATTTACATACCAGTTGGTCCCCTCCCCCCCCCCCCCCCTTGCACTTTTTTTTCGCTTGGCGATAGGCATTGTATATTCCGTTGTACTTTGTCCCAGCCATTTGCTTTGCACCATTTAAAATCAATCTCTATAGTTTTCTATGACCCAAACTGCTATATTCTACATTCTTCGACCTCTGTCCTAATACGCTTTATTGCACAGACAGGAGCAGCAGAAGCTACACTGTGAAGTTAGTTAAACCTCTTACTACCAAAAAAAGAAGTAAAGTGTGGCAGGCCTGTCATGTGTCTTTTTGTCTGTGACACAAGTGATACATTTTGTTTTTTTAGTGGCTAGGCATATATGTGTATGTGTGTGTATATATGTATATATATATATATATATATATATATATATATATATATATATATATATATATATATATATATATATATATATACTAGAGTTTCTTGTTAATGAAATATACTTCAATGGAAGAGGGGGCCAGATTTAAACCACCTGTTGCCTTTTATGCTATCAAGACTGACAAACCAGGACAGAGGAAGAGTCATAGACTCGTAGCTCGTAAAAATCATGCAACATCGCTAAGGCGTTTTTTTGGTCAGTTATAAAACAGTACTGATCTGTGAAGGGAAGTCTGTGACAAATTCTGGGGAAGAATTACCGCTATCGAAGTGACCACAGAGAAGCAAGACAGAAATATGATCGCAAAGGTGCTTAATTTCATGACGCCTGTGCTTATCACAAACGTGTACCCTGTCAGACAGTACGAAAAAAAAAAACTCCTATGCGGCAGGACTTATGTCCAGGAGTTTGTGACGAAACAGATCCTTTTGCAGGATCACACGACAGCAAGACTACTCTAGACGAAAGAGCATCCTTGGTTTGTCGAGCACCAGCAGAAGATGACCAGAAAAGACAATTACGAGATCGAAAATAAAGGTTCCAAGGTTCATTTATTCTTTATCTAAGCCTTTAAATACGACATTTGTTCCATGAAAATGAAGATGTACGCTGATTTGGCTTGCGATGATCTTGAAAACTTACTTTCGATGGCGACGATATTTATAGGAAAGTCACAATAAGCAACAATATGTAAAAATATCTAATAAATTCTGCATTGCAATGTATTGAAGGAGATTTTCACATCCCATTAACTTATGCCTATATCCATGCAGACGACGAACATTTTCCTTCTCCATTCTCATACCTGATCTGCTTTCACATCTGTCTCTTCAAACTGGAAACAAAAATGAGCTTTTTGCTATGAAGGTAGCAGTGAACGTCACTAAAACGAAACTATGTTTCAGTTCTCGTTTTGTTATAATTTCTGAGTCCACTGTGCACTCTCTATGCTTGTTTGTATACTTTTTGTTTTGAAATACATTTTCAGTACCAAGATCTTAATTTTCTCCTGATTTAAGACACATACAGTCTATTGACTGTTTTTGGTTTGGGTACATTAGGAATGATGTATGCCAAATACATGTCCAAACTGACAGGCGCTTCATTTCGATATATTAATAACATATCTGTTAATTATTATGGTCGTGATGGAGAACAGTGCTATGAATAAACTTAAAAGCCCAGCCCTACGGGAATGTAAATTTGTATTGGTCTGTTCATCGTCGAACATAGACATAAGTGGTGGAGATAAAGAACTGAAAATAAGGGTTTGTAGATAAATCTGATTCATTCATTTAAATTGCGACCTCTCGACTTGACTACTGCAACTCACTTCTTACTGGACTGTCAAAGAACAATCATTGGCAGCTCCAACTAGTGCAAAATACTGCCGCAACTGTTTTGACGGGCACAAAAAAATATGACCACATAATCCGTGTGCTGGCCAAGCTGCACTGGCTTCATGTTCACTTCAGAATTTAAGTTTTGCTTCTTACATTCAAAACGTTAAAATGGCAGGCTCTGGAGTATCTCCGGGGTCTTCTGTTACCATACACACGAACTAGGTCATTGACGTCCAGTGACAAGCTTCTGGTTTAAGGTACCGAAAACTAGCCATAAAACATTTGGTGACAGAGCATTCATGAAATCTGCACCAACACTGTGGAACAGTTTTCCCCTGGATATACGTAGCTCTCCAAGTGTGGATATTCTTAAATGCTTGCTCAAAAGTCATTTTCAAAATTTAGCTTTAAAGACAAAATGAGTGGCCTTATAATTTTTTATCAAAACATGTTTATGCCGGAGATACTATGACAGTGAAATGTTTTATTGGCTTGCCTTTTACCAAAGAACTGTTTTAATTTGTTCAGCTATGATATTGTAGTGAAGTTGTATTTCACATATGAACATGTGGACAGCACCCGTGAGCCCTACATAAAAGTGAATCATTAAATATTATTATTATTATTATTATTATTATTATTATTATTATTATTATTATTATTATTATCATTATCATTATCGTTATCGTTATCGTTATTGTCATTATCGTTATCGTTATCGTTATTGTTATTATTATTATTAGTAGTAGTAGTAGTAGTAGTAGTAGTAGTAGTAGTAGTAGTAGTAGTAGTAGTAGTAGTAGTAGTAGTAGTAGTAGTAGTAGTAATAGTACATTTTACAATGTATCCTGGATCACAATTAGACAACATAACGTACAGAGGAAATCAACACAACTGATATAGTATTAAGCATATAAGATAATGGAATTTCGACACACAGGTGAATCACATACAAATGCCAAGATTTGAAAGCCGTGATTAGTATGAATATATATTTGGCAAACCATCCATACTCTTCAGATACAACTTTACCCAAGGTACCTATAGTGTTTCCAAAACGTATAAATATAACTACCTGGAACCCAAATTTCAAGCCCAACCATGGCATCAAAGAGATTACAGAGTTAACAAGCATCAGCGTTCATCTCCCAATACCAATGTGAAAAAAAACAACAACAACAACAACAACAACAACAAATTTCAGCCCTGATTTGAACCAGGCGGTGACCAATGGGAAGGCAACTAGTGGTTTTAAACCTGTCCCCTCAACCTTTGAAATATTTTCATTAACTACATACTATAATGTTTCCAAAATGTATAGGCCTAACTACTAAAAACTCAAATTCTATCACTTCTGCCAAAAATAAAAGATACCTGGTAGGCCTATCAGTTTTTGTTCTCTTAATTAGTCGGGCAGTTGCGTTCACAGCAAAATAAGAAAGTAGGCCTATATCGTTTTGGAGAAAGTTGTGAATCTGGAACATTAGAAAAACACACTCTCTCCAACTTTAGAACTAAAAGAATGAGAACACAGCCCCCATCACAACATAGCCAATGGAGTATTTATCAGATAGTTAAAAACCAGCATGACCCATAAGCATGATTTCACACCCGATACTGACAGCAAAGGGATTCCAGAGTTACCACAGCATCAACATTCATTTTCCAATACCAATGTGAAGAAACAAATTTCACCCCTGAATTGAGACAGTCAGTCTTCATTAAAAAATCAACTGCCAGCCTGTCCTCTCAACATTTGAAACTTTGTTCATTAACTGCAGACTATAGTGTTTCAAAAATGTATAAGCCTAAACACTCAAAACCCAAATCAAATTTTATCACTTTGCCAAAAATAAAAAGACACCTGGTAGGCCTATCAGTTTTCTGTACTCTTATTTAGTCAGGCAGTTGCGTTCACAGCAAAAGCAGAAAGTAGGCCTATATCGTTTTTGTGATATTTATGAATCTGGCACATTAGAAAAACACACTCTCTCCAAAATATAACTAAAAGAGTGAGAACACAGCCCCCAACACAACATAGCCAATGAAGTATGTATCAAATAGTTTGAAAAAAAATGACCAATATTCATGATTTCAAACCCAACAATGACAGCAAAGAGATTCCAGAGTTACCATAACATCAACATTCATTTTCCAATACCAATGTGAAGACACAAATTTCATCCCGAATTGAGACAGGCAGTCACCCATAAAAATCGATTCGCGGTTCTAAACATGTCCTCTCAACCTTAAAAACATTGTGCATTAACTACGGACAATAATGTTTCCAAAATGTATAGGCCTAACCACTAAAAACCCAGATTTTATCACCTGGGGCAAAAATAAAAAGAGACCTGGTAGGCTTTTCACTTTTTGGTAATCCTGATTAGTCAGTCAGCTGAGTTTACACCAAAAGAGAGTAGGCCTATATTGCTTTTGTGATATTTATGAATCTGGGTAATTATAAACACCCTCTACCTTCATTAAGAATCTGTGTTGGAGAACACGTCCCGCAGCAGAACATAACCAATGAAGTTTTTATCAAATAGTTTAGACAAACATGGCCCATATTCATAAATTGCAGGCCCAACAATAACAGCAAAGAGATTCCATAATAGCCAAAGCATGGGCATTCATCTTGCAACACCAATGTGAAGAAACAAATTTCACTCCTGACTTGAGACAGGCAGTCACCCATAAAAGGCAAGTAACGGTTTTAAACCATTCCTCTCAACCTTTAAATATTTTTCATTAACTACAGACTGTGGTATTTCCAAAGTGTATAGGTCTAACCAGTTAAAACTTATCTTTTATCACTTCTGCCAAGAAAGAAAAGATACATATGAATGTTAAGGAACACGTTTGAGTTTAATAAATTCATATTGCTTTGCTTTTTGACTTTATATAATTGTCTGGCTCATTTCGCAGGGTCCGCATATAATCACGGGAAGGAGATACACTTTAACATTTTCAATGCCTTGCTATGGAGAAAGAAATGCCACCATCCCTGTTCAACATTATCAAAGTGTTATGAACATGTTTGTGTGTGTGTGGGGGGGGGGGGGGGGGGGCTGTTCAACATGAGGTGAACATGCAGCCATCCAACTAAGATCCTCATTCGGCCTTTCTATGGCTTAATTGCCCTTGGGTCTTGCCAGCAGAAGAACTTTTTCCATGTCCTGACATGGGAATTCACTCGCGTTCATCTTAGTTGTATTTCTGCTGTTATAAACTGCATAGTTTAGCCTTTTTAACTTCAGTGGTGGTTATCCATAAAATAAATATACAAAATTGCAGTATAGCACTGCATTTATCTCCCACAAAAACACATACAAAAAATACCCCCCCCCCCCCAATCTCCTATTGCTGGTAATAGCTCTTTGCATTTGTTTATTATGTCATAGCTGTTCGTGCTTCTCCCTAACAAAAACCACCAAACCACACACCCACACACACAAACATAGCTTCTGTATAGTAAACGATGTAAAAAGTGTTTCCCAAAATTGTTTATGAAATTTATCCATGAATATTGATTTGTAGGATTATCTGATAGCAGGTTAGACATAAATATAACACAAACACAAAAAAAGGAAAGAAAAACAATGCCAAGAAAATGTATATAAAACAACCATAAAAAAACAGAAAAACAAAATTCCGTTCAATGCTACACAATTTATTATAAAACAGCCCTAATTTTACACAGTTTCAAGTGAAAAAAGTAAAATAAACAAAAAACAAAAACCAAAAAAAAAAAAAAAATAAAAAAAAAAAATAAAAAAAAAAAAAATAAAAAAATAAAAAAACGAAAAACAAAAACAAAAAAAAAAAAAAAAAGGTTGTTACCACAAGATCTATAAACTACTTGGCTAACTCTGCCAAGTACTGTCCAATGTTTTCTTAGTGAATCACAGTACATGCTGTACCATATTTTGCCACACATTTCATTGTAAATGACACAAATTTACACAGTTTGAAATGGCACAGATTGTTCAAAACAACAACTTTAATGTTACTTGGCTATTTGCCAAGTACTCTCCAATGTTTTCTTAGTCAACCATACAGTACCTGTTGGACCCTTTATTGTTACAAGTCCTTAACTTAAAAGCAATTCTTTTATTTTTTCACCAACACCGACTGAAGCTACATCGTCCGGTGTTCTCATGTTCTAATACCTGCATCTAAACTTAAAATTTATTGGACTCTTTTGTCTATGCAGTGTGACCACACAAAGCAGGGAGTCTGTTCATAGCAGTAAACACAAGCAACATGTGCCAGGGTTTCTAATATATGTTTCTTTGTGGTTTGACAAAATTTCCACAGAACATTTGTCAATTATGTTTAAAAGCCAGTTGTTTATGTTTCATGCCCAAGGCTACCTTATCTCAGATTACGGCATCCTAAATAATTGTATCAGATGTCACATTTATTTCACAATGTACATCGACTCAAACAGTTGAGCAGTATCAATGTTAAGTTGAATTTTGATGTTTTTGCTCTCCTTTAACCAGACATATCAAAAGGTTAATAATACCAGGACATGTAACGTCAGGTCACAGACTACAAGATTCCAATGTTAACACCACATGCTCTTTTGAATGAAATTTGGCAAACCGACATTTGATCTCATGCCTGCACCAAGTAAATACCACATTAATTGAAAAAAAATGGCATTCTTATAATGTATCTTTAAAAAAATTACCAATATTAAAAGGTGTTTCATATGGATCAAAATCAACATCATCCCATCAGGAAAAACAAGTCTACCACAATTCACATAATTTATCAAACTTCCTCTAAGTGTGGTCAATATAGAAGGGATCTTTTATAATGCGAAAATACAGTTAACTGGTAAGTCTATCATGACAAGTATCATGATATGTATCTAGTGTATGTAATGAATACATACAAGTATACACAGAATCAAACTGAAAAAGACATATAACACTGGATGTATGTACCACTAAAAATGACAAGATATACAGATGACAATACATACCTGAATTATAACATGAGGGAAAATTGAATTTAACAGGAAAATCAATGGACGGAATGTACCTTGCATGAATGAACAGTCAAAATAAAGCAATGGGGCGGAATGTATAATCATGATCACAGAAGCATAAGTTATGAAACCTCGCATGAAGCAAAAATATACATGATCTTTAATCACGTTAAAACATCAAACCAGTAAGTGTTTCTTGATATGTGTAATGATATGTATCTCCTGTCCGTAATAAATACATACATGTGCACACAACATCATACTGAGACAGAAGTGTCACACCTATTGCATATACCACTTCAAGATTACTGAGGTAAGGGATATAATACATATCTGCATTACCATATGAAGGGAAATTGAACTCGGCATTTTATGCAATGGACGAAATATGTATGCACAAATAAACAGACAGAATAAAGCAATGCGACTTAATGAATCATCATAGCCAGATAAGCTTGAGTTATCAAATCTATTAAGAGTGATACATATACAGGTTTTGTCATCTTGTTAAAACACAGAACTGTGACAAGTCCATTCTCAGGAGATTTATTCAGTGTTTTTCCCTGCTACTTCCTAATATAATACTCTATCACATCTGGTGCTTCAGTCCTCTAATGTTTTGCCGCACAAGATACACATATGTTTTAATCTGCGAGGTTTAATCTTTTGTTACTCATTTTCCTTTTTAAATTTGCATAGAACATAGCGACATTTTTCTCAACCTTTACCCACTCATTTGACTTCACTTTTCTGACAACCTGTGATCTCGTTATTTGAGTCAGTGGTGTTTATTGTGACACCGGGTGGAACAGTGATTTTTTTTTAAACGTGCACTATGAATCTTGAACGGTGTGATGTTCAGGATTACTTCCTGGTTCAGTCAATAATAGAATTAAAGTCTACAATAATATAACGTGGTCTTTTAAAATTTTAATTGAATTGTTAACTTTCTTCCCTAAAACCTTGTTGTGCAATACAACATATGTCGTGCTAGATCTTCCCTTCAATTTCCCTGGTAAGTTTTCTTCCCCTTTATGCCATTTTCTGTGATTAAATTGTCAAATTGAGTCTGTGTCAACTTTGCCTTTCCAATCATTGGAATTATGCCACACATTACAAATGACATGTCAGGAAAAAGACCTACATTGGCGGGAGGTTCCTTATTGTCAGCGGCAGGCAAAAGTTTTCTGACGAATCCTGCTCCTGACTTCAGTCTATATCAAGTCACTTTTTAACCGAGCTAGCTTTCTCTCATTGTATACCACCAAACACTCTTTGATATAACAGTAGCACAGTGGTGTAACTGTCCAAACTGATTGAAGTGTCATATTATAACTGAGGTCGTCTCATTGGCCAGGCGCCTCAACAGGTTGCGCAGGACTTACTTGGTCGGTTTTTTGAACCCTGCGTGTTTTGTTGTGTGTTGGCATTAATAAGTGTTGTGGTCGAAATTTTAGTGCCCCCCCCCCCCCCCCCCGTTTGTAATCTGGCAATGGGAACAGCGGAGTTTCTCGTGACAAATGGGGCATAATCTACAAGCTTTAGTATATAGGTGTCATGTTCATAGACCCGTATCTAAGTTTGGAAAGTTGGTAAAAGGTCTCTGCACTTTCTTTATCATCTAAAATGCCCTGTGCACCAAAACCCCGACAAGATCAAATTATGTTATTTTATCAGGTAGCGCCAATGCATCCCTGATCTTTTTCCTGAGTTTCAGTAAACTAACTTCCCGTTTAGGCACAAAATTGTCGTATACATGGGGGTAAAGACATCCCTGACATGCTCATGGAGGAAAAAAAAAGTGAATGTATGAGTCATGTTTAAAGACACTGGCTCTGACTGGCCCTGCTTATGAAACATGACTCTGAAATTACCCTATATCGCTCGCCCTACATTAATCTGGCTCTTTAGGTTTGCAATCAAGTCTTCCCTATGTACAGAGTTATTGTCTGTCACAAGACATATTTACCTCTGATTACATTCTCTCCATTTCATCATTCAACAATTTTCCCACAACTCTGGTCTCACCATGTATCATGAAAAAAAAAATTGTCAAGAAAACCTGCGGAAGAGGCTAATCAAATCCATGGTCGAAGATGCAGTTTAGCTTGAATCTGAAGCCATTGGACCAACATCACCTTCTCGGAGGTTTTGCATATCTAAGTACAGGTTCCAATCACGATCCGTTAATGGTCCCAAAATATTGGACCCATCCAAAAAATTCTGTAAAATCATTCCATCACCTGTCAAATAGTGAGAATATCCCATCTGACTTTGTGATGAAAAATTTTAGAAAATCATGCCCAGAAAAATTATCTTTCAAAATAATTTCTTGAGTCACTCTCATCAAATATTTCTTCAGGAAATATTTCCTAAGTTCAATGGTAAGACACATCATTGACAATGAACTCATGTTCATTTAAGATAATGTAAGTAATGCACTTTATAGACCTCCAACTACTCTGCCATCTCCATATAAACAAAGCAATTTATCTCAGGAGATCAAAGAATAGCAAAATTTAAGAATTTGAAGCAAGAGTTCTGGCTCTAAGCGCCAACCTGTTGCAGTTCAGCATGGTAGCAGGACAGATTCAAAATATTTGCTTTACCCAGGCTTTGCTTGCCTCTCCTCTGCTGATGAAATCATTATTCCTTGAACTTATTCCTTGAGCAATTCAAACAGCCTACACCCATTCTCACTTTCGTGCATATACATCATGCCCGTCACTGTAAGAGGATGAATATATATATATATATATTTTATTATTACTTTTGCCACACTTTCAGCTACACCTTTTGGAACCTTGGCCTAACGTTTAACAAACCCTTCCTGAGTCATTATCTTATTCTCAGCAGCAAAATCCTTTCCTTTCCCACCAAAGCTTCCAGCCAGTATACATGGGAACTCATCTTGTAAACTGTTTTTTTTTTTTTTGTTTTGTTTTTTTTTTGTTTTTTTTTTTTTTTTTTTTGTTTTTTTTTTTTTTTTTGTTGCCCACCTTCCATGTCAGAATTATAGCCAAAATTGGACTATGTATATATCGTTTTCCCTTGAACGTGATAAAGCAATCATTTACATTTTGACACTGCTTTTCAAGGTATGGCATTAATTACCTCATGTTATTTTTGTCTAATAGTGGTTCCCAATCTAAAACTTATGCCTTAGTTTTGAGGAAAAGCTTTCTTCCCTGCCACACATACTGAATATCATGCCCCAAGAAACTGATACAAACTACAGTACTGTGTGACTGTTTCAACCAGGTTATGTGCTGTGTCATTTCTATCCACTTTCGACATTTTTCTATGTCCTGACCCGGTTTTGTCTGGACTGACTGACGCATTAGCAGCATTGAGACACTGGCTGTTATTCAAAGCACTGTCCTTGTGGACACAATCCAGGTCTTCAGGCTCTATCTGAATTTCACCATTATTACATGTGTTGGGCATGGTTTTGCTTTTGTCCTCCAAGACTGCAGAATTAGAATGCAGAGCTGAAACGTTAAATGTTTGGACAGAATCTCTCTTCTCAATAAGGTATCAGAACATACCTGTTGTGCATCACTTTTATAACATTTTAACTGGGTATCCAGTTCTTTCTCGGGTTTGAGCTTCTGTAATATATTCATCAAACTCATCCACTTGCCTTTTTGGTTGGCAAGTAGTCCATGAATTCTAGCTTTGGAATCCATGGTCTTTTTGACCACTGTATATAGATGCACCTTTGTGGTTCATTTCATTACCTAACAAAGATTCTTCTTTTTTATATCCCCTCTCTGTAACCAGAGCTCCTTGACCCCCTTATGCAAATGTTGCATGGGACGACAAATATAAACACAGCCCTATTTGCCAGTATGGCAATTTGTATTCAAATACATTGGAAGACGCAACATCTTCTGAAGGTCCAGACCCAATCAACTTATTTTGCTTTTGGGTTCCATTCTTCCTATATGCCTTCCCCTGATTGCTATTAGGTAGATCAATATGTGCCTGCATGCAGCCTTTGAACTTTTTCTCGACAGGGACATTTGCATCCGAATAAAGTTTTTGCTCAGTTACTTTTTCAGCTGCAATCGTATGTGGAGAGTTGCTAGCCAGTTTCAAAGGAGATTGCCTTTCGGGACACAGTCCATTCTTTTTGTTTTGCTTTTTGTTTGTTTGTTTTTGTTTTGCCTACAATTCACGATAACGGGACATTTGCGATAACCCTGGTCGGCTGCCTACATCTCGAGCAGAACAAAGGCTGCCATGTTTCCAGTTAAGCATTGCCACTTTTTTTAACCAATGGTGTGAGTGCATAAAACAACAAACACCCATAGTCCCATATATCGAAAGGATCCGCTAACGTATCTCTCACATTTCGCTCCATCATTGGCACAGTTAATCTCAGCTCAGCTGGTGGTAGCTTCAGGGTTCCGTTGTAAACATTGTTCCAACCTCTAAATTTGACCTCTCTGCTGTCCCCATTTACAGCAATAATCTTTGCTTCCTCTCACCCTCCCATATTGTCCATGCGTGAACTTTGACCTAATGATTTGACTTCCCAATGATTTTTCCCCTTTCAATTCAGACAGTTGTGAGTGACCCGTAAGCCATAGTAGACAAACTTTCGGAGATCTGTCAATTTTTACTTGTTTTCTTGATATCTTCTGTTTGCGTCTGCTCATATATACCCTTAGCAATCCTGATTATGTTACATAATCCTTCATGCAACACCCATGTTTTCTATATTACGTCAAATTTAGAGTGGCCCATCTGAAACAAATGGGGGGGGGGGCGGCATTTTCCCCAGCAGCATATTTTACGAGAGAGGCGATAAACACTAGTATTTGTTTAAAATCTCGCCACCAACTCAGCTCCCTTTAAAGTAGTACCTCGCTTTCCATTTCTGGTGTTATTTATTTGAAAGCATAAAAAAGGTGGAATGAAATAAGTGCAACTTAATATGTTAAGAAATCACATATGTTTGAGCAAGTTGTAAGACAATTGGGTAATGGTGCCATTATGAAATAATGTATTTGTGGGATTTATATGCTTCATTTTGTCTTTCAGTGCAACCAAAAAATCGGGGCAGAATTAGAACAGCTGAAGGAGAAGATGTGGGCTCTTCAAATTGCAGTAAAGTGCGTGAAGTGACTGTTACAGACCAAATATCCTTGATTTGTGATGTTGGGGCATCGAGGCCCCCTCCTGACGTTGAATGGAAAGATAGAACTAATGCCACACTTTACAAAGAAAAAAAATCCCACAGGAAATATGGGGCAGTTCTTGTCAGTGTGAGCCAAACGCTCAAAGCTTTTCCACCGAAACGAGAAAAGACATTATTAATATGTACAGTAAGAGTACCTAATCCTTCGACCGGATTGCTAGCAGAACATGAAGTATGTGTGCATCTTATCGGAGGTAAGAAAAAAGTAAATAAATTGAGTTGAGGGTCATTCCTGTTACGATATAGTATGCAAAATATTAGCCACTTACTGTGTTGTAAACGCAGTTTTGTACTACTACTACTACTACTACTACTACTACTACTACTACTACTACTACTACTACTACTACTACTAATTTGTAATACAGTGTGACTTAAATGGCTGAGACTCTCTGTTTACTGAGTGATGTTACCATCTTGCCAGTAGTTTGGTATGCTAACATAAATGTAAGGGTATTTTGGAAAGCATCTTTTTTAATGAGCGGCCGGGTCAACCACCTTAAACCCTTTCTCATTACCAGCGCCATTCCTGCCTTGTCCCTTACACGCTTTCTGTGTCATGTTTTTGTTTTTATTCTTAGATGAAAATAAGATCGAGCTTATGTCAAAGTGCACTTGCTTAACAACTGCGTTAGATTGTGACATACCGCCGACAATTTTTTTCTCGAAATAAAAAGGCTGAAGAGAATACTGTTTGGCTCATGGCAGTTGGTGGGTCACGAGATTGTCAGACGCGAAGATTCATGCTAGAGGGTCAACTTACTTTAATGCATGAAGCTGCAGAACACCGCTGGTGACTAATTGTACATTTATATGTATATCGTTCGGGGTTGAAGCATTGGATAAGTGATGAATGGAACTCTACTGTCATGATCACCAAAAGTGCAATGCCAGGCTACATTATCGACATACATTTGAACTTTTTACATTATGTTCCAAAATAATACTGCCAGCATATTTCAGGAGATAAACTGTTCCAAAGGCACTCTAAATATTTAGCCAAAGGTGTTCATAGGACCAAAAGCTAATTTTATTCAGGCTATTTAAAAACAAACGCATCATTATAATCACATGAGTGAGCATTGTCAGCTAGCGGTCATCTGTACTCGAGTTAAGCTCCTGTCAATGTCTCAGCACATATGACTATCTGTGCTTTTATGGTTTTCTGATGTAATTGATGTCAGCTTTGCACTTAATTATTAGGCTTACAGTCTAAAGTAAATTTGAGATTTACCCCTGAGAATCTTTTCACCGCTCCTGTATGGAATACTGAGAATATCAAAATATAGGTAGCAAATAGTAATGCTATGAGAAGTGAGTCTGTGAATTGTATAAATGACATCCACAAGCGCCTGTCACACCCCTACATGGCACAGTGGGTGAAATAGCATTAAGTCCATGGACATTTTGTCAGCACATGGATCAATATAAATTAGATCCGTATTTTACTCATCTGAAAAGTTTGGTACTGTGATGCACCAAAGCCACAATGTTCTGTGGAGCTGGAATATTTGACGTATTATATTTAAAATTAAAAAGTTACTATCCTATTTTGTGTCTGTCTAAACATTTTACCTGCCAAGCTAATGTCTCTGACCATGCAAACGTGTACTTTTTTATATTTGCAGCGGACGATCATAAATTCCCCATCTGGGGTATAATGGTTATGAGCGTCGTGGTCATGCTTGTAGTGATCGTGGTACCCATTGTTGTGACTTGCAAAAAAAGAAGGTACGTACAAATTTAATGGCACTGACCGTATATGATTTTGCATCACACTGATTGGAAATAGCATGGGAATACAAAATTTCTTGTCCATCCATTGCGCTTGGCCGCTAGTGTAAAAGTATTTTTTGTAAGAAGGACACGAATTCTACAAGATATGTGGTTGGTTATTACTAATATAAGAGTAAATGGTAAAACTACCTCACCGTCTTTTCTGTAAGAGGAAGACAAACTCTACAACATATATGGTTGAGTATTACTAATAAAGTAATAGTTAATCGTAAAACTCCCTCACCTCTACAAACTTTATTCTTAAATGCATAACAGTAAACAACAGAAAGGTGGAAGCAACCCAGAAATTTGTGCTCGCAAAGTGACAGGACTTCTATTACATAGGTAAATTAAATTTACGATCGCGGACTCCCCTTTCTGTATTCACTATTGCCTCACAGTATTTTTTCCGCAAAGCAAATCAAATGTATACAAAAACAAATAGACAGGAATTATCTTTAAAATGTTACAATTGTAACCCATATCAACAAAGAGATTTTCTATTATTTTCTTCAAAATCCAAGAAGCAACTATGGTCCACTGACATAATTATCTTCGTTTATGAAATAGGCAGCCACCTCAGTAGTTGCGTGAATGGAAACACCAATCTTTGAATCTGGATCCCCTGGAATTAACACATTTCAAATGATGATTGAACCAGTGTGCCTAGGTGATTTCAAATCATTGTGTTAGGTCTAACTGTGTAACTTCAATCAGCCTTAGGTTGAAATGCAGTAAACAAAAGCGTATTCTCTTAAGCGGACGAGCACGAAGAGGAGCAGAGTCATGTGTATAAGTCAAATGCCCAACGAGATAAGAGAATCTTACGCGTGATAAATATCAGGAAGCATACCATTTATTACTGCAAAGTGTTCCAAAAAAACAAAATATAGCAGCTTGATATCTTTGAAATTAATTCATCCACTTTTCATGATATAGGCTTCTAATACATAAAGCAAATGCATCAAAATTTCCCAGAATTATTCTTCAGGATAGCGTCTCGATTAGTGTTGTTTGCTTTAAAGGAATTTAGTTATGATTGCAACGTTTTTGAACTTGGTACCAGTATGAAATTGTTCAGTTTGTACTGGCTTCTGATAAAATGCTGGTACATGACCAGTATGCTACTACCATATCTAATAATTGAAGTCTCTCACCGTCTTATGCGAGTATATCCACATATAGCGACACGAAGTTAACCCTTCCGGGCAACGTCTATTTAGGTGGCAAAAAGCTGAAAAAGTTGCCAAACATTGTCAGTTTTGTTTTAAATGCAACACTTCATATTAAATTCTGTCTCCATTGCTTTCGGTGTGTTTTGGCAGACATTTAGTGCCATCTGACTTAATTTTAACTAGAACATTGTCTTTTCCTTGTATAGGAAGTCCTGTCGAAAAAAATGCTGTGTTATATAACATGCTGAATTCCAAATAAGACTGATATGTAATGGTCATGCCAAACGGTGACAAGTATTTATACAGCCATGTTGGAGGATACCTGTATTACAAATTGTCCAAGGACTCCACAATTCATCTTTACAAATGTGTCAAGACAAGTCTTTCTATGGTGGGGTGATGAGTAACACTGCAGCTATACATATTTTGCTGTCAATGTGCCATTGATAATATTTGAAACTCAGTACCAGAAATATCAGTACCATATAAGACTGCTTTACTACAGACCTTAATTCATTCAAGAGACGGCGCTATAATTGTCATACAAAAAGGAGAAAAAGACCCAAATTAAGAAAATAAAAATAAAGTGAAAAATGCGGAGCCACCTGTTGAACTTATAGAGGTCCGAGTAACCCCAAAAATGTCCCAATGCAATTTTAAAGCAGTGGGCTGAGCAGTAATTGAGAAGAGAATTTTTGTACAGATAAAACTAAAAAAATTATCAAAAGTCTAAAAATCACTGACACCTGACCATTAGAACAAACCTTTTAAAGGACTCACCCGAGGCACGTTCCCACGCCGTTTGAAATGAATCTAATGGATTGGTTTGGAGAAAAAGTTCAACATGTGAATTGTCATTGCAATCTGCATTACCTTGTATGGTAATTTAACAAATACTAGCTAAAATACCCCCCCCCCCCCCGCGAAAAAAAACAAGAAACAAAACAAAACAAAAACAAAAACAAAAAACAAAAACAAAAAACAAAAACAAAAAAAAAAAAAAACAAAAAAACAAAAACAAAAAACAAACAAACAAACCAAAAAAAAAAAAAAAAAAACCCATCCACGCACTCCAAGTGGGGGGGGATCACATTATTACTACTTATAAAACAAGTTTGTTTTTTCCTCACTGTTGCACATACTCCACGTTTCAGAATAATCCCTGTTGCGGCTTTTGACAAAAAATGCAAAACTTACAAAGCATGCTCAGGACAGATCAGGACCCATCTTGTAAAATGCATCAAAGACTCGACAGGAAAGAGGGTACATTCACATGTATAGCACGGCCAAATGAGCTTCTGCCGAAAGTAATGACTCAAAAAGCCAAAAAGCATTATAGCTTTGGAATGACAAAGACACTTATTGACTCCCCCACCGCTACGTTTTTTTCAACAGTTACCACTGCATTCCTCCTACTCTTTTATGATGTTTGTGATATTTGCTGCCATTAATTAAATTCTGCAAAACCGTCAATCGGAAATTTTCTAAAAAGTGCAAAACAGGAAGGTGGCGGTGGTTGTGAAATTTACCTTACGGGAGGTTTAAACAAACTTATTTGCTAGCCGGTGATATTTTGGATTCCTCATTTGTAACAGACTTTTCGGGGACCTGCATCTTACCATTGTTGTACCTGTATTTTAAGGGACCGTCTCTAAAGCTCAGCATATATCGCGTCGCGGTATCTTATTCGACTTTCCTTTCTAAAATATTGCTATTAGCCCCTACCACCCCCCCCAAAAAAAAACATACATTTTCTTTTAGAAATCAATTTATATTTTCATTATGTGAAAAAAATCACCATTTTCTCGTTATTTGAGGTAGCAGGGGATATATAACACAGGGTCTACTTCAGAGGTTTTCTGGGCCTACAAACCATGATGTTTAACATAAAATCTTCAAATTTGGTAGAATTAAACTTTGATGAAATGTCTAGGAATGGTTTTCTAGTTTTTTTTTTCTTTCAAAGCAAAAGGAACATTTTTAATGTATAAAGAGGCACTGTTTAATTCTCCACTTTGTGTCATTCAACTTTGGAAAAAATGAATACAAAGTATGAAAAAAAAAGAAATATTAAAAAAACGTTTCCGAGGCAAGACTGTATATTTTCAAGAGCTTTTGACTTCATCAAAATCGGTTAAACCGCTTACGAGCAATGTGTTGAAAACCTCAGAAAAGTCACACGAAATTTAGAATTGTGAGAAAATGCAATTTAGGTCTAATTGGCACACTGGCAGCGGTAAACTGGCCACTGTGGAAAATGTACTAACGCTCTCTGATTTATACTTCTTTTATGAAAGTTCTCTTATAATAGTTTACTTTTGATATGTTGTCATGAAAATGTATCTTTTACATCTATGTTTAAAAAGGAATTTTTGAAGTTTTTCCAGGAGAAGATCATAAAGATGTGGTTTCTTATTAGCTGGTTTCAGTCACTAAAATAACAGATTAGGACTGCCCATCGTTCTCTCCCTAGCCCACTGGTCCATTGTCCTCTCCCTAGCCCACTGTTTCCTCCAACCTATGAGCAGCTTGATCACTTCCCATTGCCTAGCAAACTCAAGTCTGACTGTCAGCTCATTTACATTCTGTTGTAAATACAAAACTATTAGGGAGTTTGGCCAAAAGCCATGATTTCTTTATCTCCAAAATTCTAATAAAAATTGACATTTTTCACACTCAACATTCGGCCATATTGTATATTGGTGCCTAATCTTCCGTATTCTGCAAAAAAAAAATCTTCATTTTCGAAAATATATCCTGTGACACAGCTTTACAGACGCCCCCTTAACGCATGTATTCCTTAGGATTACCATACACTTCAAAGGGGATTGCAAAGGGAAAAATATATGTTTGATTTCTACGCCAAAACCGTCAAATACATTCACTGCAGATGTGATGGAGATAGCTACCAATTTATTTCAGTAGGTCATGCTCCAATGATTTTAATATTTTTTGTGAGTCTTCCCGTTGATTGTTCAGTAAAAGCTTTCAAAAAAATCAATCCAAGACTTTTCTGTTCCCCTGATTTCTACCGAAGTTTTCAGTTATCAACGTTGAAAGTCAAAGTTATCTTGTGTTTAATTTTAGTCAGCTGAAAACGTGAAACCTTCCTATGACATTTTCCTTTGTCTGCTACCTCAAGAGACCCCACCCCTCTAATAAGGTCACACTTCTGGTACATTTGGTGTGGCTTGATAACAGTGGACCCCGTAGAGAGTTATTACCCTAGGCTTGCCCCGTAATAACCAAGTATTTGGTCTTTTTATTGATGCAAAATACTATGTTACAATGCAAACCAGCTTGGTCACGGGTATTTTGTTGTTGGGTATAAATGTTAAATATTGATTTCCACTTTAGCATGATAAATTTTTTTGCTGTAGATGTCATAATATTTCTATGTACTGTACCAGTATCATCTTCAATAATCAGCGCAATAAATGATGTGTTGTGCTATTAAATTGCAGAGACATTAGACATCAGCGGAAACAACGGCGAGAAGAGATAGAGGTAAATGAAAATAACAGATGAGTGTTTTACGAATCGTTTTCTCTGCTTACTTTTCACACCGGTCCACTAAAAATTGGAGTTTGACTTAAAAAAAAAATACAACGTTTGTTTCTTTCATTCGTGTACTATAGTTTGTGGTTTTCAAAACTACAAAATAAGAGCCAACCAACACACTAGATTTTTTTCTGCAATTTATCCAGCGAGACATATGTTATATTTTCTGCCCCAAAATGGCTTCTTTTCATTTACTTCGGATGCAAGCAGTTTCTTCTAGGCAACGCAAACTTGTTGCCTTGCATCAAAGTCTGATAGAATAGTAGCAGCAGTGGCTTTATTAGACGAAGTAGTAGTAGTAGTAGTAGTAGTAGTAGTAGTAGTAGTAGTAGTAGTAGTAGTAGTAGTAGTAGTAGTAGTAGTAGTAGTAGTAGTAGTAGTAGTAGTAGTAGCTGTTGTTGTTTTGGTGGTAGTAGCAGCACTCGCAGTAGTTGATGGATTTCCAAATTTCCAAAATGGCACTTAAAGGCGATGTTCCAGTAGCCAGTTGATACCGATCTTTAAGCTAGCAGAACAGTTTAAAGTATTATTTTATCAAATCAACAGTGCTTCCTATATGTTCACTGGGTAAACGATAACTAATGACCCCGGATCCTCCTGCCCACACCACAAAATATTATATCATATTAAATTTTTACCTGAGCTATTCAATAGAATTTGTACATATTTTCATTGTTTTGGTGAAAGAAAAATAGAGTTGTAGCCCCACTAAATAACACAGAAGCAAAATAGCAAGTACACAGTTTATTCGGCTATATGATGTATCACCACAACCACGCTAGTTCTTGGAAAACTTGTTAAAATATTATCAGAAAAAATGTATACTTATCTTTGCCTAGCTTTAATTAAGTAATCATGGGTTTGAAACTGGGCGTGGCCCCTTAGTTTATAAAATATCATCCTGTGTAAAATATAAAGCCCCCCCCCCCCCCATTTTTAGGACTTTGTGCTAAAGGTATTGATTGTGTGAACTATGGGGAAAAGATATAATTATACATCAAATCCACGTTAAGCACATTGGCTACTCGTGCATTTTTTTATTGTTAAACATATACTATTTTATTTTTTTAAGTGAATAAATCAATTCTAATTAATTATTATAATACTCAATCGCCAGCATTTATTTCCATATAGCCATTTATAGAAACCCATTTGTTCGAGCAACGGCCGTTCCGTGGTTATAAAACATATATTTCGCTGCTGCTTTGAAGCTGTGATGCTGATGGACTTAGATATTTACAGTTCCGATCTAGAACAACTTGATTTGTACTCGAATAAATACAATGAACTGGGCTGTATGAAGTATGGCACTCACGCATACCATACTCCATTCAACCTTAATTTTTTTTGAACAGGAATTTGGTAGAATTGGTATGTGCGTTTCCAATTTTTTGGCGCCGATGGTTACTGGTGCGAGACCCACACCGTTCTCCGGTCAAACCTACAGCTTTGACAGGAGTTGCTTCAACATTATGGCCGGTTGTTGACGTCAGAGTTTTCTCCAGGTTATCAAAACCTAAGGTTAACCAATAGCTAATAGAAAGGTTGGCTGTCACACATGCACTTCCAAGTTAACCTCAAGTTACATACTGGTTTGTTTTTATCCTTGCCCCCAGGCATGGTTATCTCCGACTTATCATTCTGTGACCTCCCTATTTTGGTGCAAAACACCTTTTTTGTCGGGACTTTGCTCTACATTCATGCAATTGAAGGTTCCTATGTATCATTATTCATTGTCTGTGACCTACATATATATATAGGGCCAGGTTGGCCGTAGGACTGATCAGTCGGTGATTTTTACAGGATACATGGGAAGTATCATGGGACGCCATCTCGCTCGCCTTTGTTTTATTGACCTGGTGAAAAGAGTTACAAGAAGTCAACACATTCAAGACAGAAGCAACTAGGGCTCTGTCGGGTAGTGCTTTTAATATCCGCGTACCCGTCAGATGGGTATTAGAATACCCAGGTACCCGGGGATATTACCCGCCACATTGGATTGCATAATCTATCCGCATATTAATATGCTTTAGCATATTACTGGTAGAAACGCAATATTTGAGCTGTTTTTTACATATCCTGCAATTGACTTGTTTTCCGTCCGTCGTAAATAATCTTCAACCTTGGACTGGCAGGATTGATCCTGTGGTCTTCCATCAGCCATGATGTCAGATCAATAATATTCTACAGACGAAATGAGAGAGCCTGGGGAATTTTAAAAATTCCCGCCTGTCGCTATCTATCTATCTATCTATCTATCTATCTATCTATCTATCTATCTATCTATCTATCTATCTATCTATCTATCTATCTATCCATCTATCCATCTATCCATCCATCCATCCATCCATCCATCCATCCATCCATCCATCCATCTGACTGTCTGTCTGTCTGTCTGTCTGTCTGTCTGTCTGTCTATCTATCTATCTATCTAGAAAATATATTTTATGTATCTGATATACATATATATTTAATAGACAATACCCGTCGATTCTACATGGAATAGCTGTCGACTCGGGTACCCATTTTTTTTTTTTTCGTTTTGGGTACCCGGGTACGAGACAGAGCCTTCGAAGCAACTTTTTTGTAAAAAACAAATATGCTATTCAAAATTTGACAGGGACATTCGTACATAAGCGTATATCTGAGTATACTGATATACAGAAACAAGTCAGTAGGTAACGCAATTTATCCTTTAATAGTTTCTCCCGCACAACAAAAGGGAAATTTAACAATCGTTCTTACTCACTGATCTGGGCACATTAAAATGGATTTACAATTGAATCCAGCAGAAAGCAACAGTGCCTAGCATGCAGTATCACTGTATAACATGTCGCACATCACAGTGAGCTTTTATCATTTTTTTTCTCTCAAAACAAGTCTCTACATCTTTTTCAATGACCTGTATGGGCTCTAGACACACGGATGACTGCCTGACATTGCTTCTTAATACTGAATAGGTGCCTTAACCTTTCCAATGACTGTTGAGGAATCTGCACCCATTTCGGTACAAGTGCATCAGCCAACTGATCATAGTATCTGCTCAATTCAGTTGTCAATCCTAGTTTACACTTTAATGTGCCCAGGTCAGTGAATGTGACCGATTGTTAAATTTTTTTCTGTTCCTATAAGAGAAATCATTTCAGGTAATAGTGTGTAACGTATTGACTTTTTTTCTGTATTTATAATATACTCAAATATACGATGATATACAGATATCCCTTTCCAATTTGAACACTATATGACGATGAGTATTTATCCTTTACGACTTTCTTTTTGGCATTTTTGCAAGTTCTCCCAGGCGTTTTTCAGCTGTTTCTTGTTTTGCTTGTTTTACTCCATGACTGGCATTTAACTGTAGTGTTAATGTGTACCAGGTTTTATCCTTTTTCTCAATAATTCGTCCGTCACTGTTTGTACTCTCCAGCATGTCTTGAAACGACTTCACCAGCTCACAGATGTTTTTTTTTTTTTTTTTTTTTTTGGGGGGGGGGGGGGGTAACCCTTCTGCAAGACCAGTGTCACAACTTAACGCGCTTAAGCATTGGAATTAAATTATTGAATGAAAAATAATCACAACATAGGCAGCAGGTTTCGTCCAGTAAACGTGCACAATAAATGAGACAGAAACTCATTGTATTTGAGAAGGTAGACAGGAAGAAGACTGGTTTCAACCTGATGTTGTGTAACCTGCACTTGACCGAACCCTGTGCAAGCCAAGTTGGAATAACCCAACCTAAATATAACTTGCATTTAACTTGTAGTTTGACAACATCAGGTTGGCCGTCCTAACCAGGAGGTAACCTTGAAGTTAACTCATACTTCTACAACCAGTCATAGGTTGGGCGTTCCTACAGTGGACCTCCATGAAGATTTCTTAAAATATCACACTCCAGTGAACTATACTTGTTTTTCCTCTTGTCATTTAATGTCAAACCAAAACAAAAATGATGTTTCGTGCGTTTTGGTTATAATGTACTTTCCCCAAAGGATTTTTAATGATAAGTATGTTGTCATGGCTACATGGAGATATTTCTCCTCCTAGACCACGTTTCACCGCTGGAGGCTACTATAGTCGTATTTTATAATGTCTAATGCGACCAGGAAAAGGCAGTCAAAGATATTATTATGCATAATAGTTCACAAAAACATTTCCCATGTTAATAGATTTCAAGTCAATAATGATATCAAAATGACTCAAGGGTTCCCATAACATCAACATTCATCTGCAAATACCAATGTAGAGAAACAAATTTCACCCCTGACTATAGACGGGCAGTAAACGCAACTGCCAATGTGGTTACTGGTTTACGTTGGTCTCCATCATTGATTCAGCGTAAACCTTTTTATGAGAAAGAGAGGCTCGATGATGTCCTTACCTCTGAAATGTCACATTTCCATTTAGGGACAAGGCAACTTTTGTCAATCATTAGCTGAGCATTTTATGTAAATATATCGCACTATTTCCATGGTATGTGATGTCATTTTATTTATCTCTTCAATATCTCCTCTGGGCAAAAAACCACAAACGTTTTATAATTTTTGGCTGGTACATATACACAATTTACTTTCAGATGGAACGACTGTTACCCGCATCGAACGATGAAGAACATGGAACGTCTTCAAACTTCCCTGGACGCCGAACAAGACTCACAGATGGCATTCAATTGGACTTTTCATTTAAATCCCTGGACGAATGCCCCTCAGAGATATTTAGCCGTGACATAAAGAAATACGTTGTCGAACTGAATTTGTCACACAATGACCTTAAGGAATTACCTATCATTCCTAAATGTGCACGTCTCAAGCAACTTTATGTGCAATTTTGTAATCTCACATCCATTGAAGTCGAATCATCAAACGTGGTACTAGAAGAAATAAATCTAGAAAATAATCTATTGAGTTCTTTTCCAAAGAACTTACTTAAAATAAAAAACTTAAAGATCTTAAAAGTTTCGGGAAACCCATTAAACTTACCAAGGGCAGTCACCCACATGAGTTTACATGAAATTAAGATTTATATGCAGGTCAGCGAGGGGCATACAGACGCCACACCTGGTCTTGTTATCCCTGTAATCGGAAATGTAAGGGCAGGGAAGGCATCATTTGTTGAAGCTTTAAATAGATATTTAGTACTTCGTGAAGGCGAGGAAGTCACGGGTGCAACAGAAGGCCCATCTGAAAACGCTTCGCATAACGAAAAACCAACATTTTTAAATTTCCCAAGCACTGAGCTATACAAGACAGTATATTTTCATTTTCTGCGAGATGATGGCATAATAATACTTTGTGTAAATGGGAAAGACTACATAGAGATCGATCATGAATCCCACGTAACATATTGGCTCGAGACAATATGTGATCGCACCAGAGGAAACAAAATTCTGATCTTTTTGACTCACAGTGATTTATTTACTGAACAGAGTGACGTTTTCGATAAAAAAAGAGCCACACTGATAAAAAAAGTAGAAGAATGGCACAACAACAAAAGAACAAAAATCGAAGATCAGAGAAACAAGTTGGAAAAACAGTTAACGGAGCAATACTGTTCGGAACGGCAGGAAAAACAGCGTAAATATGAGAAACTTTTGAATCTGTTGGAGAATTTTTCGATTTTTCCTAGAACAGTATGCACGTTTTCCAACAGACGTCTTAATGAAATCAAGCAGGCATTCGAGGAAATCGAAAGCTGCATAAAGGAAGTAGGGCACGAAAAAATACCAGCCCCATGGATTGATATGCACACGGCCTTGCAGGATCATTATCGGGAAGATCTTTGTGTATCTTATAGTCAAATCAGGGATTTGATTGACGCAAACCTTGATATGGACTCCATTGGTAACAATGAATTGGAAGTAGCCCTTCAATGTTTGAATTCCTATACCTATATTTTCCTTCCCTATCGAGACAGTTATATTAAAGATACTATTTACCACAACCCCCAAACTATTTTTGCGGTGCTTCAATTGGTATTTAATTCTCAAACTGGTGATTCCACCATTGACGTTGACAAGACATTGACACTAAAGCAATCATCTTTTGAAAAAACGTCTTTAGCTGCAAGGATTATGAATAAATATTTGTCCCAGGACGTGGTCAAACAACAACAAGAACAGAATCACTTACATGCATTGCTTCAATATCTTGGTGTAAGTCTTCAAAGTGAGAATCAAGAGCAAGAAGAGGGGTACAAGTTCCTCCGTGTATCCACTGATATGCCAGATGTTGACACTCCATCCGGGACATCTAAATGCACTAGGTGTCTGATAATAGTACTATGCACCCCCGAGTGTCCTTTTCCGGGCTTCCAAGCATTAGCCGTCAGATTATACAGCGTTTCACCCAAGTTTCGCTTGTGGAGAAACGGAATTTCTGGGTACACAGAAAGTGAACAATTCCTCAAATTGCGTCATGATGCAAACAAAATAGAAATTTGCGTAGAAGGTGATAAACCGGCCACAGTGTGGAGAGAAACATTGCATATTCATAGGGAGGTACAGGACTTTCTAAATGAGTGGTCCGGCATTAGCACCGAGGTCGTTGTACCCTGCCCCGATTGTTTACGTGACAGGAAGAAAGACGTTACCCTTTTTTCTGGTGAATACTTGACAAAACCCTATCACCAACAACGCCGAATCAGATGCCTGAATCATGAGGACATGCGGATCATCGATCAAATACAAGTGTACCCACCAGCGGAAGGTAAGTCTGTTTTTGCATGTCCTGAATTATTATACCGAATACTTAGATAGATATATATATATATATATATATATATATATATATATATATATATATATATATATATATATATATATATATATATATATATATATATATATATATATATATATATATATATATATATATATATATATATATATCCTAGATGAACGGATAGATGCCCCCCCCCCTTGTCAAACTGAAATCCCAAAGGGAAACATCAAACCTTATTCCTTTAAACGGCTCTGTGATCTTTGGATTGGGTCAAGGTCACCCATTTTTGACTTTGTCTAAGACCTCATACAGGGGACTATAAGCATGTGCACTATGAAGCCCCTCTAACCAAAACTTTCCGAGTTAATTTGTGAAGACCAAATTCACAAATATGGCCCTGTGACCTTGGGAATTTGATCAATGTAACCCACCTTTGAACTCGTTTGAGACCTTATGCAGGACTATAAGAATGTGCAATATGAAGGCCCCAAATGCAAGAAGACACTCAAGTTGTTGCGTGAAAACCTAATTCTCTTAAATGGCTCTGTAACCTTGAGGATTGGGTCAAGGCTACCTATCTTCAAACACATCTGAGAACTTATGTAGAACTGTATTTCCTGCAATTTGACAGGCCTATACTAAAAAATCTTTCGATTTATCGCATAAAAAATTCACTAAAAAAGCTCCGTGACATTGTCAATGTCACCTGTCTTCGAACTCGACCGAGACCCAATATAGGACTAAAAGCATGATTGTGCAATATGAAAGCCCTAAGCCAAAATCTTTTTTTCTTGTTATCGAGTCAAAACTGTCAGTTCAGACGCACACACACACACACACACACACACACACACACACAAAGAAATCGCTATATGCCTCCTTCTCCTTCAGTGTGTGTGCGTGTGTGGCGGGAGAGGGGGGCGCATAACCAGTCACATAGAGTTAAGGGAAGAGAATAAAATTTTTTGGACAATCAGCATAAAAATACACACCAATATGTAGAGTCGAGTCCCAAAACAAAGGCTGCTATTTCATTATACTTCCCATGCAAGCGTTGTAAACTGACTGGATTGGGAGACGAACTGAGCGCCTAATCGGAGGGGGGGGGGGGCGGGAAGGCAAGACTGGCGCGTGACTACATAAGCCCCCCCCCCCCCCCCCCCATGCAGTCTGCTCGTAATTTACACCTAGCCATGGATCAGCGATTGGCAGATATAGCATAAAAATGGGGTCTTTGGATATCGATGTGTTTTTGTCTGCGTCAAGTACAAGTTACCGTTGGGATTCTCAGGTGTGTAGCTGGGTCAAAGCTTTCACTAACAGCCAAGAGTCCGTCAAACTCAACGTTTTCAGATGTTTCGGGGGGCAGCTTAGTCTGATATCACTTTTCGTATTCTCGGATGCGCACATCCACGAATCTCAGTTTACACGCCAGCATTGCTCGGTGAATTTCCCGAGGTTAAAGCGTCTGTGGATACCCAATCAATGTATGCCAAACGTTACTCGAAAACCATCTCTAAAATTCCAAGTTATGATCGTTTTCTCTCCAAGGTTTATTCAGTAGCATAATTCGGCAAAAGTGATGCTGCCTTCAGAGTTATTTTGTTGATTTGTGGTAAACAACATTGACATAATAAAGGCCAAAAATTTCAAATTTTACAAAGGACTGTATGTGATGCGGAACGTGTTTTCGCAGGGCCCGCTCATTTGCAGAACAACAGGCGGCTGATAAGAAGCGTATGGCGCATTGGCGGATCACAGAAAGTGAGGAAGAGTTGTTATGTTGCGACCAATGTCTGTATTTCAATACAATAACAGTTATTTTATATTTACGTATATTGTTGAAATATTTTGGACGGTTCTTAAGTTGGCCACTGGCCTTCGAAGAATGGAACCTCGATGGTACAAAATTGAAAATAGTTAAGTCAGCGGGCACTCAACATTTAGCACGGTGGAAGCTTTTACTGGTAAATGGCTGCCCACCTGGGAGGGAGTCCGAAGGGTAACTTGTATTTGGAGTAAACCACGACACACAAGCAACCGAAGACTCTGTTCATTTTGCTTAGTGTGTCTGTGGGTTGACTACGTCTGCTTCTTGAGGAATGAATCCCGAGAAATGCTGTGCAATGGTCACAAAGCGTGATTTTTTTCATGTATTTCTTGCGGTGATTTCACCAACACAGCCGCTTTTATCGAATATAGCAGCATTTCCTACTTAAAGGTTAATTTTATTTACCTCTTAACCGATTCTGCAAAAAGTAGGGTAACATATATCCATGACATAAATATTACTTCTCGACGCACTCCAATGTAGATCCATGTCTATGAAAGACTAACATATGCACACTTGCGGCGTTTGAGTCGATGATTCATAACAGTCCAGGTGTCTGGCAGGGAACCTGCTAACAGCAAAGCGGTGTCAGATATCTGATATGTTATGAGCACAGAGGCCTCAGGAGTTATGCTCAATCGTCATTTCAATGTAAGGGAGCGTAACTGCTGTAGTTATGGATTTACATTGAAGTGCATGATGAGTTCTTAGACATGGGTAGGACGTAAATACAGTGAAATGTTTAGTTGGAAACGCTGTGTTTTTTTTCCCAATCGTCTTGCGTTGCCCGGCCCACGGAATTAAAAACAGATGGCGTTTCGACTCGTAACCCTCTCACTGTGGCTCCTTGTGCAAGCTCCTGGAATAGTGAAGAGGGTCAATCTTGAGTGGCGGTAAGCCTGAGTACAACTGCTGTCATAATGCGTTACCTGCGACTTTTCTTTCTTGAAATATTATGTTTAATTTACGCAAATTAAATTACTCATGCATTCACGAACTTTTGCATATTACAAAGCCAAGTAGTTTTCCCAAAAGTGGCCTGCTTTACCTCAAGTCACCCTACTTCGAATATCATGATGTTCAAGAACAATAACACCTGCGTTTATACACGCATATTTATGAGATTTTTTCAGCATCAGTTAGATTACGTGCTGCCCTGAACTTTATATTGCATATTGATGCATCCTGAATGACGTATGTCATTTTTGACGACAAAATATGATCTTTAATATTTCATTGTTGTTTCATAGTTATCTCGTGCAGTTACGTATTCTTGTTGAGTTCGGAGAAGGACTCCAGCGCCCTCTGTGGTGTACAACCTGCAGGAGTTTGACCAATCGCAGTCACATCCCCACCCTTGTGTTGTTCATGATATTTATAAAGTCGTTACTTTGCTTGCGCTGCGCACTTCGCTTGGCATTATGAGTTATAGATATACCTTACGCGAACGTCCTACTTCCGATTAGCATATAAATGTGTCCCGTAATTATTTCGTGCTGACTGTGGTCACATTGGTAAGATCCTACCAATTCACGAAATTGTTCCCCTGCCTTTTGTGCATGATGTACTGTGTTGCTTACATAAGTTGTCAACTGCACAGTCAAGTTTTACTGTTTGCTCATGTATTTTCCACTTACCGATATGGCGGTAGAAAAGCAGGTAGTGGAAGCCAAAATGACAGATTTAAGTGAGTTGGGCAGTATTCCCATTAACAGTTAATTTTTTAGAGGAATATGTGTCATGATGACGAGAGTGCATGCTACAAGCAACCTATTGCAGGTAAAAGAGCAAATTTTTTTGGAGTTAATTCACTTTTTTTCGGGGTTCATGCCTGGCCTGCACACTGATTAATTGTTTAAATTGGGTCATGTACATTAACTTACATTATGCAAACATTGATGTCATGCTAGATATGACACACGACTTTGAAACTTCTAGGAACACCCGTCGGTACTGTTCCAAGTCCTGTTGTCATCTGCACAGGACCTGCTGGAACGATACATTAGTTTCTGTTGTTCAGGGCAAGGTGTCAACAATGTTACGATGCCCACCTTTTGAATATAACCAGAACTCAACAAAAGATGACAACAATGATATACCTTTATTAATAACAATATATTAACAATTAAAGACATTACGAAGCTGGTACACTTATCTCCACTGGTATTTTAACAGTCAAACAGTCTTATGTAATTCGTAATCCCTGGTGAGATTGGTCCTGTTCCACAGTTTCAACCAGATAAGAACACCTGAATTTTGCCTGAATTGAATGGCGTTGCATAGGCAAAAGTACCAACACCTTATCTCCTGGTTTACGATTTCTTTCCCTTGCTTTTTAATCATACTATGTTTTAATCTTACCCTGTGCATTCAGCAAATTTGATAGTGTCACCTCAGAAGCTTTTTCACCTTTTCTTTTAATTTGGACACATACTCCAAGATAGGTTCATCTTGTGTCTCCACCAACCAGTTTTCTTTCATTAGCTTTAGTGCACCTCTCACAGTATGTCCATATATCAGTTCAAGTGGACTGAACCCCAGTAACTCATTTGGTATCTCTCTGGTGGTAAATAATAACATATGTATAGCTTTCTCCCATTCATTTTCATTTTCAAAACAATAGATTCTCATCATATTCTTCAGTGTTTGATGATGCCTTTCCAGAGCCCCTTGTGTTTCTGGCTGGTAGACTGAAGATTTAATCTGTTTTAATGCCTAACTGGTGGGCAACCTCCTGAAACACCGCAGACATGAAATTTTAACTTAATTCACCTTTTGTCTGTATGGACAGTCCTACTCATAGGAGCTTTAATGTTTTTCAATGGGAAGGCCTCGGGATGCATAGTGGCTGAATCCGTGATAGTAAGGAGAAACGTATTTTCCGCTTTTGCTTTCAGAAGTGGTCCAACACAATCTGTAATAACCCTGCTAAATAGTTCTTCAAGAACTGGGATACTAATCAAAGGAGCAGGTTTTATTTTCTGATTGGGTTTTCCGACCACTTGACATGTATGACATTTCTTACAAAATTATGCCACATCCCGATGTAATCTGGGCCAAGAGAAATTTTGTAATATTCAATCTTGAGTCTTCCTAATGCCCATATGTGGCCTGCCATAGGCAGATCATGAGCTGTCTTTACAACTTCTGCCCTATATAATGGAGGAACCACTATTTGATGAATGATTCTCCATTCTTCATCAGCGGAAGCATCTGGAGGTCTGCGTTTCCTCACCAGCAATCTTGATTTAATATAATAACAGATCGGGTCTCTTTGTGCCTCTTTTTCAGTTAAAGCTGAATTTGCCAATTTTCTTAACTGAGGATCAACCTTTTGCTCCCTAATCAGCCTATCTCGATTCAAATGAGGCATTTGACTCAGATGATCATTTTGGTTTACCTGGTCAGAGAGGTTACCATCATGGCTTACCTATGGACTGACATTACCTTCATGGCTTACTTGGTCCTCCAGGTTACCAGCAAAGAATGTCTCTGTCAGCCCTAGACATTGATCATCCTTGTCACTGGCATCTTGTTTGGAAGCTTCAAGAGCCATTGACCTTGCCACAACACAGGCGAAAAAAAAAAATGCCCGGAAATTCCCGCTCAAGATGCTCTGTGTCCTTTCTCGTGACTGGCTCATCCATTAAATATGGTACAGGTTTACCTTTCATATTATCCCCCATTATATGATTCCCTAGAAGGAAGGTCATACCTTTTATCGAGGCAGTAGGTACAATACCTACAGTCACTGGTCCAATTTTGAAATCAGACTTCAGGCAAACTTTGTGAAGCGGGACTGTTATGTAAGTTCCCTCAACACCCTGAAGTAATACACTGGCTTGTTGATAAATTTAATCCGACAAAGGAAGCAAAAATCTTCCAACAGTAAAGACTGGGCAGCACCAGTGTCCCTTAGGATCACAACTGCCTTCTGGTTAACAGCATTTTCTTTCTGTGACACCAGCCCTTCCGATTTGAAACTTTCATAGCCATCCAATATGGACTCAGCTACCCCAACAGGTGGTTTTTCAAATTTAGCATGGAGATTATCAGCTTGTGCATCAGACATATTTAGAGGTGGGCGCCCCGTTATGCTGGCTAAAAAAGCTGGTTTCCCAGTATTATTTGTCTTTCTCTGGAGTAAAAAACCACTCAGATTTGACATGACCCCTTTTTATGGCAGTAACTGCAAGTGGGTCTACTAAAGAACTTCTGCCTGTTTTCTGATTAGCAGGTTTATCAGACTGAGGAGAATTATTGTGCTTTTGTTCTTCTGAGTTTTGACGGGGGAGAGGTTCCCTGTTTCCACTGGTTTCTTTCCAAATTTGGATCTGAACTGGCCCTGTTTGGGTTTTCCAAAGAAGCTTTTATGTGTCAACTCAGAGTCATCAACCAAAACTGCAGCTTCATGTAAGTTATCTGCCTTACGTTCATCCAGGTAGGTCTTAATTTCTTTCGTAGTACAACCTTTAAAATCATCTGGCAAAATAAACTTCCTTAATTTGTCAAAACCATGTTCTATTTTCCTGGAGGCACACCATCTGTCAAACAGATTCTTTTTCTTTCTGGCAAATTCCACATAAGTTTCACGTGGTTCATTTTGCTTGTCCCTGAATTTTTGTCTGTGAGCCTCAGGTACGAAATCGTATGCTTTCAGAACAGCATCTTTCAACACATCATACCAAGAACTTTGTTCTATGGAGAGGGATAAATAAACTTCTTGTGCTTTTCCAATAAGCACACTTTGCAAAAGAGGAGGCCACACCCTTCTAGGCCATTCTTAAGTTTCAGCTATTTTCCGGATAGACAGAAGGATTTTTGACACTTATATTTCTTCAAATTTTGGTACTAATGGTGCTTTCTTGGCTACATCAAAAGTGCTGAATTATCTGATCTAGAATGCATAAGTTCAAGCTGTCTTGTATTGGTATGTTGTCCTATTGTCTGTGTATTGACCAACAACTATGTTTGTGTATCCCAGATATCCTTTGTTAAATTCAAACTGTAAGATTCAGTATCGAAAAACTTCATGAATTTTTCAGAAAATTCAAGTGTTATGTAATTAATGCAAAATAACTCAGGGTTCTTTGATCAAGTTTGTCTTAGATTTATCCCGGAAAAGCCCCTACAATTTGTTATGATGCCCACCTTTGGAATATTACCAAAACTCAACAAAGAATGACAACAATGATATACATTTAACAATAAAAAAATATATATTAACAGTCACAATCAGTACAAAGTAGGTACACTTATCTCTACTGGTATTTTAACAGTGAAACAGTCTCATGAAAATCCTAATCCCTGGTGAAATTATCCACTGGGACTGTCCGACAGTCCCAAGTCCTATGAAAGGTGCCAAATGATATGGTACAAATCCCACACAGGTATGGTTTGGTTCCAATGTGGTACTGGAAGGTGTGGTGCTGACCCAATCCAACAGGGGTACAGCTTTGTTCCTAATATTAATTCGTTAAATTTATTACAAATATTTTGTGGTTTCTTTCCGTCATGCTCGTCCTCTTACCGGTTCATATTCATATGAGCCTTTTTAATTTTACCTGGTTCACGATGGACATGAAGGTTCTGAAGGGTTTTGTTGGTTTGCCAGTTGTATGACATGTTAGAGCAATGTTGCCGCCACCGTTTCTTGTAACTTTCGTGTACTTTTGTTGTACTGGTATATTGTAAATGTATATAGAGGTGTTTGATATAACGCCAGCATATTTGTCGTCGCATCACTGTAACGATCCATGCAAATTAGTTCATATTTTCAGTAAATTCTAGGGGTGCACTTAGTTTGATATAAGCAACATACAAGTTTCTTTTAATTTAGAGTTGCACGTAAATATAAAAGTCTACGTTCGTTAAGTGTCCAGTTAAAATTAAAGTGTCCATATAATGCATTTAAAGGCGTAACTATCTGTTTACACACATGAAGGCAGCAAGTATGTTAACTGTATATATGATAAACGTGAGAGTACGCGATATTTAAAGTTTTTGTACACGTGTCCTATTAATTGAACATACGAGGCGGTAGAATTGTGAAACGAAGTACCCAGTGAATAATTATTGTACATGTAGGTCAAGTACATTCTCAAATCTAACATTCATATCAACGCGTGTCGTAATGATATTTGTTTTTCTCATAAAGTATAATATTTACTATTCTAGACTTTGTTGTTAGTTTCACATTTTTCTTGCAGCTTTATGGAATGATTGCTAAACATCATCCAATAAAGACGTAGGCTCATTGTCAACTCATGTTTGTCATGGTTCTCTTTCTATTCTGGCAAAGTACAAAGCAGATAATGCGAACTTTTGAGTGTGTCTACGTGATATTGAAAAACCGTTTGGGTCCCCGAAAATGTACTTTTCATAAACCTTTATTTGAAATCTAAATCTGGATTCCCAGACTCGAGAATGGTCAATCAAAAATCAATAGCAGCTGTTCAATATGGTCACAATATCATTTGTGTCATGACATATTTCAAACGCATACAGTTGCAAGGAGTGACAACTCATCGTTATCTTTATCCACGTGTTTCAGTGTCATACTATACAATTCTTCACCCTTTTAGTATCACCCGCTTGTCACAGAATTGGGAATTACACACTGTGAGGGTAGAACTGCTCTCCTGGTAATACTTCGACCCATAAAACTGACAGAAGGAAATGTTTCTGGTGGCCAAACATGATTAGAACAATATCGTATAAAACCCACCAATATGCGGCTATAAAAAAATCATCCACCATGTTTAAAGACAAAAAAAACTGAAGAAGGAGAAAATACTATTCAGTGCAAAGTATCAGTATTTTGCTATAGCACTTAAAAAAAAAAAAAAGAAAAAAAAAGAAAGAAAGAAAAAACGAATGTGGAACAACTTTATAATTTTAGTCCGACAGTCAGAAGGTTGTAAACACTATGGAAAAAATGCAGATTTATTGAGGTTTATTATATGTTTGCCTAATTAGTCTTAGAACAAATAAAGTATAAGCGACATAGACACAAATAAATGAGTATTTAGATTTACAAAATTGCGTGTTTTATTAAATACGTTATTGGTTCCATACTCGTTGTTTTAGTTTGTCATATATCCCTTTTATCGCTTTAAAATTTGAAAGTACTTCAGCAGTGCTGATTTGCAAATCAATCACAAAATTAACTTACTTGGAGACATAAGATATTAGGGATAGATAGTTTTAACTTTTTCGTAAAAGATTTTAAAATTTATATGGAGATACGCCAAAATTTCGGTTCTAAATACGTTAATATAACATTTCCAGCCTTGTATCTTTGCACAAGATCAAAGGTTTACAAATAAGTTCAGAATATATTATGACTGGACATATAACACTGAACAACATTGCCGCAATTTGATTAGGAAAACCCGACAGAATTAACACATATATTGATGTTTTCTTTGCAAAGCAAGTGCTTGAAATTACCACGACTGTAGAGAGTAAATAGGAGTAATAAATGTAAGATCTTATATATTTTCAGTGCTCAATCAAGTATTGGAACAAGGAATAGAACATCAGCATCATGAAAATTATGTGAGACTAAGCATGCTCATAACCAGTTATGGGCCAGAAATGTTGCGTGAAATATTACAGGCTGAAATTCAACCAATGGAACTTGACAAATGGCTAAACCAAAAGGCTCAGCACAGAATTTTGAAACAAAAATTTGTTACGGAGCTGACACAAATCGTCCTGTGGACTCCTGGTGAATCCATTCAGGTGGCAGATTTGAACTTTGATGCATTATTTCAAATATTTACGTCATGCAAAGTCAAAATCAACCGCCAAAGCTCGCAGTTCGCCGGAGCAGAGGAACCTAATGCTGCTGACCCTTCCATTCAGTCATTGCAGAAACTTCGCGATGAGATATTTGCAAATCCGCATGATGCCATTAGAGAAGACGAGTTTCACAAAATTTGGGAACAAGCAGAACCTGTAATATTGGCACTTGGTGGCGATAAAAAACGTATGGATCAAATACTGAAGAGTCCCATTCAGGAACTCTTCATAGGTGGACAACAGTTATAGGTCGCCTGTGAGAATCTTACCATGGCAGTGTGGGTGAGGAGTGATTGATATGTGTTAACACAAAGTGTCTGCCAAACATGTATTCTGCACGCATAAGGGTCTGGCGGCAATTGCGTGGATTATGTTTGATTTGTGGTAAATGAGCTTCTTAATAATCGTTTTATGACTTTTTAGGACTAGTGTCTTTGTACTTTAATAATAATAATTATAATAATAATAATGATGATGATGATGATGATGATGATGATGATGATGATGATGATGATGATGATGATGATGATGATGATGATGATGATGATGATAATAATAATAATAATCATAATAATAATAATAATAATAATAATAAATTTGTGGCAAAAGTTAATGTAGTATATTATGTTAGCCTATATCCTCTATGTCCTCATTCGATCGGCCATGGGTAAAACAATATTTTTATTAGAGTTGTATAATGGCATTCATAAATTAATCTACCGTCTATGTTTGACTGAAGAAGGTAAGTTGGTCATGCCTATGAGAGAAAAGTATTGAAAGTGTGGATTAATATGAAAATGTTTTTAAAGTGGTCATATGGGGATATCATATAGAGGCTTTGTTTAATCTAGACTGGTGTCCAAGTGACCAGTTTAATGTGTATGCATGTACATGAACTGTGCTTTGGTTATTGCCTGAATATATTGTATCAATTCCGTTAACAAATAATTTCGAACACGATGCGGGCAGGTGCATAAAATGACAAAACGTTTATCAACTCTGGTCAGCAAGTGCGGTACATGAACCATGGTCACCTCACCCAGATGCCGTTTCACAATAAGCTGAGCGGAGTTGAGCTGCTGCTGCACCTGGACCTGAGCCGGGATGAGCAGGAGTGAGTCAGCCTAACTGAGCTTCCAGTATATGAATAAGCGTGCTCAATACAGTGAAACAGTCTCAATAAAGCACTGCCAAGTCACATCGCAGATAACTTCGACGTGGATCTGGTCTATTAGGTTCAGAATATAATTGCAATCACATGCATCCACTTATACAGAGTTTAAGTATAACCCAAGATAATTTGTGTTTTTCACTTGTAACATATCTTTTTCTGAGACCATCATTAAGAGAATGTATATGTTTTGTGGGAATAGAGTGAAGGTATATTTCTGCCACAATTGAAGATAAGATTTTTTGTGCTTCTGGAATATGGTCAAAGGTCACCTAATATAAAAAAAAGGACAAAAACATCCTTCTGTCGCAGTGAAAGACAATATTTTAACATGTGTCTAGACGAAAGCGTCAAAGGTCACCCACTGAAAAAAAAAGTTGAAGCCATAGATATGCCTGTGGAATTTGGATACAGATGCCACCGGGGATTCGGAGATGAAAATTTCTGACCCATTTGCCCATATAAGCAAGCAAGTACTGAAGCACGAATGTAAATGCCGACAGATTTTAATCATATCAATGGTTTTAAAAATAACGGAAATGTAAATGTGAACAGAAGACAGGCAAGAGAAGGACGGTGACTTGTCCTGTAAGCTCAACTGAGTAATTCTGTAAAATGCCAGTACTGGTACGAAATGTAGATTTGGTGGAAATTAAGACAAGAGTTAAAAAGTAAGTAATTACAAATGTGGCCTTACACAAAAACAACACGCTTATACACATAAAAATTATGAAATTATAAATAATGTCTGGTATTAAATTGAAGCGTACATACAAGTGTTCCAATGATACTTGGAAGCAATTTGCCATACGCTTTAAATTGTTTAATGTTCCACCTCATAGTGAGACCTTCCCATGGTAGTTCATTCCAAGCACATTTGAAGATGATGCCTCTGATATTTTTTGAGAACTCGAACATATAATTGTGCACAGACATAAACGTTGGAAAAGATTTGGAAAGGCTCCCCTGATTAATATGTTACACCAGCTGAAAGCAAACTTTTTAATGATCACTAATCCTAATCTAACGATAATACACCTATTCTCCATTGACAACTGTTTTCACATATTTTATTTCTCATAAAAAGTCACCAGACGTGTACTAACCGTAATGGAGATATACCTTTGATTGGTTTCTAGCACCTGTTTCATATGGTTATTTTCTATTTATTCCGTTCTATATTTGAAATGTGGTCGGCCAACTTGCTTTTGGACTGAAAAGGGACACTTTGGGCAGCCCATGACATGTTCAACAGTTGGTGATATACTCTTGTAATCTGATCATTTTTTCTAGATTGTGTCTTTCTCTGAGTTTTTCTTCGCAAAATGGGTTTCTTAACTAGCAATGTAAACACCTTCACGTGATATCCGCTAAGTTTGATAGCCAGGGGAAGCTTCTTATCTTGTCGTACTTTCATATATTTTTCCAACTTACGAATTATCAGTAAGAGGGCATGTTAGCATATGGATACCATGGAATTAGATGAATACTTTAGGGATGGGTTAAATGTGTCGCTGAGAGGTGTCTATATGTGTGGGCACATGCATGTGTGGCCACATTCGGATGACATAAGTGCATTTTAGCTCTGCTGACATGTCAGATAGCTGCGCCAACCACTTGGTCTTTGGTTTCTTCTTCCATCAACAATTACATATTTTCCACTTCTTAAAAACCTTTTGGGGTCATCTTCACAATACACTTAAAATGGGTTTTTATTGACTTTGTTGAAACTGTTGCAGTCCAGTAAACTGAAGGTGTCATTAGTGATTCTCTATTATTCATATTTTGGGGTGAAATTGAGCCATTACCATACTTTTTTCTGCAACTTTGGGGCCAATTGGTCCCGAATTGCACACAAAACATAGATACAAACACAAAGATGGGACTTCCCTTTATTTATGTATTTATTTATCTATTATTTGTTGTTGTATGTTAAAGAGGATTTGCTTGTTTGTAAGTTAGGTTTATCGTCCATTTTTTCATATTTTTGTTTAGTGATTTATTTTTACTGATTTATTGATTGATTTTATTTTGACATTTTCTTCACAAATTTTAAAAGGTAATTTGCAAATTGTTTTCATATTGCATCAAGTAGTACTTCTGGGAGTCTCCAGACTTTAATTGGTGGGAGCGGAATCACGATCACTAGTATTATCATCTTCTCTATTTTGTTAATAGGTTTTCTCTTTTCACTGTATGTCGAATCATGTCATTTTTCTGTTTTATTGTTTGTTTAAAACATGGTCCACACTGGCTTTCAAGCTATTCTGGAATTCGACAGAGATGTACTTTGTAAAACGGCCGAAGAGGTTTTTTTTCCAAATTCGCACTTAGGGTACTGACATTTCGGATAGCTCCGCTTACCACTTGGTCTGTCAGTATGTATATATATATATATTTGTATGTATGTAACTTCTCAAATACCTAGGCAAATACACTTCAAACTTGGCAGGTAGAAGCTATCAGATATGCGTCTACGTAGTTTATTTAAATTGCATTGTGCAGCATTTCTTGTTTCTTCTTTGTGCTATTGTGATTAATGTGGAAAATGTGCTCTCAATACCCTGACGTATTTCCTCGAAATTACATCACGACTTAACTGAAGACCATTGCACCTTAGTGTATGCAATGGGTAGCCCTATGACCTTTTCGACTTTTCATGCTTTTTTGTACATGTTCACCTTGTTAGATACCTCCCGCCAGCACACATATATTAGATTCTGTTCTGGGCGAACTTTACCCGCAAATGCAAGATTATGAAGACAAGTTTGTCATAAGGTATCACAACAGTTCACCAAATGGCCGTTGGGCTTGCCATCCTTCAACACTTTCGATTTTCTACTGCCTTACAACCTTCGGCTGGATCATCTACAAGCGAGATGGGTATCTATTCTATATAGATGTTCAAATTGTTTCACTCCAATCTATCTATCTATCTATCTATCTATCTATCTATCTATCTATCTATCTATCTATCTATTATTTATCTATCTATCTATCTATCTATCTATCTATCTATCAATCTATCTGTCTGTCTGTCTGTCTGTCTGTCTATCTATCTATCTATCTATCTATTTAATCTACCTATCTATTTTTTTGGCGGGGGTGGGGATGGGTGTTCTTATCTTTTGCCCAAACATTGAGCCGTTCTCTGAAACTGCGAGGCCAAATGATTCTTAATTGCACAGGAGCACTTCCTACAACAGATACTACTTTGTTCACTAGTTGGAGCTTTTCTTTAATCTCTTTGTTTCTTTGTAATTGGAGTTTTGGGTAATATCTTAAAACAGTATCCAAATCTGCATGGCCTGTTGTTCTGCAATACCATCAAAGCATATGGAAAGGCCCCTAGACTGTCATGTAAGTGCAACTCCTCTTATTTTCATAATTATGCAATTTTTTTCTTACCTTTTGTTTCGTTTCATTGCATTTCATTTTAGTTCAGTTTCGTTCAATTTTGGCCCCAACAGTCAGAAAGGTTACTCTGAAATTTTAATACACACGCACCCCCTGATGTTGAATTGTTCAGTACTCTCTGGTGTCGGATGTGCATTGTTTTTTTTTTTTTTTTTTTTTTTGTTTTTTTTGTTTGTTTGTTTGTTTGTTTTTTTTTGTTTTTTTGTTTTTGTTTTTTTTTTTTGTTTTGTTTTTTGTTTTGTTTTGTTTTTGCTGTTGTGTGTGTGGTTTTTTTCCGATAAACCTGTTTTTAACCTTGTTACCTTTGAATCTATAAACGTGTGAATAATCAGTCGTTAATCACCTCTTCAATGACAAGACTAGTTAATTTTGTTGTAAATCTTAACATACACACATGTGAAAAAGTAGTGTTCTTTGTTCCGGCTGGCTTTCAGACCTCTAGCACTTGAGTGATACTGAACTATTTGGCAATTGGGGGCGGGGGCATGTGTGGGCAAAAATATGTCTTGTGAAAGGTAAAACGAGTTTGCTGCTTGGGTGGAGTTGCTTTGGACTCTGAACTTACAACGTGTTTCCAAAATACCTAATGGGGTCTACTGAGTTTATTTCTGTGACATATTGCTGTAATCTTTGATTATATACTTGGGTATTTTGCTCGATTTTTAGGGACAAAAGTCTATGAAACAATGTGGTCAATTGCTGTAAAATCATGCTAATGGGTTGCTTTCGACACTTGCACATTAGGTGCGTAGCCCTGCGATTTTGTATTTTTAATGATCACACACACACGCATATAGATATATATATATATATATATATATATATATATATATATATATATATATATATATATATATATCCACTGTTTTACAAAAAGGAGCAACTCTGCCTCTATGATTTATTCTTATTCACAGCACATGTACGTTTGTTTCGCCACCATGTTGGCAGAAATGTACCTTTACTCGAAATAGATAATGCATGCACTACCTACAGAGTACATAAAAGTTACATGGATGGAACAAAGACAGATAAAAATGATGATGTGATGCTGTTTTTATAAAAGAACCTCCCTGTATTAGTTTGTGAGTAAACAAAATTTTTCCAACTTTGTGCATACTCATGCAGTTCTGCTTGGTAATCTATTTGTTTCGCTGTATCGTGACCCGGTATTTCACAGTGTGGCACAACCAGCTACTTGTCGGCTTTTGTGTGTACAATTGGGAATTAAACCGACGACGTTTGATTGTGATATTAATACTAATATCCTATGTGAATGATTTCACTTGGGTTTTGCTACATCAGTAAATCTGAATGCAATAATGTCGAATCAGGGAAGCAATTTTGTGGCTGAGCTGGCCATGATGTTTCCAAAAATGACATAAATCATCCATGCACTAACAAACATGACGTGCAGGTAGGCAACTGTTGCTCATAGCTCACCGCCTAAAGAGCCAGGTTGTCCTTGAAGGCCATCAGAGCCACCGAAATGATAATAAAGAATCCCCATTTATAAATTCGTGTAAAATATTACAAAATGCCTAGTTTCCGTCTACCTACGTGAGGTATGTCCCAAATGGGCTAGAGTTATTTTTTTTAATTTTTGTTTTCAGCCGGCCTCATGTCAGAGATTCATCTATGTTGTTAAAAATATAGCGCAGAGGCCCTTTACATATGAAATATATTGCACTCCTTGACGTCCGTGTTTACAGTTCCAGTTCAACAAATATTTAGCAATGTGGTTCACTAACAAAACTTTAATGGCTTTCGAACTAGACGGTTGTGTGTCGAGACTGTTTACCTGAAATTACCCTTGCCAGGGGCTGGTCTAGATTTTTTAGGAGGGGGGGTGGTGCTGAGTTGAACGCTGGAGAAGTTCGTATTGCCCTTGTGAGGGCCCGCAAGGGGTGAAGCAGGAATAGGAGGTTCGGGTGCATGCCCGTCCCCCTTCATCCAGAAAAAAAAAATAGAATTTGGGCAGCAAGTAAGGGCATTTTGGGCCACTCTAGGCAGAATATACTTTACTTACAAACACATATAGATTAAGTTTGGGGAATATAATTTAATTAAAAATGTACATGACAATGCCAGAGCTCTTTTGAACACATTAGTAATTCGAGACTGCTTTACTGCAAAAAAAGCACAGATGGCATAAAATGTAGCATATAATATATTTTCATGCTCTGCATCTATGTGCAGGTCTGCACATTTGGTTCCAAGCGTGTCCTTAGCGCAGCCATTATTTTTCTTTGTTCCGAATACATATACTTAAATTGTGCATGAGTCAAAAGATATATGATTGGTATTTAGGACAAAAATATATCAGAAAGAAACCGCAGTTGTAACTGAGTTCTGGTAACATGCACTAGGATATTGACATATAGCATATTTTTTTCAGTCAATGGACAAGCATGCCTGAAATATTAATATAGTGTACCTCAATGAGACATGGCACATACATACAATGTACAAATCGTACACAAGTTTTCCTTAACCTACAGTTAAAACCAATAATTCTCCACAGGGAAGAGAGCAGCTACTATATTAACCATTGAATTTTATTCTAGTATTCAAGATGAAGATATTTTTTTCCTTGGGGAATCAAGCCTGATTTAACACATAGGCAAATACACTTGACATACAAATTTGTACAGATAACCAAAGTGAATGGCTGATGGCTGTAATAAAACTGACTAGAATACCATCGTGACTCAAGGATAGATCATTGCAATACAAGTGCCCACCTTGATATACCGTAAACACAATATGGTGATTACCACATTGCCCATGCACTAAAACTTCATGGAATTTTGTTCCCAATTATATTACCTGAGCGAGTTCAGGAGAATACCTCCCCCCATAGAAACATAAGGTTTTTCAACATATGGACAAAGTAACAATATTATGTACATAATAGTTTAGACTAGCTACCACTCTGAAAATGCTTTCTTAGACTGTGAGCAAGTACAATTAATATATCAGACGTAAAACCAAATGAAATTACCCACTGAACATAACAAGCGCATAATTATGGCAAGACTAGAACATGCCAAAATTACACAAGCCCAAAGTAGCCTAGAGTAACGGCAATATCCCTCAGCATAAATGGGGCAGCCACCCATACACTATTACTGAGTATCCATAGGAACAGAACTATTTAGTGCCTTTTTGGAAACATAAATATTTCGCAGCATGTGGAGAAATACAAAATGGCTTCATTGTGAACATAAAATGTCCCTCAACATGATTATGTGTACCCAGCCCCCGAAGAACGTGGGTACTGTTGTTGTTTCCAGTGAGCATGTGCTTATTATAGATTAGTATTTGGAACATTTCTTTTTTGGTTCAAGCTGATATATGATACGAAAATTCCAGTTTTAAGACATTGAACTGCCCAAGATTAAAGTTAAAGAATTGAAGGCCATTTGCTGTCCGGAAGTGTCAACTCTTAACGAAAATACAACAGCATGTCCTTGCCCTCATGTTAGTGACTGTAATAAGCTAAAAAGCAAGTGTACTAATGTGTCCGTAACATGACAGGTATTGTTTTTTCCAAATGTGTTCGTATGACTTTCACCTTTCAATTGGATTAATATACATACATACATACATACATATATATATATATATATATATATATATATATATATATATATATATATATATATATATGTATATGTATGTATGTATGTATGCATGTATGTATGTATGTATATTAATCCAATGATATGTATGTGGTGTGTGTGTGTCCGTATATGTACAATCATTCAGGTAGGAAAAAACAAACGGAGAAACAATCAAAACGGTAAAAAAAAATGCATATGGTAGATTTGTCGTCTGAGATTTTCATTCAGGTCAAACAAAATTTTAACCCGGGCCCTAGAGGAAAACAGTCTTTCTGTTTTGCGTGTAAACGTCAATATGGATAAATTTTGTAGATTTTTCTTTAGTGAATCCACCAAAGAGCCAAACTCATCTGATTGACAAAAATTTCGCAAGCTAAAAAGGTGCATATTTGCAAATTGTGGAATATGTATATGTAGAGTTCTAGGCAACGGTTTTCTGCTCAAGGAACATTTCGGCGTCAGCGTTGGTAATCACCTCAAGATTTTCACACTGTAAGGCACTCTTCTTGTGCCGCATTTGTCTGGTATGATCGATGGATGTCGACGTACCCACATGTGGTCGTTTCAAGTTTCCACATATTAAAAAAAATCGTTGTATCTGCCCCGACGCAGTATCAATATCAACTTGTCACGAGTATACAGTTGGAATGTGCTCATTGCAAAATGATAGGGGTATTGGTGTAAATGGAGTTTCCAGACATCGGCAATAGAATGTAATTGTGCACATTTGAGCGTTGGCCCAAGGAAAAGTACTTTCTTCGGGTGTTCAATAATGTTGCCCTGTGGAGTATCAAATTGATAAGGATAACAGCCACCAATCACTTTAGGTAGGGGGGCAATAGGATGGCTTAAAAAAATATAAAACACGCCACCTGTTTGTGTACTGTTTTGATTAAATGTTCACACGGTATTAACCTCCAAAAATACACAAAAGCTATGACCCTTGCTATGTCTCATAAATGCTGAGCTTGTGAAAATAAAAAAAAAAAAATGAAGTACGCATGTAGATTCTGTCAGCATAAATCCGTGACAAGTGCAAGAATGGTCGCAAGATATTTAGAGCTTTATGTACTAAGGTCTATTGATTGGATGCAAATGTGTTAAAGCTGAAAATTATAAACAATTACAATCAGATAAAAATGAACTGGCGCGACACACAAAGAAGTTGACATTAAAGTGGCCCAGGTGTTAAATTTCCGGTGAGATTTTCTTTCTGAGAAATCGAGTCATACAGGAACTTGCCACTTATCACATCAAAAGGGCCGACCAGAGCAGACTGTTGACGTCGAGAAGCAATGTTTCTTCATTTATGTTGTCACATAACACTCACCTGTACGTCACGATACCAAAATTTATTTTACAAACACCAATCTTTGATTCACAGTATAAAAATCCTGACATTGATTTTTTTACAAGATATATAATTAGGAAAATGTTCGAGGTAGTAGTTCTAAATGCTTTCTTAAGTTCTGGCTGCTTGACTTTAGTAGAGTCTAACCGTTTCGGGAAATTTTGACTGAGTCTTTTACCATATATCGCTCGGATCGATTGCAATCTACAGAGAAAATAAATTACATTTACACTTTGTATTGTAGAAAAAATATACCTTTACACTTTGTATCCTTATCTTGCAGAAAGGAAATTGTCGGCAAATATTTATTATTCTTATCTTGCAGAAAAAAAGTGTGCCCCAAATATTTACTTTGTGTCTCGTGACATGTTCATACTGTGTCGGGGGCAGATACAAAGATTTTTTTGATAAAGAATATGGAAGGTAAAGTTGAGCTGGTACTGACTTGAAAGGTACATACCTGTGTGGAAATAAATGACTTCAATTGACCACTGAATTCGGTTTGTTTGATTTAAAAAAAATGCTTTTTTATGCTTCTACATAAGTCAATGACGTTAGTTGGTAATCGTACAAGTTTTGAGCATCGATTATTTTAGCGTTTCGTCGGTTGCTCCCAAATGATAGGGGTACTGGTGTAAATCGAGTTTCCAGACATCGGCAATAGAATGTAATTGTGCACATTTGAGCGTTGGCCCAAGGAAAAGTACTTTCTTCGGGTGTTCAATAATGTTGCCCTGTGGAGTATTAAATTGATAAGGATAACAGCCACCAATCACTTTAGGTAGGGGGCAATAGGATGACTTAAAAAAAATATGAAGCATTTCTTAAAAAATAAATGTATATGTGCGCCTTCTATCACCAAAGGCAGGAACCAGTAGGATTACAAAATCAACACCGGAAATATTCCTTATAATGTTAATATATGATCTCTCTCTCTCTCTCTCTCTCTCTGTCTCTCTCTCTCTCTCTCTCTCTCTCTCTCTCTCTCTCTCTCTCTCCTCTCTCTCTCTCTCTCCTCTCTCTCTCTCTCTCTCTCTCTCTCCTCTCTCTCTCTTCCTCTCTCTCTCTCCTCTCTCTCTCTCTCTCTCTCTCTCTCTCTCTCTCTCTCTCTCTCTCTCTCAACAGCACTCTCAAAAAAGGGTATCACAACCTGAACATATTGAATTAGCACACAAGCAATAAAACATAGATTGTGGTCCTCGAAAAAATCGCAAAAAGCTACATCGGTTACTGAAAAATATGCCTTTAAGGGTAGGCTTAGTAATGTTGGTTACCGTCCCATTGTCTGATGTGTTAATATATTTATTTCATTGCATATTTGGCTACTCTGTGATCATAATTGATCTCTTTGCTGGCATTGTTGCCTAATTTGAGTGACGGTTCTGGAGAAGAAGTCAAAAATAGGAAACACACACACATAAAAAATTAGAAAAAAACAGCGCCACCTAGTGAACAAATTCAGAACCAGGAGTCCCCGAGAGTGTCTGTGCGATATCAAAGCAATTGGGTGAGTGGTTTCAAAGAAGATTTATTTTAAGATTTGAACCGAAAAAGAACAAAAATTGATTCATAAAAAATCCAAAAATCACTGGAACCGTGACCATGTAAATAAACTTGGTAGAAACCCACACAAGGCATATTTCCACCGAGTTTCGAGTGAATCTGGGTGACACTTTTGGAGAGAAGTCGAAATTCGAACTGTGAACTAAAATCAGCATTCGTTGATGAAATTAGAATTTTATACAAGTTTCATCACATTTTGACTCATAAGTTCCGTACAACAATAAGTGTTGCTACTGGTATCTCTGCTGACACTCCCAGTTCCATAATCCATAAAAATTTCAGGAAGAGTCGCTGAGAGATAAAGATAATAAAGGATTTTCATATTTACAACATGAATTATATACTGTTTGTGGCGGCACCAACGTCAAATTCGTTCTTCAGTTTTTTATATCCGCTTTTAGCTATTATAGGTACATGCATCTATGTTGAAAATAGGAGATACCGTGTTCTCAAGTCATTTTCATGTATTTGCGTGGGGCGGTAACCTTGAAAAATAAGTCCACGTAACTCTTATTCAAACAGAATCTGAGTCTTGACCCAATCTCTATTATACATAATTTTGTAATGTTAATATGGAGCTTTGTAAAAAAAAAAAGAATGTGATTCATATTCATTTGATTAATTATTCCATAAAATACAATAAGTGGTGCCACCAGAATTTCTACACATAATAGTAACTTGTCTCTAAGTTACAGGTGTTATATTCATGTCATTTTGGCACTTAAATATGCAAGTCCCACCATTGGTTAGTGGTATCTATCAACTTTATAGCCCTGGTGACCTTCAAAATGTAAGCCAAGGTCATCCATTTTGTGCAACATTTTAATTTTAGGCATGACACATATATCTTATAACTTTGGGTATGAATATTGATATGTACTTTTTTCATTTTAACATGTATTATTTTCCTATTAATATGAAAGGTGATACACCTTGGTACTTGCATTTGTCTCCTCTTCTGAAAATTACAATTTCTATGTTGGAAGTGCTCTTTCAGGGGGAGAGAGGTGGCATCGAAAAACAATACTCGATGAACTGTCTTGAAAATGAAAATGTTTAACCATCCCCTTGGAAACTGGGATGATCGTCGACCACAATGCACGTTAATTATCTTGTATTATAATATATTAACACGCACTTCAATCAACGGTAAACTTTTAAGGACACTAACATGTTGTCCAATCCAAATTGATGGTATGTCATGTATTATATCACTTGCATATCATATAGCATGTTTAGAGTGCTCTAAAATAATCTTGCATTATAACATATTTACATGCTCTTCAACTAACTGTTAACATTTAAGGACGCCAAAATGTTATCCAATGCAAATCCTTGCCATGTCATTTATCATATCACTTTGAATATTATATAGCATATTTAGAGAGTATCACAGATGAAAGAGAGAAAACAACAACAACAACAACAACAAAAACAACAACAACAACAACAACAACAACAACAGGATGACCATGGGCCAAATGCTGTGCTGACATATCGGGACTGCAGGCAATGCTGTTTCATGTATAAGCCGTTTGCATGTTTGTATATGTGTTGCATGGTGACCCTGAAAAAAAAAAGGTGTTGAGTTTATTTTATAATTGCAAATAAATGTGCAAGGCCCACCATTAGCTAGTCACCTCTGTCAACTTTAAAGCACTGGTGACCTTAAAAAACTAAGTTAATGTAATCCATGTTGTGTTATGTACGAGTTATCCATGGTACATGTCCTATAAATTTGGTATAAGTAGTTTCTGTCTTCGATGAAATATGACTTTGTTTACATTTCAACACGTTTACTCATAATTTCCACACAACTAAAGGCGGCACCACTATGATCAACAGAGATCGAGATTTAAACCCCCACGACAATCCCACGAAATTTCTTGAAGATCCCTTACAAATCAGAGATGCTAAAGTATTCACAATATTTTCACATCGAGAACCCTTTGTTGCATAATATTGTAGATAGCAGCACTGATATCCAAATCACCTACGTTTGTATGCACCCTATAAGTCCTGGAAGTGATGTTGGACCAACTTCAACACTGTGGATGGTGTCCCGCTAGCGGCAAAAGTTGAAAGATGGATAAGCAAATTCAGAAGAATACTATGTTGATTATTTTATTTTTAAAAGTTTTGTAATTCAATTTTGTTCATAAAATACACATCATTTGGTATGTTTCCATGAATTGTTTCTTTCTATGAGTTGAGGAAAGGTATCGATGTATATATGGGCCACATTTATTCACAACCATCCTCATCGTCATTGTCTGCAATATACACGAAAATTGCCTTTAAAGCTCGCCTACTGTTACAAGAAATATATGCCCTCATATCATATATCTATCTGTCTGCACAGCCTAAAATACTTTCCCACATTTGGATGGACATTGGAAGTTCTGGTCATAAAGAGTTTCACTCTTCTCAAATGTGCAGTCATTATCTCCTTGTCATCCCCACGTGATAGTGTTGGGTGCTTGGAATTAGTTGGCTTGAGTTGGAGCCTTCTTTCCATGTTTTCAGTTATGCTTGGGACCACAGGTGCGGCTTTGGATAACAAACGAATATGTTTCAAAAATCCCTTTGATAACCAATCCCCTGATTTTTTTCTTTTTCTAATACCCCTCCCCACTTCCACCCCCACCTCAAGTAGTTATCTCGATGTACATTTAAACGACCCAGTTTAAATAAATATGTCTAAATTTTCTTTGGAAGATACATGATAATGATTAATTGGGCCAAATATATATATGTATATATATATATATATATATATATATATATATATATATATATATATATATATATATATATATATATATATATATGTATATATTTGTACGTAGATAGATACAAGTTTTTCTGCAACTCTTTTACCATTTATATTTGCATATGAATAAACATAACCATACGCACCCTTACAGCCAGACTGTGAAGGATAGCCCATATACATGTCCTTAAATATATTGTTCCCAAAAAGAGTTTCTACTGTATTTGAAATTTTAATATATATATATATATATATATATATATATATATATATATATATATATATATATATATATATATATATATATATATATATATATATATATTGATACATGTGTGTGTGTGTGTGTGTGTGTGTGTTTGTGTGTCTTGGGTGGTTTATGGGCAGAACTACAATCGGCAGACAACCTGGTCAGTTGTTGTTCGGTTTATCGGCAGTTAAAAAATACTCATATTCCATTTATGCCTTAAATTCAATGCACTAGCTAGTGGGTTTCAGAAACGTACAAATGAGAAAATCTGCCCAGATGTTATGGGAAGCTATAAATGCCTAGAATCTGGGGTAAGCTATGCTTGGTATAAACTGTCCACTGTCCGGTTTCAGGATTATGATTGACCTGCAGACTCTGGGCATGACCCTGAAAGTGGCTCCGGGACATATTCTATTTTATCAATTTTTGTGGGCAGTGTATAACCGCCCATAAACCATGTATGTATGTATGTATGTATGTATGTATGTATGTATGTATATACATTATGTATGTATGCATGTACAGGGCAGCCCATATGTTCCAGGACAATGTCAAAGTGTGTCCCACCTTGTCCCCCTTTCATACAGGTAACACCTGAATAGTGTCACATGGTCTACCACTCCACATTGTCCATTTGGTATTAGTAAGAGGACCCTGAGCTAGGACATGGAGACATACAATCTATATACAAGACACACAGAACAATACAAGATACAGAATAGCTATGGAGGTCACAATACACAGACTAGTAGCTCCAGAAAGCAACTTACGATTGCATGGGTCTACATGAAAAATACATATATATATGGAATGCAACTTACGATTGCATGGGTATACATAATATATATATATATATATATATATATATATATATATATATATATATATATATATATATATATATATAAATGCTTTGAATATATGTTCATTTTGAATAATTTCACACTTGTCTCCCAGATTACGCACGTATCAGGTGGCGGGCTGAAGAAGAAGAAACTACCCGACTTTTAACTGAAAACTGCTGGACGCTGCCAAGCACAATGGCGGCATACTGCGAGCAACTGCACCCAGAAGCTCGAGCGTTCCTTCACCGCCTTGTCACTGTCCACCCCTTGCAGCATGTAGGGTGCCAACATGACTAGCCAAAATCAGTTACCTGGAACATACATTCATCTACATATGTAGATTACACACTATTAGCATAACAAATTGAATAATAGAGCATATTAACTGCAGTCATACGTGATCAAGTTATACATCAGATATAACCTCAAATCAATGCTATGTAGGCTAGACATGAGAAAACTCAGTTACGTGAGGAAACGACCAACGATATAGTCTTGCATGGCCTTGAAAATTAAAATATTACAATCATCAGAAAGTTCTTTACTCCCAGAAAGGAAGATGTTAGGCAATCTGTCACTGGCCGCATATAGAATTAAGTTTGGATGGACGCCAGGAGCTATAAGTGGGACCGTGGAACATAGAAGTTTCTTTTTTTCTTGTGCATACTTAGGACACTACAGGCAGTAATGTTTTAAGTCTTCGGTTGGGAAGGAGCAGTTAAACGTGGGTTGCTGGATAATGTTAACTTTGTACATATCAAAATTGAGACTAAAAAAGCCTAATCTGAACTGAGTGTGGCAAATATTAGCAAAACGCTGACCGTAAGAGTAAGTAAGTGGGAGTAACATCAACAGCAAGCAGAGTGGCTCTAAGTTTGGACTTCAAAATTTCGAGGAATAACGAGTTTCTAATATCTGAGGGGAGGTTACTCCATTGGTTGATAGCGTCAGGAACGAAGGATTTACGCAATCGTTGAGTGCAACGATTGATGGGGCGGGAAGGGTCTGTACTCGAATTGTCCACAGGCTGCGGGATGGGATTGTGGTCGAATTGCAAGATTATGAGACATTTAGGTTTAAAATGACCTTCTCACTTCTGACCCTAAAACTGTCTTTACGAAAAGTGCATGATATGCGTAAATAGTTTTTTTTATATATATGTGAGATTGGTAATGAATTTGCTTTTAAACATGTTTATGCATGAACTGTTGTTTTGTATGAGAGAAACAGGTGCGTAACCTGGAGATTGTCTGTGTAAATTACTCAGACGGTTGGCATAAAGTCCTGCGTGACCCAAGCGAAAACAAGTTTTACATACTGTTATTAACCTTTATTTATTATATTTATTATAAATATTTAAGATTGATTCAGAAGATAAAAATGAATCATTTTTTAGATGGAATAAATGACAGCATCAGACACAACTTTTGATTTGTGTGTTTTCGGTTTTAAATTCCAAGATAGCAGCAAAACGTTGTGGCCTTTGACCTAGAAAGTGACTTTATGACCTTGAAATTGACTTTGCAAAATCAAGATCACGTTGTTCATTGCTAGTGCTGACAGGTAGAAATAAATACCACAAGAACTTTTCAGATACAAATTGTAGTATCTAATAAGACAAAACAGTTGAAAAATATCCTTAGAATACTAGCGGTTAGGGGTAAACCTGGGTAGAAATGCAGCGGTGAAAGAGTTAGTGAAAACCTTTTGTCATTTTTGAAGTCAATTGACCCTTTGAAATATTATTGACGTTTCATGTCTTTAGTTGCCTATTCTGGAATATTTGCACTTGAATATAACTATAGATTGTCTCACCGTGGGTAGAAATGGACATAACCTCCTGTCATTTTCGACTGAAGTCAATTGACCCTTTGAAAAATTACTGACGTTTCTTCCATGCCTTTAGTGGCTGACTCTGGAATATCTGGACATGAATATAACTATTGATAGTCTCGCCATGGATAGAAATGGTCATTTTGAACTTTACAAAATTAGAAAGAAAAGCAAAACTGTGAAACCAATACGTTCAGCGTGATGGGGTCATGCTCCGCTGAAATAAATGTGTTAATTCTTATTCAAATGGGCAACATAAACATTTACGTAGTCAGAGATGCATAACCCGCGGCTCTGATTAAGTGCGTCGTAACACCATGTAGTGCGAGTTTTATACCTCGGGTGGCAAGACAAACAGCACGAAAAGACTGGTGAACATAAGCAGGTCGGCAAGTTATCAATACATGTCAACAAGTCTTAAAATATGTTAGTTCCCAAGCTGTTGACACAAATGGCCTGATTATGTGCGATAACCTCATCAGTCATGCACTAGCCCTTGGCTCATACGTGCGTTTTGAGTGATCTAATTTACGATCTTAGCGAAGAACTGGTTCTGAAGAAAGTTTCGTTCAAAATGACATTGGCCAAATTAAAGCGAGTATTTATATAAGTGGTACTTTTCGGCTGCGACAACAACCACCAGAAATGTAGCTGAAGATTTGAATCCATATCACAAAGATGGACAACACTTAAGACTGTCAATTGTTTTGTTGAGTAAAGATAACACCTAAAACCTACATTGCTGGAGTCTCAAGACCTATATTGCTATACATCTTTTTTAAATCAACCTTAGTAAAATATATATATTTGCGCGCTGATCTAGGTCAGGAAGTTCGTGTTATGTCTCATGTCCCTCCGCCTACAATACTCTCTCTCACTCTCTCTCTCTCTCTCCCTCTAATGTATATATATATATATATATATATATATATATATATATATATATATATATATATATATATACATATATATACATATATATGTACATATATATACATACATATATATATATATACATATATATATATATATATATATATATATATATATATAATATATATATATATATATATACATATTGGAACACGATATCCACGCCTGTCAGAGTAAACATATTTGAGGCTTCGAACTTCCTAACTGCATGATAGCTTAGCGGGAGTTATATATTGGAATATTGGGGGCAGCACCTGCCGTATTAATGTAAATGACGTATAAAGTTTCAAGGAATACTTCTCGTCCTGACATGTACTTTATCAGTGCATTGAAATTTTGCTGGAGTTGGATATTGGTGGCAACACCTACCGCATTAAGATATATGTGTATGAAAAGGTAACAATCTAGTAAACACACTGACGTCTTATTATTTTACATAGATGTTTTTGTTAGTCGCCCTTATATGAGAGTGTAACTGCGCCATGATGTTTATTATCTCTTTTAATCTTTTGCACTTTGCACTTTATGGAAATTATGGGGAGGGTTTTTTATTTATTTATTTATTTTTTTAATATATTCAGAAATTTACATGTTAAGGAAGGTATCCTTACAAGATTTGCACAAAATATGCATTTTGTCCGGGACTAAATTTTCTATATAATGTGTTTGACCTTGAGATATATTTCAAGATCGATGAGGCTGCATAGTTTTAACAATACGAAAGTACATACTCTTTATTTGTTCGTACATGTACACACATTTCAGCCACAAGTTACAAAGGAAATGCTGCGATGTGCACAATATGGATGACCCCGCTTATTTTATGACAAGAAATTAAATTTAATCGGCGGAAAATAAATCACATCCATTAAGTGAAGAGTCATTTGCCCTTGCCATGCCAATTTTATACAGCGATGTGTATTGAGCCAAGGTTCATCTTTGAATAAAATAAACAAAATGGCTTCACTTTTTCCCCCGCCGTGATATCGTCAACATACGTTAATTTGTGACAGAATCAGAAGTGATAAGGGCGATTGCTAGAAAAGAAAATATCTACTTTGCATTGTAATCGATGCCAGGCTTCTTTTATGCATCAAATAACTTGACCTGTTTTCGGCTGCGCTGACCCGCGGTCGCGGAGCTCATGGGAAGACTTGTGCTTGCATCTTTGCCAGTTTGTAAACGTGATATTGTCAATTTCAAAGGTACACGCAAATAAGTTGAAGACATGACCATGTTATTCAATCATCCTGATCGAAAGACCATGTACATATATATATATATATATATATATATATATATATATATATATATATATATATATATAGATAGATATCATTGGTAGAGGACAAATTGTGCATGATAACAGAGAGAGAGAGAGAGAGAGAGAGAGAGAGGAGAGAGAGAGAGAGAGAGAGAGAGAGAGAGAGAGAGAGAGAGAGAGAGAGAGAGAGAGAGAGAGAGAGAGAGAGAGAGAGAAGAGAGAGAGAGAGAGAGGAGAGAGAGAGAGAGAGAGAGAGAGAGAGAGAGAGAGAGAGAGAGAGAGAGAGAGAGAGAGAGAGAGAGAGAGAGAGAGAGAGAGAGAGAGAGAGAGAGAGAGAGAGAGCAAAACCACCCAATTATATGAGGAGATTATTATGGAAGATTGTTTTCGTTTTCTAGATTTTTTTTTCATATTTTATGATCATTATTTTATTACGCATACAAACTGCGCCATACGTTTAATCAATCACCACTGATTCAAACAGTACGGGACCAAGAAAAACATAAGGCACGAATAAATCTCCTCTCTTCAAATGTACAACGTGCTCTTGTCCAAGTGTCCATCATCTGTTTGATCATATATATATATATATATATATATATATATATATATATATATATATATATATATATATATATAGATGTGTGTGTGTGTGTGTGTGTGTTCATTTATCTTTTTTACACTCATATTCTTGTACCCAGTGTCTCTCGATGTGATTATTTGACGCAGTTTTTTTATGTTGCAGTACATACTCTTAAAAACAAATACCTGTATATCTTCATTTTATGCTTATTATAAAATCTAAGGAAATCAGTGTTACAAAGATATGGAGAGCACAGACATGTTATTCCAGTGTATGTGTCATATTTATATTTTGTACAGGGAAAAGGTGAATATACTTGGTAATAATAACAGCCAAGAATGATTTCACTTGCATGTGCCTAATATTGCTGACAATGTCCGTCCTGCACACATCATCCAGAACTTTGTATCTATTTAGTACGAGCTGTTGTCGCCAAATTTCTGTACAGTTCATACTGTGGATATTTTTTGTGCCGAATTATCATTGTTCCCGTGGTAATGATTAGTGCAGATCTATTTACCCCTATGTATATACGTTTTTCAGCTTTGTGCCTTTCTGACATTTCAGTGTGGAATTATCTTCTGGAACAGGTTGTCCTAAGAAGCTGTAGCGTACAAGTCATTTTGGGAACTACATTTTTCAAGCCTTTGAAAATTTCCTCTTTTTTAAAACCCGACCCGATGGTAGATTTAAGCGTCCATTTACACGTAAATGTTGTGAAAGTCGTCAAACTTTGATCAAGTGATTTTATTTTAAATGGGACCAACACGCTTACCACGCAATTTAATTTAATTTTTGGATCTTTTGCACCCTTTTTCCAAGTATGAGATAGTTTATTGTGAAATAAATAGGTTTCATTTATCATTAATGAAATATCTTACTTCAAAAGGCTTACTTATGTTGGTGAAAATTAAGAAAACAATGTCAGTCAATTTTAGTTAATCAATTGTGTGAAAGTTAATAAAAAGGAGAAATTTGCGGGAAATAAAAATTCAATGAAGCACCTATCAATAAAGACGACCGGATTTACTTGGAATATAATCTAAACAAGCATTTTGACAGATTTGTGTCCTTTACGCATAGCAGCAAGTAGCCAGAATTCGATGTACTTTTTACTACATTTGCGAACTTACCTAAATTGTATTCCTAACCACCTTGGTGTCATATTTAAAGTGTTAAGTTTGTTTTTTGCGTTTGGATATTATAAAAAAATACAGGTTTCCCCCAACCTCTGCCACAAGAAAAGCTACAAAACAAACATCATTGAATTTATTTATTTATTTATTTATTTATTTATTTATTTATTTATTTATTTATTTATTTATTTATTTATTTATTTATTTATTTATTTATTTATTCATTTATTTATTTATTTATTCATTTATTTATTTACTTATTTATTTAATTATTTTTATTTATTTATTTTTTTTTTTTTATTTATTTATTTATTTATTCGTTTGTTTGTTTATTTAAATATTTATTTATTTTCATTCTTTTATTTATTTATTTGTTTATATATTTGTTTATTTATTTTTTTCATTCGCCCATTCATTCATTCATTTACTTACTTACTTACTTACCTATTTTATTTGATTATTAATGTCTGCACATTCTCTTGAAATCAATATTGCATATTTTGATAATGTATCTTTAAATTTGCCATTTTAGTCTTTATTACTGTCGTTTGTTTGGGGGCTGTGTGTAGCTTTTTGCTCCACTGTAAAATAAAAAAGGTATGTCCTAAAATCCAGTTCTGGCCTGTGTGTATGATTAGATACTGAAATAACAGTGTGACGTGGTTTTTAGTAAACTGGTGTCACACGGTATTCCATTTTGTTTTTATTTTGACGATTTTTTGTGTCACCAACGGAAAAAAATACAAAAATGTAGCAAAATTAAGGACAGGTAAGACCAAAATAAGCCCCACTTTAACCATCCTAGCTCAAAATGCATTTGCGTTAGGATAACAAATCATATATGTTTAATCGTCATTCTCCAACGAATTCATATGTCCCGTATTTGGGTGTCTGTGATGTTAATTGTTGAATAAACAATTGAAAGTTGACCGCACAGCGTTCCCCCCCCCCCCCCCCACAAATGTCGATATAAGTCACTTATTATTTGTGTTAAAATCATAATTACACTTGCATCTTAATCCTGGCATATTGGCAACAAAAAAATCCTGCGATTTTTTATGTTTGGATTAGTTTTTCTGTTATCCATCCTCAAAAATTCACGTTTCAGTTTTGTCTTTGATTTCCAGGATGTTCATTTTCTTCATTTCACAGAAAAAGAACGTAGCAACATTTTGAAAGTCGCTGAATTGATTTTGCAGTTCAGACAGTACAGAATCAAAAGCCCTTAAGTGGATTAAATTCAGCCCAGTCGTTTTCTTATTTTACCATTCTTAAGTGGGATTCTCGTCCTATTATCCATTTTTAGACAACAAGCTTCAATGGCATTTGATGATCATTTTCCTCTGAAACAATACCATTTGCTCAAGTTGAGCTGATATTTGTACAAAACGTAGTGAACATCGTCCCTTAACATTTGGTGAGGTTGTCAATCAATATTTGGCCATTCACATGGATAAAGGAGCCTTTGACATGCGGAAAACATTATTCAGCAATATGTCAAACGTCTACAGCGACAATCTGGTTTCAAAGCCTGACGTCATGGATGCGGCCCTTCGGCTCCGTGACCTCAAGCCTGGCAACGTAAGTTGTGCTGGCTTGCTTCGGTTGGGCGGCCTACGACCGCTCGTGCTCAGTGGACGGACGGCGGGTTTGGTCTTCCGCCCCCCTACCTTTTCATCCCGTTTTTAGGGATAGTGTTTTGTTGTATTTACTCCGATCTGTATACTTTATGTAGTTAGCTTGTTAGACTTGTCTGTACACTTTACTTAGTTAGCTTGTCATTATTTTGGAGTCATTTTCTCAATGAGTTTCATTTCGCTTTCCAACCCGGGTTTGGTATCGCTACTTTGTGTGTTTTCTCTTCTGTTGACATTTATGCTTATTTCGGTGTGTTTATTTGTACTCTTATTTCCTCATCCCTGGGTTTCGATAAAATATTATTATGCATGTGGGTACTGTTGATTAAAGTGCCAGTTTTTAGCTCAGCTGAGCTTTTGTGAGGGTCCGTCGTCCGTCGTCTGTCTTCCGTCCTCCGTCTGTCCACAATTTACATTTTCGACTTTTCAAAACTCTTTGGCCAGATCCACATCAAACTTCGTGGGAATGTGCCTTGGGTGGTCCTCTACCAAGTTTGTTCAAATGGTCATGGTCCAGTGATTTTTGGATTTTTAATGCATTTTTTGTTTGTTCTTTTTTGGGTAAATGTGACACAAACTTCTCCTAAACCGCTCACCCAATTGTTTTGATATCACACAGGAACACCCCCTGGGACTCCTAGTTCTTAATTAGTTCACCAGGTGGCGCTGCAATTTTCTCTTTTTTTTGAAATGATTATTTTTGGTTTTGTTTTGTGTGTGTGTGTGTGTGTGTGTGTGTGTGTGTGAGTGTGTGTGTGTGTGTTATAGCTGTTCTCGACTTCTTCGCCAGAACTGTCACTAAGATTACACTTAAACGAGGTGGATGTGTTCCTTGCGGAAGGGTGAAACAATGTTGTTCACAATGTGGGAATGCTGCGGATTCCTGATTTTAACATTTTTTTCAATTCAGCTCCTTTTCGGTAAATGCGCCTTTCCTATTGATTACCATGCAAATCAGTGGGCACTCTAATGCTAATTTACATTTTCGATTTCTTCTCCAAAACTGTCATCTAGATTTACTTCAAACTTGATGGGGATATACCTTGGGTGGGTGTCTACCAAGTTTGCTCCAATGATCATGTTCCAATGAATTTTGGATTTTTTTATGATTTTTTTTTTTTCAAAAATCTTAACAAAAGTTTTAAAAGGAAAGTTTAACATGGAAATGTCTTCTAAGAGTTATAACTTGAATGATATTGGCCAGATTTACTTCAAACTTGATGGAGATGTGCATTGGGTAGATCTCTAACATGTTTGTTCAAATGGTCACGCTCTATTGAATTTTGGATTTTTTATGATTTTTTTTTATTTCTTGTACATTTTTGCTATTTTCGACTTCCTCTCCAGAACCATCACTCAGATTAAGCCGAAACTTGGTTGATATGTTCCTTGTAAAAGGGTCAAACAGAGTTGTTCACTAAGTGGCACTGCAGTGGATTCCTGTCTTTTAACGATTTTTTCAATTCAGGTACATGTCGGTCAATGCAGCTCTCCTATTGAATACTATGCAAGTCAATGGATTTTCTAATGCTGATTAACATTTCTGACTTCTTCTCCAAAACCGTCATCCAGATTGATTTTAAACTTGGTGGGGATGTATTGTGCAATGGATTCACATTTTAGCTCAGCTGACTAGTCAGTTAGCTGAGCTTTTTTGAGGGTCCATCGTCTGTCCGTCCGTCATTGTCCACAATTTATATTTTCGATTTCTTCTGAAAAACCGAAGCCAGATTTACTTCAGACTTGGTGGGGATGTACCCTGCGTGATTCTCTACCAAGTTTATTCAAATGGTCATGCTCCGGTGATTTTTAGATTTTTTATTTATTTATTATTATTTTTTTTTTTGTTCTTTTTTCGGCAAACCTTAAAATATCTTCTCAGAAACCGCTCAACCAGTTGCTTTGATATCTCACAGGGACACTCCCGGGAACTCTTAGTTCAGAATTTGTTCACAAGGTGGTGCTGCAATTTTTTTGTGCTTTTTGTGTGTTTTTGTTATTTTCGACTCCTTTTCCAGAACCGTCACTCAGATGAAGCTAAAACTTGGTGGATATTTTTCATTCATTTTTTTGAAAAAGTACAAAATAATAAAAAAAAATTACGAATCCTGAACATGTAGATATCTTGTAATGGAAACAACTTAGATAATTTTCGCCATATATAGTCATACTTTGTATAAATGTGCCTTTGATAGGTCTCTACATATTTTATTCAAATGGTCACACTGCCTTGATTTTTGTATAAATTTGTGCGTAAATTAAAAAAAAAAAGCAGATGCATGTCAGCTGAGCACAGGATCATCATGATCCTCTTCTTCGCCTGTCTTTGGTGTGCAGGAAATCCATCGCGGCACGGCCTTTGAATGGACAGCGTCCGACGATTCCCGCTCCTCCTGAACATTTAAAGTCCCTCTTCATTAGAACGCAAAACAAGCAAGATAACTGTAAAGTAAACCACCAAGGCTATGATATGTTAGCATATTTGCATCTTTTTGGTGCCCACAAACATACTTTCGGCATGCTGCCTTACTTCGCATTGCCGCCCTGATACCACTCTCGTTCTGCCATGGGCATGTTTGCATATTTCCCCTGCATACAAACATACTTTCGGCTGATTTTGCGGCGCCGCCGTGATATCACTCTCTTTTGCCATGGGCCTTTGCTGCCTGTAGCCACGTGACACACTGATAAGTATGATTAACGGGTGGCATTAACCTGCTTGGCGGCTGAAAACCAAAAGATGACACATGGATGTTCGGATGTCCACATGCCTGTGTTTTTTGACCAACCGGCTGGGTGATTTTGGGCTCGTACGAGCATAGTGCGAGTGTTCTAAGTCGCCCACACAAGTGTTTGTTCAATGTGTCTCACCGCCGGCCCGAGTTCGGAAAATCGCGCCGGTTTTCAGACTCGTGCCGACGTCGTACGGATTTTTTTGATATTGTCGTGCGAGTCCACGCCGATTGGTTTTTCAGCCTGTTGCAGTTTAAAAACTAGTATACAGGGGGTGCTCTTGTCTGTCATGTGACCATGTGTCTTGGTCCTAAAACAGGAGAATGTGAGATCTTGATCTGACAAGATGCCTTCTGGCCGTAGAAAAGGAAGAACTCCTTGTGTTCGACCATCAGCTGAACCAAAATCAACGGAAGATGCCAATAAAACGCCATTGGGTCCTGAGATTTTGGTTACACCAGAAAGGCAGGCACAAATTCGCAAAACGACACCAAAGTCTTTGCATGAAATCCCGTGTGACGGAATCCCCAAAATATGACATATTTTCATCATTGATCAAACTTTTCTGGCCAATATGTACAATATGTCTTCTATGATTGCACATATATAATGTAATGTATTGGAATCATTTTTCTACTCTTTTTAGATTTTTATATTGAGCTCTATTTCCTGCGTGACATAATCACTAAAACCAGCCATTAAAAATGTCACTGACAACATAATGCAAAAGTTTAGCCCGATGTACTGTTTTGAAGTAAAAATAGCTATGTTTTACAATAGCACATTATATTTATATTCAAACATCACCATTGTGATGTAAACCAAAATACTTTATTGTGAACTTGACTTCAATGCAAAACACATCACGTGACGGAATCACAAAGTTGACAAATCCACCAGCACAAGGCCTAAAAAATTGTTCATTGAAACGTGTTCAATTTCGGCCAGAGTGCACTTGCTACCATTTATATGCTCAGCTACTAACATTGGATTGCTGAACCTAGTTTCTGAAACTATATTTGTCCATTGCTGTTTTATTGTACGTGTATAGAAGATGTTTTAAGCCTCCTGGAAAATATATTTTCCGAAATTGACCATGCAGTTATACCTCGGAAGAGGCCAAGAAACAATAAGTATATATCATATGGAATATTTTAAAGTGTCACTATTATACACTAACTTTAGCCAAGACTGAAATAAGGACAATGGACTTTTATTTGTATTGTATTTGAGTCTTTTTGTCCAGAACCACTTCCTGGTAGCCATTACCCTGTTCCGCAGTCCTAACTTTTTACTTTCCATAAGCTAACCTGTCACTGTCCAACCTATCTACATATGAAAGTACTATTGTCTATATTGCACCTGTTCTTCTGTAGAATTTTGACATAGGCTGCATTAGCCTTAAATAAATTAAATGGTCTTCAGCGGGCAACTACTAACAACACGTTTCGGAGCCTATTCCCGTTTATATCTCTCTGTTAAGTGGCTCCTTGTCAGAGCTAAATATTCAGCAAAGACAATCCGCATTATTAATGAATGAAATGGACGTGGCAAATTATGAGTGAGCTAAATGCTTGAAATTTTGCTAATAAATGCAGAGCTTCATTTAAATGAAGAATACCTGTCAAACGAAACATAATAACTAAATTTGTATAGTACAAGTTAACATACGAACAATCTGACTTGAACCCCTGAACCAGTATGTACCTTTCTAGCTTGATAGTTTATCTTAGGTAAACTACCTGCCAGTATATAACTGAAGTAGAAACAAACTGGGGCATCATAATCAGACCCAGTGATCGTAAAATAAACATTTGCAGTTAGACCACCTGTACAAACAGGGGGAAATCCTAACAAGTCTTGCAACAATGGACACCCTGCACCAGAAATTAAAACAAATCCTATGATGACACCTACTCCTCACTTAGAAAGTCTCCAAACAATAAAGCACTATTTCGCTGCCAACCGTGAGTCAATGTTTCAACATAATGGGTCAGGTTTGTGACAACATCACATTTAGGTATTTTTTTCATTGGGTGAATGTGTACTTAGGCATGTCAGAAAAGAATGTTAGTCATTAGCATTAAAGTCAAAGACATGTTATCAAAACACAGGTTTTCGTCACCAAAATTTTAAGAACAATTAGGCAAGCTTGTAACGTTTGTGGGTAGCTGCTTGCCTAGGGGTTTAACCTAACAGAAAACAAACTATCCTAAATATCTGAAAAGTGAACATTAAACAGAATGATGCCAATGATGCCAAAAGATAAAATTAAGAAGCAAAACATGCAAGTCTAAAATCTTTAAAATTATTGAAGCCAAACTTTCTAACAACCTTTGGATATTAACAGCTAAATTTGTAAAGCAATCAGAAAAGAATGAAAGTCAAGAAAATGCAATGAAAATATAATATTTCTTAACCGAATATCAAGTACAATTAGGCAAGCTTGTTACTGTCGTGGGTAGCTGCTTGCTACCTATAGCTAACAAAAAGAAAATTAGCCTAAACTGTCTGAAATGTGGACATTAAACAGAATGATGCCAAAGGATAAATTTAAATAGCAGAATATGCAAGTCTAAAATCTCTAAAATTATTGGTCAAACTTTCTAACCATCTTTGAATATTCACAGCAAAATTTGTGGAAACATTTAATTGTAAGTACACCTTTAAATCCTCTTGACGCAGGTTTATTGTAAATAAATTTGTTTTTGGTTGCAAATGCCTGCAATTTAGAACGAATGCGACCAAATCTCAAAATTTGTGACAAAAATGTATTATATCCGATACTTTCTGAAACATTACTGTCTGGGGAATCATAGTTAACTACTTCAAAATTAAACTCATCGCTTTTGCGATACACTTAAATGCAAAACCTGTCATTAGTGACCTGAATATACAAGTCCAGAAACACACCTCTGAGACCATCTGAATTGTTACCTTCTAAAGGGATATCTTTCGGGTAAATATCTTAGCAATTTAATTTAAATTTTGTACATTTACACAAGCAATGTCATCAATGTACATGTATCTTGCGTTGTTTGGCAATTTTGTATCCACTTGAAAGTCCTTTTTCATCCATTTATTCATATACTTAAATTCACGCCAGGTTAAATATAAATCAGCAAGTGATGGGGAGCAGTTGCTATACTTCTAAATGCATTTTATTTGTTGAAAAACCAGTGGTCCCCATTAAACCAATGTGTTATTCGAAAGAAGTTTAATAGCATCTATCATAGCTTCAACAGTGTAAGATTTAACGTTACTTTTTGAATATTTATTGTGAGACCAATATGCTTTCTTTGAATATTAATCAATATTTGTGTATGGTTTACCATTATGTTTAAACATTTACCTTATGAATTCTGTAACAGAACCTTTGACTTCATCTATGGTAGATTTGTGTACAGTGCAGAAAAATCAAAACATTTAACATTTATTTGCATTTAAATCTTTGATTTTAGATTGTAACTTTATAATTGTATTTGACAAAGTTGGTCCAATGTTTTTGTATCCAATGTTTTCCCTCACTATAACTGTTTATAATTAACTGGACTACATTTTTGAAACATACCACGCAAATAAAAAAAAATGTGTGACTAAGGGAACTGTATGCCTAAATTGACCTAAATCAAATTATTTGTAACTACTTCATGATCTGTATTGGTTCATTTGTCGTTGGTGCTTAAAGGTATATATATAAAGCAAACCAATTATGAATTTAGGGTGTTTTTAGTGTATTTCATTCTACTTTAAAGATTACAAAGAGGTGGCAATGTATTTTTTAGTTTAAAAGGTATGTGACCAACACGTGAAACATGTCCTGTATTTTGCTCTCCGAAAGTATCGATTAGTTGTATATTAACAATCAAAAACTTTGGACGTGCAGATAAGTAGGCTCACCCTTTGATATGGGGGTAATATGAGTACCTGGATGTCCATTGTTAGCTTATTGCATAAACTAAGGGCAGGTATCAGCTTTACTCATATCACCCTTCTGTGGGGGAAATATGCTTCGGCACCTACATAGACTTGCAGCAAAGTAGGAAATTATCCGTAAATGTTTGCCAAATGTATGTTTAAAAAAAAAAAAATATGGCATTATAATTCTCATTTTTTATGTGGCAGAATAAAAAATATTGATATGAAAAAACAAAACAAAAAAACAAAGAAAAAAAAAAAACAAAAACAAAAACAAAAACAAACAAAACCGCCCCCCCCCCCTTTCCGTGGAATTCATGTTGGAAGAGCACAACAGTGTTGGGCTTGTGTGGACCCCTGACTTACAAACTTAAAAAAATTATGAGAATGGGGCACATTCTCTTTTCACATTGGTAAAGACACACCAAGGACAAGAAATCGTTGGTCTTTTAAGTTTTTAACAAAGAGAAGCAGCTCGTAGCCTTGGAGGCAAGAAGAAATCCATCTATACGATTCGACACTCAAGGATTACCGCAATACGGGCCTACGACTGGACACATTCAAGCGATTATCTATCATATTAGGCTTTGATGGGGAGAACGGTATTTTTGCTCCTGTTTAAGTGTAACGAGGCATATTCACCACATAGTTGTCAATTGGACTGCAGGCCTAAGCATTATAATAATTAGCACAGGGCAAGTTTTGTCAAGAGGCAGTGTGGGCCTCCTACCCAAAATTAACACTTCACAAAGTTAGGCCTACATAAAATTAAGGAAAACTAACCAAATAACGTGACAGGTATCAGAACAATGCTGAAAGTCTATATGTTATTGTTACCTGTAGATCCTGTGATCGAGGTCGGTGGTCACGTGAACAAACTCAGCGCCAAAATGCGGTAGGTCAAATTGAATCCAGTCCGTTTATTGTGTATAAGATAAACAAGCACCCACATACCCAAGCGATCGTTGCTAACCTCAGGTCATCTCATAGTGCCTGGCTTAAGGGTGCACTAAATAATTAATGCGCGAAGTCTTAGGAGTAAGTGCCACTGAAAAGTTAGCATGGTACATGCATTCAGTGATCTCCAGCAGATGTTGTTTCAGAGGAAGACCAATATGGTGTGTGTAATTGAAACCCACAGTATTTTTGCTGTCAGATACATGTTTTTTTAACTGAACCTTGCATCAGGTGAAATGTATTAATACATAAAATATATGGCTCTTTGTTGTCAATTTGTCTTTAATTTGTCTGGTGACCACCAGGTGTCATCTTTGTACAGCCGTAAAAAAAAAAATCCGCCGAAACCTTATTTGAAATTTGATCAAAAATGATTGCTTCAATCCTGTACTTTTATTGCAATATTTTGGTTTTCCTGTAAAAGTTACTGAAAAAATGTTATGGGCCTGTAAATACAGCAAGATTAACAAAGAAATGTATAGGCTGTCTAATTCTTAGTGCACCATTAAAAGAATTGCATTGTGTAGATAAACACGTGCGACGCGAATACTTACACGAGTGTGGAAACCCTTGCGGCAATATCAAAAATGTTTGATCGAACCGTGCGTAATTGGAAAATCGGCGCGGATTTGCCACTTGGCGCGGCGCTGAGACGCATTGACCATTAAAAGTCGCACGACGTTCGAACGACGTTCGTGCGAATCCTGAATCGGCCCATTGAATGTCAGTGTGTTCAAGCTCGCTAATCTGTTTCAGCGCCGCTACAGGCCCGTGCGTGTTTAACTCGCACGAGTCGACGAAAGCTTGTGCCGGCCGACAGTTACAAGGCCGGTCGACCCAAATTCCAATGTGTTAGGGCCCTTCAGCAAATTCACAGCAAGCCCAGAATATATGTAATTGACTAGGACTGGAGCCAATCAAGAAATGTACCTTATCCTTAATACGTACACTAAATTGCCAAGAAATATACGTTATCCTCGCTACATTGCACACATTACACCTTATTGGATGTTTTAACACACAATACTGGTTCATTGTTACCCCAGTGTTGTAATGTACTTTGACATGCCAACGACCGTTATTGTCTTTGTTTCCTGTACCTGGCAGTGCCTTGGGACATGCTTTCTCTCCATAGTCTTGTTCAGGAAATGGATAGTTGTGTTGTAGCAACGGCTTAAATCTATGCTTTTACTTGTATCTCCCGCTGTATTTTCTTTAAAAAGAGAATTAATCATCGTTTATTTGTTCATATTAATTGTCTTTAATTTCTACATATTCATGGTACAGCGGGTCTGTATCACTTTCATAAATTTCCCCCAGACCGCGTCAGTCTGCACGGAGACTGCCAACAACAATGCGTCCCGCGGTGTTATTATTTTCATGCGATGAATTAATTTTACGATTTGACACTTGGTCGCATGCTAATGCCAGGTCCTTATCAGTGTCTTGATTGGTAACCACCCCCGTTTAGTCTCAGTATATGAACAGTTGTTTCCTGCAAAAATGTCAGCAATGCGCTTGTTTGTCTGTGAGGCCAATGCATTAGCTGATGGACAACAGTCGTTTACACCAGACACTTTTATCAAAACAGTTTTTTTTTTTTTGGTACTTTTTTTGACCTGCTGCAGTCCTTATGACTTGACACTGCTTCGTATGCAGCTGGAGGCATATAGATACTACCAGTGAAACCGACGCTGGATGCGGATTTTATTGTCTGTAACAGAACTATTTCTGAGTGCGAACGCGGACATATTGTTTTTCCAAGAATTCTTTCTTTCTTTCTTTCTTTCTTTCTTTCTTTCTTTCTTTCTTTCTTTCTTTCTTTCTTTCTTTTTTTTCTTTCTTTCTTTCTTTCTTTCTTTCTTTCTTTCTTTCTTTCTTTCTTCTTTCTCTCTTTTTTAAATTTTTTTTCTATCGTCAAATTTGTCCGCAGTTTTTCTCGGGCACAAAATTCCAAAACCTACAAAACTTGCTATTGTGACTGACCTACCGGTGAAATTATGCTTATTCTTTGGAATAGTCATGACGTTTGAAATTATGCTAATTAGGTGCAAATGAAATGTTAAATAGCTCCATATCTTCCAAACTATTGCAGATAGGCACAAAATTACAATACACATGTAGGGGCTTTGTGTCACCTGCCAATATAATGGAAGTAAACGAAAGTTGTCGAATATTAAATTTTAATAAGTAAAGGCATTTAAAAATTTAAAAGTTGAATATCTCCAAAACTGTTATCGATACAGATGCCATTCCATCTCCAATTCATAGGTTTGTAGCAAAACCCTATCTAATGAACTAATACCCAAAGTTGGGGGATTTAGTTTATGCAAATTGGGTGAAAAAGCCAAATTCAATCCTTGAATAGCTTCGAAGCTATCATAGATAGATGTGCCATTCCAACTTCAATTTATCTGTTTTTGGCAAAATAGCATCTAAGGAACCACGATCCAAAATTTTGATTTGTGTAAATTAGGTGAATATGCAGAATTTAACTCTTTGATTTTAAAATTATTATAGATAGAGGTGTGATTCCCACTTCAATTTATAGATTTTGTGACATAGTTAAACCCATGCATCATGAACCTAAATTGTAGGATTTTAATTTATATAAATAACGTAAACACACATATTTTAAATCTGGATAAATTTTAAAAGTATATTATCCAGCGAGGTGATCATCGACTCCATTTTCTGGGTGTATGACAAAACCGCTTTCAATGAACTTTGAACCAAAGTTGTAGAATCTCCATTTATGCAAGTTAGGTGAATATTCATAATTTAAAGGGGTACTGCGGTGATAATTTACAATTTTTTAGTTGTTTCATATAATAAATGTGAACCAATATCAGAAAATGCAAACTTTATTCCCAACTGGATAAACAGATATCAAGTTTTCTTAGATATGTAAATGAGGGGTTGTGATGTCATCTGGGCTAACTGCTACAGCTAATGCAATGACAGCCGAGTAAAACTTTGACAAAAACATGGAACCCTGACCAAGTACACATATTCCACTTTTACTATGGATGAAGCAGTGTGTATAGATATAATCAAATTTACTAAACTGAGATATTTACACATTTAATGAGGATTAATAAGGAAAGAAAAATGCAGAAATCAATATACACAAGCTAACAGCTCCTGAGGTTGTGTAATGAACTACTGAAGCAGGTGTCAACTAATATACCACACTGATAAGATCAAAGGGGGTGATTAACACAGTACAAAAGTCATTATGATATGCCTGCTAATGTTGTGTATCTCAGCTTGGTGCCCCTCAAGGTTTGTGTATTATATAGGGAGGGTAGCCCAGGTGACATCACACATCAGAACACCTACTGGAAATATAAAATAGCTCTAACTAAATACCTGTTTGAGAAAAAAAGTTGAAAATTTGTCACATGAACACCTAAAATGACCATTAATGACTAAAAAAAGTAAAAACTTTCACTGCAGTTCCCCTTTAAATCTTCAATGGCTTCAAAAGCATTATAGATAGGGAGCTGTTTGCCTTATTTGCATAAATCAAAATGCTGCAACTTTGATTCATGAACCATAAACCAAAATAGTGATTGTTTTCAAAATGTTAAAACAGTATTACCTGCTAAGCGCACCAGTGTTCACATAAAATGCAACATTCAAAAACAACCAGATTTCAGTCTGCTCCACAGGCATACAAGTTTAATACAAAGAATCTATATATCATTTACCTGTAGAAATTTTTATAGAATGGCTCAGTAAAATGTACACACCTCGTGGAGTTATATGTTCTGTATTACATACTACCAGCCACTTACTTGTTTAATTTTACCAAGGATCATTTTTAGCCTCCCTGATTTTACTTATTTGACCCTGTTTAAAATATTGTACAAACAGCATAGTTCTTATTTGCAAGCCCGTGTTGCAGATGGGGCTGTGTCGCAATGGTCTCGAGCTCTTCTGTTATTGCAGACCATTCGCCTGGGTTTAGAAAAGAATTCCTATTGATCACCTTCCGGAGCAAAAGAATGTCTAGTATTGGAGTAAATCTGTTTGTGATGCCATTGTGTGTGTGTGTATGTGTGTGTGTTTGTGTGTGTGTGTGTGTGTGCGTGCGTGCGCAAAATTATCACGAATTAGGTCAAATCCTGTTATGACTCCATGACTGGTCCCAAAAATACATGTATATGAACATGACAAACGAGAACAAGCCATATTTACATTTGAAAATTCATTTAATTGAGTTCACAAAGGTCATTTGCTGTGTGTACATAGCTATTCGTACTACAAATTGGACAAAACATCTTATTCTATCAGCAATTGTTTGAAAACAATCTTTAGCACCCCCACCCGCACCACGCACTGTATGTCTTGTCGTTATTTTATTATTAATTAAAGAGACTAAATTATACTATGTTGGAAAAAAATACCCGGCTGTTATTCAAGCAAGGCTCAGGGTGGGCCGCAGTCAGTTGAATGCTCACCTACATGCCATTGGTTTATGTGAATCCCCGAATTGTCGCTGTGGGCAAAGTACAGAAGATACTTGGCATTATTTTTTTATTTGTCCATTCTATACAATCCAAAGAGACAGCTTACATACATCTATTTCGGATTTTGCTCCATTTACTCTAGAAACGATTTTATTGGGATCACCAAATTGTCCCTTTGAAGACAACAAAATTATTTTTCTCTCAGTTCAAGAATATATTGTGAAAAACAAGCGTTTTCAGCGAGATGCCATTACATGAATTGTGTGCACAAGGAAAGTACCACAGCGTCTATATATTTGTACGATTTTTAATTACAACCATTGCTACCGTCCATCCCTGTGTGGGCGGAGTCCCACCATGTGGATGATTAGCAGTTTAGTTTTATACAGCCAGCCCTTCTGTCTGTCTTGTCAAACTGTAGTGTCTTCCTATAATTTGTTGGTTCGGTGCAATACTCCGCTGCAGTCAAGACAGGATTACGTCGTGGAGGAATGCGCCGGGCTGTGTGGTGTCTTGTCTGTCCTATCTCTTTGTCAATTCCCAGCAAGAGGGGTTAATATAGGGCTAAGCCCTCCTCCCCAATTGCCTTCCATGACAGACTGCTTTGAAAACCACTTGGCTGTGTGTAATTGATTAGTCATGGAATAAAATACGTTTAAACCAAGTATTGTAACCAAAACTAACCGGGGCGCTGGAAAGCAGTATTGTCATTACGACCACAATGCGGTTGAAAAGGGCATGGAATCTTCTCAGAATGAAATTTTCACCTCACCAACCAATTAGGTAGATGGCGTCAATTAAAAAATAATTGGTCGATCTACTTCACCTAATCGTCTTTGAAAGCTAAATATATTTTCCTGGTAACGTATCTTGGCTTTTTCCATCAAATGCCTCCAAATAAAATCCTTAAGAATTATCATATAAAAACTCGTTACAAAAAATTTAGATGTATGACCAATAAATAAAATGTGTGATTTTTGTGTGTGAAATTTGAAACAGAGTTTATCAATACAATGTCAAGTTCTTGAAACTGTTGCGCGCTCCATCCCTTGCGCAACCTTAAACAATCTAGGCTATCTACTTGGCGTTCCTATGCGTTTCAAAGCAATCGACTGGGCAATATTATATAAATATTGTCTTTGAATAGGGTCCATATAGGGTCCATAGAACCATGTTTTGGCCGATTTCAAAGTACTATGACTGTTTTAATTTTTGAACTGGTCATGCATTTCAATAACTGCGATAAAAACAACAAGAGGGCTTGCGGCCTAATGCTCTGCTGGCACCGTGGCTATATTGCGCCTGCATCTTCATTTCAAAGTTGCCAGTCCACAGGTGGCTTCTGAACATATAAAGTTTATGAACATTCGGCTTATAAACTGTCCACCCGATGGCACTTTGCTCCACATGTAATCATAGCTCATTTGTGCAATGCCTGAGATAGATACTGTTGCATGTGCCAAGACAACAATCTGTGAGTCTTTCACTTTATGTCCTCAGTAACCTTGGGACAGAAGATCAAGGTCACCCAGATTATGTAATACAAAAGGCCCATCGGCCCGCTGCTGTCGCTACATTGCCATTGGTGACCAAGCTACACCTCGTCATTACAAAATCACCTCTTTCAAATTCACAGGCATGATGACCTCACAAAAATTGGTGAAGGTCGCTCATAGTATATAACGTCTAGCATTGGACATGGTCTATATTTCCTAAAAAATGACAAGTCTAATGCAATTACTTTTCCAAATATGAAATTTTGTATCTTAAAACAAATTTTAGCTCATAATTTCCGTCAAATTATAGGTGGCGCCACTAGTGTCGTTAGCAAGTTAGATTTTGACCACAAACTTTATGAGAAAACTTGGAAAATATAAGTGAACCACCATTCCACCTGTTAAACGAATTACGGGCTAAGAACCGGGCCCCTCTGCAACTTTGAAACAATTGGGGAAGCGGTTTTGAAGATTGCTTTCTTTTTGCAGGATTTTGCCAACAACCGGGAAAAAAAGAAAAAGAAATCATAAAGAAATACAGAAATCAATTCCACCATACTGGTTGAAAAAGCTTTATACATCTCCATCAGCTTCGAAGTGACTATGACAGACGATTTTAGAGAAGCCCCAAAATGCGAATAACCACTGTAATCCCCATTGGCTTATATGGTGAGCAATGCGATTCTGTGCATGGCCAGAGAAATGCCAGAACTGAAAAAAAGTCAAGCATAAAGAAATATCAACCGAGAACACCACTTTGCTTGAGCCCTTCAGGAGGCACACTTTTATCAAACTTCATTGTATTATTAGTGGGTGTTGATTAGGCAAGTCAACAAGTTCTTCGCAAAAACTGTCTGCTAGATTCACATCAAACTTGATGGGGAGGTGCCTTGGATGGGTCCGTACCAAGTTTGCTCAAATGGTCAGGATCCAGTGATTTTTGGAGTTATCATGATTTTTTAAAATTTCTGTTTTTTTTCTTTTTTGGGGGGTGGGGGTGGGGGTGGGGTGAGTGTCTTTTTGTGGGCAAACCTTAAAACATCTGCTTCCCCAAAACCGTTCACCCAATTGCTTTGATATCACACAGGACCACTCCTAGCGACTCCTTGTTCTTAATTGTTCACCGGGTGGCACTGCATTTTTTCCTATTTTTTAATGAGTTTTTTGTATGTTTTAGCTATTTTTCGACTGCTTCACCAGAACCAACACTGAGATTAAGCTGAAACTTGGTGCATATGTTCCTTGTAAAAGGATGAAGCAAAGTTTTTCACTAAGTGGCGCTGCTATGGGTTCCAGATTTATAACGATTTTTTATTTTTTTTTTTCAATTAGGGTATCTATCGGTGAATGCTACTTTGATTACTATGTTAGTCAATTGGCATTCTACCGCTCATTCACTTCGAAACCATGTACCAAATTTACTTCAAATTTGGTGGCAATGTACCTTGGGTGCGTTTCTGCAAGATTTATTGGAATGGTCACGCTCCAGTGATTTTTTTTAGATTGTTTCTTCTTCTTCTTCTTCTTCTTCTTCTTCTTCTTCTTCTTCTTCTTCTTCTTCTTCTTCTTCTTCTTCTTCTTCTTCTTCTTCTTCTTCTTCTTCTTCTTCTTCTTCTTCTTCTTCTTCTTCTTTTTCTTCTTCTTCTTCTTCTTCTTCTTCTTCTTCTTCTTCTTCTTCTTATTATTATTATTATTATTATTGTTATTATTATTATCTTTTTTGGACATACCATAAAGAAAATCTTCTTTGAAGCCCCTCAGCCAATTGCATTGATATCACAGAGGAACACTCCTTGGGACTCGTAATTCTCAATTTGTTCAAGGGGTGGCGCTACATTTAAAAGAGAGAGAGAAAAAAACAACAACAACAACAAAATGTGTTTTTGCTATTTGCAACTTCTTCTCCAGAACCGTCTCTCAGATTAAGTTGAAAGCTCGTGAATATGTTTCTAGTGAAAAGGTCAAACAACGCTGTTTACCAGGTGGTACTGCTGTGGATTCCTGATCTTTAACGATTATCTTTTTTTTTTTTCAGTTTGGGTACTGATCGGTTTATGCACCTTTCCAATTCATTGCTATGCAAGTCACGGTGCATTCTAATGCAAATTCACACTTTTCCCGTCTGGTTCTCCGGAACCATCAACCAGATTCACTTCAAACTTGATACCCATGTACCCTGGGTGATTTTCTACCAATTTTGTTCAAAAAGTCATGCTCCAGTGATTTATTTCTTTGTGGGTACAAATCTTACAAAACCACTCACCCGATTGCTTTGATATCACACAGGAACACTCCTAGGGACTCCTAGTTCTTATCGGTAAAGCACCTCACCTTTCCTTTTGATTGCCTTGTCAAACTTGTAGGGATATACTTCCTATTTTGCTCTATCCCAAGTTCACAGAACCACAAGTGTGATAAACCTCTTGGTCATCTAACCATGGGCTGTTCACGCAGCCCTTTTGTTTAATTTTTTTTCTTTGACATTTCCTTGGGTGTGTGTGTGCGTGTGTGTGTGTGTGTGTGTGTGTGTGTGTGTGTGTGTGTATGTGTGTGTGTGTGTGTGTGTGTGTTTGTATTTTCTTTTTTTTTCTTCTTTTTTTATTTGTTTGTTTTTTTGTTTGTTTTACTTTATTTTTTAAGAGATACTCTAAAAAAAATCTCTTTCGAGTGTTTTGTTAATTTTTTATTTGGTATGTGTGTACGTATCTGATTAGTTCAAAAATCCGGAAGAAGGTATTCTTTTGAAATTTGATGTGAACTTGCCCTAAGTCAGTCTCTCTTAATTTTGTCACATAGTACATAGTGGTTTTCTTATGCTCTAGTTATTTTCTGATGTTTTATGGAGTTTTTACATATGGTGTGATTGGAATTGTACGCACATCATAAGTGGAGTTTTTGCTGGCGCACGGGTCCTGCATGCGTATGTTTTGTTTTGTTTGTTTGTTTTTTGTTTTTTGTTTTTGTTTTTTGTTTTGTTTGTTTTGTTTGTTTTTTTTCTTATAGATATCCACAGGAAAAGAAAACTGTAACATCGTATGACCGTGCCATTTTTTTTACCAAAAGCGATAAACGAGCTAAATCTGTGCGGCCTTAATAAATTATCTTCTCCAAACAAATTTAATACAACAAAATAAGCAGCCGGAACAGTGTTCAAAGCTTGACAGTTCCTGGCATCGGAAGTAATGTAACAGTCGTATAACAGCTACGACCACGCATTACATGGTCGTGATAAAAGGGCGTCGAGTTTACAGGGATGGAGCAACTCAAACACCACGTAGGTTTTGAGTGGAAATTATTGTAATTTATCTGTTGATTAGAGAAATCTACATGACGGGTTCATGGGGAATGGAAAGCAGCACTCTTTGGAAACAGTACACTGCAAGCCTTTATTTCAAAGTCGCGCAGTCTCAATCAATTCCCGATGACCCTGTCCACTGGAGTTCTAATCAAAGCTTGAGAAACACCTAGTGCTGTCTTTTGGCCGTTTTGCAAGTGACAAGTGGAGGACTTGGCAAAGCCGTGAACAAGCAGCATCCCATTGGTCTAAGAACCCGGCTGCGATCCGCATTGCGTATTTTTCGATTATGGTCAATATTTCAATAACTTTTCCTTTATATTCCTGGATAGTTAAATAGCATGTTGTCTTTGCTTATTGGATGCCTTGTGCAGAAAAATTAGCTGATTATAAATCCAATGCGACCTGTTAAACTTTATGCTGTGTTTCAATGTCCACACAAAACAGCTGATCACGGTGTGAAAAGTGGAAATTTCACTCGCTATTCCGCTCGCTATTCCGTCAAAACGAACCGCCCTTTCCTACCCCTGATGCCACACTCACAATACCAAACTTGGCCGCATCGAATGCAGGCTAAATATTTTTAATTGCACTGTCCAAGAAGTAGATTGGTACAACATCCTATTGCTTCGTAAAAGAAAATATCTTTATATACTTTATATCAGAAAATTATAACATAACTTGACATAATTGCAAAGTTTTAGGCGCTGTGCTGCTTTTGCGTGTAAACACATTTAAAAATGGCAACGTGTAGCCCCCGCTTTGATTTAGTTTCTACTTCCACCGCTAGGCACCGCCACTTTCTCCATGTTCTGTATATGTGTCTCAAAGACATTTACCTGTACCCTTTTCAAACTTGGTAAAAACTTACTTTGCGTCTTTCCGTACAATAGTGTTTTAATTGGTCAGTGGATAGTGGATGTGTATATGAGCTGTGTGACTCATTAAAAACAGTCACAAGAAATGGTCATTGAACCGCCGTGTTAACTACCATGAAGTTGCAGAGTTAAATGCCTAAATGCATGAGTGTGTTTTCGTTGTCTTGGTTACCACGTTTAAGATACATGTATATATATATATTTGTGTGTGTGTGTGTGTGTGTGTGTAGTTTCGGCTACTGTAATGTAATTATGGATAGTTAACCTACCGAAAAGGCACAACGAAATGTGTGTTTGTGTTACGATAACAGAACATGTATTATTAACATTATCGTATGTTCCAAAGAGTTGATGTGTACTGGGTGTAAGTCTTTCATTTTCATTGTTGAATAAACAATCGGAAGTTAGAAGCAAACTATCAATTCCACTAATGTTGCTATTTGTTTCGAAGTATACATGTCAATTGTTAATTACACTTGCATCTCAAATGTATCATATTGGCAACAAACCCCACTTATTTTTAAAAATGGCTCATTATTTCAGCGACCTGTACTCAAATCTCTACATCTAAACAACTCGTTTGATTTTTAAAATATCTTTATTTTTTCTTCACTCCAAAGAAATGGAATGAGGCAAATGAATACAAATCCAAAGACACTTTCACGGTTAAGAGAAATCAGAGATTGTTCACTTATCAAATTCCAACCAGGCATTCAGCTGGAATAGCCGTGGCCAGGTTGTGTTAGAATCCTCTTTTTTTTTTCTCTCTTTTTTTATGCGAGAACAGACTGAAACAGTCCTAAAAGGCTTTCGAGGTTGATCATTTGAGACGAAATCAGCCTTCCTTGATGAAGTTGAGATAATAATTATAGAATGTAGAGATAACATTTGATGAGTTGAATCAACATTGCAATATTATGGGAGTACAATAGCATATTTTGTGCCCGAACCATTCTTCAGAGGCACATGAAACAGCGGTGTTCACGACTTAGCTTCAGTGATGATTTTCTGGTTTTCTAGATGATTAAGATATTCAAGTGGCTGTCTTTCTGCCATGTTATCTGCTTGGCTCAGTTCTTGTTCCTTGCTTCTGGCTTGGCAGTTTTTTTACTTAAATGTTTATTATCTATTTATCAATATATTTTTGTTTGTAATATTATTTAGGTATTGTGGGTAGGTATGTACTAGTCATGGCGTTTTGATGATATGACTCTGTGATTAAAATTCGAAAACGTAAGGACTGTTATTATAATACAAAAAAGGAGGAGTTAGCTCTTTGTTGATGATCAATTGACAGCTTTTTACAGGTACCAGGATCTTGTCCAAACCTGCCCCAGACCACAACCTTAACTTACTGACAAGTCTTAAAATAGACTACTCTTCCCTATTTCAATTTTGATACCGCTATAAAATTCTGCCGCTTAGAGGGGCATAAAAGTTACATAAACACCCTTTGCTAAACAAAGATTATCACTTAAAGAGAATAATTTAACAGTCGCAACCAAAACAACATTATGTGTCTTAATCATGTAGAAATATCCATCAATGTATTAAAGCAGACAATTTAGTCTTAAAACACAATAAACATGTGCATATACATACGTTTTCGTCCGGATTTAGATAAATTTGAATATTAAAAATAAAGTAATTATGTCAACCATATGCAAATGAGGATGAGATAAGGTAGCAAATTCGCACCACACACAGAATACTTATTAATAGGGATATTAGAAAAGCATGTGACTTCAAATCAGTCATACTCTTAAAATACACTGCTCCTTCATGTAGTTTGTGTTTTTTTTTTCCGACAGATAGACACATGATCCTTTTATTCTGCTCTCGTAAACCCATAAATTCTTAATGCGCAAGAATAGGTGATTGGCAAACAACAATAGACCAATTCCACCTTTGTTCTAATCTTTAAATATCCGGTCCGACACATGCGCCTTCGCCTTCCGCCTTTGGTTTTTCCTCCTATTCTTGCCGTGATCTCGCAATTCTCGCACTGCATGTCATCGTCAGTTCCATTAGGGTTTCAAAATCCCAATTGCTGCCCTTGGGTTTTCACCGAAGTATTGTTCCCTCAGCAATACTCACCGAAACATATAATATAGCCCTGTCTTCTGCCGTTGTGGTGTTCATCGGAGAGGCCATCTAAAGTTTGGGGCAGCATTGAGATTGTCGATTGCAATTCTTTTGTGGAAACATATGCTGCATGGTATGTTACACGCTTGTGACAGCTTCTGTGACGCTTGTTTGATTTGTTCTCATGGGAATGGAATCAGGTGATATGCTTGTGGTTAACTCTATAAAAGAAAGAACATGCAAAAATGTATATTAAACACTTGTACTGATGCCATAGATATCTCTCTGCCAGTGAGTCACAAACAACCTGCATTTTCAACACGATAAAACTGGACGGGTATAATTAAGTTTATTCGTGCTCCCCCCCCCCCCCCCCCCACACACACACACTTTTTGGGGAATGGGGATGGGGTGGTGAGCAGTGATATTTGTTAAAATGACAGAAGCACACACTCATTTGTATGTTCTTAAGGCATCACGTAGCATTGCTGCCCTTATATCACATGGGTAAAAGCAGAGAAGTCAGACATATACGTCCATGATAAAAGCTGCCCACCACCAGGGACGTATTGTCTCACTCGGTCTCCCTGCCGCCACGGAGTTTCGCACAAACATTACTTTGAAAACTTTAATGTTTGTGGTATTTGTTAAGTTGGAAACAGATGTCAAAAATTTCAAAGAAAAAGAAAGTAATTAATGGAAAAACACATGCAATCTTTCTTCTCCCCTGAAAAATATCATTTATTTTATGTTCGGAACGAGCGGGACTCGAACCTGCAACCTTTGGCACCAGTCGCCTAGCTGTATGTATTGTCCGAACTTTATCTTCCATAGTCGTACGCTTGTTTGTCAACATATAGACATAGAGTCGGGCGGTGGTGGTAGGAAACAGTGCAGATAAGCATTCCGCATGCTTTTTGTGGTCCGTATCGCGTGAATATATATTGCAAATTTTGGATGGTAATTCAATTTTGGCTAATTTTCACTTTGACAACACCATGCCTTCACATTTGTGGATCCAGCCGCAGCGCGTCCAAATATCGTGTCAACGCTTCATTAAAAATGGAGACGTAGATCATTTTAACAGGTCCATCTATGCGAGGTTTGCATGACTTATGTACCACGCGTCTACTGATTTTTGCCACAATTTGGAAATAAATGGAGAATCAAATTGATTTGCATTTTTAATACTATTACCCCTTATGAAAACTATATATTTATATATTCATTAGACCTACAACTCTTGGGCTGCACCGCCAGCGTGCTGATGGAGTAGTTTTTTGGTTTTTAAGAGTTTTATCTCAAACTGAAGGATGTTTGCTTAGTTTATCGCAGTAAGTGACACAGACAGGTGAGACCTTGCCCAGCAAGGACTCCGACTGCAACGTAAGATCGCGTGGCTCTTGAATATCTTTGCTGCCATTGTTGGGTTAAAATGTATAAATGCGGTCAATGTTCTTCTGTATATTTGATAAATAATCATTAGCTGTGTTATGCTGTGGACGGTGATCCCCGACTCTTAGTTATAGTGGTGGCAGTGCGTTTCTAATGTTACAGGATCATAAATATCACAGAAACGACGTAAATGTTATCATTGTCAGTAGCACTGTGCTACCATACAAACGCAACGGTTTTTTATCCTTACCCCTGCTATTTACTAACAATATTGCACATACAAACTAGTACGTTAAATGTCAAAAGTGAAAAGTGCAGATGCAGTGCAGTGTCACACCGAGAACATGTGTGACAAATACAATGCTGAATCAAAAACACATTTATTTCCACGTATAAGACTAATATCATTTGGTGAAGGCCGAAAGAAAATGACAAGGAATAAAAAGAATTACGTGCGCAGATTGTGATTACTTTCAAAGTTTATTGGCTTGGGTGTCTATATTTGTTGCAAATTACGAGACATTTCACGGATTCGTATTTTTTCTTGGACAGAGACCAGGACCAGCTAAACATGTTTCAATTTTTTTTTCTGCATGCAAAGAAAATATTGCCAGGAATTACAAAACATGCAAGTCAATAAATGTTTGTTACGTGTATACTGCACTTGTCTTATCCATATAAGACTTCCGATAAAAAATGTGTGAAATCCCTTCTGCCAAATACACTTAAAAAGCTTATGATGTAGAGCTACGTTATGCATGTATGGCTTCTAATGATCCTGACGGATAGATTATTGCTTGAATTATGTCCCACACATATGGTAATCTACTAACAAGTGGGCGCACGCCTTAATTATGAAAAAATGCACTCACTGGCAGTTTGGTTTGATGCATACACATGGTAATATATTTTGTGTGTTGGCATCACGGCAGCTCCCTTGGCACGAAGTGACCCCAGGTATGACAACAAAGGGATCAAACAATGATATTTTGGCGTTCAACGAAACGCCGGTGTGAATGACGAAGCGGTTTTACCAACGGAGTGTTTGCCAGGAGCACAGCAACAAAAGTAATCCTAAGGCTATATTTCCAAGTGCAAAGTGATTTCATTTGAACCCATAAAATACTTTAAAACACTGAGATATAGCACAGTTTTATTTCTGTTGAAAATGTTAGCATGCATATTTTCTATCCACTACAAATCAGCGTGTGCAGGCCCCACTGTCAAAACTTTCTATTTATTCTCATGCACCCTATTCAAAGGTCTCTGCCATATTTGGAACACTACTGACCTCTGGTGAAATAAAAAAACAACAACAAAAACCAAAACAACAGAATTAGGTTGTGGAGGCACCGGCTTCAAATCACTTGCATGTTAAATTTGCTTAATTTGCTAGTTCATATCTATTATTAATAACAGTTTTGAATGTAACCATTGAGTTATTCTGTTAGGTAAACTCTAGAACTACAACATATGGGGGAAATCTGCAGTGTTTTGACCTTTCCTATTTGCCGCTAATATACATCTCAGTGCAATTTTGATACCCTCTACTGTGGCACCCAAAACCAGAATAACTGAGTTGTCTCTATACATTCTAGGAATTTCGAGCAGGGTTATAGTTCACTGTGCAAAGGGTCCGTCTACTGAACACTGTGTGTCACTTACTCGCTCCAGGTGTAAATCCGACTTTAATAGTTCAGTGCTCTAGTGACATTTTACTAAATATTCTCTTGAAAGGTAGTGAGGACTTGCCAGACACCGATAATATATTCATCTTTGAGGCTGTTCAGTCATTCTTATCAGAATCTAGACGTTTCATCTATTAATTTAGTATATGATCTAATCATAAGTCTCCACTATCTGACATCAATTGTATTATTCGTGTACAAGCAGTGAATTTAGTCTTCTGTTCTCGTCCAGTGTGTATTGTATATATTCCTGTGCGTCTTTTTATGTACTGGAGAGCCTCCAGATTAGTCTTTGTGTACTATAAGGCAATCCAGAGAAAAATAAATATGTTTATACTATATAATTACGTGTCACAGATACATTTATTCTAAAGCTCAATTGACCTGATAATGGAGCAAACTTATCAGTGCAGGCCATAATTTTCGATACAGAACTGACAAAAATCCGATGAAACGTGAGAATTGGAACATTTTTTTTTGTCCCAGATAGTAAAACTCACACACCCAAATGGATGACTGGTTCCAAAATATGAATTCAATAGATTATGTTTTGTAATCAGATTATATAAAACATGTTGCCATGAAAACTTATTTCTCATTAACAAACTACATCACGGTAACCTTTGCAACAATGAATCAAACACTGATGCCCCGTTTTTTTCCCCATCATTGCAGTAGTCCTAGAATTGTCCTTTCAGGATAACTCAATGGGTGTATTCAAAAGTGTTTTTGAATGAAAGATATGAATAATAAAATAAGCAAAATTAACCTAGTACGTGAATGGGGACTTGATCTTGTGTGCCGCACAGCCTCATTCTGGTTTCTGTCACCCATTAGTGTTCCAAATATGGCAGGGACTTTTGAATTGGGTGTGTGTATATGAGAAAAATGCGTACTCATTGACTCGCGCTCCAGGTGGGGGAGGGGCTGGGGGCATCGGCTCTGCATTTCGCGCACTTAGCAAGGCATCTAGTTCATTCGCCTGTTTCACATGTTTCACAGCCTTTCTTATACTGATACAAAACTACAAATGGCCTGGGTATTAAAAAAACTTCATTTGTCTACGGATTTCAAAGTGAACATGAATGACCTAGAGCAAATCATAGTAATCGGAGGAGATCCTGTTGTGTGTATTTTAAGCTGAGTTTATACGATGTGATGGGCTCGTTGTCTGTGCACAATAGCATTTTCGACTTCCACTCGGAATTGTGAGCCAGATCCACGTCACACTTAGTGAGGATTCGTCTTGGACAGAGTTAGTATAGACGGTCACACTTCATTTTTTAAGGGTGGGGGATTTTTTTGTTTTTAAATCTTAAACCAACCCCTTCTTTCCGAACCCGCTCAGCCAATCGGTTTGAAATTTCAAACAAGTAATTTTGGGTACGTCTTAACATCACGTTGTTCAACAGGAGGCAATGCTATTATCATGTGACGTGATTTTTTTTTTTTTTCGTTTCTGTTTTTGTTTGTTTGTTTGTTTTTTTTTTTTTTCGAATGTTTGCACGCTTTGTATATTTGTTACTTACCTCCAAAATACCTGAGCAGGGTTGTCCTAATTAATCTAAATTATTCTTAAAACAAATGGCCTCTAGGTTCAATAACACGATGTAGATACCTTGCATACTGTGCAATTTATGTGATACTAAAGATGCAGTTTATATGATGCTAAAATAGTAGTGCTAAAATGTGAGAGTAAGTTATCGTGTGTCTCTCACCTCCTTCCGTGAAAACGTGAAAGCCGATGACGGACACCATTTATCACAATCATTTCATTCTAGATTGTTGTGTATGGTAATCTTGTCGACATTCTCTGTGAACCTGTTGTTTGGGTACAATATTGTAGGTATTACGTAACTTATCAATGGCCCTACTATTGTTGGCACTAGCCCTAACTGTTTGGGACAAATATGCCATTATGCAACGTCTTATTGAGTAAAATGCACAGAAAAAGGCTTGATCAGATAAAGATATCGAATATGGGTATCACCAGATTGTAAAATAGTGTGCCGCTGTGACAAGCAGGCAAATTGACTAAGTGTGGCCCTGTAAGATAGGCCCTAAATGAGAATTGGTCTTGCATAGGTATTTCAAAGCAGAGTAGTTCGACTGGCATCATCTTTTTTTCCAGCACAACTTCTATAGCTCTGCTATCGTTATGCCCTAAATATAGATTCTTATCCTTTTACGTAATTGTGGTTGCAGGGTTCCATATTACATAACCAGCTACGGTATCCATACCACCTTACACCCAAACTGTTGCATTATTAATAGGACCAAAAAGCTGCACCATTTTGCGCTTGCAGTGCATATCATTTTGTTTTCAATGTAATTAACTTAAACGTGCTTGACATATGGTCTATTTCCGGTTTCGAGTGCCATTTACTGGTAGTCTGTAAATGAAAGAGTCGTTGGAGTGAGAGCAATTACGGAAATTGGACACTGTATTTTATTGTTTCATCTGATTGTAATGAAAGATGTTTGCATGATAATAATAGAGGTAAACCGTCACGCTAGGTTCTTAAGAAGAAATATATAAATGGTACTACTTAAATATAAACAATTACGCTACATACCCGTGCCAGACACATTAATCTGTAATGTCAAATTTGAGCTGGGAATAGATCAGACATTATTGGCTCACATAAAAACGTGATCAAGATAATGTGAGATAGTTGATAAATATATTCTTTCCAATAATTTAGACTTTTAAGACATGGACATGGACGACTTGACTAAATGCTGACTGCAAATATTTATGCATATTACCTGTTTCATCATCATCAGTGCATACTTTCTGTAATTACACCTGTCTGATCTCATCTAACGCGATGCTTCGTCGCAGTCTTGCATCAGTTCCATTGAAACTGATAAAAATAAATCAAGGGTATCATATGTAATATCGCACATGTAAGAACAAAATCGGTACGTTTGTTGGAAACGGGTGGAAAATAGAACAGGTGCTATAAATGGCAATTTATTTATTTTATCTAGTTTACTAAAATAAATATGAGTGTCACTCGTGCGTACCTTTGATCTGGCTGCCTCAGGAGGAATGATGGTTTGGTTGCTTGTTCGGCAGTATATATCATTTAGAATGTTCGAACTCCATTCAATTCCCTTCAAAGTATAACATGGGACGTTGATATTTTTGTCTGAACATGCCTGACATGTGATACGAATGTCACATGTCGTTTCTGGACGCTTGGACAACATGTTTTGCAATTCAAGCAATATTGGCAAGGCAACCTGCCAACATTTTTTGCTATTCACCCTGGACACGTTCATAATAATTTGATTGTTAAGTGGCACATGTTTTAACACTAACTTGCTGTCTCCGCTGTCGGGTGCTAAAAGCCCATGTCTCCAAACATGTGATGGCTTGACCCATTTGAATAATATCGCTATGATTCTTAAGAAGTAGGTGTATGGGCAACGAGCATCGAACATGAATACAATTGAAATATGACTTTCCCAATGTCTTTCAATCTGGTAGCATGCCGGTGGCTCAGTATCGTTCATGAAAGAAAACAATAAGACATGCTCAGACGAATCAGATACGGTGTTTTGTTTTGATGGGAGCCTTACGCCAATACAAAGATGTTCTAACAATGCCATCATAATATGGCAAAGATCCGGCTGTAACGTTTCACGGAATATAGCTACAAACACATCAGAGGAGAGTATTGTCATATCAAATTTTTGTGTAAAGCATTCGTTTGTGCGTTGTTCGATAGACCTGCCGAATCTGTTTCAGCGTTTACCTTATTTTCAATTCCTTGAGAAAAAGGGCAAGGATTGTATTGCAAAATACATTTGGACGATGAAATACAATGTGACGCAGTTCTGCACTCTGATGGAACCACACGATGTAGCCTAATGCGTCCAAACACGCAAGCACAAGATGAATACCTTGTATATCCATATTTTGTTCTGACAAAAGTGTTTCACAATCTTGTAGACTACGGCACATCTGATATTCGCCCTTATCTTCTTTCTGAATGGATTGTAGCGCGTTTATCTACTGTTCTGGGATCATATCCCAGGATGCACTTTTCAGCTCTTGTGTGATTTTCTTGATTTCAGATTTTGTATGTGGCTCTCCTGTGTGTATAATGATAATACTTGTGTCTAATATCGGTAGCCCGCTCAGAGTATATTCTTGTGACTTCATCTCTTTCTGCAGCTTTTGTTTTTGTGTCGTGGTTTGGCAGCCTTTAATTTGTTTTCGAATAGATGTACATTTTTGTTCTAAATTCTTCCGCATATAATGCTTAATTTCTTTTATTTGCTTTTGAATAGAATTGATCAAAACATTCTGCTTTTTTGTCCCAAGAATATTGTCAAAAGTACAACAAATCGAACATGAATGTTCCGACTCCTGTTCTGGATTTCATCAAGCCATTCAGTCATCATAACTCCATGCTTCTCTTTTTGGTAGAAGTCTCCATCTAGTACAATGTAGACGGTCCTGTGATCTCTCAGGAATGATAAAGACATATCTGTTGCTGTTTTGTCTTGGATAAAATGCTCAAACATCGCGGAATGTACAGTTTTGCATGTATAATTTTCAGTTAACGCTTGGAACGATTTTCAATTGTAATATCCCCAAGTGTTATAAGTGGCGGTTGAACAGTAACCAAGCGATCTCCGTACAAATGTCTTTTTCTTAGCTACATTTGCAAAGCTTTACAACCTACATTTGTCACACATTTAGGCAATCCAAGTTCATTTCCACTGATATCAAGGTCGGTGAGGCTTGCAAGATTGCTAATTTCGTTAGACATTTTGTTCAGCCCATTATTAGCAATATTTAACCTGCGAAGGTTTGGAAACGCTTCTGTAATACCACGTGTATCTTTTATGTTGTTGTTGCTCAGGTCTAATTCTTGAAGCGATGAGATTTGACAAGTTCCTGGCTCGATATCTTGCAAATTACAGTAACGTGCGTGTAGTCTTTTCAGATTTTTCACATAAAAATGTGGTATTGAATGATATTTTTGTGTATCATTCGGTGTCAACACTTTGGGAAATGGGTGATGATTACCTTTTACCTTAGTTTTTAAATCTATATGTATTCATTTACACACACACACACACACACACACACACACACACACATATATAAAAATGTGGTATTGAATGATATTTTCGTGTATCATTCCGTGTCAACATTTTGGGAAATGGGTAATGATTACCTTTTACCTTTTTAAATTTATATGTATTCATTCATTTACACACACACACACACACACACACACACACACACACACATATATATATATATATATATATATATATATATATATATAGAGAGAGAGAGAGAGAGAGAGATAGGTATACAAAATAGGTAAATAAAAATTAAGTAACCAATTAATATCAGTATTTATTTGACATACATATTCACTGTGCCATGAGAGAGAGATGGATAGATACATAGAGAGAGAGAATGAGAGAGACAGAGAGAGATAGAGAGAGAGCGCGCGCCAAACCGTAGAAATTCCTTCATTATATATTTTATGTTGTGTAGATTTATTTGTTATTTCAGTTTCCAATATAAATGGTAAATGCGATTTGAATGTTTACCCTGCATGTGCAACTTACACAATTATAAGCACAGAATTATATGTCCACGTTTTCTGGTCAAATACGTTTTAAATAATAGAGATGGGTTTGACGCAATTGAGTCACCTGAAAGAGCCACCTCAACATTGGTGGATTACCGAAGAAGTGTCCAACCTGAAGGCAAGTTGTGAATGTATGAAGCTTGTAGCCACATTCATCATCAATTATCTTCAAGCACGCCCACTCCACTCCGATTTAAATGTAATAGGTGAAAAAGAGGGGATTTCTCTTTGTGTGGGCATGATGACATTGGGGTGCAAAGAATTGCATGAAAACGGTCTACGTCGCATTTTAATATCATTGTATTTGATTACTTCAAATAGCTAGGCTTAATCTTCATAGAAAAAATTATAAACCAGTTTTATCATAAACAGCCCACAACGTGAGAAAGAGATAGAAAATGTAACTATGAAGGGAAATTGTGTGTCATGTGGAGGAAATAGTGTACCAAGTGTAAGGAGTCACTGTTTTCTGTCGTGTATTTTGGCATCCATACACACATTGCCTTAAGTCATTAAGGACATAAAAGTTCCCAAGTTAATCGTTACAGGAATCCCTTCTTGTTCATTAGTGCAAAATGTGTAATTTTTATATTTGTTTTTACTTTTTTTCGTGCATTTCCATTTACAAGATTGTGCATGAATATGCAGAGTATAGCTTGGTGATCACTCTATTTCCATTTTAAGCAGCTGCTCTGTGATACGTCTGTTGGTCAATACTAGAGCGACACTTTTTAGATCTTATCCTCGGTTGCCATTCATTAGTGATAAAATGTAGTTTTTCTTGATTTTTCGAGGAACATTTACATCGTATGTTGCCATGGAAAACTATGTTATGAACTTACCACTTCTTCATATGTATTTCCTGTGGACCTACATCTACAACGACAAAAGACATTCTCATTAGTGCCGGGCCCTTACCCATGCATTATGTCCTTATATCTGTATCTACAGTGTGTAATCTGATATTGCGTAGGTAGTTGACACAAAAAAAAGCCTGGACTAATTATATTAAGTCTTCAAAACCAAAACATGTGCAATTGCGATTCAGAATTGGCAGGGATTTTTATTTTTTTAAAGTTATGATTCAATCATTATATACTTCACCAACTTGTATTATAGACATGCACTTCTTTCATAATTCAGACAGGTATTCAATTATATTTCTTTTTTACTTTGATTGGTTCAAGTGAACCATATAACAATGCTTCAATGTATTAGATGCCCGCATCAACATGAAAATCATAACAGCACAGCCATGGACATTATCAAAAAAAAAAAAAAACTTTTTCTTATTTTACGCTTTATACTGCAGGTACCAGGCCTACTTGGGAACCGACCATGGCCACATTGCCTTGTGTAAAACTACAATATATATAACCGTGAGACTTCTTTCTGTCTGTATATCTGTCTATCTATCTACCCATCCATCCATGTGCTGTAAAAGCCTTCCTAATATTTTAAAACTTAGTGACTAAACGTTCACTTTGTGAATGCTTTAAATCTTATATTCCTGCTGACGTTTTGTTACACGTGGAATAGCAACATCGTAGTTTGTTCAACTAAGTACTAGTAACTAACTTTCTGACTGACTGACTGACTAACTTACTAACTAATAAATGTTATCATTATCAGTAGCACTGTGCTACTGTACAAACACAATGGGTTTTTATCCTTACCTATGCTATTTACTAACAATATTGCACATACAAACTGGTACGTTAAATGTCACAAGTGAAAAGTACAGATACAGTGCAGTGTCACACCGAGAACATATGTAACAAATACAATGCTGAATCAAAAACACATTTATTTCCACGTATTTACTAACAATATTGCACATACAAACTGGTACGTTAAATGTCACAAGTGAAAAGTGCAGATACAGTGCAGTGTCACACCAAGAACATGTGTGACAAATACAATGCTGAATCAAAAACACATTTATTTCCACGTATAAGACTTCTATCATTTGGTGAAGGACGAAAGAAAATGACAAGGAATAAAAAGAGTTACGTGCGCAGATTGTGATTACTTTCAAAGTTTATTGGCTTGGGTGTCTATATTTGTTGCAAATTACGAGACATTTCACGGATTCGTTTTTTTTCTTGGACAGAGACCAGGACCAGCTAAACATGTTTCAATTTGTTTTTCTGCATGCAAAGAAAATATTGCCAGGAATTACAAAACATGCAAGTCAATAAATGTTTGTGACGTGTATACTGCACTTGTCTTATCCATATCAGACTTCCAATAAAAATTATGTGAAATCCCTTCTGCCAAATACACTTAAAAAGCTTATGATGTAGAGCTACGTTATGCATGTATGGCCTCTAATGATCCTGACGGATAGATTATTGCTTGAATTATGTCCCACACATATGGTAATTTACTTACAAGTGGGTGCACGCATTAAGTATGAAAAAAAATGCACTCATTGGCAGTTTGGTTTGATGTATTCTCTTAGTAATATATTTTGTGTGTTGGCATCACGGCAGCTCATTCGGCACAAAGTGACCCCAGGTATGACAACAGAGGGATCAAACAATGAAATTTTGGCGTTCAACGAAAAGCCTGTGTTAATGAAGAGGCAGTTTTACCAACGGAGTGTTTGCCAGGAGCACAGCAACAAAAGTAATCCTAAGGCTTTATTTCCAAGTGCAAAGTGATTTCATTTGAACCTATATAAACTTTAAAACACTGATATAAAGCACAGATTTATTTTTGTTGAAAATGTTAGTATGCATATTTTCTATCCACTACAAATCCGCGTGTGCAGGCCGCACTGTCAAAGCTTTCTATTCATTATTATGCACCCTATTCAAAGGTCTTGCCATATTTGGAACACTACTGACCTCTGGTAACAAAAACCAGAATTAGGCTGTTGGGGCAGTGGTTTCAAATCACTTGCATGTTAAATTGGCTTAATTTGCTAGCTCATATCTATTATTAAAAACAGTTTTGAATGTAACCATTGAGTTATTCTGTTAGGTAAACTCTAGAACTACAAAATATGTTTTGACCCTTCCTAGTTGCCGCTAATATACATCTCAGTAAACTTTTGATACCCTGTACTGAGGCACCCAAAACCAGAATAACTGAGTTGTCTCTATACATTCTAGGAATCCCGAGCAGGGTTATATAATTACGTGTCACAGATATATTTATTCTAAAGCTCAATTGACTTGTTAATGGAACAAATTAATCAGTGCAGGCCATAATATTCGATACAGAACTGGCAAAAATCCGATGAAACGTGAGTATTGGAACATCTTTTTTTTTCTGTTGTCCCAGGTAGTAAAACTCACACACCCAAATGAATGACTGGTTCGAAAATATGAATTCAATAGATTATGTTTTGTAATAAAATTATATAAAATATGTTGCCATGAAAACTTACTTCTTATTAACAAGCTACATCACAGTAACTTTTGCAACAGTGGATCAAACACTGAAAGCCCGGTTTTTTCCCCATCATTGCAGTAGTCCTAGAATTGTCCTTTCAGGATAACACAATGGGTGTTTTCAAAAGTGTTGTTAAATGAGAGATATGAACAATAAACTAAGTAAATTTAACATGTACGTGAATGGGAACTTAATCTGGTGTCCTCCATTCTGGTTTTTGTCACCAAAGTGACTTCAGATTTTGTACTTTTTGTTTTTTGTATATTTTTTTTTTCTTTTTCTTTTTTTTTTGTTTTGTTTTGTTTTTGTTTTTGTTTTTGTTTTCTGTTTTTTTTTTTGTTTTTGCTTGTTTGTGTTTTTTCTTCATTTTGTTTGTTTGCTTTTTGGTTTTTTAATCTCAAGAATAAACTTCTCCAGAACAGTATGACGAACTGTGCAAAAAATGTCATTAGGACATCTCTTGGGAGCATCATACCTGCAATTTGCCTAATATGTTCAATGTAAACTGTAAATAAAGTTGCTCTGAATTAAAATAAGAGTGCTATACTTAAGTTCCTTGTCAAAAGACCTTTCATTCAAGTTCCAGCATTGATTTAACTACATAAACGTAATAATCCAGGACAACAGCTTTCCTCGGCGTTCAATGCGCCCAAGGTCGCCAAATATTTACTGATTCTTGTCATGTCTCAAAATTATCAACAAAGCTCTTGATTCTGTCCCATATCTCGCACTGAAAGATTTACCAGTATGCTGCTAAGTTTGCCTATTATAACAGGGTATCAAGCCTAGGTTTCACATTCCAGACAATATTGGAGTGCGATTAGGTCACAAAAAAAACCAAATTGTCGCAGTTGCAGCTTTCTGTTGAGCAGTTATATGTCTAATGTCTCAAAATACCATTATCTGAAACTAATCTACAGCTGTGATGATTGACATCTGTATCTTCTGAAACCGTAATAAGCGGCAAGTTCAATCTCGGATCTGTAAATGGTGTCTAGTTTTGTGTTTTTTCTTCTGTGTTTATCTCCAGCCACTTCCCCCCCCCCCCCCCAAAAAAAAAAAAAAAAAAAAAAAAATGTTATTCCAATTTACATTCGTGGGGAAAAATTGACAGTGTGTTTACATATGCACTGACAGACTAGGCGACGGTTCAGGAACGACGGTTGCATATTCGTGTATTGACCTTTCTGTCAATTAGATGCCTTCATCTGCCACTAGCTGTCAGCACTGCGCATGTAAAGCAGGCATATCTTATTCATCGTTACACTTGAGGATAGAACCCGTTGCTGGACACACTTTGCGTTACCTTGAACATTGTTTGCTACGCCTATGGGTGTTGGTCAGATACATTTGACAACATTAGATTATTTAGTTTACCCGCTGTACCGGATATTATTCATTTACCTGCATGCGTGATTGCATTATACCGTAGGCAAACTAATACTTGCAGGTGACCATTTTGTTTTTGTGGTAGAAGGTTAGGAAAAAATATCCCTATCAGAAGCATCATAAGGTAACAACTATGCTGGTTTGCCGAGATGTATCTTCAGTTTATACAAAAACTCCGCAATTTACGGCATTGACTTTCTTCAACCATTTCCACGATGGAAGTATGCAATTTCACCTCTTTGTGTAGAACATGTCTAATTCTACAAAGCCCACATCTCCAGGAGGAAGTAATAGTGGCGAATTGAAAATTTTGTAACTGACATACATTCAAACTGTGGTAATTCCTGATTCTTCTTAATAATGACGCTGGAAGCTATAGGGTCTGCATCGTCTAGGAAACATGCACAATACACATACCCTTGTGCTTTCTAGAGTTTTGTCCCAATGAGTGGTTCATTTCTAGTTTTGCAGAGGACATAAATTATTACTTACCGATACTATACTGAATTTAACATACGAAGATTAGTTGATTTATAATAAGGATGCCTGACTATTTGTATATATTTTGGGCGCATCATGGAATTTTCCCCGTTCCCTGGGTGCCCCCGCTGTAAGGGGGAAACTTTCCTGAAAAATATTATTATTATTATTATTATTATTATTATTATTATTATTATTATTATTATTATTATTATTATTATTATTATTGTTGTTGTTGTTGGCTGAGAAAAAAACAAATAACATCGAAACCGCGCTACGAATAGCATACAATTTGATGAAACGTCAGTACATGGTACCTTTAAAACAACGAGACTGGTATTTGCTGGATTGGATTACATGTCGTTCAGCATGCGGTCATATGCGTCGAACAGATTTCCACATGTTCCACGCAAGGAGATTGTTTGGTGTCCCAGCATAACGACAATGATATCGTGTCTAAGATGAATAATTGGACCCAGGCCTAGAAACCAAATCTGAATGTAATAATCTAATACACAATTGCGAATGAGCAAACCTTGAGCACCAAGCAAAACAAGAATGACAATAAATGATGGAGGGCAAAGCAAAACGTAGAACACGTTGACCAAAGGCGGCCGTGTAAGCGCAGGTTGTGTTTTGAATGTCTGTCGGCAACCCCGGGTCCACTATAATGGTCACAGGGGACACATTATTGAATTTGAAGCATTAGATCGAATTTTATAATGGTTGGCATATCCGAATAGAACATATCTGTTGAAGAAAATACCACAGAGTCTAATCCACGGTTAAAGCAAATATAAACCCAGTATCAGGGTTTCCACTGGAAAGACTGCTGCAGACTGATGACTGTTCCACAAGCGGTAGAAAAGCTGTTGTTTTGTTTTGTTTTGTTTTTTTGTTTTTTGCTCGAATTTTGCAGGATCTTCTAGTTTAAGTATATGTATACATATAAAAGAGTGGACGCGAAGTTTGAACTTCTGTTCATCCTGAAGACAATGGGCATTCTCTACAAATGGAACAGGTTTTACTCTTCATTTCGCCCATGAGTTCCCGATTGGCGACATTCATTCCTATAATATATGCTTCCTATCGCGCCACCCAACTTGAGAAGATAGATAATTACCCCTGCTTTGTCAATTACTAAGGGCTTTTGGATTTTACATGGCACACGTTCGGGTTTCGGTTTTTGTTTGTGGACAGTCGAGAGGTATAAATCACGGGGCTGGTTTAGAAAACCAAGCCCAGGCACCACAATTAACAATACATTGTGTGTGTTTTTTTGTGTCTTTCACTGTCCTGGTACGTGTTCATTCCATAGATAGGCTCTGAACAAAAGTTTGATTCAAATCATGGGCATAGTCACATGTACCTTGTTTCAGTTTCACTGGAGCAATGTGCCCTTAGGTAAGTTGCGTTGGTCGAATCCGCCGGTTTCGTTTCATTCACTAATCACAGGCATGGTTAGTGTATCTGTTTCAGTTGCAGACATATCATGGGCAGCTTGAGTATGGTGTGAATTAAGCACAGTACAGCCCAAATAGAAAACCCCAAGGGGAAAATGCGAATGGAAACAGAAAATAATTAGGGCAACACAACTAAATCGGGTAAAAGTATACAAAACTGTAACTACAAAACTTTACTCTTAATGATCTGGTTAAATATGGTTGAAGGAGAAGAGAACTTTTTTTTCAGAAAATTGCAATGACAGTAGCACCAAAATGTAAAAAACCGGTTATCATTGTGGCAAAACAATGCCATTTAATAATGGCCCATGTGTAATATCTCTAAACCTTTTGGCCTCAGAGGTGATATGAGAGGCTAATCGGCGAAGGCAGGGGTGGGGGGTGGGGTGGTGACTGCATAAGCCCACCAGAAAGTCTGCTCGTAATTTCAACCAGCCTAGGATCACCCATGATAGGCGCATGTAGCATAAAGATAGGGTCTTTAGCTGACCATGTGATTTTGTTTACATCAAGTACAAGTAAAATTCGATACTCTCAGGTGGGTTTTGTAAATCCCATTGTTTTTGGGTGTGTCCCGGCGCCTAATCTGATATTTCTGTGGTATTGCTGTTTCATACAGACGGTGGATTTGCTTTCAAGCGACCAATTCCTATATTTCAATACAATAAGTACAATTTCAGTTTCATGGATATCGTTCGACGGGTTGGAAATTGGTTTTCAGCGGTCGAAGACTTGAGCCTTGATAGTACTACTTCTGAAAAAAATTTAAGATAGCGAGTGGTATACCTTCAGCACTGTTAAACCTTTTATTTGGCTGCCCACCCGGGAGTCCCGAGAGTAAATTGCATTTCAGGTAAACCGCAATACATGGACAACCGAAGATCCTATTCACTTTGCTTCATGTATCTATAGTGTGACTATGTTTGCAGCAGGAGAAGTGCATCCCTCGGAATGCAGTGCGAGGGTCACACAGCCTGATTTTGTTTTGTTATGTCGATTTGGCCAGCGCAACCGCGCCAGTCAACTATACCAGCATTTCTGACTGAAATATTGATTTTATTTACATCTTAACCAATTCTGCTAAAAGGTTTGTAATTTTAGATACCCAAGTCATAAATATTTATTTCTTTGCGTGCTCCAATAAGAATCAATGTCTATGACATAGTCAAAGAATGCAAAATCGCGTAGAGTCGATAATTTATAACAGTACAGGTCTCAGACAACTTGCCCACAGCAAGGAAGTTCCATCTGAATATCTGAATTGTGAACACAGAAGCCCCAGGGACAATGTTGAATAGCTTGGGCTTAGACCACCTGTACTTGGTTAATTTCATTCCTGGTCTGGAGGAACAAGAAATAAAAGAGTGGGTCATTTTTCGACGATTACCAGGCCATCAAGTATATTGAAAGACTAATGTTGATTGGAATAGTTGATCCAAGAAGGCTCTATCATAGCCTGCAAGTTAGAAAGACTTGGACATCCATCAGCCTCTTACACAAACTATATTTATGCGGACAGAGTCGGAGCACTTTCTGCGGGGACATCAGCTGAGCCTGACACCTAAACCTAGTATCTAAGTGAAAGAGATGTTTGGGGAATGTTACATAATGTTATGACTTGCATTCAGCTACAGGAGACGAAGTATGTGGGCTAAGACAGAGGCTCTTTTGGGGTTGAAGATGATGCAGTTATGGTGCATATTTCAATGTAATAGTAGACCATTTAAGGCACACCTTGCGGTAGTCTAAATGATTATGACTATCGACACCTAACTTTATGACTCAGAAGTCAGATGAACAAGAACGTCTCCATTATATCAGGAGAAACACAGCAACAACATGCAGGTCGTTGAAGTTAGCAGTGTGAAATTGCTGTTTCGATGTATCTATGATGGACTTGTTGTGTAAAGCTAGGGATCTTCCTAAAATATAACAGAACATTCAGCTCCCACCAACCACCAACCTCAGCTTTTGGGAGAGTTTGTCACGCCATGTGAGGGCACAAAGTTTAAGCCTGGTATCATTATACTGCAGTGGATCCTAGATGGGATAATCACAGATCATATAATTGTATGTTAGCTCTCTGGGGCCCTGACCTTGAGGCCTTTACTGAAAATCAATTACTCTCCTAAGTGGCCGACTGCTCGGACTAAGATCATGATATACTCTAGGTTTCCATATTCAGAGCCACGTTGAGGAGACAGAGTGCTATCATTGGATCACACCTTTAAAAATGCTACATGGAACATGCATTAAGAATGACATCTCTCTCTCTCTCTCTCTCTCTCTCTCTCTCTCTCTCTCTCTCTCTCTCTCTCTCTCTCTCTCTCTCTCTCTCTCTCTCTGACACACACACACACACACACACAGACGCTGTCGGTATTCTGCACTTCTCTGAACAGGGATTGAAAACCAATTGTAGGTTAACTAAAATTCCTTCCCTCTGTTGGTACATATTAGAATACATGTAAGGTTATATCTGACATAACATGAAAAACAAATAAATGAAATAAATTTTGCAATATACATATTTTTCAATAATTAGGAGAAGATTGGAAGTGTCATATATAAAGACTAAGGATCTCCCTCTCTCTCTCGCTTTCTGTCCGTCTGTCTGTATGTTTATCTGTCTGTTTGTCTCTGTTTCTGTCTTTTTATCTCTGTCTCTCAATCTTATAACTTACTTCACAAAATACAAAATGCCAAAGGACAGAGAACAAAGCGAAACGCAATGCCGTCAGCGTCAAGCTAAGCGGCGCTAACCTGTTGACACGGCATCCACGGAAGGGCGACAGCTAGGTCTGTATATATATATATATATATATATATATATATTATGGCATGATTTTCTTGTTTTATTCAGTATTTGATCCAACGGTGAAATATAATCATACAAAAGAATGAATCGATTGATTTCATGAGGTTAACAGATGCATTTGTTCATGTGTTAAAGTACAGTCTGTTTGCTTCTGTGAATAAATTGATTTGATCTTGTGATCATATCGGATTGCCCTTTTGATCAAATCGATTAATTCAGGATAACAAATATACTCTTATTTGATCACATGAACAGATATATATTTGTTCGGATAATCAAAATGATTTGTATGAATGGTTATATCCCATGGAACCATATGCTGTGGCATCGTGAGTGCATCCTGCCAAAATGAACTCGGTGTAAAGGTTTCCAAACTACTTGCGTTATTAACTCCACATATGTCAGAAACCAATTGACACTGTGCATGTGTGGGGGTCAGTACACAGATACTGTATGATGGTGTCATTAATTTTGCCTGTGAAAAAAACTTCTTATATCCTCAAGTTTCAAATGCCTGGTACATTACCGATATTGGCAGGCATAATAATCAAAAGGTTCTACAATTCATGTTAATGTTGCTGTAAATGACCTGAAATTTACTTCATGATTGGAACATGCATTACCCTTTGCCCACTGGTGTCCATCCCGTGATGCACTCTCAAGTCCGCTAGACGTGAGACTAGTTTATGCTTTGCTGGTTCTGTAAAAGGGGAGAACTGTTTTTCTAATAGTGAAGAAGCTTGCATTTATTAAGCAGATCAAGTAGGTTTGATCACCCGAAAAATAAGTTTGCTCAGGTGAATAAATCGGGATGGGCCCTGTTCTATTTGATCAGAAGAACAAATCGATTTCGTCATCTGGACAAATGGATTTGTTCATGTGATCAAATTAATTTCATTTGTTCCTCTGAACAAATCTATTTGATCTTTTGATTGAATGAAACAGTTCTTCTCATCAAATCAATCTGATCAAAAGAACAATTATGCTGTATTTGATCAGATGAAGAATTACATTTGCTCACCTGATCAGATCGATTTGATTATGTGATTAAATTTTTAGTCTTGTGATTAAATATATTTCGATCCTGGTCAAACATATGTTCATCAGAATAAATCAACTTGTTATTCTGATTAAATACTTGATCATCTGAGCAAGTACTGAATGCAACAAGAAACGGCGTTCTGGTTACAGACCACAGGTGTGATCGGCTGGTTGCGTATCCCAACGGATATGGTCCATGATTGTGAAAATACTGTGTTTTCAGCATGCTGCAGCTGCTGTCTAAGTAAAGTTAGCTAGGTTAGGTTTGCTGCATCACAGAGTTGCTTCACTGGTGGTTATACACGTGCACTGTCTTCCAGGCCAGGTGGGAATTTTATTGTGCGGAATGACAAGAATGTGACCCTGGCAAGAGTACAATTCATACGCCTGTATAAAGCTGACATCCAGGTGTTGTTTAGTATTTTAATTATTACAACTAAACGAGCTGGGGATCATCTGACAAAAACCCGTTCATCTCTTTCTGACATTTTTATCTGTTAAGTGCCGTTCACGGAATTTTTAAATACCAAAATGCTGATTTTTTAGACTGAAAAATGCTGATACGAAAAAATAGAAGGATTTATAATTGTGGTCTGTTGCCTTCATATATATATATATATATATATATATATATATATATATATATATATATATATATATATATATATATATATATATATATATATATGTATGTATATCCACTTTTGAGTCCTGTTTGAAGCTGTCACTGTGGCCTGGTATATCAAAGTGACAAGTTAGCAAATGTAGCTGCCATTGATGTCTTTCGGAAAAATAACTGCTTTTTAAAGCAATAGACATCATTGGCTGTGGAATACTATACAGGGAATTAGTTGATTGACATGTCGTCAAGTATTGTAATCGAAACCGGGCGCGGTTGGACAGCAGTATAGTCATTACGGCCAACAATGTGGGTGAAATTGCCTAATATTCTTCAACACCGATGGATCGGAATAAAAATTCTGCATATGAATCATATTTGCAGAGAGCGTCAATTGAAAGCTAACTTATCGATCTGTTTCAAATAATCTTCCTTTTAAACACTTATACATATTTTGTCTTTTTTCGCTCTGATGCTTTCTTCGGAGACTTATCTACAAAATAAATTAATTGTTTATGTTTAAACGGTGAACAAAGAATTCGAACGTTCAGTAATTATCCTTTAAATTTGTAAACAGAGAATGTTGGTCCTGCACAATTGTGAATACCAATACATTATCCATATATAATGCACTTGTCCGCCGATACTTTATCAAGGAAAGCTGATATAATGTGCTTTTTATAACCCCCCCCCCCCTTGCAAGCTGGCTTATTGAATCCTTCAAAATTATGGTGGCGTCGATATGAAATATGTTGCTAGCAATTTGAATTATTTTTACAATAAATACTCTGTACGGTTTTATTGGTAAAATGCGAAACACAGTTCATCTATGCATCGTCAACGCCGCGGGACTGTTGCGCACGGCTAATGCCTATCAACAGTTGACCCTTTTAGATTGAAACCTGTCCAAAATCAGCAACGCGTTAGTTCCTTTACATCAGTATTTTGCACAGTTGAGTCAGGTTTTGCACGCCGTTTTATTACAAGCGTTGCATTTCTAGCGATGTGCGGCATTTGAATGGTCTGGCCTTGCAAAGTTAATCACTCTTCAGCAGTTTGTGTGCAGTCTTTTAATGACAAATTGGTAGATTTCTAACCGGTCTCTCTTGAGACAAGTTGGTAGAACACCATGAACATAAGTTATAGCGTCACACAAATTAAAAATATATGATCATAGACAGATTATTTTCACCTAGATGGCTAAGCTGCCTGAAGAACAGAAGATCCCTTCCATGTATAGGGTATTGCACAGGATAGTCCGAGTTCAACTGTCGTAAAGTGTTTCTGAATATAGTTAATAGGAGTAAAAATGAAAGGTCTTGTATACTTTCAGTGCTGGACCAAGTATCGGGAGGAGAAATACAAGATCGGGATTATATCTTTTATGTGAGATTAAGCATGCTTATAGCCAGTTATGGACCACAAATGTTGTGTGAAATATTGCAGACAGAAATTCAACTTGGACACTTGGAAAATGGCTAGAGAAAAAAGTTCAGGACAAATGTATGGGCGAAAAAGAAATGTCACGGAGCTGAAGAAAAATCGTCCCGTGGATTCCTGGTGAAACCATTCAGGTAGCAGATTTGAATTTTGATGCACTATATCAAATATTTACAGAGGAACTCAGTGCTGCTGAGCCTACCATACTGTGGTTGAAGGAACAGCATGATAATATACTTAAAAACCCACAGGATGCCCTTAGAGAGGACAAATTTCACAAATTGAAGGAAAAAGCAGAACAGGTAATATTGGCACTTGGTGGTGACAGATAATACATGGATAAAATACTGAAAATTTCATTTGCAGGCACTGTCCGTTGATACATAGCAGAAATAGGTCGCTTGTGTTAAAGAGCCTTAATATGATATTATGTGTGATGAGTAAATAATCGGGAATAATATGTGTTGCGGATCTGTTTTCTTGTTGATACACAAAGTTTCTCTCAAAACATTATTTTGCACACATAAAACAATGTGGCAGCAAATGCATGGCTTATATTTAAATCTGGCAAATGAGCTTCTTAACAATCATTTTATTACTTTTCAGGTGCAGTATTTTTTTGTACTTTAATAAGAACAGAAATTTTAGCAAAGGTCAAAGGTAGTATACTATTTTACCCTACATCCTTCATGTCCCAATTGGATTGGACATGGGCAAAATAACATTTTCAGTGCGGTTTTAATGCAATCGTGAATTGTACCATTTTCTATATTTGACTGGCGAAAGTAATTTGGTCAAACGGGTAAGAAGAAGGTAATAAAAGCATATATTATTAGGACAATATGTTAAAAAATGTGCATCCAGTGATACCAAAGAGAGCCTGTGTGTAACCTACGATGGTGTACAGGAGCCTCCTTTTTTGACAAAAACCTTTCGATTACATACGAAGTAAGCTTATCAAATGATAAAATGTTCATCAGTTATTTTGACTAACGGCGCTGTGTGTGCCATGATTATTTACTTTATGTAGATGCATTTCATACAGGTTTCAATATAGGACGAGCAGAGATGACCCTTCTGCTGCTGCTTTACTTAAGCCACACTGCAAAGAAGCGACTCGCACCTGATAATCACGATATAGTATATGAATAGCAGTGCTGTGAATATTAATTTAAGTGAACAAGGTTTAAAATTAAAAAAAAAAGCGCTGCCAAGGCCCATAGCAGATATCTTTGATGTGGATCTGCCCTCCTGGTTTCAGAATATAATTGAATTCCATGCAAAATTTTTTCGAGCTTTTTAGTATTGTTATCAGAATATCTTGCTTGTCACTTGCAATATATATATATATATATATATATATATATATATATATATATATATATATATATATATATATATATATATATATATATATATATATATATATATATTTCAATTGAGGAGATCACTAAAATAGTATGCGTCTTTTGTGAACATAGAGTGAAAATATTTTTGTCATAGTTGACAGCAATATATTTCTTGCTTCCGCAAGAAAGTGAAAACCCACTGAAAAAAGAAGAAATAACATTTTTATGTCTCACTTGAAAACAATTGTTTTTTCGTTCTTATGGAGGAAAGAGTTAAAGGTCACGTATGAAAAAAAAAATCATAGATGAAGCCATAATATGACTGAAATGGTATACAGATGCTCCTGGGACGTTGGAGATGAGGATCCTTTTTCTCGCTTTCACCCACCCCTTCCAATAAGTGGTAGATGCCTAATTCAACAAACCAAATACACACGCATTAAATTACATGCCGCCAAGTTTAAAATGTAACATTCCAATGGTTTTGGAAATGACAGAAATGGAAACGTGTGCAGAAGACCGGCCACAGCGGGACAATAAACTATCCTGTGTGCTCAACTGACAAAATGTACAAAATGTACATCTGGTTGAAATTGAAACTAGCGTCATTATTTAAAAAAAAAAAAAAAAAATGAAGAGCTTACAGCATGTGGTCCAGCTGAGGGAAAAGACGCTTAAATTAAAAAAAAAATATATGCAAAACAGATGAAATATGTCACAAATTTACCTGATTTCAACAAAGTTTGTTAATCAGAGGAAGCTTCTTTGGCCATATTTCTCATGAATTTTCGAAGTTACGAAATGTGAGTAACAGTAGTGCATTTTGGCGTGTTTACTAAGAAATAATAGCCATTGAGTATACAAATGTAGCTTTTAGTGTACTAACGCGCTGCTGAGGGGCTACATGTTTAGTTTGTATGATCTTTCTAGTAAGTAAAACTGTGAATGTGTATGTTATTTCATAACTGGGATAATGATCTTTCACCTGGTGTTTCCTGAATGAAAGGTATAAGCTATTGAGGTGCAAATATCAAAATGCACCCAGTCAAGCAAAGTGCGCCACTTTACCTATAAACATGATCTCAGCATGAATTGTGGGTGATTTTATATTGAATAATATTTTGCATTTATCAGTAGTTTTGCATTTGCTGTTCCAGCTGCTCACTGCCATCCAGTTTAATAAAGGGATTTCACGTGCAACTCTCATATATTTATGCCATATGCACCGTGTACCCAATCTACATTACCAAGTTTACTGGATTAAAATCAATTTCACTGCCCCATTCCCCTCCTCCTCCTCATGGCTGAACCGCTTCCTCAGTCCAAGATCTAATACACTTCAAATGAACTAATGCTCTCTCTCTATTAACCAAAATGTTTCCTGGCATCATTCTCCTCATCTGCATTTTACCAAAGATGTCTACCACTTCTGATGTGTTCACTGTTCTTCAATGTTCTTTTGCACTCACACAACGGCCAACTCGTTAAGCCTGTCTTCCTCCCTAGTGGACCCTGTGTAGTCTTTCAACCACTTCAAAGTACTGAAGCTTTCATCACATTGCACACATGTGACAGGAAAAACACCCATGATTTTCAACATAACAGTCATGTTTGAAAAACGAGTGTGGTTGACAGAGTACGCTACTATAACTTTTGCTGGCCTTTGGTATTTTCTGTTGTTCCCAGTGAACCTGTGCATATAATGCATTCTATAAGGTTTGGTCCTAAAAATATCAATGAAAACCATGTCACCCAATCCTTGTATATTATCACAGTGGCACCACCAATTTTACTACTTTATGTATGACAAGAACGTGCCCTGTCTCATTGTTTTTCCATACAAGCCCATCGATGTATATATTTAAGTTTGGTCGTTATGTGTAGGTTCTTTGCATATGACAATAATTATTGTAAAGTTAATTTCTAAAATGTGAGCGGCATCTTATTCAAGAGATCTGATTTACACTTTGAGAAACAACAACAACAACAAAACTTTTGGCACAAAAGCTTGAATTCAACAGGTATGTAAAACTATTGATGTAACTTAGTTCACCCTTCTTTTTTCTGTGAAAAATAAACGGCTTTATATTACTGATTTTTTTAGCATTTGCAAAAACTATCAATAAACTTTTTTTTTCCATTTCAGAGCTCAAATGTATCCTTTAAACTTGGAATATTACAGACACACACACAAAAAACACGGGTACCTAAGTCATACCCTTGTCTTAACCTAGCCGTTAGTTTTGCAAATATCACCCGTCCAGTTTTAAAGGACGCTTTCTCAAAACAAATAACCAATTCGTGCAAAATACTTTCTTAGATATCTACTCCCAAATATAACCAAGGAGATTTTCTGACTTCAAATGCTCCCATATCTCCTCAAACCATTAAAAAGTAAAACGACAATCCCACAAACTCTGTCATAACTTTGACTTACACACTTACAAACAATTTATTGGTTCTAATCAGTCACCTGTGAAATAATCCCCTCACCTGTAAAAACACATCCAGCAAGGCTTTGACTGTGAATGGGTATCTGGACATCATGATTCGTGATCACATCTAACAGCCAATTAAATGGTTGACTCTATAAAGCTTGTACTGACAGAGGGACACTTTTTATTTAAATGTTTTACATAGGAGTAAACATGTTGCAATAGAACTATTTGGCAGGGATAAAAATTAGCACTTCATCATCCCAAAAATATCAAGAGCACAAGTTCAGTGATGTAAAGGTTTCAGGTAAGCCCTGACACCTTAAATGTCCCATTTGTGCATATCTATCGTGAAATTAGTCACCATGTTGTTTAGGTAGCCAATTCTGTCTGAAATTAGCATCACAAGTTCCTCTTGAAAATAAATTTGATTAAATGGACACAATGCCCTCTCAAAGTATGAGAGGAGTATCTGGAATACTTCAACCCCATTTTAGGAGATGTGTCCAGAAAATACCTGATAACTCCATCGTAGATGGTTCAAGCATGTTAAGTGTATTCTACCTGCATGAAAGACAAAGTTTTTTTGTGGTGTACAAAGTCTTAAAATCAGTATTTCTGGTCCTAGCTCTGTAAAGGCTGGTCATTAGATAGATTTCTGGGCAGCAAATCATGCTCATCGAGGCTCTTTCTTTTGAAACGGAAAACCTGAAAAAAGCCAATCTGAAAAGCTCCAGGTGAATCGATAGCAACTGTCCTGTCCTGTTCCCTATTCAATACATGATCACAAATTAACGCCAGGTACAGATTTTTAATAGTGTTACATTTTGTGATCATTTCAGCGATGTTCTCCATTAAGCACTCTATCATATTAGTCCATTCCTATATTTCCTTCTTCCTTTTCACACACTAACTCAGAGTTGGCATCAAATTATAGCTTTATTGTTTTGAGCCTTTATAGTGAGGAGTAGGTGTTATCAAATGGCTTGTTTTGCATTTCAGGTGCTGGATCTCCATCGTTATTGTACTTGTTATTAAGTTCCCAAGTCTGTACGGGAAGTCTAGCTGTAACTGCTTATTTTATAATCACCGGGACAGAATATAATGCACCATTTTGTTTCTGCTAAAGCTATACACAGGCAGGGGGTTACACTAAGGTGAGCTATCAAGCTCAAAAGTGTACATACTAGTTCAGGGGTAAAATAGTGTTATCCCAACTTGTACAAAGCAAGTTTAGAATTATAATGATTAGTTTGTTCGGTATTCTTTATTCAAATTGAGGCTTTGCATTTGAAGGGCGAAGCTGCACTTATTTAGTTAGTTCAATATCTGGCAAGTTCATATTTATTCATATATGGGTTGGATGATTTTGCTGCATATTTAGTTCCGACAAGGAGCCGCTACTCAGAGGGAAATGTACGGGTCACACATGCGCCCCCTAATGCAAAATTGTTCGGCACTCTCTTGTGTGGGAGGTGCGAGTTGGTATTTTTCCTTAAACCTGTTTCTAACCTTGATATCTATTAATTTATGAATTATCAGTCATTTGTCACATATTTTGTGACAATACACGTTAATTTTGATATATATTTAGGCAAGTTTACATGCGCAAATTATCGATCTTTGTTGCCGGAAGTCAATATTTTTGTGGTTTTCCTACCTTTAACACTGGAGAGTTACCGGACAGTTTGGCACTAGGAGGCCCATGTGTGGGTACAGGCTCCGAAATATGTTCTGAAAAGTTATCCCCTGAAGACCTTTTAATGTATTCGGGCTAATGCAGCCTAGTACAGTATTTTACAGGAGAACGTGTGCACTATGGCCAATAGTACTTCAATATTTAGATAAGTTAGACATTGACAGGCTAGCTTACGGGGCGTAAAGAGTTTAGACTAGGGGATAGGATAACAACGACTAGGAAGTGGTTCTGGACAAAAAGATACAAAGATAATAGTGATCTGTTTGACACACCGTTATTTTCTGTTAACGCTGCAGAAAACATTTCCTACCTCCAGTTGTAGAGATCAAAATATCCCAAAGAGAGCAGTCCTCTCAAGTAGCGTTTTCCTGAATTGATCTGAATCCTTTTTATTTTTTTTTTATTATTATTATTTTTTTATGAACCAAGCATGGAGTGACATTTTGGTCCATTTGGTTTGGATGGTGACTATAGACAGAATGAGCCTGAGCTATTATGCTCAATGTACAGGAAATATATTGTCTGAAATTTACTCCATCCCTTACGTAAATGTGGTATTAGTGTAGGTTTTAGGCGCTTATACCAACTTTTTTTTTGGCATTTAGCAAAATATCTTTGGTAGATTAACCAGAGAGCAGTTATCTCCTTTAGTGTGCTCACCATACCTAAGCCCATCAGTAAAGTTTACAATCTTTGAGAAAAATGCCGATGGTTCAACTGGAATAATGTCACTCATGCTCTACCCAGTTACATGATAATATGATGCCCCATGAGCACAAAAGTTGGGTGTTCAACAAAGACCCAAAATATCATCTTATCATAATTGCCGAAGACTGCAATTGTACTGTCATTCAGGATTTTCGTGATAGACGCAAATTCTTTTTGTCATGTTAACTAAGCAAGAATTCTCTTAATCGAAAAAGAAAATAGCTTTCTTGTATACAAAAAGGAAAGACGTCTATGCTTTTCTAAATTATCATGTTTCATAACACCACATTAATATGGTAATATATCATTGATAGGGCAGAAGACGTCAGTTGACTAAGCAACTTATTTGGCTCAACAAATTTTACCTGAATTTTGCTTTTGATACTATCCTTCTGGAACTCATTGCCTTTCAGGACAACTGATAGGTTCTTTCTTCCTTTCTTTCTTTCTTTCTTTCTTTCTTTCTTTCTTTCTTTCTTTCTTTCTTTCTTTCTTTCTTTCTTTCTTTCTTTCGTTCTTTCTTTCTTTCTTTCTTGCTTTCTTTCTCTCTTTCTTTCTTTGTTCTTTCTTTCTTTCTTTCTTTCTTTCTTTCTTTCCTTCTTTCTTTTTTTCTTTCTTTCTTTAAATATTTATTTATTTAATTTTGTTTGGGATATAGAATTTTACATCTTTCACCACACATTAGTTCAGAATTTGCATCAAATTATAGGTTGCGCCAATATTGAAGTCTGCTACTGCCATTTTGACCTCTTCTACGACCTGGCTGAATCTTATGTACATCTATTAAAAATTTGGGAAGCAACAGTGCTCACAAAATTTTGAAAATTTTAAACTTTTATCACATAATACTTTATGCAGTGCCAACAATACCAAACTGGTCCTAGAATTTTATAGACATTTTGAGTCCTGAAAGGGATATGGGGCTATCTTAAAAACTGTGGACCTTATACAAAAGTTTACACACGGAACAAGGGATAGACTGACCACCGGAAGATGGACAAATGAATGGAAATTAGAGCATGAGATCCTCTACTTTCAATAAGCAGAGCGAAAAAATCTCTAAAGCGTGACCATCTAAACAACCTCAGTAGAGAGGAACCAAGGGTTCATTTCCACCTGGCTATAAGTGAATCTGACTGACACATTCGGAGAAGAAGGTGTGAATTGCAGTCTCAACCCCGATTAACTGAATAGTAGTGATTGGGAATATATCTATTAATTAATAGATAATAACCCATTTTTTAAAACAAAATATGATTCAAAATCAGTGAAGGATTGCCACACCACATTGTTTTTATTTGTGTTCGACTCTTCAACAGGGTAGCTTTCTTGCACGTTTCAGCATAATCGAAGTGTTGGCTTTGGACAGAAGTTCAAAATAGCTCTAATAGACAAATATTCAAAGGAAATAGAAGCAAGAGGAGATTGATAGTTCTATGCTCAACTGACGTTGCATGTCCAGACTGAAGTGCTCCTGTGAACTTCAGAATAAAATCAAAGTCAGTTTCAGACAGGGCTATCACTATAAACTCAGTTTTACTCAAACAGTTGGTGAATAGGTGTTTTTTTTTTAATAAAGGGTGCATAAATCCCGTGCTCATCTGTTATCAAGACATTTGCCAATATCTCATTCTAACCTTCCACACAACAGTACCTTATATTAGTATTTGTTGGTATCCATGGCCCTCTGACACTCCATAAATGAGATATGAGTCAATATGTCGGTTGACTTTTCAAGGTTATTTTAGGCCAAGGTAACAGCTCAAAAATGTCCTGTATTGGTGTTCAAGAGCAACCACAATTACCGAGAAACAAGCCAAAGCGTCATCTTTGCTGCTAACTGCATTGTACTGTAACAATGCTAACATCAGCTTAGCCCACTACAACTTGTTCTAATCGTCAAAGTTTTTTTTAATCAGAAATAAACAACAAGACCATGCAGGAAACAAATGTGGTGAATTCAAGTCCAGGTTTATCAAGTAAGTGTGACAAGGATCTAACTTCCAGGTTTGGAGAAAAAGTCTAGAAAGACTAAACAATGCAGATTTTTTTTAAAGAAGAAAAAGAAACACAATCACAGTGGTTCCTATTCAGTAAATCAGGGTATTGAAATCCAATACAGGTGCTCCTATGGAAGTTCAAAACAATTAACAATTTAATGTTTGCATGATAAGGTTGCTTCAAAGATTTTATCAACAATTTTACAACAACCAAAATAAAACAAACAAACAAACAAAACCGGGACAATATATATATATATATATATATATATATATATATATATATATATATATATATATATATATATATATATATATATATATATATATATATATATATATAAATTTAATTTTAAAAATATGTAAACATCAGATGTGTAAAGATAATAATAATAATAATTATGATAATAATAATAATAATGATGATAATAATAATAATAATAATGATGATGATGATGATGATGATGATGATGATGATGATGATGATGATGATGATGATGATAACATAAAAAAATCAAACACGCCCCCCCCCCCAAAAAAAAAGAAAGAAAAACAGATGCTAAAATCAGTTCTGCACGACAATATGTACTGACGTGGTAAGATTCATCTCCACCAACATTGAAATGATTTTGGATGAGAGTTTTGGAGACGTTGAGAAGGCGAATCACTCTGAAATTCCAATTGACGTGCACAGTCACTAATGGCAAATGCATGCATACAAGAACTCAATAGAAAATAATAAAATTAAAAATCGGCAGTCATAAGTGTCATCACCTAGTAAGCATCTCTTTAACTTTCTTTACAACTACATTTTCATAAGGTCTCAGGATAAACCAAATAACAGCTTTTGGGGGTGAAGGAATAAAAATCAAACACACACTCACACACACACACACACACACACACACACACACATACACACACACACACACACACACAAATTGCGTAAACATGCAGTGACAACCATTAGCAAATAAAGGTCTGGGAGTCCCCAGAGGCATCCACATTGCATTGCAAAGCAATTGGTCATGCTGTTTCATGAGTAAAGGAACTAGCAAAAAAATAAGCGAAGAAAAAAATCATCGATACAAAAAGCTAACAATTTGAACAATATTGGTAAAAAGCAACGTAATGAGCTTTACGTGGAGTCTGAAGTGGATATGACTCACGGTTTTGGGGAAATTGAATATATAAGTTGTAGATGCTGATGGACGAACACAGTAGGGATCAAAACCCATCATATACGTACAGCTGACTTGTCCTCAGCTGACCGAGCCAATCAATCTGCATGACCATCTTTTTACAAATTACCGTTAAAGGATACCCAGACAGGACCCTATGTGATCACAAAGTAACTGTCCCCGTTGTTTTAAAAAAATTAAAACCTTTTGGGCAATGAAAATCGAAGAAGTCACGGGGGGGGGGGGTAAAACTAGTAGCGCCTTACCAATTTCTTTGGAGAAAATGAACAGGCATTGTGGATAAATGACACACAGCCGCAAAAAATGGATGTAAGCCCATCATATAAGCTTTGCTGACTGACAAGTTAGCTAGGCTGAAACTGTTTAAACAAACTGGATAGAAACTCATTATTAAAGAGAATCTAGAATATACTTTCTGAAAATAATCTGACAATATGAATTGCTGATATAGGCAAAGATATAAAGGACAGTTATATTTTGGCATCAAAACGGCGCATTTTTCATCCGTACTGCCCAAAATTAAAATTTGCCTCTTTGGTGCGGAGTAAGCATAGTTTTCACACATTTTTCTTTCTTTCTTTCTTTCTTTCTTTCTTTCTTTCTTTCTTTCTTTCTTTCTTTCTTTCTTTCTTTCTTTCTTTCTTTCTTTCTTTCTTTCTTTCTTTCTTTCTTTCTTTCTTTCTTTCTTTCTTTCTTTCTTTCATTCTTTCTTTCTTTCTTTCTTCCTTTCTTTCCTTCTTTCTCTCGTTCTTTCTCTCTCTCTCTTTCTTTCTGTTGCTTTTTTGAAAGAGAGGGAGCGACGTTCAGACATTGTGCAATCATTGGCGAGTCAAAAATCTAAGCACGGAATCAAAAGGGGCATTTTCAAAGGGTCTATACTTATCATAAAATTGGTATATGTAGTATTTAATTGTTATTTTCCATAGACGGTGGGAGTTTGAAAGTTTATTCTCCTACTGGCCGTGCCAAGAGCAATATATGTAGATTGTCAATACAGTGTTGACTGGCTGAATGTCAGAGGGGGTAATTATATACGTAGTTTATGACTGATTTCAACAGAACGACCTAAGTTAAGGCAGATGTGTTGGAAATAATATTTCCGAAGATATCATGGGTATAGACGGACTAATATCAGTGTTTTTAAGGCAATATTAATCATTTCAATTCCAGCTTGTAATTATTATTGAAATACTGAGTATGTTTTGAGGCACAAATCCAGCAGCGTAAAGGTTTTTGGACACATATATTAAACTGCCTTATATATATATATATATATATATATATATATATATATATATATATATATATATATATATATATATATATATATATATATATATATATATATATATATATATATATATATATATATTTGTGTGTGTGTTTGTGTGTGTGGGGGTGTGTGTGGGGGTGTTATCAGTGCAGGGCTCCTGAACATCTGAGTTGGCAGATATTGCAACTCTTACCAACTGGGATTCCGCTGTCGTACAGAGAAAGGAGGCACTTTACTGGGTCATAACATGTGTTGCCCGCATTTGGAGCCTTGTGTATAGTACATATAGCTTGACTGGGATTGGCATCTTGTAAATTAAGGCAGTTTTGACAGAGATCAGCGTGTCAAAAAGCTGCTGTCCTCATTCTAAACTGCCAAAATGTCATATATATGATTGAAGGGCCATAAAAAGCCGGGAAATCCCCAACAACCCAACAAAGGTTGCTTTGAAGCAAGCCAGTGTGGCCAGGTCTGTTTCAACATGCTTTAGTGGTATGTGTATAGTTACCTTGAAGATGCGGACAAGTAGAAAAGAAAAGGCCTCTGTTAGCATAGCCACATAGCTGGCTGGCAGCTTGACTCATAAGGACATGGAGATGAGATAATAAGTGCTTGACATGGCCAGGCAACTGTATGGTTGCTATGCTACGAAACATTTTTTTCCGAAGCTAATTTGTATTTTGAAATGTTGTAAATTTGGTCAGAGACTGTTGTGGTTTACAGAAGAAAGGAGATATGTGCATCTTGTCATTGCATTACTGTTGTACGGTTTTGTCATCACCGCTCACATCAATAGGGTGGTGGAGTTGACCACTTGCTCCCCTTATTGTTTGAATGTATTAGGCAGATATAAGTTTGTTATTGACAATCATGTTCCACTTCTTTCTGAAGCTATGGCGTGAGGTACAGACAGTAGATCACAGCTTAAGGTTTCTAGTTATCTTGATATTCAGCAGATCATATTAAATTAGTTTGTGTCCATCAGTATTATGTCTGTCCATATGTCTATTCATCCATTCGTCCCTTTGACATTTCACTTTTTCGACTTCTCTGAAACCTTTGATGGAATGTTTTGATTGTGCACAAAGATGTCCCAAACTGGACCAGGTTTGCAAAGGGGATAATGATGATGGATTTAATTAACTACTTTATTTTGTATTTTATTAAAGAAACCCTGAAAGTGTTTTCATAGCAAAAAAAAAAAAAAAAACTACATAGCCAATTGCTTTGATATTGCATACAAGGTCACCTAGGATCACGTAGTGCACATTTGGCCTGCAGGTCGCATTGTCATTGTTGCCTCTTTTTTAAGAAAATCATGTGTGAGCCTAACTGATGGAACCTTAGGCCCATAATAAATAT
>OZ026628.1:46001705-46009205 GCA_964020975.1 Hermodice carunculata | reverse complement strand
AAGGTGCATCCAAAGGTCCATACGGCAAGAAAGCCATGTCTAGATTTAACATGACAAGAAAAAAAAAAATTAAAACTATAGGCCTTTGGCAGTAAACTGGCTTGAACAGGCGCATCGTTCATTTGCTTACAGTACAACTCACGGAAAAGGGTCCAAAATCTGCAGCACAGTAGAGAGTGTTCAAGCGCAGGTTTCAAATTTGTCCCAAAAAATCAATAAAATTCAACATTTAAAAATACTAGTTGAAACCACCTTCTGAACAATGAACATCATCTATACAAGTCCCCAAAGTGACAGTTACACCAGCATCAATCCTTAAACAAGGCCCCTTGGCCTAAAATTTCCATCAACAAGAATCCAAACAATGTGATTATGCAAATCGGTGTGCTTTAGACATATAGCTAAAGGCATGATGATGTTTTAAAGGGGATGAACTAAGAATGTGTCCAAAAGAAAATGGGTTGAGTGTGCAAGTATAGTGATAAAAAAAATCAATACAGTGTATATTTGCATGTACACTTGTTCAAATGTCAAGGAGCAACCAGACACAAGTAACATGTGCTCTCAAAATGCAATTGACAATCACACATAGGTGAACTTGTCAGTCAGCTGATATAGATGCTAATGACTTATACAGAATAGAAGTGAGAGAAAAAAAGTCAAATATGTATAAATTTACCCACTTATTGAAAGTAACTATGTATCAGCAGCGCATCAAATATTTGGAGCCAATCTTATATGATTTCACAATACAAACTATACTCATTAGACAATTATGAAAACAGCATTAGTCCCACTACATTTGCAACACTTGCTGCACTGCAATATGTGCAGGAAATGCCTGAATTTACAAAATGTTAGCAAAATACATAATAGTCCTTTGACAAGAGAAGGCGGAAAACAGTTTTCATTGATAGTGATGAGAGCAAACCTGATACCAGCTCAAGCTTGCCAGGCCCATTATCTTTTTCGAAATACTAAGACATGCTAATGTTCATCGTCGTAAGGATCCATGACCAACAATTATGAAACTTAAATGAATGAGGGTATCTTCTACCTAACCTAGTTTTACGGGACGCCAATCCTCCCACTTTCGAAAACACCCACATTAATCTAAAAAAGGCCTGAAACAAAATTCGGCCAATAATTTCAAAGTACAGTTATAAAAGGTAATAACATAAACAGAGTCCATTCACATCATCTAAACGATGACAGGACCATTAAGATTTTAAATCAGACTACTAAATTCACATTTTAATTGCGTCTTCATTTATCAACATGTCAGAATTTGAATTTAGCACACATTTAAATAGGAAGGTATCAGTTACACTCCTAACAAATGTTATACACCAGTCCAAATAGAAACAGGAGCCATAAAACCTTAATGTGTCAACAACGGGTGCTACTACTTTTTTTCTCAATTGCTCTGAGTTATGGTTATTTTTGCAACTTATGCAAAACTGCCACTGAGAATGTTCTGCAACCTATTGGATACTTGGCTTGAGGGGAGGGTAGTTTTGCAAGATCGTACTGTGGATCCGTAATCTTTAATGAAGTGTTCAATCCGTTTCCTTGTCGGTTCATGCATGCATTCCTGTTAATTACTTTACACGTCAATGGGAATTTCATTTGACCTTGATAATTTATATAATTTCTCGACAAACGTCAACCAGATTCATTTCAAACTTGGTGGGAATGTTTCTCATGTGAATCTCCATTACAATTGTTCAAATGTTTATGAGTTTAAGAAAGAGAAATGTTTTAATCTGAAAAAGCCTTGTATTGAAAAACCGCTCGGCCAACTAGTTTAAACATATTTTATTGTTCAAAATATTTTGGATTGCAGAAAAGCGTTACCCGCTTATTTGAACTCATGTCCATTACGTACAGGCCGAGTAATACAGGCACATACACATACATAAGGCTACTAATAATACATGTGATGGTAGTTTATAACATGAAAAGTTTAGAAATCAACAACCATTGAATAATGAATAAAGTGTAGTTGACGACTGAAAAAGTATACCTGTTCAATGGCTCAATCGTTATTGTTGGAATGGTGAATTCCTGTACAATTTTGAATATTTGGGAATTTAAAGCGTGTGAAACCCACCCGACTATCTTTTTTAAAAAAGAAAAGTTTCAATATAATGTGGGAAAGCCCCAGAATTTGGCGCAATCTATCTGTTCTGTATTTAGAGCCTGGGACATGGAACACGGAAATGCGTTGTCGTTTTGGGCGAGTTACCAGAGGCATAGGCGCCGTTATCAGTAGAGCTGTGTTCCAACAAATGGTTGTTCAGCGAGCTGCACTCTAATCTCAAATATGTATGTCAAACTTGGCGTCTTTTGTTTCCACAATAATAAAAATAATCGGGTGATTCAGCTGGAAGAGTTTTCATTGTTTAACAGAGGGAGGCTGTCAAAATTTCAAATTCAAAAGGATATTAGTTGTTAAGAAAGTCTATGGCCGAAGGGAAAAATAGCTTTCCCCTTAAACTCTATTGCACTTATTTTTGCCATGTCATCTGTGTGTCTCAAAACAAACCAGTTGTTTTATCTCAACAGGCAGGCGTGTAACTGATTAATTAGGAGTAAAACTGTTAATTATTTTGTACAGAAGGATTAATTCGTCGGCGAGAGCTGGCTTAAACTTTCCCATCCAACTTCTTTTAGCAGAAGTGTTGTTGAGCAATGTATTGCAGCTCTGGTCACTCCTCGTGCAGTCTAGTTATGGACGTGCCCAATTTTATAGGTGCAGCTGGTTGACATATTGTGTACCATAAAACATCACCATACTTAGGCAGAGTACAGAGGTATAAGTGAAATTTTTCTAGAGGTTTTCTCTCCACAATGTACGAAAGGAAACTGGGAATCTATACTATGTCATTGCTTTTCAGCAGATCGTTTCAATGTGGTCCGTCAAAGCACCATTTTCGTTAAAAGTGACTCTACGATGCCTATGAAAAGTTCCTTCTCAAACTAGTCGACCATAGCAAAACACTGAAAACACACACACACACACACACACACACACACATATGTATATATATGTGTGTGTGTGTGTGTGTGTGTGTGTTTGTCAAGAACCACTTCCAAATAGTCATTACCCTTTTCCATACTCCAAACTTTTTACTCTCCATAAGCTAACCTGTCCCTGTATATCCTGTATACATATTGGATTACGTTTGTCCATATTACGCACGTACTCCTGTACAATTTTGTTAATAGGCTGTATTAGCCCAAAGTAAAGGGTCTCCAGCGGGTAACTACTCAAAGCTTATTTCAGAGCCCATTACCGTTCATGTCCCTTTGAGTAGCGGCTTCTCGTCTGAGCTAGATACTCAGCAAAGACAGCCCACATAATAATGAATAAATATGACCGTAGCAAATGATAAATTAGCTGTATTTATATATATATGTATATTCCTTTTGTAATTTTTCAGAGTGTGGGGTTTTAATTCATTTCAAGTTATGTTCAACATTTAGGTTCATCGAAGGGTAATCGACATTCAGAGAAATTGCTGTGACATTTTCGTCGCCAGGATCAGTTATGAGAAAAAGAAGGGTCTTTAGGAGGCAAACTAGTGTTTGATTCAACTACCTTAATGATGTCGTTTTTGTTAATGAGAAACAGCAGGGTCTGAAGATTGACCCTCGAGAGATCTCTGCTTTTAAATTTCTCCATGGTGAAAAAAAAAAGGGATTACTACTCTTCAGCTTCCGCCAGAAAAATAATCTCTAAACCATTGCAAAAGCGGTCCTGTAACACCAATGGGATGCCGTTTATAAAGTCCATCATGCCTGACACGAAGCAATGCACGACCGACATTCAAAAAGATAAAATGAGACATATTTAATTTCATCAAGAGCTCAAGTTGCCAGAAAATAATTTTAAACCAATTGGCAGAATGTTGAATATCTAGGATGTATACCGAGTGCCCTCTTGGAAAAATTTCGTTAACAGTAATTGAAAAATACCTCCCTCACATACCTGCCCTGCAACACTGTGGAGGGATATGGGTCTGAAGTTTTGTTGTAGACCACGCTACAACACATTTATCAATATTGAAGGATAAGTCATCACTGTTGGCGCCAGTGCTTCCACTCCAGCGCCACTATAAGACGCATGTTCTCCAAGCAGATTCGGTTCATTAGTCAAATTAATATCCACTTAGTCCTAAAGAAAGCAAAATTCATTTTGGCTTGAAGAAACACGTTCTGTAACCATGAGCACAGCAAATATCAATACAGTGAGCACATAATAGTACAGGCTCATGAAGTAAATTACCAAGAACAGGTTCAAGGGATTTGTATGACCAAAATGAAAAAGAAAAGTTGTACCTCAATAAAGTACATGTAAAGTTTTGCAAAACAAATACTTTAAAAATATTTGCAAAATCTGACAATCAGTTTGCAGCAACAGTCGTTTGACTTTGAGTTCGCAAGAAGCTCGCTTTGAACATACAAATCAGCTGCTGTGCAAGTTCAGTGCCTGAAAAAGCGGCAATGAGAAATAATAATAGGGAATAACAAAGAAAAAGGTGACACTTTGTGCACTGTGATATACAGAACAAGTTTAGAAATTGTGTACGGTCCAGTCGGTTTAATCTGTGTATGTATTTCACGTATATTGTTGCCCATGGACACCAGCCTGTGTCATTGTCCATCATACATAAGGTGAACAAATGTAATCAAGTAATTAGTGGCTCTTGTCAGGACCTTGATTCCCTGTCCTGATAGTTTCCTTCTATCCAATAGACAGTTCATGGGACTTTGGTTTATTCAGTTCACTTCGGGAAACACACCCTGCATTGTTTGCAATTTGTGGTTGACTACTATGGCTGGATTACACGTCAGAGGATCAGAAAGTAAAACACGGGAAGTGCTTGGGTTTAATGGAAAATCAAACCATAAGCACACTAAAAATGGAAGTTTCACACCTGATGTAACATTTTAGGTAAAAGATTTGCACTTGTGAGCACAATCCATGCTGCAATCATCAGGGTTAGCCGTGGCATCGGTTGTGAACGTATAAAAGCGTGGGCCCAACTCAACCATTTGCTGATTGGACAATCAGGCCAACAATGGAATGCATGATTCATTAGGGTCCGAGTACAAGTCGGTCTGAACAGGTCTACTCACTAGCTTTGCCACGCAGGGAATAACTATTCCTGGCCAGATCCTTATTTATGTAAATTCGTCGCCCCTTTTGATACCTTTTCAGCTTATACCTGTGTCTGTGGACAACGCTTGTTGTTCTCTAATTGGCAAATATTATTTTGATGGGCCTGTGATGATTTACCCCCCCCCCCCCACCATCTGTAAGATCTGTCAATGTCAGAAATTGACAAAGTAAGATCTTGTGCATGTTCAAACAGTTATAGGGTCATGTTGTCCGTGCTCTCATTCATATTTCCCTGGATCAACAAGTCTAAGGCTTCGCCTACGAAAATATTGTTCTAGTTCATACAGGCGTCATTTTAGGTCTTCAACAGTTAGTTTGACGTTATGCGTTTATTGGGGACACTCTTTGAGTTTTCCGCCCAAAAGTTTACCCAATTACTCTTGCTCTGCAGCATATTGGTATATAATGGATTTGCTTGTTATCGTCAGTTTTGGAGCCATGATTAAGCACGCAACTCATTTTCTTCAATCTTGAACGTGATGCAGGTGAAAAAGCCACCAATTTGCACAACAAAATTGGCCTTACCTGATGACCGACTCAGACGACCACCCCTTACACAGTCTGACATAAATGCGTCAGCTTTTGAACTTAGCGCTCCAATACATTGGTGCATAAAAATAACTGCCGTCTCGCGTTGGGAAGTGAAGTTGCTGTTATGTCTATGTTTGTAACTCACCATCAAGCATCAAATTGGTAGCAACGATGCCAAGTTACCTTTGTTGGCATCATCTGATGAGTACACCCGTAATCGTATTGGAAGGATGGATTGGTTTCAGGAAAAAAAACGCGACTGGTGCATGGTTCGAATGGCGCATTTGTGTCAGACTCTGTAACAGGTAGCTATCTGAGTCTGTCATAAGGTGAGGAAATAATTGCAGCACAGGAATAAGAAAAATGTCACACTCCAAAAATGTTTTTAGACAATAGACTTTTGAACTTTGCTGCCATCAGGATGTGACCAAGCGGCCAATTGCTTTGAAATTTTATGGGAATACTTTTGGGGACAAAATCGTTATAAACTCTGCAGGTGGCGCTGTATTGGGGGGGGGGGGTCTATTTTGTTTTTGTTCTTTTGTTTTGTTTTGTTTTTTCTCTCTCTTTCTCTGTCTCTGTCTCTGTCTCTCTCTTTCTGTTTTTTGTTTGTCTTTGTTTTTTATTTAAATTGTTTTTGTTGTTGTTTTTGTTGTTGTTGTTGTTTTTTTTTTTTTTTTTTTGGAGGGGGGCATGTGTGTGTGTTTTGGGGGTGTCATTTTTTGCCTTCAACAAAACCGTCACTCAAACTGTTCTGAAACTAGGTGGAATTGTGTCTTGTGAAAGGAGTTAGCCCAAATGTTCAAGAAATAGTGATTCTCTGTATGTCTGATTTATAATGGAATCTTCAATTTCGTTACCTGTCGGATAATGCATGTATTTCTTTTGATTACCATGTAGAGCAATGGGGATTTCAATTAAAACACATTTGTACTTCAACACATTTTCCTCTCCAACACCTCTATCCTCGAAACTAAAGTCGTTTTTGCTGTGCTTTTTGTCAAATTCAGTCAAGGACGGACTGTTCACACAGCCTCCTTATTATTGCATCATCCTATAATTCCGGCATATGTGCAGTGGCGTATATATTACACACATTTCTGGCTTGCATCTGGACTGGTTTCAGTTCGCTCTGGCAACAAAAGTACTTATTCTGCATAACAACTTTTTGTAAATTTGTAAACAAATTAATATACTTAGTTTTGTACGCAAAAGACTTGTTCCTGTAACTTTGCAAATAAAACACAAGCAAACAAACTGAATGATTAAGCATACTGTTAAAAAAATTGCTCTGCAGGTATTGCATCTCATCATCGACTGCACATATGTGTAGGCCTTTATCATAGGAAGGATTAAAGATATTTCATTTAACACAATTATTTGACATATAAATACATATACATGAAACCCAGTGTCTTGCACTGTATCACAGCAAAAATTAAGCACTATGGGACCAATTTTTGTTTACTTAAGATTTCATTTGGAATTATATTCTGAACGTATTGTCCGATGTTCATGAATCTTTGTACATAGCGAGGTACACCACAGACATATAAAGTTTGACCTTCAGTTGACGTTGAAATGACTTAATTATTGTCCACCAAAATGTAGCTATAAACAGATATCTTTGTCAATTTTCACCCAGATATGTATACATATGCTCACAATGGATGTTTTGTTAAAAACAAAAACAAAAACAAAAAAAAAACAAACAAACAAAAAAAAACAAAAAAACAAACAAAAAAAAACAAAAAAAACAAACAAAAAAAAACAAACAAACA
>OZ026628.1:45981705-45994205 GCA_964020975.1 Hermodice carunculata | reverse complement strand
GTACTACAGTAAAAACTGAGAAAGGGTACCCATGTGAGACGTTTAAGGTGATTTTGTACTCATGTTGTTGCCAAAAGGTTTGGATACCCGCGTAAAATGTGTTTCCCAACATTGACTACGCAGTAAAAAGGCATTTTTTCCATGTGTGCAAAATTGTCGCCTAATGTGGTGTAAAATTCAGAAGAATAACAGCCACTCAAGGCAGGAGGCAGCATGCTAACAAAATCAAGACAGGAAATATTTAATCAAGGTGTAGATGTGCATGTAGTGATCGTTTTCTTTATTTTAACACCATTCCCAACAAAAGGTACAATGACCCAAGCAAATTGAATTCGCACATAAGTAATAGTACATATCTACAGCAGTTATCAATATCAAGTTAGGAGTCAGTATTATGGCAAAATCATTACAAGAACTATTTCCAATGGTTAAATACGCATGTAACCGATCAGTCACCCAGGACAGGAAACAGATTGGTGAAAAACCAAGGAAAGAATTATTTCCTAAAACGTAAATGCATTTGTATTGCTCTTTATCCTTTTTCTCTTTAACATCCCTACCCCCAGCCCAATACAGGGTAACAAACACATTGATTTAACACATTAGTAATAGAACATAGCTTGTGATCTAACGAAATAATTACCAAAAGGTACAAAAATTATTCAACAACAAGCTCACTATGTATTTCAGCCACATCGCAGTTTTGTCGGCAGCTGTTTTATACATTTATGATACCATAAATATTCCCCTTGTTTTCCATAATTCTGCTACATTCCTTTTTTATCATAAATTCTACCACAGTTTTACAAATTTTGTGTAAAAGTTAAATTAATGCGATCACGGATTAAATTTTGAAACATACTAACTGAAAATGTACACACTCGAGTTTTGCCCATGCATATTAAGCGATGCCTTACACATGCCTGTGCCCATGTATGTTATTTGTTCATGGTTATGTCTGTAACACACAGAAATGAATCATATCCACAGTTTTTATACACTATCGTAATATTTCCCCTCACCCCACTCTTTCTATATATTATATATACTGACACGAAAGTGGTAAATTAGCCTTATGTAAATATTTTGTCGTGCAGTTTACATGAAAACTGCCCAATTTTATATATAATTGGTCTGTTCTGCTTTTGTGATCAATGTGTTATATATATATATATATATATATATATATATATATATATATATATATATATATATATATATATATATAGTGAATTGTCCCTTTTAAGTCCACCTAGGGACAAAACAAAATATGATCTTAATAGTGTTATGCTCTAAATGTCGATATAATTTAATTATAAACAAAAAACAAAATTGGGTCCGTTAATTGGTGTTCGTAATGTGGATATGGTCTTTTTATGGAGGTAGTCTTCATTGGAAATTCTACAATGTGTGTGTGTGTATGTGTACGTGAGTATGTGTATTTGTACGTACATGTATCACTGCCATTACAAGTGCCATAGAAAGGAACGAAGTCACAGCAACTCCAATCGCAGTCAGGCACTGAACTTAAATTGGTCATAAAGTACTAGCCATAAAAAGGGAGTCTCCGATACGTGATGTATAACAAGGCTGTAAATGACCCAGACTGAAACTGTTCAGCCTAATAAACCCTTATAAACACTATCGCTCTATCCCCATGTTTTCTTTAGTGTGAAGTAAAATTGGAATGTATGTATATCGTATGTGTTTGTTGTGTTCTAAATAATAATAGAACAGCGTGTGCCTTGCGCTACTCCTTTGCATGAAATTGCCCAGAAAAAAAATATATTTGATGTAAGACATTTGGATAGAGGATATTTCTTAAAGATAGGTTATTACTTCAAATATATCGTACTGTTCAAATTGAAGCCTAGTTGCATTAATAATAATAATAATAATAATAATAATAATAATAATAATAATAATAATAATAATAATAATAATAACAATAACAATAACAATAACAATAACAACAACAACAACAACAACAACAACAACAATAATAATAATAATAATAATAATAATAATAATAATAATAATAATAATAATAATAATAATAATAATAAAAATAATAATAATAATAATAATAATAATAATAATAGGGAAACAAATGAATAGATTTGTTGCATGGCACGCAGATGACTATGATGGAAGGGGCATTAAGGTAAACTAAATGTAAAAAAGGCATGCATACTTTGATTCAAATTGTTTTCTTTGAGTCCAAGAAGCCATGACATGACGCTCGGAACCATTAATCAGCCCCGAAACCGGGTCTTTCCCATACTGTCCAAGCGTTTTCTTCACTTTAGACATGATAAGCACAACATACTCTCCCAAATGAGCTTATGGTTGAACTATTTTGATACGTCGCATCACAATCAATATACATTAATAGGCACACTGTGACCGTTGTATTAAGAAAATTGCGTCACTATCTTCACGCAAAGATAAGGCATGCACAAAACATTGCAAGATTCAAATATTTCACAGAACCTCTGAAAGATAGGTGGTCACAAGGTCTCATACATACGAATAAAATCATCCCGCGAATTTTAGTGACAAGCAATTCTGTTTTTATTTGCTTTTTTCATGGCAAACATAGTAATGATGGTAAACGTGTGACTGCTTAATTTGTTCATATTTTTATTTCATTTGATATTTGCCTGTTTTGCTATCACAATCGATGACTTTTTCATGCTGTTTTCACAAATTTGTATTTCCGAAATCATCATCATCGGACACAAGATCTGCCCTGCCCCTTGCGACTCCAGCTCTGGCCTTTGCACTCTGCAGCCGTATCTCCCGTGAATCAACACTGGCAAAACACTCTTCTCCTGTCTGAAGGGAACAATTCATATATGAAGTTGAAAATGCTTTACTGTCCACCGAATTTCACCTCAAATTACATGATATCATCCAAAATGTTTAATACTATTGGAATTATTAATTTATGGAATGGACACACAACTGTTAGTTCTGCAAAAATAATATTATAACACCCCATGTCTTTTCCTCTGGCCTGTAGTCACATGACAATTAACCCCACATAAATTGCTGCAGACCATATAAAAAAGACTTCAAACCCACCACACCAAGTGCTCTCGATCCTCACAAAGTAACCCATGTCTATTCCGACAATATATACACATCTATATACAAAAAGTAACCAGTTTGAAAGCTGCCCCATCAAAAACAAAAGCATATCCTGTATTGTGCTCTCCATACTCCCCATCCCTCCTAAGGTGTTTTATATATATATATATATATATATATATATATATATATATATATATATATATATATATATATATATATATATATATATATATATATATATATATATATATATATATATAGTTTTGCGACTATTAAATGGTTTTGGTCGTGCAGGCAAAAGTAGATTTATCCAAATTGAGTAATATAGTACAAGTTCTTAATATAGAGTGTGTAAACAGGGTACACTCGGGCTAAGAAGGATTTCATTGGTTAAAATGAAACACTCGTTCACTGCCTTTGTCCATAACTTCTGCCACCTTTTTTTGTTTGTTTGTTTGTTTGTTGGTTGGCTTTTTTGTTGTTGTTTTTTGTTTTGTTTGGTTTTTGTGTTTTTTTTTTTTTTTTTTTGTTTTTTTGTTTTTGTTTTTTTGTATTTTTGTTTGTGTTTGTTTCTATTTTGCTTGCGAGTAAAACTATGGCTATATGTGGTCGGCGTAACGTGGTAACATTGTTTTAGTGTTATGATTCAGCAAAACTATATCTTGGTCATGTTCTAAGCGCATTCTTGGTCGAAAAATTAAAGTAAAATATAACGGTTTTGCACGTTCTGTAATTTTGGTGAATTTGGGATGGATGGGTCTTAAAGCGCCTGTCAAAAGCAATGAGCAGGGCGGTGGTGTGGAAGATTTTTGTGAGATTTTGACACATAGATCAAACAACATCCCACAAATAACGGATTGTGGGACTCGGCAGAGACCAAACCAGGATATATCCCCATCAAGTTGGAAGAAATCGGTTAACCATTTGAGAGAAGAAAAGCAATGTGAATGAGTGGGTGTCTACCTGAAATGAGAACGACAGATAAACTATGGTAGACCCCACCCTTCATCGACCTTCACACACATGACTGACAACTTAGATGAAGCTAAAATGAATGCATGCATAATTTGATACACAGGTCTGCCCCCAAGAGTATTACCAAAAATGTGTCATGCAAATATCAGAATTCTAACACTAAACGAGAATTCAGAGACCGATAGGCAGCTTGGACAAGGCTTTTGATTAATATGAAATGCATCGTTTGTTCCTGTTTAAAAAAAAATCTCTCTCCCTGCCCGTGTATGTATGTATGTATGTATGTATGTATGTATGTATGTATGTATGTATGTATGTATGTATGTATGTATGTATGTATGTTTGCTGAGATGTTTTTCCTGGTCGCAAGACTGTCAAGTGTTGCAACGGCTAATAAAATCAGGTTGGACCCACGGGCTATGCGTCTGTGACGATGTAAATGATTTGTGTTTGTTGTCCACTTCAATAAGAAAAAAAATAGGAAAACACATTTATTTCAGAGTGCTTACATGTCAGGACGAGCTTGACTCGAGTGGCAAACCTAACAACACGAGAAGATGGATGAGCATGAACAGGTTGATGCAGTATCAATACTTGTCAAAAAGTTATGAAATACGTCGGTGGACTCTTCATCTGTTGACATAAGTGTCTTGTTTGCTTCAATAACCTCATATGGCATGCAGTGGTCTTTGGGTCATACGTTTGTGTAGAGTGATTGGAGTTAAGATCTTGCTCAAATTCTGGTTTCATAAGAAAGTTTCTTTGACATGAGTATAATCCAAGTGAAAGCTAACAATGATAGTAGTGCTGTTTTTGTTTGTTTTTTTTTTTTGTTTGTTTTTGTATTTGTTTTGTTTTTGTTTATTTGTTTTGTCTTTCTTTTGAGCGGTAACTAGGAAAGTCAAAATTTGCTGAAGATTTTGATCCATATCACAGAGATGACGAAACATCAAGACTGGGAATTGTTTTGTTGATTAAATATTATTTATGTACAAAATATACATTTTTGGTTTTGAAGACTTTTATAACTATATATATATATGTTATAACTTACAGCCGTAGTAAAGTAATGCATATTTGCTCGTTTATCTAGCTCAGCCAGTTCGTGCAATAGGCCATGTCCCTCCGCCCACAGATAGTTATGTCTGTGTGCCAACACAGACAAATTATTTTTCTAGGAATTCTTTCTTTCTTTCTTTCTTTCTTTCTTTCTTTCTTTCTTTCTTTCTTTCTTTCTTTCTTTCTTTCTTTCTTTCCTTCTTTCTTACCTTACTTCTTTCTTTCTCTCCTTCTTCCTTTCTTTCTTTCTTTCTTTCTTCCTTCCTTTCTTTTTTTTTCTTTCTTTACGGGCATATTTTTCTGGCATTTCATTTGAAAAGTTTTACATGTAGAAAATTCAAACTTGGCACAATTATATTTCTATAGATAAAGTCTGGCCTTTTTAATAATGAGAGGTCATCATTTTCAAAATCATGCAAATGAGGGCTAATTAAAGTTTTAAATCTTCAATATCTCATATACTATAGTAGATGTGGTTCTGAGTGTATAGAAGTTCCATCATAGCAAGGTAAAGGTCATCACAAAGGTCATGTCAAGGTCAAAGGTCATTTTAAGCCAAAGTGTCATTTTTAAGGTCAAGGTTCACTTCAGGTAGAGGTCATTCCAAGGTCAAAGGTCATTTTAATGTCAAAGGCTACTTTAATTGGCAGCTTTCTTCTAGCCATAACTTGGTTAATTTTCATCCAATTTTGATCATGTTGGGCTGAAATTGTAGCTAGTATAACCCTACATATTTTTGAAATTACATGTGACCTCTGAAAGTCAAAGCTCAAGGTCATTTGAACCTTCGAAAGTTTTATCCATTCATAACTTGGTGTATTTCCATCATATTCTAATAAAGTTGGACTGAAATTGCAGGTATTGCAACAAAGCACATTTTTATAAGAACATGTAACCTCAAAAGGGCAAAGGGCAAGGTCAATTGGTCCTTTGAAAGTTTCATCTTGCCATAGCTTGGTCAATTTTCATCCGATTTGGTTCATGTTGGGTTTAAATTGCGGGTATTGCAATTTACATGTGACCTGTAAAGGTCAAAGGGTAAGGTCAATTGGACATTGAAATTTGCATGCAGCCATAGGCTTAATCTTATGTGAAGTATCAAAGAATAAACGTTATAGCATTTAATATTCATAACTTTTGAAGGCACACAGAGAGATTTGCTTTGAAACAAATCTTCTTTTCTAGTTTATTTTTCTTTCTCTTTCTTTTATGTTGCACGCCATACTCACGCCGGTCAAAGGCAACCCATTTGAGGCTTCTAACTGATCAAGTGCATGAAAACTCAGCTGGGATTTCATATTGGAATATTGGTGGCTGCATGTACCGTATTAAGATTTTCGTGATATGTGAAATGAGTGTAGATCAAACACTATGGATATAAGCATGACGTAAGTTCGAGCCTGGTGGATGGACAATGGTAAATGCGTATACCATTTACCATATCCAGTTCTCACGTTTGGAATTTTTTCCCAATGCTTTTTGTAGTACTTCACTGCAATTTGCCTCTAAACACAAAATAAACAGGTTTACAATGAAAAAAAATCAACTCGATTTTTATATCGTGCGTCTGTGTAATTATTTTAAATGAAATAATTGAGATGCAAACGTATCCATCGGCCAAGCAGAAGTGATGGTTCCATTTTGCTTTTCCATGAAGAGCCAGGTATGCATTGTTTCAAAGGGCCATATTATCCTTGTCTCAACTTTGTGATATTCGCTAAATCTGTATGCTGTAAAATGGAAAAAAAAAATGACAGTGCTATTCCTTATTAAGTAATAGGATATGGGGCATTTAAAATATATCAACTTATAATGCCCACTTTCTTCGATCACAGCTCTATGTCACTGATAATTAAAAAGTTGCAAGTACACGATGGCACAGATAATCAACATGCACAACAATTGACCCCATTTCTATTATTTCTTTGTAATATTAAATGCCCAAATCAAATGCACTTTGACTCCGAATAGCCAATGTAACTCCCCTGTGAAGTATGTTTGTGGCAGTAAAGTGGTAATTCGAAAATACCTGTGAATTTCACCTCATCGAGCCTACAAACTTCACTAACCATGAAAGGTTTAAGAAATAGATGGTTTTCCTTTTCATTTACTTTCCACGGACATTAATCGTTGCCATAGCGGTGTTTTTTTTTTGGTTTTTTTTTCTTTATTTTTGTTGAAGCGTGGCAAGACGGGAGCATGACACTTTTAATTATAGGAACAAGGAACAAAATAATATCAACCCTGGTCCACCCCCAGCAAAACAGTGGAATGGATGGAAAATTTTAGTTAAAAATTGTTCATCTTGATAGCATGAATGTAGGTTTTGTTTTAAAATTGAAGGAGGGCGAGGGCAAGGGTGAGGTACCTACCGATAGGAAAAAAACTAATATCAGCATGTGGATCTGAATACTCTTGGAAACGGATAAGAAAATGTCTGTCATGATTTTAGGCGAGAAAGACAAAACGGTCAACAAGTTCTGGGGCAATGCTCCCGAGTATGCCTCCATATGTTCAAGACATTGGCTGACCTACCTGCTACAGGAGCCCCCACCCCACATACACACTTTATAATGTCGTACATTAAAGTGGGAAATGATGATCATGCGATATCGATTGGGGATTGCATAAAAAATCAAGCTGTTTGAATGACGTTCCAGAGAATAACTTGTTGGAGGTGGAAACAGCGTGGTCGTATATTTGATGCATAAAGTTACCTCCGGGGGCCATCTAAACCTCTTTAGGTAAACAAAAAAAAAAACAAAAACAAAAAAAAAAAAAAAAAACAAAAACAATAAAAAAAAAGAAAAAAAAGAAAAAAAAAAAAAAAAAAAAAAAAAAAAAAAAAAAAAACCGCCCAGGGCTGAGGCTAAAGTGTTCAGCCCTATTTTAATTTTTATCACAACCATTGTTATTATCATGGTTATACTTATCACAATCAGCACTATAAAACAGTATGGTATACACTGTCACCAAGGGCAGAACATTTGAAGCTCTGTATTAAAGGCCGCGCACATTTAAACACCACCAAACTGGAGCAAAGATAGTGGACGGCCCCACAGACATCATATTGAAAATTGGTTTTATAACTATGTAACCTTTACCTATAGGTCAAGGATACTCAATTGAAACTTCAGATGAGGTCTTTTTGAGTCCACAATCTGAACAAGGTTATCGCATGGAAACCCATCTTTTTCAAACAAGTCACTTTGACCTTGATATCACGTTCACCCGTATTCAAGCCCAGTCGAGATGTTTTATACATATATATATATATATATATATATATATATATATATATATATATATATATATATATATATATATATATATATATATATATATATATATATATATATATATATATATATATATATATATATATATATATATATATATATATATATATATATATATATATATATATATATATATATATATATATATATATATATATATATATATATATATATATATATATATATATATATATATATATATATATATATATATATATATATATATATATATATATATATATATATATATATATATATATATATATATATATATATATATATATATATATATATATATATATATATATATATATATATATATATATATATATATATATATATATATCCTCCACTAAAAAGTTTAGTCTTATGTTACCTGCATTTTAGGACCATCTGTCGTAATGGACCATTTTGACAGGTCCTGTGTGTAGTCCCAAAGACAAGTTGCACTGTATAAATACAGTTGTGTATCTAAACAGTTTATTGCGTGTGGGCAATGTGTAAGAGCAACGACTGGATACAAGAAGGTTAGAGATTCAGACAGGTCAGAGTTCACAATGTAAAACCAAAGTTATCCTGCCTTACGAGTAAGTTATTGCGCCAGCGCATATTAGAGTAGCTTTCACTCGCTTACTTTTATCAGCACATAGACTAAGAATAGAGTCTGGAAAGTTGGAATATAGATGATTTCAGTGTCTTATATGATATTTTGATGTTTTTATTTTTATTTTTTTTTAATTTTTAATTTTTTTTTTTTTTTTTTTTTTTGGCTTTTTTGCTTTTTTTCTTTCCTTTTTTTTTTTTTGGTACAACGTTCTTTATACAGTTCCCTTGTTATATATACATTACGTCCAGTTCAGCAGTTTCGGGCAAAAGTACATGTACAATATACATGCATGCACATTTGAGTCCGTTAAATAGCAATACTAATGTTTATGGTTTGAGACATAACTACAAAAAATATATATATATCCGTGCATGGCATTCCGTACCGGTGGCAGAAAGATAAGCCATTTGTCTACTATATACAAATAAGATTGAGCCTGTGCTTCTGAAGAAATCGAAAATACCCCCTCACCCAAATAATGAACTAAATAAAAGATAAAGCTAACAATAAAAAGGAAAAGGACTCACACAATATAAAAATATTGCATCCTCACCTGTTGACTAAATTATTCAGTACAAAGGAGTATCTCTGCCAAACGTAGAAAATAAAGTGTCAAGTTATGGTGGCACAAAAGTGCCACCTAAAATATTTTTCTCTCTCCATAAAAATGCGAAGTCGAAAACAAGAAAATCAGAAAACAGAACAGCGAAAACAAGAAAACACGAGGGCGAAAGTGCGAAAACAAGAAAACACGAAGGCGAAAATGCGAAAACACAACCGCGACAACACGACAGAAAATATGTCGTGTTTTCGCACTCGCATTTTGTGTTTTCGTGTTAGCGTTTTCTCGTTTTGTTGTTTTGCATTTTCTGCCTTGGGCGAAAACAAGAAAACACGAAGGCGAAAACACTAAAATATAAAACACGAAGGCGAAAATGCGAAAACACAACCGCGAAAACACGACAGAAATTATGTTGTGTTTTTGCACTCGCATTGTCGTGTTTTCGCATTAGCGTTCTCTTGTTTTCTTATTTTCGCAATATCATGCTTTGGCTTGTTTCACTTCCGTTTAACACCTTCCCATATGTTAGCTAACGGAATTAATCTACTGAAAGATCATGACAAGATGACGACTGAGACAGGTGTCCTGTTAATGATAGACAAACATCAATCCCAGCATATGCTAAAATTTTAAAAAGTGAGAACACACACACACACACACACACACACACACACACACACAGAACGCCATATATATGTTGAAAATCCATTAGTTTCAACGTTGCATCGATGATAATATTGTGCATTGTCACATATGAATAAGTAAGTCTATCCGTTTCCTAGATTAGACACAGAGGTTAATAGTACACCATGACCGAGGTGATGATGTTACAGTTTGGACGCATGGGTAATTAAAGTGTGTGTGTGTCAACACACTTTTCTGATTTTCCTCAAATTCTTTCTTTCTTTCTTTCTTTCTTTCTTTCTTTCTTCGTTACTAGCAAATTTGTCCGACACTTTTCTCGGACACTATTATATGTAGAAACTCCAAACTTGGCATGATTGTACCTCCATACAGGGAGTTGACCGTTTTACACAGAGGAATGAAGATGTTTAAAATTATGCTAATGAGCAGCATTTGAAATTTTAAAACTTGAATATTTTCAAAACTATTATAGATAGAGATGTCATTTCAATTTCTACTGGGGGATTGTTGACCTTTGCGCATGTAATGAATCGAAAACAAAAGTTGTAGCAATTTAAATTATGCTAATTAGCAGTATTCGAAAATTTTCAATCTTGAATATCTTCAACACTATAATAGATAGAGATGCCATTCCAACTTCTACTCCTGTGTTATGGAATAGTTGTACATAGCCATACCAATATGCTTTGAAGACACACACACTGATTTGCTGTGCAGCAAATCATCTTTCCTAGTTGCGAACTGTGTTTGCTTACATAATTGATCTGACAGTGCGACACGCACTTCAATCGCCATTCAACAATAACGCAACGTAAGTCTGTTTTACAGACAAGAAAGTTTCCAATTCCCTCAAAACGGAATAGGAAAAGGGATGGGGCAATTACGGCAGAGTTCGGTCTCCATGCCTTTGGCTTGGGTGCTTGTATATAAGGTTGTCAGGAGTGTTAATTATATGCCAAGCCTATTTCACTGGTTCTTCTGCAAATTTTGGTCTTTCTCGTGATAAAAGGGACCATACACACTGTCATGCTTTCCCCGGGTTTTGCCATTTATATAATTGGGCCTAATGTATAATTTTATTCTGTAGAGATATGTAACCAGTGTTACTTTACAAATGAAGATCTGCAATAAACTGATCGCGACACAAAACCGAAACTTCGTGACTGGGATGCAGCGATAACGCGACAGATCGCTCACACACACATACACGCACACACGCACGCACGCACGCACGCACGCACGCACGCACGCACACACACACACACACACACACACACACACACACACACACACACTATACATGACCGATCGACCAAGCAAAAAGCAGTGTGCAGAGCCACTTTGCAGACAGACTACGAAAAAGAAGAGACACGAGTTACAGCTCTATGGTAGAAATTTATATTTACCTGTTGAAACAAACGTGATATCGTAATTTTTTATGATGTATTGTACTTTTTCTGACACGATTCTGGGCAGCACACATGGTGTAAGCTGTAGTTTGGCATTTGAATGTGGGTGGGTTTCCGTGTAGATCTCCATGTGCATTCTTTGGAGTGACATATCTTTTAATATATTGGTCTCCTGCTAGGGTTTCAACACCAAAAAAGTTCCGATAAAGCAAAATCAGATAAAAGATTCTCAGTTTGGTAAGTTAAATGCTTCATCACTAGAATTTAAAAAGCGATGTCCGATATGGAAGCAAGTTTGATCATGCACAGCCACCTCAATTATGCTTAATTCCGTTCTTTAAATTCCTTAAACATATATAAATCGTAAATGCTTTAGAAACTTCTTTGATATGATACCAATAATTGATTTAATATTTTGCCTGATGATAGATGCATATAAGAGCATGCACTTTAATCACATGCAGAAATGTAGCTCAAAACATGCTTGGTGGACTTTATCGTGTAGAAAAGAAACAAATCTGCCATAAAAAGCTCAATTATGGATTACATTGAAAACTATCATATAGCAATCTTTTTCAGTGATCAATCACCGAACCAGAGTTCTGGGACTTATGCCAGTGAAATTCGTGGGCACGTTTCGGTGCATCATGCATTCCTTGTTCCAGCAACAAATAGTGAATGCCTTTTTTTTTTTTTTTTTTTTTTTTTTCTTTTTTTTTTTTTGTTTGTTTGTTTTGTTTTTTCGTATGACATGACTTGGGGGATATTATAACCTTTTTTGTCAAAACACTACATTAAAGTCCCATTTTTTCACCGAACGATTATTTTTCCACATGAACACTACCTGT
>OZ026628.1:45959205-45976705 GCA_964020975.1 Hermodice carunculata | reverse complement strand
ACAACTTATCCACATAGATTTCATGACAGGGATAGGCCTTATCAAGCATTTGACCCCCACAGTTAGTCAATTAATGCCAAATACAAAGATAATAACATGATAACCGGTAAGAATATCACAGGTATGTGCATAATAATAATTATTTTGGTAATTCTACTGCAACCATAATAATAATGCATTGTTCCAGTTTTGTCATAGTCAGCTACCGGATTGTGTTACTCAAACTGTTTATTTGGGTATTATAAGGTGGGTCAAATAAGGTCAAGGTGACTGTGGAGCACTTATTGACCACTGTGACGATGAAATCCATATTTCGCTTACTAATGCAAGCATGCCATATAATTGCCTCTCTAACGATTATCAGGGTGACGATGTAAATGAACCCATAAACATATATATTTCTCTATATATACCTAGAGATACAAACAATTACATACGTATCACCCCTAATGTTCAATTAGATGAGTGAGATATATAATGGGTACTGTGAGTGCCCATTTTTAAACATTCCCATTATTAACTCATTAGCAAAACCAAAATATCAACGGCCACATGAAAGGGTCCACTCTTTTCATAGGTGGTTAAACATGGACATGAGATGTCTCAAGGTACCAGTAAACTAAGCGCATATTCCATGATACAAGTTTAAAGATAGCTTGGATATGAGGTGCTATGCCAGTGAACACCCACAGAGCAATTTCGCAAAAAAAAAAAAAAAAGGCTACCACTCCCATCAGGCAGTTCCCAGTTCCATGTGGTGGCTAACCCTTAGGACAGGAGGAAAGCAAAAGTATACCCCCCCCCCCTACCATCGCCAAAACCATAAGATTCATATTATTTCGACAGTCTCTAGTGGTTCATGAGTGGGGCAAGGTGATAAAGGGTCTGCGGTAATGTGGTTTTGGTCCCCTACTCCAGTAGCACAATTGGCTGTAAGAAAAGGGTAAAGGTAAGTAGGTACGTTGTTGTGGCAAGGGCGGGCTTGTTAGCACTGGATATGACTGTTCAGGTGAAGCTAAGGCTGGTTCTGTCCTATGTTTCACACTGAGGTGAAAACCAGTTAATAAAGAACTCCCGTTTTGGCCAAATGGCACGTCCTGCCGCAATAAAAGGGCAATTAGGACTATTACGGTAAGTGAGAGACTAACTGATAGTTTGCTACCATGCTGGGTCCAATTGAAGGAGGATGGTGCTAGAGAGAGAGGGGGTCAGATCAGTGAGTAGGGTGGGAGTTTGCTCATCTAAATGAGGTTGGTTCAGCAGTGACAGAGCTTGTTCTTCAGGTAGGTATAGTTAGTTACAATTAAGGTACTGGTAGCTTAAACACGTAATGCCTTTACAGACACATGTCCAATGTGTTCTACAATACCCATTACAGTGATGATTTTACCTGCAACAACACATCTATGAGTACCTGAACCATATAGTCACCCAAATCCACCTTCTATCGAATGCTGGGCTTCCCCCGACAATTTGTCATAAAGTTTTCGCCCCAAGTCACCATAACATATCTCTGCAAAACTGATTTTGGGGACTTGTGTTACATTTGATCGTTGCGTCAGAATAATTGGACAGTTATGACTCCTTTTCTTATCTGTAGCAATTTGAGTACAAGGGCAGATTATAAGGCTGGACGGGCATCTGCTTATCTTCCAGAATGCACTTGTTAACCAGGGCTGTACCAACATTGACAATGTTGTCCTTTGTCCAGAAGTGAAATGCTTGCACTTACAGCCAAATTCAACCTGGAGAAGCCATCTCCCACTCCTGCTACCTCAGGGTTCCCTGTATCACTTCAATGCTTTGTCGTGCACCATCTGTCCTCCGTCCTTGTGGTCTCTGCAGGGATCCAGTGTGAAAGCGGTTCCCTGAACAGGTGTAGCACACAGCAGGGCTTGGTAGGCTCACTATACTGCTCGTTTGAATTTACAGTTGTGAGAAACTAACGGTTCATTCTCGACCACCTTCAACTTTTCCACTGTCACCCTCAACTCTTCATTTTCCTCGGTCTATAAAAAGGTTTTTCAGGCTGGCCCTCTTTCCATCTTAGGATTTACTGCTTTAATGGCGCACATGTGGCTCTGGTGGAAATCAGTAGGATTCCTGCATTGTTCTGTGTAAGCTTTTGTAAAATCAAGTCACGATTGTACAGAAAGTTCATTGTCTTTGAGCTAATCTTCCCATCACACAGAGTGAGACTATCTGCCAGTCCTTGAAGCTTATCTCTCCTCTGCTTGGCCTGCCATTGGGCGCCCGGCTCTCCTTGGAAGGTGGCTTGTACACTCTTAAACCCTGGCTAAGTCCCATCAAGTTGCTTGTGAGAGCCTCCCACTGATCTGCGTTCATTCTTAGCATCTGTGGTAAATGTCTGTTTTGAAGACAATAAAATCATTAAATCTCATAAAGTAGAATTAAAACTAATCTTGGCAAGTTTGCCACTGTACAATCTAGTCCCGTAGATTTCACTTCTGATAAAAAAAAGAAAAGAATAAGTGGACTTGTTGACACGCAAATGATAGCTTAGAAGATCATTGTTCCATTGGCAAATAATCACGTCCAGTCAGTAGGTTGGCTAGATGATTAAAGCTCTTTATTCTTGATGTACACATCTTATATCTCAGAGTTCGATTGCCCTTGCTGCCATGATAACATTTCCTAGAATCCATGCTCGTAACTAATATCAAGCATACACCAATGAATTGGACTGCCCAAAATTAGATTCTTTGTGCTGTATTACCATAGCGTCTCAGAGTGCAACAAAGTCTGTAATTCATGTGTTTAACAATGAATAAGATAGTAATTATTGTACCAAAACATTTATTGTACACGCTTTCAGGCTCCTTGTTTATTATAATACCTTTATAATTTGTTTATGATAAGACCGACTGCTTCTTCTGCCAGTTCACACAGTTGGGAAAATACCTTAATACGTTTTTTATGACTTATAGAGCCTGATGTCCAAACATACATGTGCAATGACTTTTTGTTACTCTGCATCTACACCAAACTTATAACAAGGGACTAGAATAAACTTGTCAGTAGGGATGTTATACGTCTCCTCGCCTTAACCCTTTAGGAGCTGCCAAGACTTTGAATTATATTTGTAAACTATTGCAAATTAAAACAGAATTAAAATGGCAGGAAAAAATGCAAATGGTATACATTCTTTTCATTATATTGGAATCAATGCATCAAATTTAATGATTGACAAGTCTTCAAATCATTGCAACCAAAACTGAAAAGGGTTGGGGAGCAAAGTGTCATAAAAACCAACCGTTACAATGTGGGCAAAAAGGGCTTCAAATCTTTTAAGGCAAATTCCTCAGTATGAATTTTTTTGCTTATCAATCAATTTTGTAGACAGTGTTGATTAAAACCTAATTGATCGATCTGCTTCAAAAAATCGTCTTTTGAAAGATAAATATATTATCTAGGAAACGTTCTTTTTACATCAGGTGCCTCCTTCCATACGGAAGCGTATTTGCGTCTAGAGCAAAAATATTTATCTCGTATGTACAAGATTTATCTGGTAGGTATGGGAAAATATGTGATACGTAAGAGATAGTAAGTGATATAAATGAAATATTAAATCATACGTAAGATTTAGTAAGTGAAACATATGACTTAGTAAGTCATACGTACAATGCTAAACGTATGAGTTTGGGCCACAACACGTCATCATTCATTCTCAAAATGGCGTATGTTATTGAAACATCTGAAATAGTGTCATTCTATTTCAATTAAGGATTTGGCCAGTCAGAGACTCTGGAGTCGTTAGCACAGCATTTTCGTGTGATAATAGGCTGAAGGACATTGCATAGGATTTTTTAAGATGCAAAGACGTTTGAGCCAAAAGCTTACCTCTGATATATTAGGGTTAGCCTTGTTCGTCGTGCAGTAAATCGACAAGTCCGGCAGTGTTTATGGCTATAGACTTATGCATTTAAATTGTGTTCAGCCTGGTTTATTGTTTCATAAAACAGTGAGAAACCTGCTCCTGATACTAGATCCAGAGGGTGCTTTGAACCGTCGATGAAGAAGACTACAGTGCAGAACATATGAGAATAGAGGGCCAAATTTTATGTGGCATTTCGATGCACACGATAAATCTAAACCTTATCGGATATGCATCAACGGTTGCATTGATAAGTTTTCTAGAATGATAATATGGCTTTAAACATATATAACTAGCAGTGACCCTAAAGTTATCGCAAGTTACTTCCTAAATGCAGTGAGTACTCACCATGGCCGTTCAAAGAGTTTGCCAGCTGATTTTTGGAAAATGGTCCTGTAGAACAAACACAAACGTTCCTGAGGCGCAATCACACTGATTCATTTGCACCCAACAGGTGCTTTATACATGGATCAAGTAATCATAATCAGCATATTGAATGCTGGTGGAGTTTATTGAGGAAACAAATGACTCAGTTCTGGATAAAAGTATTTGAATGCTTGAAAGCCGAGGACAGATTAACGGTAGTTTCTTGGACAAGAGCCTAATACAGTTCTGCTTCCTACAGATTACAGTTAAATGATGGTTTCATCCCGCGTTCTTGAATATGTTTGTCTCTGTTAAAACTGATTTTGAGAAGAAATCGAAAATAGTACAAACGCACACAAACTCATATAAAAGAAAAACAAAATAAATAGAAAAGAAAAATGCAGCACCAGCTCTGGAGCAAATAAAGGTGTGAGTGTCCCCAGGGGCGTTCATGTGCAATTTCAAAGCAATTGGCCAAGTGGTGTCAGAGAAGAGTTTTTGTTTTTGTTTTTGTTTTTTTTTTTGTTCTTTTTTTATTTTTTTTCCCAAAAATGAACTAAAAATTCATTAAAAATCCAAAAAATACTGGACCGTGACGATTTGAGCAAACATCACTAGCAACAGTGTTTGGTGGCGTTTGGCATACTTTGGCAGCTGTTACTACTTAAGTTTTTTTCAAATTTTGTGCACTTTTGCTATTTTCGATTTCTTCTCGAAATCATGTCTCAGACTATGATGAAACATGCTTGAAATGTTCCTTGTGGCAGAGTCACGCAAGACTAGTCACCAGGTGGTATTGCGGTAGATCCATATTTTTTAACAAGTTTTCCAAATCGGTTATTTATCTGTCAATGCAAACATTTATATTGATCACTATGATAATTCCCTTGGATAATTAATGATAATATTGATTTTAAATATGGTTTCACCCATGTTTTAGACTTTAACCCTGATTCACATCGGCAGTTCAGCTGACTACACAGCAAGTGTATTTGCTTTTTACAAGAGAAGGCCATCCAATAAGGGGCTAAATAGCCGACATGAATGGCCAGCTTTTTTTGCCTATACATAACGCTAAAATGGCTATCATACTCTGTTGATTTGATTTTTTAGCTGCAGCAGGGAAAACATGCCTCTTAATGGCAGCAGAAACAGCTGAAAGTGGGGATGATAGTAGTTGACATAAAGTCTAATTCACAACAGGGTCAATGTCTGTATGCATATGAGCCATTGTACCCTCACCTATAATACCTGGCTGACAAAAACACCTTCGCATTCTTATTACGAAATAAAGTTAATTTTGCACATGTCACCCCTCCTGCAGCCAGTAGGTCTGGCTGAGAATTGCGTTACTTGGATCTCCTCAACAAAAACAGTACATGTCCCTATTGCAATGGGTCAATCAACATTGTGTTACATTTGGGAGAGAAAATGCCTACTGAGAGCCAAAGGGTCTCTTCAGCAATTGGCTCATTACTGTCATCCGCTTTCCCTTGTTACATCACGGGTCTTTGTACTCATTCAATCCGATGGTCCTGCACCCACCTCAATCCCTAACCAGGACCTCCAATGGGAGTCAGCAAATGGACCTATTATGTTGTCACCCACTATACTCATTCAGACGGGAAAAGTCGCATTGTTTCCAGCCACCCTTACAATAGAAGAACGTTTCAAATATGCATAAATTTCAATCCAACCATGACTGTTATGGTTGCTTGTTTTGATATTGAAAGCTCTCTGGATTCATTGAGTGTGTGCCAGCTCACCGAGTCTGCCTTCTCTGTTATTGAGCTCCCAGGAGTGAACAATGTCTGAAGTAGTGACCTACATAGGTGCACATTTGGTTTAAACATATTTTATTCGTGAAAAGTACAATTGTACAATTTTACAATCCTGGTTATAAGCACGATTGGGAAAGAGGGCTACGCCCTATATTAATCCCTCTCGAGAAATAAGACAATTACAGACATGACAGCACAAGACGCACGTGGAGTCGGGTACATGCAGTAGATGACAACACCCAGACAAGGCAGATAGTGGGGCTATCCCAGTAATAAGTTTAGTTTTCCTTTGTTTCTTTTTTTTCTTTTTTTTTTTTTTTTTTTTTTTTTCACAAAAACTTGAGTATGTGACACAGTGTGAGGCCAAAATGATTATCTGGTTTTACATACAACATGGTCTAAGTAATGGCGGTTTAGTCATAAATTTTGAAATTTATAACTAAGCACGATGCACACATAAACTCTTATACTGACCGTGCATCGACATTAAAGGGTTGGACGGCTCCCAGCTGTGGCAAAGGGTCCGAGTGCCCTCAGATCCTCTAACACAACGCAGGAGCGCAAGTCTGTCGGTATCACACGTAGCTATTAAAGTAAACAAGATCACCCAATGCCTTCAGAATTAAAACGCCCGGTGGCGTGAATAGATTAGTGTACAGCTAAAAGTGTCAATGTTGTCAGGAAAATAACATTGTGGGGAACCATAAAGTAAAGTTTGTAAAGTAAAGGGAGCAAAAGGGGCAATTTTGGTATGTAACTGGGAACGCGGAACTGTAAACGTTGGACATGAGAAGAAGAAGTGCCAAGTATCCTCTCGCAATGCACCACAAGAACATTCAGGATTGTTCTTTACTCCAATCTTAAAAAGATGCGAATTTAGAGGACTAGCGTCCAAACGCAGGTGTGTGTGTGTCGAACACCTAAAGCTCTATTACCAATGTTATACAATTCAGGAAACTTAGTGGGACGTATTTACTTGTTTGGTAATCTTAGACTTAAAAATTTGGATAGAAGCTGAATTTCGGGTTTCCAGAGGTAGTTGGTTCCAAAGTCGAATACTTGATGGAAAAAAAGGATTTATCAAAAAGTTCTGTTCGAGCCCTAAAGTGAGGAAGATCAAATTTTTGACGAGTGTGATGTGTATGTATGTCAGTAGCATCTGGCATAATAGAGCAGAGAAATTCCGGCACAAGCTTGCTCACCAGTTTATACATTAAAAGTAGTTTAGTGTTTTTCCTGGGTTCAGCCAGTGTAAGCCATCCAATTTCTTCATAGCGCTTGGCACATCTGTGAACAAAGGGAAAGTTCTGATGTGTTCTAGAGAGACTGTAGAGAAGTATGATGTGTGATGAATTAGGAAACTGTAGAATACTAGTGAGTGTTCTCAGCATTGGTATATTAAGCACTCTCTTTATGACGGGGGGGGGGGGGAGAATTCTGAGATCTGACAGGCACTGTGTGTCTTCAAACCAGTGGGACTGTGAGCCATTGCTATTGCCCCCAAATGCTTATTTTCACATTGTACCTGTAGTGTGTGGACAGTGCCTTTGAGTTGACTGGCATTTTTGATATTCAATTGTACAAAACAAACTGTACCATTGTGGGATTTGAACCAGCACTATGAATTGTGTACCACATTGGAATAAAACTGTGCCTCTGTGGAATTTGGGCCAGACTATTTGGCACCTACCATAGGAATCAGAACTGTGGGGCAGTACATGTGGAGAATCTCTCAACTGGAATGAGGATTTATCTGCAGTGTGCTAATTATTGGAGTATTAGCATAGCCATGTGCATAATTTCATTTACTTACTTTGTCTTGATTGTTGATTGTACAAAGAATCAAGATTTACCAAAGTATCAACATCCATTGTATGAGTCGCACAACATACTGAACCTTACACCACGAAGAACAAAGAAGTAGGGGATTTTGCATCACGTATATATTATAGAACCTCTTAAGTAACCTTTAGTATTTCATATAGAAGAGCAGCAATTAGCACTCTGCACAGTATTACGAGACAATGAATCTACAGTTTCTTCTGGATATAGACGTGAAAGATGAAGCAGCGAACCTATTTGTGTTTACCATGCAGCCGATTCCTTCTTAAAGTACAATTGATCATGTAAAGAAAATACTGATTAAAATATGGTTTGTCAAAACAGGATTTTTGTTCGTTCTCAGCAAGGCTCCATTTCAAAGTATAACAGTGCAATGAAAAACGGAGAAAAAAATGCAAATGTTTTATAGTGTTACCAATTCACAGTTCATTCAACTTGTTTACTCCTACCTATTAATTAAGGGACATGTAGACAACCAAAAACTACTTTAAACGACTCCCAAACAGTATATTTTAGGGAATCAAGATCACAACTAGGAAATTTGGTTTATCATATTTATAAAAATAGTCCACTACCACCAGTTCTACAGCATGTATGAGTTACTAGCTTTTTGCCATGCTGTGCACTTCTGTGGGCAGTATATATCGATCGGGATGTAGGTTTATCGGATTGAGGTATTACATAATGGTTTGAGAAAGCTGACAACAAGTATATTGAGAAGACTTCAAATTTAGTGGAAATGATATTATTGCTCGTGGACGATTTCTGCTTACGACAGAGAAGCAAGCCAAGACGTATCATTTAAAATGACTTACAGGAGCGCTGAACATGAACTATGTAAGTGCACAGCACTGTCTGCTTTCGATGGACTCCCCCAAATCCAATGCAAAGGAGTCCTTTTTTTCTAAAAAAAAATTCTATTTTTAAGCTCTGGCATCAATATTGTCTGGGAGAGATTGTTGTATTGCACAAAAATACACTTGTCTGTATATCACTATGGTGGATTGAAGTCTTGTGTTTTTCACTTTATCTGAAAACAGATGTCTTGAGATTTATTGTACAAGTAAACACAGCCTGAACTCACCAGGACAGTGCAGCACTGCATATGTCTCTTTATTTGTAGTGGACAATTTTTACTGTGTTGCAGGTGTTTGATGCGAGATGTTCCCAACAACATACTCTGGGTAATTATCGTCTCCATGAACTACGATTCCCTGGTTACAAGCATTACTGGCACTCGTGTACAAATGATATTATCTGTTTGTGGTAGGATATGACAGGTCAGCAGCAGCTCCTCCAAGGCGTCAGAGATTTATTTGTGGTCCATTCTCTACAAAGCTGGCTGATTTGTTTGGTTCCAGATGACGGCTGTTTGCTAATACTGGCATAGCCAAGAATTGCTTTTGAAATGAAAAAAAAAAAAAAAAAAAATCACAATTTCCACAAGGTCACATCACCATAGATTAGAAGTTGTCGTGATCTATTTGATGCACAATTTCCATTTAAATACCTTAATGCGGGTGATATGAACTGAATATGTCCGGTCTTTCCAACAGGGTAGGTACTAACTAGCTTTCAGTTGTGACCTTTGATCTCCATGATGTCACATTTAATGCTCGAGTAAGATCTGTTACTAATCGGAAACCATATTTCCTTTTATAAATACATATTCTCCTTTCAAAAAGTGGTACAGAAAAACATTGGCCATATTCATAAATATCATCCCAATGATGGCAGCAAATAAATTCAAGAATTAGAAAAATATCAACATCCATGCTCCAATGTCAATGTAAGGAAACAAATTTGACTCCTAACTTGAGACAGGCACTGGTGGTTTTAAACCGGTCTTTTACCTTACGATTTTTCATTTGACACAGACTATAGTTTTTACCAAACAATAGGTCTGACAACCTAAAAACCATATTTTGTCACTTGTGGAGAGGATAAAAAGAAACTTGGTAGGCCCGTCACTTGTAGGTTCTTCTGACTTGACAGTCAGATGAATAGTCAGCAAAACAAGAGGTAGGCCAGCATTGTTTTGCGCTGTTTATGGGTCTGGTACATTATCAACACACTCTCCCTCTATTAAAACTTTGACCCGGAAAATACAGACCACAGCACAACTTATTAAGAGAAGTATGTATAAAATATTATAGACAACATGAAACATATTCATAAATTTTACCCCCCCCCCCAAACAAAAATGACAGGAAAGAAATTCCACAGTTGGCAAAACATGCAAACTAATTTTCTGATACGAATTGGAAGAGGCAAATTTCACTCCTGACTTAAGTCAGTCAGTCCTTCATAAAAGGTAACTGGTGTTTTAACCCGGTCCTTTTAAGTGTAAAGGTTCGCATGCTGTAAAATGCTGAGCATATTTTCCAAGATCATTCTTGCAACCAAATCATTCATAAGTTTCTTATGGTTAAAACGTTATTGTGGTCTGATCCTGTTAAGTGCATTTTAGCTGAATATTAATTGAAAGTTAGCTGACACAGTGAACTGCCTTGGTGTCAGCTGCACAAAACACGTTGAACTAATGGAAGAGGGTAGAATTCCTTTTGTCAATATTATCGGTTTGCTTGTCACAAGAAATAATCTGGTTAATAATACCCGCATCAGTGTAAGATAGAACTGCTATTCAATATAATTACACAAATTGTCATGACTAAAGGTTTCTTTTTTAGATTTGATTCACACATATACAGTTATCTAACACAATATTAGAGAACACATGGTGTCATTATGACGTGTTTTCGCTATATATATATATATATATGGGGGGGGGGGGTATGCATTGCAGAACAAGTATAACATAGGTCTTGAGCCCCTGAATGAACAAAGCTTAAAAGTCTCAGTTAAAATCAGATTTTCCCTCATTTATTTTGTTAATGAATTTGTTTAGGTGCACCTCATACTGACTCTGTTCTTGGCCTTTCAGAAAATAGAATGGCTATTATATTTGAATGCCTTTATGAAAAAACAGAAATTAGTTTTCAGTCAGTGGTCAACTAGTCCTCAGTTAGTTGCTAACTGGCAAGTTGAAAATTTCACCCAAGAAGTGTTGAAATAAAGTTTTCAACTTTTATGTTTCAGAGGTTTGTTTGGTTCAAAATACCTGCTTACTTGAGACCATGACTTCAAAATCTAAGAGGTGGTAATTAATATAAAACGAGGACAGGGAAAATCGGAAAGTTGAAAACTGGTTGAAAGCTAGGGCTTAGAAAAATGTCGCAGCTGTCGTGAGCTGCCGATATTCCAAAAGTTGAAATATGGTTAAAAACTATAGGGCCAGTACAAACCAGTTTCCTATCAAAGCATCTTGTGGTGCCATTTTGAACCAAGAAAAGTGTCAGCTGCAGAAGATCAGTGATCAGTTTGTTGCTTTTCTACTGGTCATCTTAATTTAAGAGCAATAGAAGCTTTTCAAGTATTTAATCTATGAAAAGAGTTTCGGAGGCATGGACAGTGTATTCGATCGTAAACAGCTCAAGACATAATTTACATTTATCAGACCCAACCTGGAAAATGTTGATATTTTATGGAATAACTGTTCTGCAACCTCGCCGGATAAGCTGACGCGCCCGTGATATGCGGCAATCCGCATTGTTGTGGGAGCACCTCAAAATGCTAGCTTGAGAGCTTTTTAAAAAGAAGTCAAATGACAGCCCCTGCGTGCCAAGCGTAATCAAGCTACCCAAATGCCCAAAACTTGTTTTGAACCTATGCACATTGGTGAAGGAATACTATGGCAAGTGGGCCGAGACCACGCCACCAAGCACTGCCACTATGTACCCTGATTAGAGGGTGTGTGTCAACACACGTTTTTCTGTTTTTCCTAAAATACTTTCTTTCTTTCTTTCTTTCTGTCTTTCTTTCTTTCTTTCTTTCTTTCTTTCTTTCTTTCTTTTTTTCTTTCTTTCTTTCCTTTGTTATTTCTTTTTTCTCTCTTTGTTACGACCAAGTTGGTCTGCAGTGTTGCTTAGACACTATTATTCTGAAAAGCACAGAATTTGCCATGGTGACTGACCTAACCAAATTTCTTGTGCATCTCATTTTGAATATTCATAATGTTTAAAATGTTACTAATTAGGGGCAAGTAAAATTTTAAAAGCTCCATATCTTCCACACTATAGACACAAAGTTTCAATGTGCGTACAAGGGCTGTGGCACCTTCCAGTATAATGGACAGTATGTAAAAGTTGCAGAATTTCAAATTATGCTATTAAGGGGTATTGAAAAATTTAAAAGTTTAAAATCTCCGAAACTATTATACATGGGGATACCATTCGAACTTAACTTAACAGGTGTCCCGCAGAGCTGCTTCCAATGACCCATGAGGCAAAGTTGTAGGATTCTAATTTACGCAAAGTCGGTGATTTTGCAGGATTTAAAGCTTGATTAGCTTCAAAATTATTACAGATATAGGTGCCCTTTTAACTTCAATGTAAAAGTTTTTGACATAGCCACATCCCAATGAGCTATGAACCAAATTTGTACAATTTTAAGTTATGCATATTAGGCAAGTAAAATGTGGAATAGCTTCAAAACTACTGGAAATATTGGTGTCATTCATTTTCAGTTGATCAATTTGCAGCATACCCACAACCAAAAAAAAAAAAAACAAAAAAAAAAAGCTTTAGCATTTTGATTCATACATATTAACCTGATATGCAGAATTTAGATTATGTTCAACAATGGCAAAGTGTAGCATTTCAAACTGTTCTTAATTTGAAGGCACCCAAACAGATTTGCTTTGGAGCAAATCTTCTTTTCTAGTCTTTCTTTCTTTCTTTCTTTCTTTCTTTCTTTCTTTCTTTCTTTCTTTCTTTCTTTCTTTCTTTCTTTCTTACTTTCCTTCTTTCTTTCTATTTTTCTTTCTTTCTCTCTCTGTTTCTTTCTTTCTTTCTTTCTTTCTATCTTTCTTTCTTTCTTTCTTTCTTTCTGTCTGGGTGCCAACCTAGACATTTTCTTTTTCCTTCTGTTCTTTATTATGTCTGGGTGAAAACATAGACATTTTGCTTTTGCAAGAATTTGTTTTCCTTCTTTCTTTGCTTCCTTTTTTCTTTCTACCTTACGACCAAATGTGTCTACAAGTTTTCTCGGACACTTATTTTCCGACAATCAACAAACTTTGCATGGTGACTCGCCCGTCGGTGAAATTAAGTACCTGGCTTGGTCGAGTCTTTATGAATAAAATTATGCAAATTAGGGGGCAATTAAAATTTTAAAAGCTGCACATCTTTTGCAGACAGATACTAGTTTCTACCTTACACATGTAGGTTTGAAACATCTGTCAATGGCCAATGAACAGAAGTTCTAGAAGTTCTACTAAATGTTGCAAGTTTCAAGCTTTTTTGTCATATTAATTGTCTGAATATATTCTTGTAGAATGGGGAACACGAGGGAAATTGTGTTGAATAAAAATGGTTTCTTACTTTGACGCAAAATAATTAAGCTTGTAACCATAAATTATACATGATATCAAGTCAGATTAACATGTTCAAGTATTTAATGGAACAATCATCACTCAATACTTTTCATGTGAAAAGGCCATAATCACCTTGCGCACCCTGTTAAAGGAAATGCATGTTTGGGTTGAGTGTGGCTACAAAGGAGTGCTGGTCATCGCTGATTGGCTGAAGGTAAGGGGTTTTAGACATGGTCCACTAAACATGCAAGTCTGCCTCACAGTAGTGGACTGAGCCCCATGGGGCACTGGGCATGCATGTTCCACAGCTATGTGTGTGTGTGTGTGTGTGTGTGTGTGTGTAGGAAGTGGGGGAAGGCACGTTAGTCACAACAACAATTTCCTGCTTGGATAACTGCCATGCCACTTTTGTATGTGAATGTGGCTGGTGGCTCAGGGTCCCTTAACCGGTAGCAATAGCATCACCTTGAACAGGGACCTACATGTATTGAATGATCCTGCTAGGGAAATTTGATTGGGTTGTAACTGGGCTCTCTCTCTCTCTTTCTCTCTCTGTCTCTCTCTCTGTCTCTCTGTCTCTCTGTCTCTCTCTCTCTGTCTGTCTCTCTCTCTCTCTCTCTCTCTCTCTCTCTCTCTCTCTCTCTCTCTCCCTCCCTCCCTCCTCCCCCTTTGTTATGTTTATGTGTACAAAACATATAGATCTTGACAGTTTTAGCCTCGAGAACAATATATTAACATTTTAGCAAATGTCATTGTCGTCTATCCTTCAGTTAAAGTTCTACCAAATAGTGTATTACTACATCGGTCCTTTATCATCAGCACAATTTTTTGTACATAATCAGTAAATTTACTTTTTTGCTGTTGAGCTACATTTTTTCGTATGTTTTTTTTTTTTTTTTTTTTTTTTTTTTGGTTTTGTTTTGTTTTGTTTTGTTTTTGTTTATGGTTTTTTGTTTTGTTTTTTTGTTTTTGTTTTTGATTTGTTTTTTGTTTTGTTTTTTTGTTTGATTGTTTCTTTTTTATTTTTGTGCTTGTTTCTTATCACTTAGACTAGACAGAGCACTAATAAATTGTATTTTTCCCAACTTGTATCTAATGTTTTGTAAATTTCAACTCATTGAACTGCAAGTGATACTCAGTGCCTACACATGTTAAAGTTCATACATGTTTTGCAGCCCTTATAGGGAAGCAGCAATTTGTTATATGTGATATGTGAGAGTAACGTTGCTCTGATTTGTGATATACCTAAAGTGATATGTGACATTAAAATGAATAACTGTTAAAGATTCATATATAAAATTGTTTTGGTTTTTTCTGTGTGTGTGTGTGTGTGTGTGTGTGTGTGTGTGTGTGTGTGTGTGTGTGATATGCCATATGAAAAAAAAAGCAACTCTTATTTATGATATGCACCAAAGCAGGGGGTAGTCATTAGCTTTCCAGTAATAAATACATTTCACACACTTAGACCAACACTTTCTGTCATCTGCACTTACAGTTTGAAGTCTCCCAAAAATGGTTTAAGTATATTTTATGTTTTTTTACGCTTAGACATTATCCTTAAACATTTGAAACACAATACAGATAGGTGTGTTATTCTGCTTCAGAATCACAGCATAAACATTTTTCAAAGCATTTCTATAATTTGGGAAATAACTAGACAGATTTGATGTGAGCAAACCTTGTTTTCTAGTTTCTTTTTTTCTTTCCATGACACCCACGTTTGTCCGTCGTTATTATTGGACACTATCATTCCCACAACCACAAAGCCTGCCATGGTGACTGACCTACCAATGAAATTTTGCACCTGGTTTGTAATAGTGGTGATGTTTAAAACTATGCAAGTGAGGGGCAATTAAGATTTTAAAAGCTCCATATATTCCAAACTATTGCAGATAGACACAAAATTTGAATGTGCATATGTAGGGACTGTGACCCTTGCCAATACAATGGATAATAAATTAAAGTCGTGGAATTTCAACTTATGCTGATTATGAGTATTGAAAAATTTCAAAGTTTCGTATGTCCGAAACTATTATAGATACAGTAACCGTTCTAATTTCAAATTATAGGTTTGTGGCAAAGCCGTATTTAGTACATATGAAACAAAGCTGTAGCATTTTAATTTATGCAAATTGGGTGAATATTCAAAATTAAGGTTGTGAACAGCTTGAAAATATTACAGATAGAGGTGTCTTTCGGACTTCAATTTAAAGATTTGTAACAGAGACGCATCCAATGCAACAAAATTGTGAAATTAAGTAAATGCAAATAGGTGACCACACAAAATACAAATCTTGAATAGCTTCAAAAGCATCATAAGTAGATGTGCCATTTCAATTTCACTCTATATGTTTGTGACATAGGTACATTCAGTGAATCAGGAACCAAAGTGGTAGGATTTTAATTTATTCAAATAAGGCGAATACACAGAATCTAAATCTTGAATAGCTTTAAACCTATTACACATAGATGTACCACTGCAGCTTCAATTTGTGGGTTTGTGACATGGGTGCATTCAATGAACCATGAACTAAAGTTGTAGGCTTTCAATATATGCAGATTATGCAATACACAAAATTGAAATGTTGAATAGTTTCGTTAGTTCTGTAAGGAATGGTGTCATTTAAACTTCAGTTTACATATATTTATTTATTTATTTATTTATTTATTTATTTATTTATTTATTTATTTATTTATTTATTTACTCATTCATTCATTCATTCATTCATTCATTCATCTATTTATTTATTCATTTGATATGGCCACATCCAAACCAAAAAACAAAGTTGAAGCATTTTAATTTATACAAAATAGGCCAACATACAAAAATTAAGATTATGTTGAACAATGGCAATGTAAAGCATTACAACCTGTTCTCATTTTGAAGGCACCCTTGCTGTGGGTCAAACATTTATTTCTAGTTCTTTCTTTCTTTTTTTTTATTCTTCACAACCAAGTTGGTCTGGATATTTTCTCAAGCACTATTTTTCCGAAAACCATCAACTTGCCATGGTGACTGACCTAACCAGTCAAATTGTGCACGTCATTCAAAATAGTGAGGATGTTTAAAAGTATGCAAATTCGGGGCGATTAATATTTTAAAAGCTCCATTATCTTCCAAACCGTTGCAGATACCCAAAATGTTAATCTGTATATGTGTTTGTGATACGCGCCAATATAATGGACACTTTAAGTTGTAGAATTTCAAATTCTGCTGATGTAGGGCTTTGAAATAATTCAAAGTTGAATATCTCCAAAACTACTGTACATATACATGCCATTCTAACTTCGATTTATAGGTTTGTGGCAAATCGCATCTTATAAACCGAAAATCAAAGTTGTAGGATTTTAATTTATGCAAATTAGGTGAACATAAAAAATGTAAATGTTAAAGAGCTTCAAAAATATTAAAGATAGACATGCCATTGCCACTTCAATTTATGCGTTTGTGACAAAGCATCATCCAATAAACCAGAAACCCAAGTTGTAGACTTCCAATGTATGGAAATTAGGCAAATACATAAAAAAATTACAATGTTGAAAAGCTTCAAAACTATTTTAGGTACTAATTTCATTCAAACTTCATTTTATTAGTTTGCGACATGGCCACATTCAATGAACTAAGAACCAAAGTTGTAGCAATTACTTGATAAAAAATGTAGGCTGATTATGTTAAACAATGGCAAAGTGCAGCATTTCAAACTATTCTCCTTTTGAAGGCGCCCAGATAGATTTGCTGTGAAGTAAATGTTTTTTGCTAGAAATTTCTTTATTTCTTGTTAACCAGTGAATTCCTCCGAAGCTTTTCTCCGACACTATTACACATAGGAACTCCAAACGTGGCAGGTTGGTACCTCCATGCAAGGAGTTTGGCCATTTTGTGCAGAAGAATGAAGATGTTAAAAATTGTGCAAATTGGGGACCTTTGAAATTGTAAATCTTGAATATCTTCAAAAATATATTAGATAGAGATGTAATTCCAAGTTCTACTACAGGGTTACTTACCATGCATATATTGAATTTAAAACAGAAGTTGTAGCAATTTAAATTATGCTATTTAGGAGCATTTGAAATTTTAAACTTTTTAAACTTAAAAAATTCAAACCTGTAATAGAAAAAGATGTCATTTCAACTTCTGATAGAGGGTTATTGGCCACTGCGCAAATAGTGAATTTAAAACAA
>OZ026628.1:45941705-45954205 GCA_964020975.1 Hermodice carunculata | reverse complement strand
CCCCCCCCCCCATAAACCAACTGATTACTGATTTGGCAGAACAACCAAAAATGTGAATTTCCATGGCAATACCCATTGACTTGTAAAGTAGTCTATAGGAATGTCTGCATTAACCGAGAGACATAAATTGAGAAATTATATAAAAAACAGGGATTCACAATGCCATCATATGGTGAACAAATTCCATTAACTGTGCTACAAACTGTGCATGCGCCAGTTTTTTTGCGGCAGTAGAAAGTGGAAAACCCCACAGAATTTGCGAAACTAAAAATAGAAAAAGGAAATTGCACCACCACATGCGGAACATATTCAGATATAGTGGTGCCTGGAAGTGCACTTGTTGAAATTAAGAGCAATTAGTACAGCGGTTTCTTCGAAAATGGTTTTGTTTGTTAAAGATTGTGTTAAAATTGAACCATATATAGGCCCCCCTATATGTATATATATATCCTAAAGTTACTGAAACGTGACTGTTTTCACAAAATTATTAGATACCCGCTCACGGAACATCTTCACCAAGATTTAATTGAAACTGGTTCCAGTTTGTGACCACAAAGCAAAAATGTTAATTAACACTGCAAAACTATTGACCTACATAGCAATAAAAAATGCATACGTTCACCTACAAGTACACGAAATTGAAAGAGAAAAGAGACAGACAGACAGACAGACAGACAGAGAATCACAAACCAGGGACGAATTTGATTACCAGCCCACTAGCCTACATAACCACCAAGGTTCAGAACAATCTGAGGGATGTTTTTTTGAGAAGTCGTCCAAAATACAGAAATCACACAAACATGCATAGAAAAATTTGTGTCAAAAACAAATTGAAAAAAAAAAAAATAGCTAATTAAGGTCCCTGCAAGTGCCCTCTTGCTATTTGGAAGGAGCTGACTCGAGCTGGTTTTGCAGATGACCATACCCTTTTTTTGCTTTACCACAAACCAACTGAATAGAAAATTAGAAAAACAATAAGTGGTGTATGTTCATCTGAATAAGCCTTGTAAGGACTCCAAAAGGTACATTCTGACAAAGTTAGAAGTGAATCTGGTGGAACGCCTTGAGGAAGATGTGGAAGAAGTGATTCGCGTACGACGCCGATGGAATGACGGACTGGCGGGCAGACGGTGATGCCTGACAACCACATAACCTCAGGTAACTGTCAGGTCACCTGTGGAAAAATTCCTTTACATAAAATCAGTGATTCACAATATTGGCACTTGACGAAAAAAAAATCCTGCCTTTAACATATATAAACATATATAAGAACAATATGGCACCACCTTAGGGTTAAAGGGCCCCTAGACCAGTCTCCTTGCAATTTGAAAGCAACGTGACAAACAGCAAGCAGCTGTGGAGGCCATAAAAGCAAATAGCACCGATCAACCTACCAAGGAAAGCATTTACATTATTAGACGAAAAAAAGTAACCTCATCAGATCCGTATGAGATCACAAATACCTTCAAGTTGTTGGATATTCCATAATTGTGACATTTAATTGCCTTTCGGGAAACAGATACCCTGATGGGCACTGTGAAAGGTAAAGTCACCCTTGCAGCTCTTGCTGTACTTGCACGTCCATATCCCTGCAGACATCGTCTGATAGTTTGAGAGTCATACTGCTTTGATGTATGAAAGAGGATGTACATGATATGTATGGTACCTGATGCAGATTAACGCGTTCTAACCAATTTTTATTATTTTATCAGATTATGCCATAGCCTGTCACATATTTCAAGTTATATTTACCTCCTTTACGAAACCCAAACCATACAAGGAATAAACGTGTGTAAATAATGATGATGCTGATAATAATAATAATAATAATAATAATAATAATAATAATAATAATAATAATAATAATAGTAATAATAATAATAATAATGATAATGATGATGATGATGATGATAATAATAATAATAATAATAAAATAATAGTAATAATATTAATAATAATAATAATAATAATAATAATAATAATAATAATAATAATAATAATAATAATAATAATAATAATAATAATAATAAACAAAAATATACCCTCGGTATGTAACACTAAGAAGGGGTATATATCAAACGTATATGCCGAAGGCTGCACACACCATATCACAGACAATGTTATTGGATTCCCAGTGTAAGAATCCATGGCCTAACTCACAAATTTATTATATATGTATAAAAATAATAAACAATGGACAGCATTTCCGTTTCGTAGGCTATGTAACGTTCACCTTCATTTTTTTTTTAGCTTTTATGCAGATAATAACAAAAGGTGCAAACATATCTTGGCTACACAAAAGCTCAATGTGATTCCGTGGCTTTTAAACTTGTCCAGCCATAAAAAAAAAAAAAAAAAAAAAAAAAAAAAAAAAAAAAAAAACACCCCCCCCCCAAAAAAAATGAGGATCATGTCATATGATCTGCGACCAGATATAAATGTTACAATTCTCTAATGCAAAGTTGCAAATATACCAATGCGGAAAACGTATTCCTACTAACTTTATTCAATAATACGCTCCTAGATCTTCAAAACCTAAGATACGGTAACCAGCGAGGAGTTAGGGCTCAACTTCACCAGGCAAATGGTATTCTGCGGTATCAAAACCTATGGGCACCAGCATCTACGGAGATTTCGTACGCTAAATATATTTTTCCCCAACCAGCCACATGATATTTTGGAATGGTCGTATGAACTTTAATCGTCATATTTTCGGTGTAACTGTAAACTTGATAAGATTGTGCCCTAAACGGAACCACCCATGCGGTGCAAGAGCGTTAAATTAGATTGGTTGGTTGCGTTCAAGTCATGCTTAATTATTGTTTTATTCACGAAGTCGCAACTAATCATAACAAAGAATGTCGAAAGTAAGCGGTCCAATTGTTTTATTCACGTTGTCGCAACTAATCATACAAAGAATGTCAAAAATAAGCAGTCCAATTTTAGTTGTGTAATTTCTGTAATAACAATCCCCGTCATAGACGGATATATATCGGGTGGTCTAGTATTCGACCAGCTCAGAATAAATTTAGCGCTCCAACTGTCTCATCAAATGTGATCGTATGGCATTGACCTTTGAATTGGATTTAAGTATCTTCCAAAGTGTCCGTACGTTGTTTGGGTGTCCAGGTCGGTGGATACTTTTTGGAGTTCTTTCAAAACAATGTGTGTGCAAGATTATATATTATATATTAGGTCAATGTTATTCACTCGGTATGTGATCGGCTAGAATATCTAACTTTCTACACTGAGGTGAAACGTTTGTCTAGGGGCAAAACATATTTGAATCATTGCCATCCCTACAATCATTCAGACTGGAGAGAAGAAACTGGCAAACAAACGGACAATTCACGATACAGATGGTAGATTTGAGGCCTGAGATTCCCATTTAGGTCCAACAAACTTTAAATTCGGAGATGATAAGAAAACATCATACGATTCCAATACCTTGCCCTATCGTATAGGGGCCTGATAGTCAGGACTGAAAGGATCGAGCATACGTATCACAGCAGCCCTGCATAATGCTGTTCTATATTATAACTACTTGCTGCTTTCCTCGTCTACCGAAGGTGAGATAGGGTGACATAGGATTACTGGGGATAGGGAGTAGTTCCCAATTTCGAACCAGTACATCGTTCCAATGGTGCAACTCATCATTGTTTGCACTTTTGTTTTTTAATTAGAATTAACCTTAAAATGTAACCCCATGCAGTTCCCTTCAATTATTGAATAATGAGAATGACCCAGGACATAATTTATACAGCAAGCAAATAAATGTCGTCATCTTGTCATTCTTTATCATTGTGCCCGTGCACATGCAGGCCCTGCATAATTTTAGTAGCAACTGTGACCTTTTAATAACATATTCTGAAAAAAAAAGACAAACTAACCCGTATTTCGTAAAAAAAAACAAAGCAAGTAGTGTGGGCGGTGATAATTGTTCGCCAACTGTAAATGCGAGACACTTTACTGGCAACATGAGGAAGTAAAGGAATGATGGTGAATATTCTGAAATATCTGCAGCTTCGTCTTAATAAGAAATCATTGGGTCTTCATTAGCTTTCAGAATTGTTGTGGAGTACGGGACAACTGCACGTAGCGGGAGTCTCAACAGCAAGAAAACGTTCAATTAGCATCAGCCTGGGCTATTACCGGTGGCCCGTCAAGGACCAGTCTTCATTTATTTATGAAGAAAGAAGCTTTGAAACATTATCGCGTCTCCCTAGAAAAGCACGCTGACCTTATTGTACAAGATCGCGCACGGTGTAGCTCCCAGATGTCTATACAACCCCATTCCTAACCTGGTCACTAAAGGGACAGATAGAATGTCAAATCTGCAACTAATTTGTCTGTTTTTCAATCACAAGTAAACCTATTCAAAACTTCTTTCTTTCTATCCGATGTTAGATAGTGGAATACCTTGCCTGTTGGCGTACGTAATTCCAAAGATCTTACACCTTTTGAGAATACAAAAAAAATGACGAGAATAAAAACATCAAACAAATTATATTACCGAGGTGACACAAGGCTTGCGATTTCCCACACTCGGTTGCGTATGGGATGCAGTAAGCCACACTTAGATCTTTTTGAAAAGGGTCTTATAGACTCCCCTCAGTGTGCATGTGGAAACGGAAATGAAGATGTTTTTTCATTTTTGCTTTGAGTGTCCTTTTTATATAACTCAGAGAAACACACTTCAGAACAAAATTATGTTTAATGCACCATTGATGGTTTTGACATTATTATTTGGGTCCAAAACACATTCATCCAAGCAATATGAAATTACAATTTTACCAAAAAAACACAAACAGACTGGGAGCAGTGACATAGTTCATATTATAGTTAAAATCTTGAGACCAGAAATGTTTCATCTGTGTATCAAGCCAAGTGAAAGCTGTCTTCATCTCCCCACTTTCTATCTGCCACCGCTTGTATCGATCCGCTTATGCTCCTGTGACGTTCTGCGCTCAGTAAGTAGTCTCTTAACCTATATTACCCAACGACTATTCTTTAATCTTTTCCATGTGCAAGGGGGATTCATAGAGCTTGCCTTCTTTCCCATTCTTTGCATTTTTTGTTTTTAAATAAAGGTATGTTAAAACCAACATAAGGATTTATACCGCCAGGAGTTTTGTCAGGTTCAGTATTAGTTGTAACAGGGCTTATGCAAACAAAACAACTGGTAGTTCTGTGTGGGAAGTTGAAATCTTGTTTTGGTAAGTTGGGTAAAATATATATGTATGTTTTTATGCATGTATGCATGCATGGATCTAGGTATTTATGTATGTATGTAAGTATGTATATTTGTGTGTATGTATGTGTGTATGTATGTATGTATGCATGTGTGTATGCATGTGTGTATGTATGTATGTATGCATGTATGTATGTATGTATGTATGTATGTATGTATGTATGTATGTATGTTGGAATGTATGTCTTAAGCTTTTGATACCTGATCACATAAATGCCAAGATTTTTGTTAATACAAACCAGAAATGTTTTGGGGCCCATATGATCCGTTGTTTCATATACAAGAAAAATAAAAGTGCCTTATTAAAAAAGTCAAGGTATGCCACATTAAAAGCAGTATATTCCTGAAATATATACGATGACGTATTATTATTATTATTATTATTATTATTATTATTATTATTATTATTATTATTATTATTATTATTATCATTATCATTATCATTATTATTATCATTATCATTATTATTATCATTATCATTATTATTATTATTATTATTATTATTATTATTATTATTATTGTTATTATTATCATTACCATCCTCATCATCATTATTTTTTTTATCATTATTACTATTCGAAGTTCGCCCGGTTTCGTGAAATATTTGAAACCCTCTGCAAAAATAGTATCCATCTACATCTCATTTACACTAAACGGTACAATGTTCTTCCATTTTTTTTTTTTTTAATTCAACAGCCTATGTTAAATTTCCACACGTATTCAGTTGGAATTTACATTTAGTGTTGTGGATCGCAACGTTAAATTAAGATTACAATTTAACGGCGTATTCCCATTTGATAGTCTAGCATCGCATTTTTCCACGAAATAATCCAGTTATATCAAAATTGTTGACGGTCAAGTATAAGAAAGGTCGTAATATATTTTCGTGGTTGACGCCATATGATTTTTTGATTTGAATGTGAGAAAAATAAACAATAAAAAAGGGAAACAAGTGAGGAAAGGGAATAGGCGTTACAAACAACGAAGCTAACATTGACATAGTCTAAGTGTCAACTTCCCCTTTTAAACTTTATCGCTTTAAGTAGTCCAGGAAATTTACACTTGACACACTGAAAGGACCAATCAAACATCACTTTTTTGTTTTCATGAACTACGCACATACATGTCACAATTGCAAAGTATATTTGACAAACACCAGGATGTGCCATTTTGTTCAGAACAAAAAGAAGAGAGAGAGAGAGAGAGAGAGAGAGAGAGAGAGAGAGAGAGAGAGAGAGGAGAGAGAGAGAGAGAGAGAGAGAGAGAGAGAGAGAGAGAGAGAGAGAGAGAGAGAGAGAGAGAGAGAGAGAGAGAGAGAGAGAGAGAGAGAACAATCTGAAATTGTCTTTTTATACAATGTGAGCCTTCGCAAATCTTTGGATTAGTAGTTTTTAATGAACGAACTTTCTTGTATACTAGCTTTTCTCACTTGAATAGACGCTACAGTCGTGAGTAAATGTTGACCGAGCCTTTTGCCATAAACCTTTTGGCATCAATTGTTATCTAAAGGTAAAATCATTTACGCACCTTCCATAAATGGACTGAAGTTCTGCTAAGTTCGTATCCTCATATTGCAGAAAGAAACGTGTCTGTCAAATGTTTACCTTCTGACTCTTGATAAATTCACACGAAAGCAAAAAAATGTACTGTGTCAGAGCAGATACAATAAAATGTGTGTTTTTTTTTTATAAAGATGGTCCAATAAAGTGGTGGCCATGTGCTTACATGGCAATCATATGCCTATATATATTTTGTGCCCCGGAAAGGACAGGTCTCGAACTAGCAACCTTCGGCACCATTCACCTGGTCGAAAATGGGAAATATGAATAAATGGGTTAAATAGACCTATCGGCTTATGATGTATGAGCCTGTTTATTGTAAAACCTTATGGGTCCAGGGGGGGGGGATTCATCTGGCTCGGCAAATGTAGCAAAGAAATACATGTATATAAAAACACCCAGCGCCTATGTAGACAACTTTCAACTTGCTTTTTAGTGTATGATTAGAATGTAAGTCAATGCCTGTGTGCCTCAGTGCACGAGCTCAACAAAAAGACACCTGGACTAATTTTCTACAGATTGTCGATCGAAAAAAAAAAAAAAAAAACGAAATTAAAAAAAAAAATGGGAAAAGTTGGTTGGAAACAGGAACACACGGCTTGACTCCAACTGGACGTCTGTCTGTTTGTTGCACTTCAAAGGAGGCCAGAAAACTTACATGAACAAAACATCAAGCACATAACCGTGGTCAAAAAAAAAAAAAAAAAAAAAAAAAAAAAAAAAAAGAAGAAGAAGAAGAAGAAGAAGAATAGAAGGTCTTATGTATGTTATATAACTATATGATAACAAGTTTGCAGACAATTGTCAAGCGAAAACACCAATATGTACCAAACCAAGGCCTCTAACTATCCACGCCAACTAGACCAACACCCGCCACAAACCCATGCCAAAGCGAACACGACGAACCCTGAGTAGATTAAAAATGGAGACTTGCAACTTGGCCGAATAAGGGTCCGAATACCAGCCACAATACAAAAGTTTTATCATTACAGTCTTCATGTATATAAAACTTATGGGAAAAAAGTACTTCTTGGTGCTTATAAATGGAAACACCGTGCAATCGTTAAAAAGCCTCAATGGAGGCCATGTCGCATTGATTATGCATCCCCCACTGGTGGATGCATCTAGTGTTTAGTAGAATTCGAGAGCCGCCGCCACCTCCGCCGGATTTCTTATTTCTGCTATAACTCTAAGGCATATTTACGAATTACGTTCTATTTTGGTACAAATATTCTACAGGTCTGGGGAATTCTTCTGGTATACTGCTTGTCAAAATCTATTGATTTTTTGATTTTTTATTAAGGTTTTTCGTTTTTTGCTGACTCAGCAAACTCAGGCAAAATTGTTTTTTCCGTATATATCTTGTTTATGGTTGATCATAGGCCCATGGTTACTATTGAACATTACTAGAAAATCACCTATGGGCTTTCTTTTGGTGTTGTTAAATTTGACCTCGAGTGAACTTGAAAGGTCAAACCGAGGTCAAAAGCTTGTTTTCCTTATATGTCTTCGTCACTGTTGATCGCAAACCCATGGTTACTATTAAACATGAATAGAAAAGTACCTGTGGCCTTTCTTTTGGTGTTGTTAAATTTGACCTCGAGTGACCTTGAAAGGTCAAACTGAGGTCAAAATTTTATTTTCCATTTATATCTTTGTTACGGTTGATTGCAAGACCATGGTTACTATTGAACATAAATAGGGAACACTCTGCCATGTGTGGGGGTGCATATTTGTTTTCGCACAGCGAAAAACTCGTGTCTAGTGGTGTTATGGTTTTGTCAACACGATCTCATCATTATTCAGCTGTTAAAATGTGTCTAATAATTATCTTTCTTCACGCTTTGCGTCGGTATCGCGTCTCGGAGTTGAATACCCACGCTGCTCCCACAGTCCCTTGCGGTAAACACGCTGATACGTAATAGCACTTGGGGGAGAGATCAGTTCCATCAGTTTATACTCTTTATGCTTCTACGGAGGTATATAAGTTGTTAATTTGGTCATCATACCAATTTGAAACATTCAATCATTTTAAAGGTTCCCATACTAGTGTTGAAAATTATTGTGGGGTACGGGTGTAAATTTGCTTCGTGGAAGTGATTACGCAATGGTGGTCACGTTTGAGCGCTGGCCCAAGAAAAGGTACTTTCATCGTGTGTTCAATGTTATCACCCTGTGGAGTGCTAAATTGATAAAGATAACGGCCATGGAGCGCCCAAGACAGGAGGCAGTAAGGTGACAAAGGCAACACTACAGCTAGAAAAGAAGATTTGCTTCAAAGCAATTATGTCTGTGTGCCTGCAAAAGTTGTTAATATTAAAATCTACAACGTCTGTCCCTTAGTACTTCACATTCTATTTAGTGAACGGTGGACTTAAAGTTTCAAGCTCCAAATGACCTTTGACGTTTAAAGGTCATAATGTACAATACGAAAAATAGAGTCTTTCTCTACCTGTAACTTAAGCCCAACATGAACTAAATCAGACAAAAACTGACCACGTTATGGCTATATAAAACTTGCCAAGTGCAAAGTGATCTTGATTTTGGCTTTTTGAGGTAACATGTTTATTGCAAAAATGTGCAATGTTGCAATACCTACCGTTTGATTCCAGCATGATTAGGATAGGAGGCGAACGAAATCTTAGTTCTCCCTTTTGTCACCACATCGTGACGATCGCGCGCATGACTGAATTCAAAGTCACGCTGTTCTGCTGTTAACAAATGGGACACGCTATGGACACCCTGTCGTGACCACAGCGGATGCTTAACTGTCAAACTTTGGAACGCCACCCCACACATCCATGGATATGTCAAGATTCGATTATTTGTGCGTATCAGCGCTACATTCTGGTACCTTGCAATTGTACACCGGCATATTTCAGGCACAGTACAGTTTTAATTTTTAACTTGATCAAAATCACTCTTTCAAACTTTCCCACTTTCTTCACGCCTATACACTTTACTATAGTTGTCGATGACCCACTGATAGTGCTCTCCCTTCCCGCGAAATACCGTTTAATTTCGTCGCCCGATCCTGGTGGTCAAAATTGGAAAACTAAATTAGGATTATTCGAAAGAAAGAAAGAAAGAAAGAAAGAAAGAAAGAAAGAAAGAAAGAAAGAAAGAAGGAAAGAAAGAAAAGAAAGAAAGAAGAAAAACAACAAGTCTGTATCGGGCACACACATATAAATATTCAGTGAAGTGTAAACATATATGCATCGTGTTCTTGATTCTTCCTTTTTGTCTTGCTTCAAAACCGTCGTCCAAAAATAGGGTTGAAGGATACACCTGTACACATTGAATAAGCACTATATAGCTTGTGAGCCACGAAATAGATAGCAAAGGTTACATAAATTATCAAACAATGTCTTTGTGTTTTTCCTGGTAATGCGGGATTTACCTAAAGGCCATGGTTGAGACCCATAAGTAGCCTTTGCCCGTCTCTCCGCGGAAAAGGGGGGCAATCGCATTACCCTTGCACTGATTTAGAGGACGATCAAGAGCAACTTTCGCTGACATCGCCGTTAGTGGGCGGCTGGCCTTTGGTATCTTTCAGTCATATACCACTGTTTGTTAATCAACAGTCAGCTCCCAATAATCGGGTGTAAAAAAAAAAAAAAAAAAATAGAAAATCATTGCGTCTTTGTCGTTAATATAGATCCAGAAAATATGTCAATCAGAGGAAAATATTTACTAGTGTCGAATAATGGAAATGATCATATAAAAGACATAATAAATTAAATCTACCGGCCTACGCCTCTATTACAGGCGTAGACCATGGTTGTTTGCGTGAATGCTAGAATTTGACTTGTTAGATGAAGCCTCGTAATTTTGAAGGGAAATATCTCTTGCAATGAACTACCATTGCCTAGACAGCAAGTTTGGGATCACATGGCTGTTCCACGGCTACACATTCTGCAGTACTAGTGACGCCAGGGATTTGGGCGTCGCGCCCATGGCTGTAAATAAAAGGCTGACACATCTTTTCGCCTGCTGCTACAGCTTTTCTTATTCATTTGCCTCCATGCTCATCAGACCATGCACATTACGACCTCAGTGCAGACTTCCCAGAATAACTATTCTCTGCAGTATCTGTCATGACTCTTGGCTAACTGAAGGCACTCTGGCTTATAACAAATTCACCCAACCAGAGGGTTGTGTTTCTGACGTCGCAAACATTTTTCCCACTTCGGGCCACGAGCGGCAAAAATCCCCGCATTTTCATGTAGCAAATGCTGCACACTTCCGAAGCTAAAAAAGAAAGAAAAAGAAGAAAAAGAAACTATTTAAAAATTGAACTCTCGCATTTCGAGGCATATGAACGAAATTACTGACAAAGATAGATAGATTGCTAGCAAAATAGATAGATATATAGGAAGCTAGATGGATGGATGGATAGATAGATAGATAGATAGATGGATAGATAGATAGATAGATAGATAGATAGATAGAGAGATAGATAGATAGATAGATAGATAGATAGATAGATAGATAGATAGATAGATAGATAGATAGATAGATAGATAGATAGATAGATAGATAGATAGATAGATAGATAGATAGATAGATAGATAGATAGATAAACCAGGGGGCTCCTAGCTCAGTTAATCATCACTGGTCTCCCGCTAGGCCCCGGATGGTACAATGGTGTAAATACATATGAAGATGCAAGGGTGAGTCAATAAGATATATGAACAAAGCAAAGAAAGTTTAAATAAGTCTAAAAAATTCAACTCAATACATTAAAACATAGGACAGAATAAAAAATGAAGGTAATCTATAATACAATGATATAAAACATGATAGAAATAATAAATAATTTAATATGTATGTGTGTATGTGTTTACCTCATACCAGCAATTATTATGTCGTAATGTTGGTTCAGAACTTCAAAGAATGGTAGGATCAAAATGAGTTTAAAGAAAGTCACGGGTAGAAACGATAGCTCACTGCAGCTTCACTGTCCTTTCGGGGATGGGGCATTTGGTAAGGTTAAGACTTGATATGTTTTCCCATAGCACCCCTAAAGAGGGGCAGTGGAGGTAGGGCACATATATCTGGGGATAGAGAGTTCCAGTTAAGTGTTCCTCTGTAAAGTATTTTGTTTTTCCATAATTCAGGTTTGAGGGGGTACAGAATACAACTTTTTGGTGGCTGAACGAGTTTGGTGGTTATGGACAGTGCGCGCTGGTCTGAAATTCCAGGTGATAGTATCTGGTATGAGGTTGCTACGACTCTCTACATGAAAACACTCAGGTTTCTTCTCTCAAGAAGCATAAGTAGATCACAGATAGAATGTTATTCTTGGATAGGAGTGTATTTTTTCTTCTGGCTTAGGATACGGAGTGTTTTTATTTAAAAAAAATCAAGTTCGTTTTTAGATAAAGCCGAGCAGGAATTCCAAAGAGTATCACAGTATTCAAAAAGTGGCATTACGAGGGATTTTTACTATGCAATAGCTAGATATTTGGGAAGAAACGTGCTGGTCCTGCCAAGGACCGCAATTCTTTTGTTTACCTGGCTCATTACATGTTCAACGTGCTGTTTGAAAGATACCGTATCACCCAATAAGACACCTAGGTATCTAAAAAGAAATATGGACTTGTTCAATTTCTTCAACGCCAGTTATGATTTTAATTTGACCCATAGATTTAAATTTGTTGGGTGTAACAAAGATCATGAATTTAGTC
>OZ026628.1:45924205-45939205 GCA_964020975.1 Hermodice carunculata | reverse complement strand
ATCTTATCGTCATACATCAAGAGGAAATAAAATAGAGGTAAGGCAAGGAAATGGAAACATGGATTTCCTCCTTGATAGACAATGCATTGCTGCTGGTTGTGCACAGAGAGGCGGCCTAGTGCAGAAAATCACAAAATCATATGACTTCATTATACTGCATCTTATATACTTCTTTTGTGCACCTTCCCTATGTTCTTTTCCAGCTCGTACTCTCCATATACCTAGCAATTTTTTATTTCTGTCTTTCTCTCTTTTTCTCTCTCTTTTCTTTTTTTTTCTCTTCTCTGTCTTATATTCCTCGTACTTCACCTTTCTGCCTGGCTTGTTCTTCCATCCTCGTCACCTTTTCTCCATTGTAGTCTTTTGTGGTGGCTCAGCTTCGTCTTACCTGCTTTCTGTGGTTCTTTTGTGTCTATTTCTTTCACTGTCCTTCCTCCCTGGCTCTTTCCTTCCCTTAACCTTTATTCTGCTTCACAAATCCCTTCTGATAATGTTCTATTCTTTTTGGAATATATATTTTGGTTATATTACCAGTATCATTTTAATTTCAATGTCGCCCTTTAACCCCCCCCCCCCACGCCTTTGCCTTGCTTCCATTGTGTCTTTCTTAAATGGCTTTGTGTCATATATCTTTGAGTATTGAACAAAGAAAAAAATTATGCTTGTTCCTACTGTAGATCAATTATGTCTCTTTGGGAGAGCGGGCGATTTAATATGATATGTATTGTTAAAATGATATTAATCTCAAATTTTCTAAACTGAAGACCGAAAGGCATATTTCTCCAAGTTTTAGCCAAGTACTTTTCTTAAAGCAGACTTGCAAATGTCCCTTGTGTATGTCCCTATTTGCCCATCACACAGTTCCACAAGTGCAATATGTTTCCCTCCACAGACTCAACTGTATTATATTATGTCAACTATCGTTATACAGTATACTCTTATTTGATACTGTCATTTTTGTTTGTTTGTATGTTTATCGACACTGCCGCCGCGCCAATATCACCGGTAGCAGGTATTGAGTCCTAGTCAGTTATATTCCCATTATCATTGTGGTAAAGTTCTGCGGGAGGTGGTCTTTGATGAAAGCTTGGTTATCTTAGCCATTGAGCACTCAAGAGATACAAAGTTGGGCGTCTTCCTGCGACTGCCGGCTATAGTCACTGTAGTTCGATCAGCAGCTTTTCAAGAGGGGTGTGTTATGACCGCTTGCTGGTCTGTATGAGAAATAGGTCTTGTTTAAAGCCAAGAAAAAAGAACAATTATAAAAGGGGGTGGGGGTGGAGGTGTGGGGGGGGGGGTGCAGGCAAACGTCGAAAATGAATAATGTAGAAGTAGCATGGGAAGTTTGTAAGCGATAATGCTGACTGGTGCGGGTAATGCAGAGCCTCGTTCTTTGATGACTGCCGAGACACGAGCTTGCAGAGAAAGTGACGCTACTGAATAGTCATAGTTATGTCATAAACGGGTTAAGCCTGTTAGGCGTGACGAAAAGTAAACCTGTGTGACCTCGATTTCAATGGGATGTCATGATGGGATCATGTGATGTTTGGCGTGACGAGAAACTGCAGGACGAGAATTTGGCAATGGCGTGCCCATTGAAGTTTTCATGAAATTTGGTCTTTGGGGTGACCGGAAACTATAGAACGAAACTGTAGAAGGAGAGTTCAGTAGTAGGGTGGGCAATGGGGTTTTCAGGAAGCTTTGGCATCCCCATTGTACACCCAAGACATAAAGTGTCGGCTTCAGCCAAAAACGCTGTGCAGACCGCCCGGCGTTAATCATCTTGAGTCAACGTTTTCTGGTTATAGACACGTTCCAAGCCAATTAGCTAGGTTTGGGGGCCTACCAGTATTGTAACAGTATAAGGCTACAACGTGTGTCACGGGTTTCAATTAAAGTTTTATTTTATAATGAAACTATTTTCTAATAAAATAGGGGAGACAGTCCAGTGAGACTTGAGCAAGTTTATTCTTACAACTATACCTCAATAACTATTGAACCAATATTGCAGTATTCACAACTGTTACAGTCAAGCGTACTTTGAATAATAAATCTTCATATTTCAAAGCACGGTGAAAGCGCACTTCAAATAATGTATCAATATGATTTAATTAGCAACCAAGCACGTAAACCATTTTTAAAGGGTGCAGGTATAACATGTAAATACTGAAATGTACGATAGTTGTAATTGTACTTAAAATCCTGTTAAGAAAAATTGTTTTGATAGCAGGTTTTTGTCATAAATGCTAATGACTCCCATAATTTTCTGATATGCCTAAATGCACATTTACTCAATATTAAAAAAATACTCAAAATTGACAGTATTTTCTCAAATTTCACAAACTTGACATATTAAGTTGACACATTGACTCAGGGTTGGCAGTTAAATTGAAATTAATTGTTTGAGGAGTAGGTGTCATCATGGAGTTTGTTTTACATCTCTGGTGAAGGATGTTACATTGTTGAAGTCCTTGTTAGGATTTCACGTGGTTTATACAGGTGGTCTAGCTGCAACTATTTATTTCACAATCACTAGGACTGAATATAATGCCCCAGCTTGCTTCCACTTCAGTTACACATTGGCGGATGGTTTAACTAGGATAAGCTGTCCAGCTAGAAAGGGTACATATTGGTTCAAGGGTAAGTCAAATTGTTTTTATCTGAACCTGTACTATGCAAATTTGGTAATTATGGTTTGTTTGACAGGCATTCTTCTTTGATATGAAGCTCTGCATTTATAAGCAAAACTTCACGTATCTAGCTAATTCATGAAGTCCCACGTTCATATTTATTCATTATTATGTGAGTTGTCCTTGCTGAATATTTAGCTTAGACAAGGAGCCGCTACTCAGAGAGACATGTACGGGTAAAAGGCTCCAAAACATGTTGAGTAGTTACCCGCTGAAGCCCCTTTAATTTATTTGGGCTAATACAGCCTATGTCAAAATTTTACTGTGGAGCGTGTGCAATATGGACAATAGTACTTCTATGTATATAAGTTAGACAGGGACAGGTTAGCTTATGGAGAGTAAAGAGTTCGGACTGCGGAATAGGGTGATGACTACTAGGAAGTGGTTTTGGACAAAAAGACACAAATACAATAGTTCTTGTACTACTGTAGTAATTTACCCGTCTACCTACGGCGTCATCGTCTGGCAAAATGAAATGACCAACTTTGTCACTTCTGAGCCACTTTAGTCAGGCAGCCAAAGCTACTTTTTTGGTCTAACTCCCACCGACTGATAAAGTTTTTTTCTCACTTGATTATATATCATTAGGAACTCTATAATAAATATCCGGCGGATATCAAGCAGACATCCTTGAGCAATCTGAGAAATTCGAGATGGCTGCCAACATGGCAGCCGGTGCCTCAATAACTTTTTAATTATTGTGCCTAGAATTGCAAGCAATACCATTTTGAGCTAAATTTTTCATAGGAAATCAATTATGATGGCCCCAGAAATGAAATGTGGTTTACTGTTTTAAGCATGTCTGACCATCAGTGCACGTGTGTGAGTGTGTCTGTCCACTCATCTGTCCATCCCACATCTTGTGAATAAGCTATAGCATAAACCACTGTTTATAGGTATCTCCACTAAGCGTTATTTTTTATCACTTTGGATTACTTGAGGTGCGTATATCTTTTTGACCTTGACCTAGTTGCCAAGGTCACAGAGTATAATGTTTTTGTTTGGGCTTCTGTGTGATAAGATGGCCATTTTACCATATTTCTAGCTCTCCTCTACACGCAACTGCTGAGCTTCTCCTATAGTGTTAATTCACTGATAGTATGTGTTTCAGATGCGAAGACATATATAGGAGTTATGATCTTGTGAATAGCAAATTAGCATAGTGTAGAACAGTAGTCGACTAGTATTAGTGCTTCATTGGTGATTGACACTCAGTACAAATAAAAAAATGGATGAAAAATGTTTGTTAAAATTTTGCTACCATTGCTCTGACAATGATAGGATGCGGGTGAGCCAGAGTGAAGGAGACAGATTGCAAAATATTATAGAAGCCACTGCAAGCCAGAAAAAGTTCAAGGTGATAAATTACAAGTAGAACTTCAAGACCTACTGAAACAAAATCCATCATGCCAAGTAAAATATCATAAAATATCACTTCAAATCTTTATACACGTCCACCGTTTTTAAGTTTTGATACATGAATACAGCATGAATCAAAACTCTGTTTTGTTGGTTATTTCACTAATACCAAACGGGGCCAGAGGATACTAGCACATGGCCCACCGGTGGGAGAAGTCATTCATCACTCCTCCAGAACAACAGTAAATGACATGTACCTTTTTTTAAACCACTTGTACCCGACCATATGGGCGGGTAATACAAAAAGATATATTGTTCAGGTATATGCTTCTTATTTCATGTTACTGACAATAGTAAAGTATATATGAACTGTTTTTAGCACAAGGCGATGCCACATAAGCATTAGCAGCTGTAAAGTTATTCAGAGCAAATCTCACCTAGACAGATTGCCAGTAAAGGCTAAGGGACTCTATCTATCCCGGACTTGTACACAAACTCACCAGTATATTTTTAGTATAGAATATACAAACTATAGTTGTTCACACAAGTGGATTCGGTTCAGTTCAAAGACAAATCCCTTACTTTTATTAAATACCTTTAAAAACACACATTAAGACGCAAACCCATCGGCTACAGTTATGTGTTAAGCATAACAGAAAACAGTGCATATCGGCATTGCATCCGTGACCTGTTATGTAATCTTAATTATGGAGACTAATCATTCAGATACCAGCAAACCTGACCAACGGTAAATGTACATCTTTAACTGGTCCTTGAAATAACAAAATGACCACTGCATCCTTCAAAGGGCACAAATGATTTCAAGTAATTAACGTGCCTGCCAACAGGAACTAATAAAGAATTATATGTGGATATTATCAATACTCACTGGCTTGACATTACATATATTTTATAGCACAATAACACCCTATTATCCTTAGGATTATATGTCTCATGCACTCCATCTGTCAATAACCGAGATGTGCTACCTCGTCAGGCCAAGAAGGTAAAAGTGTAAACAAAGCATTCATCTCTACATTATTTACACAAGTAGTCACGAGAATGTAAAATAACAACAATGATCCGTGCAGTGTGGTCATTAGTTATTAACCCTATTGGGAGTGTCATTCAGTCTCCCATCTGGGTTTAATGGGGGCCAATTGAGTCCCAACAAGCTTGCGTAACTGTAAGGCACACTGATACTCAACTACTATCTATAAATGTATAGACGATAAGCAACAATGTATACAAGTTGAAATTAAAAGTTTTACTTACATGCAAATATACTTTGTATCATAAAATCACAATATTGTCCTTTTAGAGGAGTCCCGAGAGCGAACATATAAGAAGTGTTTGTGCCCTCGCAACGCGCAACCTTACAACTGTTTCTGACTTTTAAAACTTCCCCCCCCCCCCATGAGACTCCATGGGTATGTATAATAAGACACTTCTCTAAACCCGTCAGACAGGTGCAGGGAGCGCACTTTACACCACTGTCTGGGTCTCTGCATTGGACTACAGAAGTTAATCTGCATTGTTCAAGACTTGAGACCAATTCAATGCTGCGCAGACGAAGAATGGAGGTGTACTCATTTAACAGATATACAGTTACTCATTAATTGAACATATTAGTTATATGTTGTTGACAGCATGAATAATTACCAATAAATGAAATTTGTTATTCAACGTTTTTGGAAGGTCCAAGGAGAACACCATCAGTATGTGCCAGCTAGACGACATATGCTCATCTGTCGTCACTCACTAAGGGGACCCCACCCCCAACTCCATGTGCCGACTTCCCGAAGTGAGTTATGACTAGGTCCTAAGTTTTTTTTCCATGAAAGGCCTTCTAAGGGAAGCCATCAAATGATCGATGTACAATAAAAAACGAACCTAATTTAGTTAGGGTGTAGGGGGTTAAAGGTCCATTTAGTTGTCTATCGTACAAAATCGATGTAAGCAATAAATAGCAAAATTTTAACTTGCAAATAGGAAAAAAAAACGTTTCCGCGATGATCGAGCGCCAGTTTTAACGGGTTGTTAAAGTAGCAAAATGTAAAATATCTTTTATTTGACAATTGTTCAATATCAATCATTCATTCAGGGATGTGAGTCCTGTCTTCATGTTGTAGAACGGTAGTAATCCCAATCTTTAAAAGCCATCCTAAATACACCAGAATATGACCTTTTTATAGTGGCAAAACCCTATGTAATTTGTGCCCACTGCAGTGCACATTCTAGGAGATCAAAGTTTCAATGTAAAGTCGAGTTTAGTTTCGGGGGAGGGGGGTCTGACCCAAAACGAAATTACTTTCGTTTATTTGTAACCATTGAACTTTTGATGGCTTCCCTAAGAGAAGAGCTTATTCATGAGTAGAAAGGAGAGAAATGGGTTGCGTAGCAGATGCTCCTATATGTTGATATCTGCCTGATATCCATTATGGAGGTCACAAAGATGTAGAATACAATAAAAAAAAAAAAAAACTTTATCATTCGGTGCAGGGTATAGCTATCTGGCTGCCTGACTAATAATGTCTATACCCACATTGCCCTCGCAGAGATGGGTGAAAGACAGGTAAATGTTAGTACAATAATGTGGCATAGCTCGTTGTGGTGAGGGGGGAGAGGGAGGTTCATTCGTTGTAGCTGGTTTCATTTGCAACTGTGGGGGTACTAGGCAAGTGATAAGGTAATCCCATTTCTTCCAAATAATCATGCCAAAAATACTGCTATTATGATTAAAAACAGCAACATGAATAGTGTTCCAAATGAAACTCTACCACCAAGGTGAGTCCAGTTAAACATAGGGGATAGAGTGGGCAATGGCTATGGACCTTGAACCTGACCTTAGGCATTATTTATGACCTCGTATGACTGAAATAACCCTAAAAATGGATTAACCATAGCAAATTTATGGTTAATCCATTTCTAGGGTTATTTGAGTCATACGAGGTCATGAATAATGCCCAAGGTCTCGGCAGCCATCTTGGCAGCCACATTGGATTTCTCAAAATGCTCAAGGATATCCTGTTGATATCCGCCTGACATCCATTACGGATGTCACAGAGATGTAGAATACAACAAGAAAAAACTTTATCAGTCGGTGCAGGGTATAGCTATCTGGCTGCCTGACTATTTGTACAAATCGCGAAAAGTAATATTGACACAATCGGGTATGATTTAATAGTTTTCTAAAGTATAAGAAAATACACCTTGCGTTTAGGTTCTTGTTACAAATTAAAGTGTATATATATATATATATATATATATATATATATATATATATATATATATATATATATATATATATATATATATATATATATATATATATACAATAAATGATAGCATGCTTTGTTGATTATATGAAGTATATCAACGAGCACTGGATGCCGTATAGCAGAACGAGTGAGCGAAGCGAACCAGTCCTGCTATCTGGTATCCAGTGTGACTTGATTACTTCATATCGTCTACAAAGCATGCCATAAAATTTGTATCTCATGTTTGGGTTGATTTGTTTATTTCAATACACAAAGCAAAAATAAGAACGACATTTGCAGAAAGTTTTACTGCTCATCAACACAATCACCGATGAAACTGGAAGAGTACCGATACCACCGAGGGAGTGCCAATACCAAGAGTACCGATACCTCATAACGCGGCACTGTAGCTTTTAGGCCTATGATACGGTATTTATATAAGCCTTTTATAGTACTAAAATCGACCCAAACATGGGATGAATACACATATACAAATTCCTGGATTTTTGAAACCATAAACCAGACAATTTACATAAGGTAACAACGCATTGGGAAGGTCTTTTCTTAAACGCCATATATCTCTGTGATAGTCTTTATTCATATATATATATATATTTTCTTGAATGCAAATATTTGGAATATGGGCATATTATCACTATTACCACGTGGTGATAGTGTCGGCTGTCAAAAGATATGATGGGGGAATGAATATTCTCTCATGACGGAAAAGCGCGGCTCTTCTTTGGTTAGGCTTTTAGGAGGTGGATTAAAAGCGTATATATCACAATAACTACCCAAATTATTGTTATACACGTACTGTGTTCTGAGTCCACATTTTCCTTATTTTATGTTACTTGTGGTATCATCAACCATTAGATAGGCAAATATAACCCAGCTATCAGCATAGCCGAAAAGAATCATGGCCCAGATAATGTCCAGCCCTTTACAAGCTACAATACCTGACAATTTTGCCTCGCTGACTCGCATATCTTAAAATAAAACTAAAAAAAATTATTAAAAAAAAAAAAAACAAACAAAAAAAACAAAAACACACAAAAAAAAAACAAAAAAACAAACAAACAAACAAACAAACAAACAAACAAACACACACACACACACACACACAAACACACACACACACACACACACACACACACACACACACAAATAGATAAAAAAAAAAAAAAAACAAAGAAAGAAAATAACCAAGTCACACCTGTATCAATGTAGTGTTCAAACCTACGTCGAAGAAAAAGCCGCCAGGTCGGACATTTGATGGCCATCTGCATCATGCACTGTTTTACCATCACCACTTTAGGTAACACACGGGCACTTAAAAAACAAAAACAAAAACATATTGATATAATAAATGGGGGTTATAGGCAAATTATCCAAAATGTGTATATTAAGTTAAACCCCGAGGAGCTATCAGCAGCAAGCAGCGACCTACAACAGCTACACGCTGCCGAATTGTAATTGGTAGTGGTTTAGAAAAAAACATATTTTGATTGCACTTTCTGGACTTAAATACCAATTAATTTCATTCTTTTCTGACTTGCCTTACAAATTTTGCTCTTGATGTGCAAATAATTATACGAAAGAATTTGTCTACAAAAATTTTACAGATTTTTTACTTGCCTGTTTTGCTACTTAATTTCATCTGTTGACATCATTCTGTTTTAACATTCAATTCCAGACGTTTTAGGCTTTGAATGTTTGCTGTCAGATTGAACCCCCAGGGGCTATAAGTAGCAAGCAGTGGCCGACGACAGTGACAAGTCTGCCTAACGTACTTAAAATTGGCTTGATAAAAGGTATGTTTTGATAACATGTTTTTTACTTAAATGCATATGATTTTTATTCTTTTCTGACATGCTTAAGTACACATTTACTCAATATAAAAAATTTACTCAAATTTGATAGTATTTACTCAAATGTCACAAACCTGACCCATTACGTTGACATATTGACTCAGGGTTGGCAGTGAAACAGAGCTTTAGTGTATGGAGATTTTCCGTATTAACATTATCATTTGGCACGTCTATATTTTTTCATTATCATGTGGGTTGATTTTGCTGAATTTTTAGCCTATGTCAAAATTCTAAAGAAGAACGTGCGCAATATGGGCAAATAGTACTTCCAAAAAAGGAGAAAAAAAACTGAAGAAAAAAAAAGAGAAAAAATATCATCAGTTGTTTTCAATGATCAAATATTCTTAAACAGTGCCCAAAAAAACTACAGAGTATTTGTTTTGAATGGCATCTAATGATATTTAGATATGTATACATACAACAAGTCGACATTAAAAGCCAACAAGGGGAATTTGTTCACGATTCTTTAAATAGGAAAATACACAGAAATCGGGGATCCATCGAGCTTACTACATTAAAAACATTTTTTTTTTTCAAATTTATTAAGATACCCAAGTACATATTAATAATTTATTGAAAATATTCTCCAGCCTACTAAACTTTTGGGTTCTCTTACGTCCCGCATGAACGAGGACCAAGCATATACAACAAGTCATGCTTCCCTGATTTTGCATTTATTTATGATTGCTTCACTTCACTTTCTTGTTATTCGTCTTCCTCCTTGAGCAACTGTTTCGAAATTCTGTATGAACAGCTAACTCTATTTGTGAACTTTATTTTTTTAAAGAAGAAAGTGGCGATGGTGTATATTTTTTTTATTCCTGCCGGGTACGGCGTGTTGAGGTTACACGAATATAATGGGTACTTCAGTGGGTAAGTAAGGTACAGGTAACATCTGATTTATATTCCGCCCTAACTTCCTACACTCTCACATTTAGTGATCTGAATAGTATACTAATCAGATTAATAAGTCTTATGTCCAGTTTTTTTTTTTTTGCTCCCTTGGTTGCTAAACATATCTAGTGCTGACTCAAAATGCATTGCTGATTCGGATTCAACTAACTATATATCCCATTTATTAAATGTCTATCTGTAATATGGGGGTTGCATGGGGAATCAGGAGATTAAATAAGCAATAAACAGTTCCTGTTTTCACTTTTGAAAGAATGTAGCCAGCATAATTATTTTAGCACCTATTGCGTTTCAGTAATTTTGAGTCTTATGCAGCAAAACACTAATACTTGTGCCATTGGCTTTTATTCTAATTTCATATTATTTTCATATTTATATAATTCTTGAGTTGTTTGTCGGATTTGCGTTTAGTCAGATTGTCAACGGCCATCGTTGTATTTTTGTGCAGACTTTGGAAAAATGAACATCGCCCATATATAGACATATATATATGTGTGTGTGTGTATATATATATACATATATATATATATATATATATATATATATATGTATATATATATATATATATATATATATATATATATATATATATATATATATATATATATATATATATATATATGTAATTATATCTAGGGTCGTTTATGGGCAGAATTCTTAATCATCAGACCGTCTGGTGGGACGTTTTTTTATTTGGTTTCAGATATGTACATATTAGCGAATCTGCCCACATTTTATGGCAAGCTGTACATGCCAAAAAAAACTGTAGAAAGCTATATTTTGTATCTGCTTCCCGCGGTCAGGAAGATTATAACTGACCCGCAGACAATTGGCATGACACAAGAACAGACTGTATGACATATTCCATTGTATAAATGTGACAATGCTGCACTCATGTCCATCAATAGAGTTTTCAAGATTGAAATGAGAGCTTTGGCACAGATCACAGGAGTAAGAGAAAGGGACATATATCATATGTTAAGGCAAAAAAGTAAAATAAAGAAAAGTACCGTGAAGTTATTGTACTTCAAATAATAATATCAGAGTCTTGTTTTCTCTGGTCAATACATTGTATTTATTTGACGGCTGCGTTAGAAATACTGTACACGGAACTAAAACCTATTCGCATTGTTGACTCGTATTTCAGGGATTTCCTTGCTGGTACCCTGTATCCAAACGTGTCCATTGTGACCATCATACATCAATTTTACAGTAGGAGTCAAAATAGGCATTCCAAATATGACATATGGAACCATCCGGGTGGATTGGTAGATCATATATTTCATTTACTCATGAAAATGCAATTAAACTCAAGGATGCAAATTATTCTATGTTAATAAACCATGAACAATATCTGACGCGGAAATCTATTATGCAGAGGAAAACTGTCATTAGTAGTCTGATTGTATGACTGTTGGGATGTCTAAGTGAGAAGATAATGAAAATTGTGCCTACGTTTCTTGCTTTTTGCTTTGGATCATATTTATCGAAAGCAGGTAAGTACAGGTGAAATTGCAAAAGCTGGTAACCATAGGAGAGGTCAGAATTACCTCCAATGTGTGTATTCGCCCTAATACACAACTGAATGCACATACATTTGAAGGGCTAGAGCTGTGTATTCCCATTAGTTTGTTTGTCAAAGCAAGCTTAAATAAAGTAGTCACTTATGTAGCTGTAGATATATGGTTTTTGTGAGGTATTTAACTTTGCGTGTAGATTTAGTGCCTGAAATTTGATTTGGTGTTTCTATGTGCAGCAGTTTTCAAGTTATTAAGTTGCAAATTATGATGTAAAGTTTTAGCAATGCACAACCCTCCATTGACTGCAGTGCACTCTTTTAGACAGTTCTTGAACCATATGTTCTCGCCCTTGCCTATTGCGATCAAACTATCTGGTGACAATTTTGCAGCCATATTACGAGAATGTTACAAGACAGTTATCGCGGAAATAAACACGGTTTTTAAAAACCGTTGGGGGTTTACCGATCTGGAGAAAATTTGTTACAGGTCACGGAGCAACGCTTGCACAAAACAGACGAGTAGTCTGTGTGCGTGTGTGTGTGTGTGTACTTTCCGTTACGTACCTGCGAAGGTGTTTTCTGATTCCAAATCCGAATTCGTATACATCATCCCATACAGGAATTAAAAAATTATGTTGCAAACATGCACGAAATTAACATCAGAGAGCAGCAAATGAGTAACAGGAATATCAGCTTAATGTCGACCTATAACCATTTCAGACATACTTTTTTTCCTTCATATAGAATTTTGGATTGTGCGCCAACTTTACATTACCAATACAACAATGACAACAACAACAACAACGAAGACAGCAACAACAACAACAAACATATCAACAATGGCCAAAACCGATTTTTAAGAGAGTTATGTAAAGTCTGGGTCAAGAAAGACACTAAATACAGACTAAAAGTAAACTTATATCTTTCTACGGAAAGGATATTGCTAGTACGTGTTATGACTGTAGTTCTTCCTTGTATATTTGTGGAAATATAAGTATAATGCTGAAAAACTTGCATACGCACAGTTCCCGATCTTGAAAAACTCGGAAAACAGTACGCGTATTGGATTAAATACATTACACTGGGCCGTGTCGATTACACCAATCACCCATACCGGCCTCCATTGAGCCATTCTGTTAAGAAAGGGGGGTTTGGTGTAGTTGGTATGTGCGTTTCCTGTTTTTGTCGAGGTGATTGGTGCTGAAGGTTTCTGATTCAAGACCACTTCGCCACTCTCTCTCTCTCTCTCTCTCTCTCTCTCTCTCTCTCTCTCTCTCTCTCTCTCTCCCTCTCTCTCTCTCTCTCTCACACACACACACACACATACACACACATGACTTGCTGTGATTTTTCGCCCATTTTCATTGATTTTACTTCAATAATAGCTCACCGACAAAGCTCTGTGTTACAGGATGGAATGGTTTCTATTGATACGTTGTCGCCTATTTTGAATTACATAGGTAATGTTATACAGTATATCACGGGTAATATTGTGGAGCTTCCGTGTGTGAAAAATTTCCGCCATGGTAAGACAATCTCCATTGCCTGGTTTAGGCTCAACCCGACCCCTGATCCTGTTGGGAATTACGATTTGGTCAACAATAAGACCAGGATAAAGGATGCTTATAAAAGTCGCTACAGCATTGGATGGGATGGTGCATTAAGAATAAATCCATCCAGCTCCGGGGACGAAAATGTCTACAAGTGCAGTTTATCTGGACAGGGACACAAAGGTGGAACATACGAACTCCAAGTTCTAGGTATACTGAAGAGTTAATTTGTTTTTAAAAACGTTTCAGCGAAATTGAACTACTATTTATGTAGCGGCCAGGGAAGTTTTATAAAATGTTTATTTCATTTTCCTGTCGTTCGTTTATTCATTTGTGCATTCATTATTCATCTACTCATTTGCTTAAGATTGTTGATTAGCTTATATAGAATCTTTCACTTCGTAACTAAGCGCACAGTGTGTAAAATGCGCTAAAGTGTGATTAAACGCTTCACCAATCGCAAGGAAACTGTTACTAGATAAATCAAAATGAAACGTTGAATAGCATGTCAATTTCAATTTATTATATTTCCAGGTGTCAATTAAAAGATTTATTGCCTTGTATAATTAGACTCGCTAGTTTTGTCAATCGTGGATACCTCTAGGAAAAAGAAAAAAAAAACATCTTTATAATGTTCAGGGTAACAAACTAGGGTTGAGATTAAAATTTGACTTTTTTTCATTAATTTCCAGTTCCCATAAAAAATATAACAGTCTTTCCAATACATGTCTATCTAAAACAGCATATAAAACACCTCCTCGTGCAATAATTTCAACTTTTTTATTTAAATATTTACCATCATCATACTAGCGACCGTTTGCTTCCAGCTAAGTACAGCACATATTGTCACATATGCATACACTCACAAGTGTGTGTGTGTGTGTGTGTGTGTGTGTGTGTGTGTGTGTGTGTGTGTGTGTGTGTGTGTGTGTGTGTGACGCATCGGTTGTTTCGTGTTTTTGTTATTCCTTTCGTCCATTCCTGGCTGACTGACTGCATGGCTGACGTCTTCCATGTTTGTTAATCTCCATATCATTTTACGCACACACTTGACCATCCATCCTTTAACATATACAGCTAGCTGGCTGCAACACCACAAATGTATGTTCATTATACATTTATATGTTTTATAAAAAATATTTGTTTTTTAAATTGTTTTTTCGTTTATATTTTTTAGTCAGGTTTTCTTTATACCGAATATTACCTATTACTATATAGTTATAAATGTGCTACTAAACTCTATTGTTTCAGGCCATATCACAATTAATCTTCTTGCAACCAAAACACAATATTTGTTGGAAGGTCAGCTTGCCAAATTCTTCTGTCGGATTAATGGGACAAGTGATGTGTGCAATATGAATTGGACTTGGACCATTGATGATAAACAGCAAAAGGAAGTAGGCTGGACGTTTCATCCAAATGAAAAGAAAAACGGCTGCTCAGCAGAAAGTACCATCACAATTGACTTATCCAGGAGCCGTAATGGCCAGACACTTTCATGCGGGACTACCCTGAAAGGAACAACAGCATGGCGTCGGGACAGAAAGCTTGCTATTCTATGTAAGACTATTTTGTATATTTCAATTCATAAAGAACTATTGATTTTAAAATGCACGTCAATCTTGATTCTCTTAGTAATATATATATATATATTATATATATATATATATATATATATATATATATATATATATATATATATATATATATATACATATATATATTGACCTTGTGTCTTTACGTCCATAATCACTTCCAGCTTTCTGGTAGTTTTAGCCTATTCTACAGTCCGAAAGTTTATACTCCATACGCTAACAATGTGTCTGAGTGTGTGTGCGT
>OZ026628.1:45834505-45921505 GCA_964020975.1 Hermodice carunculata | reverse complement strand
TCTCCTAGCTGAGAGCTTGCCTTCAGTTTTGGAGAGTGATTTACCGCAGTCCTCTAATGTTCAAATGTGAAGGCCTGGTTGTACCAGGGACATACATATGATAGGTTTATTTTGATTGAGTAAGGTGACTAGCAACCTACAACTGGCATAAAAATTTGTCTTATTCAGTTATTGTCATTTATGCAGGATGTATAAAATGTAGTAATGTAGACACATTGAAATATATGAAGTTTTGTGATGATTGGGCTGACATTATTAAATTTTTACGCATTTACATAATTTTGTGTTAAAGAGAAGCATATGTATGTAAGTATATATGTATGTATGTATGTATGTATGTATGTATGTATGTATGTATGTATGTATTGGTAAAAGGTCTCTCCAAAAATGCTGCTGCTGCTGCTGCTGCTGATGATGATGATGATGATGATGATCATAAAACTTCATTGTTGAAAAATGGACGAAAAAAATGTACAAAAAGAAAACGAAGAGAAACTTATCAGATACATTGAAAGACAAAAACATACAGAGTACCAATATATTGTGAAGTTATGTTTGTGAAGAAACTAAAGGATATTTGGTGATTATTGTGTGAACGGGATGGGATTCATATCTATTGCTTAGACTGTCTGCTTGATTGGGTTTCTTTGGAAGTAAAAATATGTTTTAACCAACGGATTTTGATTTTAATTATGTGGTAAGTCACCAATTGTCTACCCACTCAGTCTCCTGTCTAATGAAAATTATGTTTAGTACATTGAGTACCCGTATATAAATTTATCTAACTTCTTTGATTGGTAAGTCATTGCCAGCAGGAAGTGACGTGTCCTTCAGTCAGTTCCCATATATTAGTGGCTCCATCTGTTGGTGACGTGGGTTAATATTGTCGTATTTGGACAAGTCTGCTGGCCCTCTGACATCTTTGCATGTTATGCACTATCATCTTCTGTTAATTTTCTGAGATTTTCGAGACAGTTCTATTTTGGGCTTGCATTAGTCATTAGCCGGCCACAAACAGGCTTATGTAAATTGGGATTTGGCAAATGATATTCTCAATCTTTTTAGACTATTTGGGCGACTGGTGATGATGATGATGATGATGATGATGATGATGATGATGATGATGATGATGATGATGATGATGATGATGATGATGATGGTGATGGTGGTGGTGGTGGTGGTGGTGGTGGTGGTGGTGGTGGGGGTGGGGGTGGTGGTGGTGGTGCTGGTGCTGGTGGTAATGATGATGATGATGATGATGATGATGATGATGATGATGATGATGATGATGATGATGATCACCATCACCACCACCACCACCACCACCACCATCATCATCATCATCATAGTAAAAGCAGCGACAGTGACCATTTTGCACCAAAACAAAAATGTTAAGGAAATGGGGTGATTTTAGTCATACAAAGAGGCAGAAATATAGAAACTGTTGCGTTGTCTACCAGAACATCAATTTTAAAAACCGAAACATGCATAGCTCAATTATTCTGTCCATTGTTGTTGTATGAATATGTCACGATTTCTATCTGATTGCTGAAAGATCTTGCAGCCATATAATGGGGAGTTGTCATTCCTGTATGTTTTATGATAGCCGTAATAAGGAATGGACCAGTGCATAGATAGGTCCCACACCTTCCAGCAGATGCAAGCAACAGTTGGTGGATGTTGTGAATGCAGTACCTGAGCCATTGTCTGTGTTAATGCATACCAGCCTTTCACATTGCAGTGGACCACGGCAGATGGGACATTGGAGATTTACTGGCCCTCGGCCACAGGTACAAATAATTACTCACTACCTTATATCAGCGCTGTTACATCACTATCAACCAGAACAGATTGTCAGAGGCTTTTGTACACATAGATGCAGTGACATGTCAGGCAACCAGCAATGATAATGTATTTTGGCCATGCGAAATGATAGCCTCCTTCATGGACAGCTTTTGGTCATCTGTGTCTGACAGGAACCATCAGTCCCCTTCTGTCAGCCGCAAGTGGGTGATTGCTGACAGATGCTGTTTTTGGTCTTGCCGGAGCCATATCCACCCAAGTAAACACACAGTGACCAGCTCCATTCTCTTTTTCATTCTCCTTGGCAGTGACAGACTTGATAATAACTCTATAAGAGTGGCATTAATTTTTGTTGACATTCATTGTTTCTGTTATACAAGTTTTCTATCGACGCAATTTTGGTAATGTTCGGCATTCCAAGGAACACATTAGGCCTAAACTAAAGAGTGTACAACTTGGTCTTATAATAAAAAAAGATCGACAAAATGTTGTGGCATTTTCAAGTTGGTGTCTTACTGCCTCATAAAAATATCAAATGTAACTAAACTGAGTCTGAGGGCATATTACCTAGCACAATGTTTTTTTGGCACTTTCAGGGTTGAAAATTGGCAAAACAATGTAAAAACAGCAGTAAGATTACACTCATTTCTGCCCTATGCAGGACTGGATCACTCCAGGAAAACACCACATATTTGGTATCATTGAAAGTTCAGAACTTTGTTTACGTCAGTAAAATGCTTTCTCATTGGCCAAATGTGACTGTACTGTGGTTAATTTTGAATGCCAAACATCGCTGTCTCAAAAGTTAGAAATGTCATTCAGATGAATGTTTCTATTGGCTGATGATGATGTAGTCAGATCGTCATATGACCTTTTAGAATAATTAACAATAAAGATTAGTCACATGGACCAATCGGAGCACAGAGATCCCCAGACCATCACTACTACCATGCTCTTCCATCCAGGTCTCAACAACATGTTAGGGGTGAAAGCGTGGAAGCTGGGCACGATAATAGTGCCAAATCTGGCTGTTTCTGGGCTCTTTTGATGCTGTTAGCTTGTAAAAACATAGGATTAGGACTCACATAGTTCTTCTGAAGCTTCGTGTTACAATAAATTATTTGCAAGACATACGGAAGGATATTCGCTGTTACATTTGGTACCGATGAAGGCAACGTCATGTGCCTGGACTCGATTTGCACATCGGAAGCATTGTTATTTCCAAACATATTAGTTTTGCCTTCAATAAAACTAACTGCTAATTATAAATAACTCATTAAATAAGCAAAATAATCAGATTTGACGCTGTGGAAGTCAATCACACATGTGATAACAGTCATATATTGCAGCTTTGTTGTGTGTATCTGTATTTGGAGACAAATTTTAACACGGGTGATCAGGGGAATAACTAAAAGTGCCATTTCACTCATTGGGGGATTAGAAAAAATATCATACTTAATTGTATTTTTCTGTACGCGGGGGTGTTCAAAATCTTAGATCTTTTGCACCTCCATAAATCAAGGATTAAAAATGAAGGGCATGATGGATTTGAAGAAATAACTTTATTTCACCCTTAACTATTTGGTAGCCCAGCAAGCTACATACGGAAAGACAAATGGTAGCCCGTGTTTTTAGCTCAGCTGACTTGTCAGTCAGCTGAGCTTATCTTATGGTCCTCCGTGCGTCGTCCGTCGTCCGTCCGTCAGCAATTTACATTTTCGACTTCTTCTCCGAAGCCGTCAGCCAGATCCACTTCAAACTTGGTGGGGATGTGCCTTGGGTGGGTCTCTACCAAGTTTGTTCAAATGGTCACGGTCCATTGATTTTTGGATTTTTAATGAATTTTTTTGTTCTTTTTTGGGCAAATCTTAAAAAATCTTCTTCTCTGAAACCGCTCACCCAATTACTTTGATATCACACAGAAACACTCCCTGGGACACTTAGTTCTTAATTTGTTCACCAGGTGGCGCTGCAATTTTTTTCTATTTTTTTATGAATTTTTGTGTGTTATAGCTATTTTCGACTTCTTCTCCAGAACCGTCACTCAGATTAAGCTGAAACATGGTGGATATGTTCCTTGTAGAAGGGTGAAACAAAGTTGTTCACTATGTGGGAATGCTGCAGATTCCTGATTTTTAACGATTTTTTCCATTCGGGTACTTATCGGTTAATGCAGCTTTCCTATTGATTACTATGGAAGTCAATGAGTATTCTAATGCTAATTCACATTTGCGACTTCTTCTCCAAAACCGTCATGCAGATTAACTTCAAACTTGGTGGGGATGTACCTTGGGTGGGTGTCTACCAAGTTTGTTCCAATGGTCATGTTCCAATGAATTTTGGTTTTTTTATGATTTTTTTTTCAAAAATCTTTACAAAAGTTTTAACATGGGAATTTCTTGTAATGGTTATAACTTAAATAATTTTGGCCAGATTTACTTCAAACTAGGTGGGGATGTGCCTTGGGTGGATCTCTACCAAGTTTGTTCAAATGGTCACGCTCTATTGATTTTTGGAATTTTTATGATTTTTTTTCGTTTTTTGGGGGCAAACCTTAAAAACTCTTCACCTGTGAAACTGCTCACCCAGTTGTTTTGATATCGTTCATAGACACTCCCAGGGACACATAGTTCCCAATTTGCTCACCAGGTGGCACTGCAATTTTTTCTAATTTTTTTTAATGAATTTTTTATATGGTTTTGTTATTTTTCACTTGTTCTCAGAACTGTCACTCAGATTAAAGTGAAATGTGATGGATATGTTCTTGTGGAAGGGTCAAACAAAGTTGTTTACTAGGTGGCACTGCTTTAGATTCCTGATTTTTAAGTATTTTCAACTCGGGTACTTATCGATCAATGCAGCTTTCCTATTGATTACTATGGAAGTCAATGGGTATTCTAGTGCTAATTCACAGGACAACTGACACAAAATTTACTGTTTACTTGATAACTTGAGATCTGTTTTGAGTTAGTACTATGATGTTGCACATGTTAATGTTTTTGTATGAAGGTCATGCTCAGACAGTACATGAATGACTTTGACCTCATTTCTGGGGTCACAGTGCAACATACATGAATTTTACTCTTCATTATAACTTGAGAACTACTTGAACCTTGATGTTGCACATGTTAGTGTTCTTTTATAATGGTCAGACTTACTCAGAACATGGGTGACCTTGATCCTTTCCCAAGTTCATAGATTTGCAAGTGTGATGAATGTCAAGATCAGCTGAGCATGGGCTGTTCACACAGCCCTCTTGTTTTAGCTAGCCCTGGGATACCTTTAATTTCGGACCCTGAGGGGTAACGTCGCTAACCACATTTGCTGAATGTCACAAACGGTCGTACGCTATGGCGCAAACTGAGCTACCAGTCAACCGTCTGAATTGACGGGTTGGTGTGACGTGTCATAAATATGAGGAGATCAGGAGGAGAAACCAGTCCTTGGTATCCAGAAATGCAGGTCACGCTGTCCCATGTATGCCTGATTTAGCCTTGAAAGGGAAACCACTATTCCCTACAAGACTAGCAGGGTGTGTATCTTATTTATCAGAATGATGGCCAATATCAAAGAAGCTTAGCGGCGTCCCTAAGTCAACTTAATTAAAGGTCGACTGGAGGTTATGTGATGGTAGATAGACTCAGCACATAAAATTCTAGCCTGAAACTTGGCAAGTGAGTCTATCTACCCATGCCATTGAGGTCCAATGGTTAAGCGGTGCACAGCTGGTGTATCCAGTACTTTTCTCTTAAATGTAAGGGGACACCTCATAAACGTTGAGCGAAATGAACACCTTAGGAAATGGAATTCTATCCAGAGCATTTCTACAATACAGTCTATGGGAAATAAATTTAATCTTTGGATTCAAGCAAACTTAATAAACACAAATCAACTTCTTCATGCATGTTTCTTTAAATTTATATCAAAATGTGCATGGTACTGAATTTTACAAAAGTGTATGACCAGAGAGATATCTCGGAAGTAAAGGAGAATGGGAAGAGCAAAGAAGAAACACAGGGGAGAACCCTGTCTATTGGGGAGAACCCTGTCTACTTCAAACTGCAGAGAACACTGAGAGAGGAGACCAGTTTTTCCTGGAAGTAAACCCTCTTTGTGAATAACGTAGAATGTGCACTTATTGGGGGGGGGGGGGGGTATACACTTGCCAACAAAAGATAAGAAATGCAGCATTTCAAGCTGAAAATTTCCATAGGTGGATATTGTTGACAAATAATCACTTCTCAAGAAATCTATGTACAGTTTGCAGAGTTACCCCCCTCCCCCCCCCCCCCCCGATGTATGTTAACCCCTTCAGTGCCTCCTTTGATGGTGACAACAGCTTTCCTTATCCTTCTGGACACTAAGCATTTTGTAACTTAATGTATTCAAAGCCGAAATATCTGGCTCTTAGTGCTCAGAAGGTTAAAGAGTGCTGGGATAGGTTATTGACTGGGGTCATCCTGTGGTCTGTGATGGTCTTCGCAACTGAAGAAATGCCAGTACGTGTACTTCATTGACAGATTGGTTTACAAAGAAGGTGAGTCTAGTGTCGTTTTATCAATTCACAGCATATAACAGCTTGGTGCTCAAGTTGACAGTAAGAGAGTTAAAACCAATTGTCGACTTAATCAGTGCTGATCTGAACCATAGATTTAGTATCACAAAAACTTGTGGTTGGAATTTGGTCAGGAAGGAAAAAAAATTCTCAACCAGGAAGCATGCGTATCCCTGAGAGGGCTGAGGCATGTAACAAAGGATGGAGATATTGGTACAGGCTGCAAAATCTGTTTAACCTTAGTTGGCATTGAGGCTACTTGAGAACCTGCAAGCCATCGAGTGAGATAAAAATAGCTGGGGTAGGACAGAGGCCTTGTCTTCATTTTAACCTCCTAAAGCCACCTATGAGATATATACATGTAGGGCCTCTTGCATTTGCAGGGAATATTTTGTGTTGAACATACACTGTGTATTGGCAATGATTCTGCTAAGCAGAAGAGACGTATAGCCTGGGTAACAGTCCTTTGTTCAGCAGGACAATGGAAGACTTGGGAAGACTGCCTCAAGTCAAGGTTCACTGCCAGCATCCAGACGTTTTTGGGAGGCCCATTGGGTGGGATTACTTTGTAGCAATTTTAACTTTGCCTTTTCAGTAGGCACACATTTAACCCAGGGTTGTGCAACCCGAAAGCGAAAATGCTTGCCTGTCGGACAATTTGTGAGCTTACCCTCTTTGGCTCTGCACAAAGGTCTTTTTTTTTTGTGCAGGATAGTATTCGTAGCTATTTATTGGGCTGTACTTTTGATATGTGAAGTGGCTAGGGAACAAAAAGAATAAAATGTAATAAAAAAAGAGTGACGTACCTTTTATTTTGTAGACTTGGAGCAGGAACTTTTTCAAGTTAAACCCAACATTTTCTTCTGTATTAACCCTAGGACAATCCATTGCTCTTCTCTTAAATACTGCAGCAATTCTACCGTCAAGTTGCTTATATAACGCAAATATCTCTTGTTCAAATGCCTTGTGTAAATTTCCCATAATGCTAGGGAAAGCTGTCCACTCAGCCTAGAAAGTAGCACTGTAATGGTTAACACGAAAAGTTGTTTAATAGATACCACTGGGAAACATTTGCCTTGTTAAATTATTGGCTGGACTACAGAGGCAATATAAATTTGTCAGCTGTCTCAGCAGGAAGGGTTAAAGGTGACCCTTGATTCCAGTGCAAGGTGACCTCTGACCTGATGCTTGGTGACCTATGACCCAATGTATCCTGATCATGTTTCAAATTTTTATTTCTGCCCACATACATTCTGAAATGTTTTGTGTGTACTGTCTGTTACAATGAACCCCAAATGCTGGACCAAAATGGTCTTATAAGAAGGGTGGCCTTTTTAAAGGGGGCAGTACAAATGCAGATGTCACACATTCTGCATAAGAATGATGGCCTTTTGAAAAGGGGCTGCTTATGGAGAAAGGAACCCATGGAAAGGGGACCACTGTAGGTGTACTTAATGACATCCAAAAAAAAAAATTACCAGCATTTTTTTTTGTACCAGGCAGACTGCCCATTAAAAAAAGTACAATATATATATATATATGTATATATATATGTATATGTATGTATATATGTATATATATGTATATGTATATATATATATATATACATATACAGTGGTACCTGCTGTATGCAACCACTGCTGTGAGCAGCCGCATTGCTTTTTGTGGTCAATAGGCTCAGACATAGGGGTCAATTTCTTTGTAAAATTTACCTGTGCTGACAGATCACCTGCTGTATGTGGCCACTTTTTCTTGGCCGAAGAGGTGGCCACATACAGCAGGTACCACTGTACATATATACATACATACATATATATGTGTCTGTGTTTGAATATATATATATATATATATATATATATATATATATATATATATATATAGACCAGTTGAGGGTTCAAAATTGCTGGGGAACAGATGTGAGGCTGTGCTGGAAGTAACCGGAGATAAGACCTTGTGAGTGTTCAGTAGACCAGGAGGGGTCTGGTCTGATAGGATGGGTTTTCTCTGCCGTATGTCCATATTATACAGTATTGTTTGTGCCTGTAAGTGTATTTTCTCAGATGATGGAGCCAGTAAAGGGCAACAGGAAACAGCAACAGTCAGGAAATGTGATATTAACTCAAGTTCAGGTCGGTACAGGATAATCTGCCGCTGTGAACCAGACTGAATCTGCTAACTGTGGCCAGAGATGTCACGGAGTTTATTTTGACAAAAGGGAGGGCAGAGAAAAAATAATGCACAAAGTGGGGGAAAAATATGGCGTAAAAATATTAGGTTTATCTTGCGTCACATCTACATATATCGTAGTAACATGTCTGTATTGGCTCACAAAATATAGTTTATCCTGTTTCGTCACTAAATAAAATAAATCAAGCCGAATGAAAAAGAGCCTGCATCTCATTCCACCCTAATGACGCTTTTTCCTCGGTAGTATCTAAATGGTGTCTACTAATTATATTTTGTTAATATAGAGATTATTTTTCAAGATTTTGGATGAAACTTGAATGGAAGATCCTTCAAAATTATTTGCCCATGGTCAACAGCTTTCCTTGGCACGCTATGAGAGCGTTCGCCCAGAGTGCACCAAGGAGAGCTGCTGACCCAGTTTTCTATCAGGGTGGAATGAGTTAAGGTTCCGGAACAATATACTTTAATTTTGTCACCAAATGTGTCTTCAAAATAAGGTGAGAACCAAACACTCAGTGCAGGCCCGTGTCAATGGATTAATTATTTTTCCTAAATGAGGGGAATAGAATACGTATGGAAATAGACGTTTATACTGATGCATGTAGTCTACATAATCAGGCAGCTCAGGAGATATTTGCCATACAGATATAGTTGGAGACATAAATTGTGGTATTATATTCAGAACACTGCTATAGTAACAGATGAGAAAAAATAAATACATTATGGAAAATAAACTAGAATAAAAGAAAGAGAGACAGACCTGACAATATACCATTAACTTACAACTTGCCAAAATATAAAATAAATGATAGTTATTCTTATTTTTGTGACAAATGTATTTAGCAAGCATATATACTGTATGTACAATTGAAGCTGGTTACAATACTGGCTCACAGACTTAGTCATGTGACACATTTACACGTACTTTCCATTAGTTTGTAGTCTGTTGTTTGACTGACGAAAGACAGCTTGGCACCGATAAATTGTATACATGTATTTCTATGTTCAAAGAAATCTCAGTGCATTAAGTATATATTATAGGTGGGACATATCTATACCAAGTTGGCAAACATGTTTCATCAAAATTACCTAATGGATTCTTGCCTGCAAAACAGACCACACTTAACCCTTTCAGTACCAGTCACATCTAAAGTTGATCTACTTAAGTCAGGCAAGTCTGAATTATCATAAGGATCACAGATTCGTATTTCTTGTAAAAAGACCTTTCATTCAAGTACCAGCATGCCTATATAGTTCCAGAGAGAATACCCCAGGTCAAGAGCTTTTTTGTGTGCCAAGAAAATCTGTTGACTCAGTCCAAAATTTGGCTCTGAAGGGGTTAATGATCTGTTCTATTGAGTGAGCAGACAAAACAGAGTTTGGTCAGCTTGGCAGGGAAGACCGTAAGTTCCTTTGTGAGTATTTTACAGTAAAGTGTAAATCCTATACATGTATTTCGCTGTGCGTGATTTCCAAGATTTGTTTTATAAACGTTTTAAACAACATTTGTACAGACTGATTGGCAACCCATTGTAAAAGAAAAAAATGTTGATTCCTATCAGCATAATTTTGGGTAGCAAGTTATGATGCGAATGCAATTAAAATTTAGAGCACTGATGTACACACACACAAGTTTGATCATATTAGATCAGCTGTTAAATACATACTTGCCTTCCCCCAAAAAATAAGAGGAGGAGGAGGAGGTAACTTTTTCACAAATAAAAGAACTTGGGAGACCAGGATGATGATCAAGTTGCCCACAATGTCATGGAAGTCCACTGCACGTACTTTGCCCGCTTTTTCAAACAGGATGCCCTGGGGTCCAAAACCTTATATGAAAATAGGTTAAAAGCTACATGAACCCTGCACTTGACAGACGTGATGCTTGCCAAGTAGTACTGTGAAACCTGGCTCAGAAAACAACTCTTATGAGTGTTCAATTTATGGCCTCTCAAGACAGGTGATCTGTCTCAGGAGGTAGAAATGACATGAAAAGCATGAAGATTTTGAAAAGCTTTAAAAAGCAAGTGGTCAAATTATTAAAGGGGTGTGTCAAAACAGGGAACACTGTACATACACATTTTTCAGAAGTTATACCCTCATGTTGATGTACCTAGTGTAATCATGACGAAAGGGAGCAAAATATAAAAAGTTGAAAATCAAGCTCAGAAAGCTCAAGGGGAAAGTTTGATGACCCCCCGCCCCCCTGCCCCCCCCCCCTCCTTCCCATTTTAAATGAGTCAACCTGGTGGTAAAGCTGGTACACGTACCAGGATGTCAGAGACATGTGACTCATGATATTGTTAACTATTTTCTCAGGTTGAGACAGCATAAAACAGCTGCTGGGTAGTTCACTGTAGTCTTCTCACATCTGGCTTTTTCGTCCCAAATTCAGGGCAAATTGTTGAAAAATTGGACTAAATTTTCCAGAAAATAGTAAAAAAAGTGTCAGAGGAGTGGGTATGTTAGTATATTGGTCTCCCTCTTGCTAGAGGCCACCCCCATCAAAAGACTACTATTCTTATGTGCAAACTGTGGCAGTTCAATTACATGTATAGTGACCTTCTGTGTAGAGACCACCCCTCATATAAGACCACTTTGTCGCCCTATTTGGAGTACCAATGGCCATAAAAGAGGGCCAGTGGAAAAGGCAGGGAGGGTGAATCCCTGGACGTACTGCATGTGTATGAAAAAGTGTTCCATTTGAGTTAACCCTTGTGAATTCAACCTTTGGATCCCATGTTAACAACTTTTCAAAGTTTAAGTGTAACCCTTTCCTGTTCAGAAGAAGACTGAGTCAACAGAATTCATTGTGTTCACCTACGCCAAAGTAAGCTGTTGACTTAGGATGTCCTGTCATGATAAATCCTATCAACAATTTTCAGCAAACTATTTTCTACTAATATGAAATTTAATTTTAAATGTTGAAGATGACAACAATTTACAATTCAAGGAGGAAAGTGTTAATGAGTTCAGGAGAAAGTTATTTTCCTGGATTTTCTGGATGCTTAACCATTTCTGTACCTGTGGATTAATACAGAGTGACCAGGTTTTCAATCATTCCTTGAAGCCAGAAATGGGCAAATGATGTAGCTGTGTACATCTAGTGACAGGCATCATCCATACATAAAGTCAGTCTCAAGTTTTGCAGTTAGTTTCATGTGGGAAATTCTCAGCAATCGGAGGACCAGAATGCATTTGTAGAGGGTGATTGGAATGCTGATTAGTTTTTGAAATATAAAACGAGATAGTACCATTGAGTCAGACGTAAGATCAGAAGAGACTAATCAATTTAATCTTTTTTTTTTTTTTTTAAAGTTGCAATAAGTCTATCCAACATGAACTAACTCCTCCTGCAAAAAAAAAAAAACAAATTTACTGATAATGTCTGCTTTGATGAGATGGAATCTGGCTGTCAGTTGCTAATTAAGATCCTGGTTGGATCAGATAACCACCCGTAATTATAAGTGAAGCCCCCCATTGCTAAAGGTAATCCACAGCTAGTCCATCAGAGTGATTCTTTACAGACCTCCGCTTTGCCGCATACTCAACGATAGAATGGTTTTTTAAACAAAATTTTGAATGTGAATTGGGGAGTTTCTGGGCTCTCATTACCAGCTCCAGGTCTGTGGCTGCGTTTTCTGATTAAAACTAGAATGCATGTCAATCCTGTTCTGAAAACATTCAGGGCCTAAAAGAATAAAAATGCAACTGTTAATTGTGAGATAAGAAAAAGCAGAAAGTAGAGGGTTAACGTGTTAAAGGAACAAAGTCTATCTCTGGGCAGCAGTTCATTATAAACAGGGCTGTCCAACTGGAGCATTGTAGCAAAGTTTTGCTACAATGCTCTTCAAAATTGCTACAAATTTTCTCAAAAATAATTGTTTCTCATGTGAAGAAGTGGAAAAAAATGTTACAAGTATAAAAAATTTTGCTACAGAGATTTTCAGCTGGACAGCACTGATACAAGGCCATAGAGGTTGGACCGTACACGTACATTCACCCTTGGTCTCTTGAATTTAGAGGCCGTCTATAGCTTTCCTTTGGTGGAGCTTGGGTGTTGAAGATTCCAGCTTATCCTGCATAGGAAAAACTCGGGTCCAGAGAGATTATCCCTGTATACATGTTTGCCTGGTCTACAATTTAGAGAGCAAAACCGCCTCCTCCTTGTCTAATTTATGCAAAAGGGTTAAAATAGAATGAGTTAACCTATTCCTGCTCGAATTGGCCAAAAGCTCCCAGGTGTAAATGGTGGTTTGCTTCAATGTTTTAATTTTAATTTATTTGTCTACTGGAAAACATGTCAGATGAGCTTTGTACACAAGACCTTTCCATGATTGCATGCCAAAGTCAACAGTTTTCATGGGCAAAGGTTAGGGACATTGCACCCAATTTGTCCACAGGAAACCCTACCGACTCAGCCATATTCTATCCAGGACAGGAAAAGGTTAAAGTAATAGACCCCCCCACCCCAACCCCCACCCCACCCAGTTGTACTCTACTGTGTCTACAAACTTGACCACATCAGACTTGCATCACATGTGACTCACAAACGTCAACCAAAAACATTTGAAGAGGAGAGGTCTATATTTGGCAGGCCTGGGTCAAACAGTGGGGAAAAGAGGTGAGTCTCACTAAACATTTTGACCAATATTTATCACCACTGCCAAGCCAGACCATCTCTGAACAGATGAGTGGGCCTGGAGAGAGCTAACATTGGTTATGGCACCAGCCCTAGGTCAGATTCCCATAATGCCAATTATGGGATATATGCGCTCGGGGATGGAGGGACTATGGTGTGGAATTCTGATTTAATTTACGTCCCCACTACCATGTGTCATTCCCTTCCGGGTTTTTATTTCTCTATATTCACAGATTTTTTATTTATTTATTTTTTTTTTTTTTTAGTATTTAAAGTGTTACCTATTCCTAAGATGCACCTCTCCTGAGAGACCACATATTTTATTTAAAAACCCTTGATAGCAAGTAAGCTACTGTTGGTTCCCAATAGAGCAGGTTCTGTTCCTGTGCACAGATGACATCTGGAGCTGTTGTTGTCAACATAAGTTTGTGATACATGTTGGAAGTTTCAATCTGGAGGGGCACATTTGGAAGTGATTTCCACGGAGAGTATGACCAGCCAGAGAAGCAGGTGGATTCACTCAAATGATGTGTTTGGACGTAGTATGGCTCAGCTGTAAACCTACTTCATTTTACAGTCCGCACTTGTAACCATTTTTGCTTGGTCTCAAGTTCTACGAAATCGCTGAAGCTACAACCGAAAAAGATAATGCATGTGTTTTAATTTAATAGACGTCAAGAGTGCTATATATTTTTTTTAAAGATATGTAGTGTTCACATTATAAAAAAATAGAATATCGTGAAATACCTCTAACGAGCTGAGACCGGTAAATATCATCACATGCAGCAGAGTCGTAAAGATTGATGATTAAGAAGGACAAGGGTGAAACTCTCTGAAGGGGAAGGGTAATGGGTCAAGTACTTTCACATAGTGAAGATTTATCGGGGATTAACCCTGCTTCACTCAAGCTGGTCTCAAATCTCTCCATGTCATATATCATTGTTTTGTTTTTTTTTTAATTTTGGACACAAGTTAGCCATTGATTGGAAACATTTTCAATGCAGAGTAGGCGTGACGTGACAATAGGAAGCTGCAAGTCAACAAATTTCCTCATAGCTTTGAGTTGAGGGAAGTGGAGTATTATTATGACAACCAGGCCGATGTTTGACTCTTAGATGTTATTTTCTGACAAGGGAAAGGGTCACTGTCGGCAGCACTTAATTCATAGCAGAAATTCAAGTGTCAAATTTAACTTGACAGTCAGATGTTTTCCTGTGGTTTTCAAATAAACTGTGCACCATATGATATGGGAAGGACAGCGTGTTTCTCGTGTTTAATTTGCCCAGCCCTTGACATTGGCCCTGTAATAGCAGACACATGTCAGAAGTCTGGAATATACATAGTGTGGAACATTGTTTAAATGTTTGCGTGCCAATCACTCTGATTGTCAAGAGAGTGCGCAGCTAGAGTACTCTTCCTCATTATTTCCTCCTCTCCCCCTTACCCCCTGCAAACGAGTACTTTGAAGCATTTAAAACTGTCCATTCAGCTGACAAGGAAGGAAGCAAAGTCATCAAAAGGTTACTTTTGGCTCTCATTTCAAGTGAAAATGTATTGATCAGCAACATGTAGTGGGCTCTTGACGTAAGTATTTACAGTCGTCTTTTTCCAGTTTCTATTGGCAAATCCAAAGATTGTGCATGGGTAATTAATCACTGTCTTGTTACATTGTCTTCACATCGTTAAAAGTGTATGGCACTGCATACCCCATCTCCCCCCTTGTAGTGTCTGTCCTCTTGTAAATATCAGTATGAGGAAAACAATACTGTAAATCATCCTTACATATTTTGTACACTTAACTTGTGCATTTCAGCTCACTGATTACCCACTTTTGAACTGTGAAACTTGTCTTTGATGATCAAATTATAGTCTTCCAAGGCAGGTGGTCTTTCATAAGAGGTACAAGCAAGACAAAAAAAAAAGACTGAGCGTACATGTAGTATTTGAAAAGTGCTGTTTCAAGACAGGTGGTCAAGAGTGGCTTGTGAAGACAGGTTTCACTGTGCTGCAGTGAAAACTCGTTATAATGACACCATCTGTTCCCTGAGAAAAGTGTCAGATATCTGAATATGTCAGGTAAATGAATCAAATAACAAAAGAAAATAAACTTTTTCCCATAAAAACTTGTGTCATTACATTGAATATGTCGGATATCTGAGTGCCGTTATAATGAGGTTTCACTGTATTTTGTTTCCCATTGCTTGGTCTGAGCCGGTAGCAGTGATGAAGCAGATATACTCTTTTACTGGCCTACTGTAAAACCTCATCATAAGGACACTGACATCCTGTATTCACACAATGATACAAAGCTTGAGGTAATTAAAGTCAAACTCCTTTGCTGCTTGCCCTGAAGCACCAATTTCAGGGTACACAAGCATTTTTCAAAAATGTTACTCTCTGGCAGAAACCCAGGCAGATTTTAAGAGTAGACAGATGTGTCAGCAGATCTTTGACAGACTACAAAGTCACCTGCTCAGAGAGCCCTGTTATGACTGGACATTTACACGCGAATCTATCTCACCGTAGACTCCCATAATTGGATTCAATTTGCCCAACCAGTCATAACAAATGTGGACTTTTAATGCAAAGACTTACATGTACACACACATGTGTTTACTTCTGACCTCAGGAGTGTTAGATCAGAGAGACTTCTACCCAGTGCACCTCTCAGCCTCTATAAGGTGTGACACCCCCGTACTGCACCTTAAAAGAAAATGGGACTGGCCACCAGCAATGTGATACTACCGCCAATGAGGGTTACCTGGGGGTGTTACAAGCAGGACCTCCCGCCCCCTTATACTCCACCCCCTAAATGTGAATTAAATGACATTGGGCGCTTTAAGCCTTTAAGATAAACTGTGACAGGATTATGACAGCGGGGAATGTTAGAGAAATGTGCCAGGGATTTTTGTGCTCAGAGGAAAACTTCAGCCTTCCTGGCATCCCCTGCAGGGCTAGGGCTGCTCAGTGGATACCAGAGACCTGTCCTGCTGACAGGGAACACTTTGCCAGGATGGAGGGGGGAGTGGGGGTGCTTACAGGTATTGTTGATTTATCACAAATTTGCATGGTTTATGGCTACCATTCATGAAAGGATAAGGACTCTTCATGTAACTAAATTTGTTTTTATGAGGTCAATTTTAAATGGAATATCTTCTTTAGAAGTATACTCTTCTTTATTACCATTCTGTGTCAGTGTGCATTATTGTGTGTGTACATCATTTAACATGTACTGAGGTAGATTCATGAAATAGTTGAATATAATCCAGCATATTTCTTAAAGCTGTGATATTTTTGGGAAAAAAGATATTTGAATATCCCTCAGCAATTGAGTGATTTATAGCTAGTTGCCCAGTTGAAGATAATTCATGAAAGGATAAAGACTTTTCATGTTTAACTAAATTTGTTTTCCTGGGGTCACTTCTAAATATAGGATGTTTTCATTAGAAGGACATTCTTCATTGTTATGATTTTGTGACTGACTTTTTTTTAAAAAAATGAAAATACGGTTTTGGAGAGTATAATGTTTTCTTTCATTTGACACTATTAACTAAATCATATTTTCATTTTTTTTTAATTTTTAAAATACTATTTTAAAATTTTAAGAATTTTGATTAAAGTTTAATGACACTTATAGCAATGCTAAAATTGCATATTCACTACCAGAATCAAACTTGATGTTATGTATTCTTTCAGAAAGTAAATACTTTTTAGGGTATTAGATGGTAGCCACAGACAGAAATGAAACATTTTACATGAGAGTCATAAAGTATACCATATCTTTAAGCCACATTCGTCAGGTCTCAAGTTATTTTGACATCTTATGGATCTGCCTTTGGGCAGGTGTCTTAAAGGAGCCAATACCAGACATTCAAGTACTCAAATAAATTTGACTTTTATTATCAAATATATCTATCCTTTTTTATTGTTGTTGTTGTTGTTGTTGTTGTTGTTGTTGTTGTTGTGAGGAGGATGAGTAAGGATGAAGATTGATAAACTGATTATGAGACTTTTGTTGCCCAATGTTGTAGTATCCTCTTTCCCTTCCCTTGGCTGCCAGCCCAAGGTGAAACCTGCAGGATGTGTGAGTGGTCAGATAGTTATGTGGGGGGCAAAGTGGGTAGGTACAGCCAGCTATCAGTCCTGCCATCACATCCAAAGGAGGAGATCATTTCCAACCTGAGACATCACTTTTTCTTCACTCCATATTCCAGCCCTTCTATTCTTTGCGACTTGATGACTGTTTGACTTTAGGAGTGTCACCTGGTGGGAAGCACTTAAACTAAAAGAATATTTTTTGTGGAAGCATGTTCATCAAGGAAACAATATATTTGTTTTTTTGTTAAATTTGGTAATGTTTTCTAGCTTGTTATTTAATATACTTACTTACAGATCTGTTGATGTCATTGAAAAGTAAACCTCAATATTTTCTCATCTTTCAGTGGTACAAGTGGTTCAAATTTGGACCATACCATCTCTCAATTATATTATTATTATGTAATAAGGCTTCAAATAGAACCCTATTTCGAACGTCATGGGTCAAACACTGTGAAAAAGTTCATTAAATGGCACAGATTTTTTTTCTTGGGGAGTGGGGGTGTCTCGTTTTTAATGGGAATGGGGGAGGGGGGCTTATTAAAGATAATTTAGTGATAGTGAGATAGACAAACCATTCCATGTGCTACAATACCAAACCAGGTTTAAAGCAAGATATTATGACACATTTCAATCGTATCTACCAGAAACAAGTTGACTTATGACAGGGCATGTTATGACAGACACATCAGGGCATGTTATGACAGACACATCAGGGCATGTTATGATAGACACATCAGGGCATGTTATGATAGGCACATTAGGGCATGTTATGACAGGCACATCAGGGCATGTTATGACAGGCACATCAGGGCATGTTATGATAGGCACATCAGGGCATGTTATAATAGACACATCAGGGCATGTTATGATAGGCACATCAGGGCATGTTATGACAGGCACATCAGGGCATGTTATGATAGGCACATCAGGGCATGTCATGACAGGCACATCAGGGCATGTTATGATAGACACATCAGGGCATGTTATGATAGACACATCAGGGCATGTTATGACAGGCACATCAGGGCATGTTATGACAGACGCATCAGGGCATGTTATGACAGACACATCAGGGCATGTTATGACAGACATATCAGGACATGTTATGACAGGCACATCAGGGCATGTTATGATAGGCACATCAGGGCATGTCATGACAGGCACATCATGGCATGTTATGATAGGCACATCAGGGCATGTCATGACAGGCACATCAGGGCATGTTATGATAGGCACATCAGGGCATGTCATGACAGGCACATCAGGGCATGTTATGATAGGCACATCAGGGCATGTCATGACAGGCGCATCAGGGCATGGAGCTGGTCAACAAGCCATATTTAAGACATGTAAGAAGGGAACTAAGGACTTGTGCTGTGCTTGTGATCAATATAAACAAGTCTCTTCCTGGTTCCCAAGGCATCAGATGTAGCAAAAATCTTCTAGTATATGCTGATGCAGCTATCAGGTCCATACATTAAAGATACCGTTGAAAATCCATAGTTACTGGCCATTATTGTCAGTTTGGAAAAGAGGATCATTTCTTTAGACATGGAAATTATTGCTCTTTGGTTAGGATTACGTAGATTTTCTGTGATTGATCTTTGAAACAGGATCCACTGTGTCTATCTACACATGCACATGACTTAAGTATAGAGATTGACGTTAAAGTTACCATGGTAACCTATAAAATCACTGTTTCTGCATACTGAAGTAAGGCTTCCACTTTTTCTGCGTAAAAGTTTCAATATTTATTGGTTATGATTGTCACAACTTTGTTTTGACTGCCGTTGACTGCCTTTGCAGGAAAAAGGATCTGGCAAAAAATACTGGTGATTACACAAAAGCTACAGACATAATAGATCTACATGTAATTATGGTCATATAAATTAATTAAAAATAAAACATGTACATTTGTTGTTTTTTCTGTTTCGTAATGACAAGCAGAATAAAATTGTTTGAGGACAATAGTGCACAGGTCACCTATCAGCTGGCTGACTACACAAAACTACTGTTAACCCTTAAAGTGCTGATTTAAGATTGAGTCAACAGCTTTCCTTGGGACACTTTGCATGCAATGTGCGCAAGTGTCCTGAAGAAAGCTGTTGACTAAGACTGGTTTTTGCTCTAAACTAGGTTTGCAGGTATTTGATTAACAGGTATCTTCATGAGGAATTTGAATCTTTTAACCATTGTATGTTGAACCATAATGAGAAAACAACTATAGCAGTGATTAGCACTTTAAGGGTTAATATACAGTTTAGAAATTTGCCATGGTGCACCTTTACAGCACTTTAGACAGAAAACCCAACTTTATTCCAAACATGTCCTTACAGTGTAAATACACTAGACTTCTTATTTTAGGTCATATAAACTACCCGGTATGTATTTTCTAAAAGTATACATTTAGCTTAAGCTCTCTAAAATAATGAAATTGCTGTAGGTGTTAGTAAATTGACTTGTAAGTACATAATTAAAATAATTTAATTGTACCTTTTTTGTGGAAAAAAAAAGTAGGGCAAACACCAATAATGGGAAACATTATTTTCTTATGGGAAATGATAGAGTGCACTTTTAGCAGCAAAAATAGATATTAAATTTTGGATAAGGTTTTTACTTGAAAAAAATTACAAGATGTTTGACACAAAGTTACAATTTTAGATTAAAGAAAATAAACAGATCAATAAAATTAGAACTAAATGCTTTTTCAAAATTTTAAATTATGGTTTTGAAGGGTGTTGCATGTTCTTTCATTTAACACTGTAAACTAAATCTGATTTTCATTTTGTAAAATACTTTTTGAAATTTTATGCCAAATTTAAGAATTAAAATAATTAAAATTTGATCACGTCAATAGCAACACTGAAATTTTATTTTGAGTACCAGAATCAAACTTCATGTTATGTTTTCCTTCAGAAAATATATACTTTTTGCGGTATTAGATTGTAACCATAGACAGAAATTAAATATTTATACATGAGAGTCCAAAGTATACCAAGCCGTAGGTACATAATGACAATCAAAAAGGGCACCCAAAAGTAGAGTTAAAAAAAAAACAGGCATGTTTTGTTGTTTTTATGGAAATAGTTCAGAGTTTGTAACTAACATTCATGGCAAATAGACAAATTGAGAAGTGATTTTCTCAATTAGTCTAGATTATTAAATTTTTTATAATAAAAAGAAGGTAATTGTCCAAAATTTGGAAACTTTTTAGGAGCAATGGGCAGGGAGCCAAAGAAAAGGGGCATGGCAAATCTCCCTCCTATTTTTAGCTGCAGACAACACTAAAATATATATGTGTGTGTATATATATATATATATATATATATATATGTATGTATGTATGTATACATACATACATGAATGGCACAGAAATGATGTGCTTGTCTTTGCTGTCAAAAGTCATCATAAAGCTTTCTATTGCCTCATGAATTGAAGCAGATAAATTACCCCCTTTGTGGTCAGAGTGAGGCTATGCCAGTAGCTTTTCTTGACAGTACAAGTTGGGCAGAATGTGCTCAGCTCATGCCTAGGACACCCCTTGACCTAGGTCATCGTGATACAATCTTATGTACAATGCTCAGTCAAATATTTCCTGTTGACTGGAAAAGCTGATAACAATTATTTATAACCTGGTGCTTTTGGGCAATATGAACATGAATGGGTTAAAGAATTCTCTAATTCTAGTTGTCTAATGAATCAAGTGGAAATCTCTAGTTTTGTGTCGTCCGCCTTTGAGGCTCCAACTCCTGATTCATAGCAGTGATGCAGATGATTGGATTGTCATAGATTAGGAGGATTGTTCTGTCCTGTAGTGTCTCCTCTGATCCCACTTGATAGTTACGGTCTACATATCTTAGATGTGTACGTCTGAGTGAAGAGATGAGCTTTCAGTACTGAGGAGTTAAATGGCCATTGATGTGGTTTTTGTGCTAAATGTTCAAAGCAGGTATATGTTCTTGTAGCTTTTTAGCTCTGCTGACCCTGGATCACAGAGCTCATGGTATCTCTCATGTCTGTCCGTAAACTTTTGCTTGTCAGTGCAACGCAGTTCACAGTTTTCAACAACGCCCTGTATAACTTGCAGGACTTACCAAGTGGACAAAAATCTAGGTCAAGTTTGATATTGGTGGTTTCACCTACAGTATTATTTTATATATGGTTCAAAATGTGAAAATCTTGGGACAACCCTAGCATCCTAAATGTTAAATAGATGTTCATGAAATAAAATGGAATTGTGGAGGATGTCATAATCTGACTTGCATATAATACTAGTGGCACCACCTGTAACAAGACAGAAATTATGAGCCAAAATGTGTTGAAGCATGTAAAATTCAATATCTCAAAAAAAAAAAAAAAAAAAAAAACCATGAACATGAAAATAAAAGGAAGTTTTATTTTGATAGATTTCATAGGTTTGTCCAAAATAGTGACAGTGACAGTTCAGTTTAATGTCTGAATTTCAAAAACAGTGAAAATTCATACACATAAAAATGAGTACATTTACAGTTTGTTTTATATTTGTTTTTTTTATTTTATATTTTTCTTTTGATTTTTTTTTTTTGTAATTTTTTGGGGTTTTTTTGTTTTTGTTTTTTTGTTTTTTTGTTTTTTTTTTGTTTTTTGTTTTTGTTTTTGTTTTGTTTCGCTGTTTTTACGCTGGTTTTTAGTTTAACCTTTGACCTCACAGGGGCACTGCTATCCTTGGCTGCCTTATAGCATGTATGATCACATAACATATAACAAGGATTTTGTTAATGAAAATGTGATATACTCTGATCGTGTGCTGTTTTTCCACATGTTTTATTTTACTTAGCCCATTGTGTTTTAAAGAATAATAACAAACCTTCTGCCTTTACATACCTGACAAAAGATATAAATTAAAGTCTCTAGAGTGTGATTTATGATATTAAATAGATGTATTGACAATTTGATTTAGCATCATGGAACATACCAACAAAGTGCCCTTTGCAGAGTGAAAGCCAGGGAGCATGGATTTATAGCCATTTGCCCAATCAGTATCCTGGGAAATACTGCACTGAAAATCAAATCTTGGGAAGTGCCCTCCATTTAAATGACAGACGCTACACTTCCCAGACTTTTCTCCGAAGATAAGATATTGGTTTTTGTCAGATGGAAGTGGGGAGCTTACCAGGAGGGAACTCGTAGGGACTAGAGCAGAGTGTCGAAACAAACAAGAAAAAAAAAAATGCTGGTGGGATGTAAATTGTAATGAATCTTAATTTTATATTTCGTTTTTTAAACATGTTGAGGTACAAGGAATTAGCCATGGTAAAAAGGAGTCAGTTGTGAACAACGTGAAAATAGTTACCCAAGAACTGCCTTGCATTTAGGTGTCATACAATATGCCAGAGATGAGACCCCGGTAAGCAGTCAGATTAAGGGAGTACTGCCACTGCTGGGGTCATGCTCCCTCCCATCCGTTTGTGTTCTGTGACTGTCACCCTGGGCATGTTGAACATGATTTTCTTGTGGGCTGGGAGCAGCATGTCTACTTCTGCACGTTCCGTGTGCTATGTACACGGAAGTTTAGGCTTGAGAGTGTTTGCAATGTTTAAGGTGGCATTGTAGCTCAGAAAATATCATGTGACCAATCGGCAGAGCTGTGAGTGGTGCCCACCAGTTAAATTTGACACAGGGGAGGCTTCATTGAGATATATATTCATAAAAGTTGCCCCCCCCCCCCAAGGGGGGAGGGGCAGGCTATGCAAAGACTGCTTTAAATGCTGTAACCAATTTGGCATGAACATGAAAAACACTTCAATCTTCATGGAGGGGAGGCAGCTCTGTTATCAAGCCTTTTGACAGTGTCTGTACTGAGTGGGTTTTTTTTTTTTTTTTTTTTTTTTTTTTTTTTAGGATTTTGGGAAAAATTGCGGGATTGACAATGAAACCTCATTCTAATGACACACTCAGATATTTGACATATTCCCCTTACAGGAGATGTTTCAAGGGTCATCAAGTCATATTCCTGTGCGGCTTGACTCCTTTATCTCGTGTATTTTACAGGGAACTAATGGCGTCAGCACAACAGGGTTTACTGTAGTGGGATTTGTCATGATTTTTTTTTAGTTTTCTGGGAGTTTTGGCTATAATTAATCAAAACAGGTTAAAATGGGTGCAAATTCAAGCATTTTGTTCACACTCTAGCCATGGCACAATGGAAAAAAGTAATAATTGCACAAGCCATACATGTAAATTAAGGGGCTAGTCAATATTGCAGCATTTTCAAATAAAATTACTGCAAACTTTATGTACATTTCTTTTCACCAGATTGATAAATTAACATGATATTTATCTCTACCCGTATAGTTGTTTTAAAGGGGAAATGTAGCTTTGGGAATCTCGAAAAGGCCTACTTTTTGACCATCTTCAATGAACAAAAACAAAAAAAAAAAAAAAAATCAGCATTTTTACACATCACAAAAAAGCATGCATTGTATCTTTCTCCCTTTCCCACCAGTGTGCTCTTTGTATGCTTGTGAAATTGTTGAATATTTTGACTGGCCCCTCACTCAAGTAGGAATTTTTCAGTTAATCTCAGTGTCATCACTCAGGCACAAACATAAAACACAAATTCTGTGGGTATTGTTATCAAACATACCATATAATGCTATAGCACTCACCTAAAAAGAACATGATTCTTTTAAAAATCTAACTTGGTTACAAATGATGTTTTTACTTCCTTCGCTTTTTTCCAAACAGGCCAATCTGCTTATGAAGTCATCAGGACTGCAACCTTTGGGGTGATGACATGGGGGTGGGGGGTGGGAGGTGGGGAGAGGCTTGTGGGCAGGGTGGTAGTTCTCAGGTGATTGGTGGCTTGCTTGTGTTAAGTCAGATGCAAGAGCCATCTGATGGAGCTATTTGGCAGTTCTCTAGGCAGATCCCTTTTGTGTGTTATCATATTTTGTTACACAAGCTGATCGTCCTTCTAATGTTCCTGGGAAGTAATGCTTTTCATGATAGTCTTCGTTTTGCCTGTTCATGTACCAGTCTTGCTTTACTAGGCTGTGAGAATCAACATTAATACCCTCTCTCTCTCTCTCTCTCTCTCTCTCTCTCTCTCTCTCTCTCTCTCTCTCTCTCTCTCTCTCTCTCTCTCTCTCTCTCTCTCTCTCTCTCTCTCTCTCTCTCTCTCTCTCTCTCTCTCTCTCTCTCTCTCTCTCTCTCTCTCTCTCTCTCTCTCTCTCTCTCTCTCTCTCTCTCTCTTCTATGTATCTACCAACCTGCCTATCTGTCTGTCTGTATGTATGTATGTATGTATGTATGTATGTATGTATGTATCCATCCATCCATCCATCCATCCATCCATCCATCCATCCATCCATCCATCCATCCATCCATCCATCCATCCATCCATCCATCCATCCATCCATCCATCCATCCATCTATCTATCTATCTATCTATCTATGTGTACTCTGACCCACTAGTCTATGTAAATACATTTGTTATTCAGAATCAGGCCAAAAAAAAAAATATATAAAAGTGTTCTTCCCCTGACAAACCAAACTTTTTGCGGGTAGGTAGGTAGGCATATATATATTTTTTTTTTTACTCTGACAATTTGGTTGGGTCAGTATGTTATCTTTGTTAAATGTCCCCCAATTTTTGGTACGTAGGTGCTTTTGTTATCTTTTTTTTTTTTTTTTTGGTGGTCAGAAGTAAGTTAACAGGGGTTGGTAGAGGGGTTTGGAGATGAGTTGGTCGGGTTAGGGGAACCCAGGAAACAAACAATTTTTTTTGGCCTCATCGTTATGACACAACTTGAGGAAGTTTTAACAGTATATTTAATCTATAAAACAGCAATAATTACTGGAATTATCTGCCGCAAATATATGTATGCTGGTATGTCAACCATCTCAATAGTGGTACTTTCAAAATCAGACAATTAGTCTGTAAAAATGAGCAGATTATGAGCAGTTGCGGTGATGCAGTCATTGAGCTAAACTGCAACTTTGTTGTGTCTCCATCCAGACTGTATGGGAATTATTGAAAATCAAGCCTGTCACATCTACTGATAAGGATGGCACATGTTTATAGCAGATTGGGTGAAGAGAAGAGAAATGTGGTATCAGACGAAGAGAGCGGATGTTTGGTATCAAACAAACAAAGGCACAGTTTACCCATAGGGGGAAGGCACGGTGTGATGTCCAAAGGAGAAAGGCACAGTTTGATACCAAAAGCAGAAAGGCACAGTTTGGTGTCAAAAGGTGAAAGGCAGAGTCTGGTATCAAAAGCAGAAAGACAGATTCTGTTATCAAGAGGAGAAAGGCAGAGTTCGCTATTAAAAGGAGAAAGGCAGAGTGTGATGTCAAGAGAAGAGAGGCACAGTTTGATGTCAAAAGGAGAAAGGCACAGTTTGACAACAAAAGGAGAAAGGCACAGTTTGATATCAAAAGGAGAATTGTATTTCACATCAAAAGGAGAAAGGTGCAGTTTGCCTACAAGAGGAGAAAGGCACAGTTTGATATCAAAAGGAGAACGGCGCAGTTTGGGACCGAAACAGAGGAGCTTGGAAGTGAAAGATGATCTGATTTTGAGATCCGGACAAATAAATGTTGAAGAGAGGAGAAGTTTAACGTTGGGTCGTATTGATGAAAAGCGCTTGTCAAAATTTAAAATTTCACAGGATGAAATCTCTGCTTCTACTTCAAATATGCAGAAATTCAGGTTCAGTGTGCTGGGACGGTCACTCCCACGGATGCATTTACATTTGTGAGTAAATTTGATCTCAATTGCTTACAACCGCACTAAAAGCTTCCATGACGATACATTTTTGCACGTTATTTGGATGTTAACGTGATATGAATAAGTTGATAAGTTGAAACATCCGCTATTGTTGTTGATGTTTCAAAGTTAGTTTAAAAAAGCACCATTAAATAAAAATAAAATAAGGTAAAATTAACTATTAAAATAGCATTGATTTTTTTTCCTCTGTTAATATGTAAACTGTTATTTCTGTCCCCCCCCCCCCAAGTTACTAGACAATGGGGTGACATGAATGCCATGGCATATTTTGGGAATTCCCCCTACAAATAGGTAGTTTGGTAATGGCTTCCATACATAGAATTAGTACAAAATGGCCTTCAATGTTACGTTGGTTAGTTCCATTTTTCATTTTAATCCTTTGCTGGTTAGAACGGGAGTCATGAGCCGAAAACTGCCTCAGAGCAGGTACAGTTGCCAGCATATGTAAGTGAAAGTTGTTGACCTGGTACTTGCTAACATGGTCTTGTTATCTATTAGTACAGTGAACTGAAATAAAGACATTAAGGAAGACGACAATTTACACCAGTATGCGTTCGGGCAGCTTAATTAGGGAAGGCTTGCTGCGTTATTCCGTGGCACGAGCTGCTAGACTACGCATGCGTGAATCCTCCAGGCAGATTAAATTTTCAGCTTCCTCATATTCATGGTCAATTAGAGTTCATTTCCTCTTTGGTCAACTTCTTTTTGCTCACTTTTCATTTTTGAATATTTGGGCAGTTCCACCACCAACAGTACTGTCCCCATGGAGGTTTCTTGGTACGATAATCTAACTGTGAAAATGAGATCCATCAAGATAACAAATATGCAGATCAATAGCTTTCTTGATGTGGTTAGAACCTTCAAAGCCACAGCAAGGACAGCTGTTGACTTAGTCTTAAACTCACTTTTAACCCTTGAAGTGTTAATCATAGCTATTGTCATTTTCTCATTACCATTAAACATGAATTGGTTAAAGATTCAAATTGCTCATGAAGATACTTTTCATTCAAATACCAGCAAGCCTTGTCTAAAGTAAAACAAGGAGTCTTAGTCAACAGCTTTCCTCAGGACACTTTGCACACAATGCGCCAACAAAGTGTCCGGAGGAAAGCTGTTGATTCAGTCTTAAATCAGTGCTTTAAGGGTAAGTGTATTCAAGGGTAGAATGTTTGGGTAATAAACATGAAATTAACAACCTGTGCCAAGGAATGGCATTGAATCATTTGTACTCTGACCAGAAATGGGTTAATGGGGGAGGGGGAGTTGCACGTGACAGTGGGCAATAGGTCGCGATATTCCTAATCAACTTGGCTGTTGTGTACCAGAGACCACTCTGACCAGTAGCGATATAAAAAAGAAGAATTATTGAAAAGTTGTAGCACAATTTCTCGTTAATTTTGTATTTATTTCCCATTTTGCAACAAATGTTATACGTCTACATCTGCCCCTGTACACATGAGGCACACGCAAAGCTACAGCTGCAAGTGAAAACATTGTCCAGCTTCACTTAGAACAGAAAGGCACAGCTTGACCCTGAACAAACTAAACGTTTCACCTCCTGGGTGATGCTGCATTGGTTGTTGAGTTGTTGGCACTGTAAGGTCATTTTAATCCAACCAATAAACAAGACAGAGCCCTCCTGGATCTCAGCTGGTTGCCATGGTAACCACAAGTGGTCGCTCAGGTTTGACACTCTTGGGTTCAGGAGTTCAGGGTTTATTGGTTGTTTTTTGGCAAAGTGGAGGATCTGTATGACAATAAAAGTTTATAAAGGGACACCACGAATATATTTGTTCCTGATGCAAGGATTCCATATTGACACTGTTTCCCCTTCAAACGTATACTTGTCTGGTGATAATTATTAATTACCACAACAAAAATGTGCAGATGTTGTGCCTTGTTAAAGGTCGGGCTGGTTATATATAATTCATGGTCTTCTCTGCTGGGGATTTTCTTCTCCTGAAATGTCTGCTTTTCATTTTCCTACAGAAAACTCCACACCTTTTTGAGTTAACTCTTTCAGTGCCAATCACAGCTTAAGTCAGACTGTAAGTCTGAATGATCATTAGGATCCCAGATTCCTATTCCTCATAAATAGGCCTTTCATTCAAATATCAGTATGCCTATAGTTCCCGAAAGAATACCCCAGATCAGCAGCTTTTCTCAACATGCATTGGGTGTGCTGCGTCCAATGCGCACTGAGAAAAACTGTTGACTCAGTCCAAAATGTGGCAGTTAATGAGAGTTAACACTCAGTCCCACATAGAATAGGTCAACAGTATTATCCAGGATGTGTGCTTAAATGTGAGAGACCAACAATCAGATCAGTTGACCAGGAGACAGTTTTGACATGAGTCTCATGAGACTTATGCTTGTACCCACAGCAAACAGTCTTTTATTCGTGGGTGGGGGTTAAACTGTTTCAGCTTGTTTGACTGTCAGTCCACAGCAGAATCTGTGGGAACAAAATTTCTTTCTTCACCTGTAAAAAAAAATCTAATCACATGACCCCCCATTTTCTTGGTTTTAACTTGTTGCTGTTGGTATAAGCTTGAAGCAGAATGCCAAGGAAGTTGCAGTTTTACGTTTCAAATAGGAGAAATAAGCCAGCGAATGTCGCTACTTTAACATGTAAATGCATTAGGCCCAGGTTACTGGTCCAAGACCTATACCCCAATATACAGGCTTTTGAGTCTGCATGTATATGCCTGTTTTTCTGTACACACACCTAAACCAAATGACATCTTTCACTATTTTTTCACATTTTCTAGGCACACAAGTGGTGTTAAGAGGAATTAGCATATTTGTTGGCCACATATGAGCCAAATACAATTGGGTGTAAATTATGGCAGGGTGGACCACTCTCTGCAAGGGGTCATTGCAGGTACAACTCAGGTGTGTTTGTATTTTTTTTACAAAACATATTTGCCAATACCAGTAAATTACTGCCATTGCCTTCCTTGTGTTAATTACATATTTTTGTAGTATTTCATATGACATATTGATGTCAACACGGAGTGCCAAGCTGCACTGTCTATTGGTATCAAAGGGGGCACACACAAATGCAAGAGCTCTTGTTTCACACAAAAAAAAAACAACTTTAACATCCAATCATTTCATTATTTTTCAAGCACCACATTGTGCTTTATGATGACAAAAAATAAAGCTTGAACATGCAGATCACTATATATATATATATATATATATATATAGGTCTTGGACCAGTAACCCCTGAAGGTCGGGTCAACTGATCCACAACTTTTGATCCAGTACTGAATACTGTTGCTGTGTCTATTGGATGTTAATATCACAGGAGCAGAGCATCCCAAATTAAGTCCCATCATCATTTTGGATAGGAAAATACTTATCAACTGTGAGTTTTAGAAAGGCAGTGCTACTCTAGAAATATTTTAAATCATGTGATAACTTTGTGTATTTTTGGAGACATATTTGGCGCGGAACGGTCAATCATGGAGGTAAGGTACACAAATGCACCTGTAAAAAAAATGTTATGGCATGACCCTCCATTTTCTTGGTTTTAACTTGTTGATATCGGTATAAGCTTGAAGCCAAATGCCAAGGAAGTTGCAGTTTTACGTTTCAAATAGGAGAAATAAGCCAGCGAATGTCGCTCTTTTAACATGTAAATGCATTAGGCCTAGTTTACTGGTCCAAGACCTTTAGCTCAACTGTACCGCGATACCATTATCTTGATCTGATTATAATTTGGTGACCTTGACCTCATTTTCAAAGCCGCAGGACCCACATGTGTTAACACTAGGTATGGAAGCTATGTATCCAGTCTATCAGCAACAACGACTCATTTGTTATGATGATATTTATTATTTATTCAACGTTTTCTGAATGTACCATAACTTCCCCCCTTTAGCCAGGCATACCACACAGTGAGGCTGAACACTGAATATATCTGTACCAGGAAACTGACCATAAACTCATGTCAACAGTTTTTTCTCAGAAATATTTAATAAGTGGATGAACCCAATATGGCAGGCATAGAATTATTGGACTAGAGACTTTAATTTGGGAGGGGGGGGTATAAGGATAGAGTTCAATTACTTTTCTTTTTTGAATGTTAGAAATAAATGTAAAATCTGCCATTTAACAGTATATGTTTATCCCCTGTCCTCATGTTGATCTGTGTTTGAAAGCACAATTGCAGCTTAGTGTTGGCACATGCAACAAATGTCCAAAGATATATTATGTGATTCATCATTTGTAATAATTGTTATCATTATCATCCATGTTTTCATTCAAGACCTTGGATTCATTTTAATTTGAAAGCTTAGTTGGGTTGCATATTGAGGGATTCTACGTCAAGTTGTTATGTACTGCAGAAAACATTGGAAAATAGGAAAAAAGATGGCAACACAGGCCATGTGTGATTGCTTGAGCAACCTGCAGGGTGTTAGTCGCAAGGAGTAAGCGATGAGGTTAACCTGGACAGATTCATCAGAGCTGCATCCTCTCTGTGGCCTGAACCCAATTATAGCCAAGATCCATGAAGTCCACCAAGAGACTGCATTGAGAGTCAGATCACAGCCGGCCATCAATTATAACAAATCTCAATCACCCATTCATCTTTATATTTGCCTCGCGCCGTGCAAGGGCCTGGTTTCCTTCTGCGTCATCTCTGTGTCTGTGGACACCCCCGAGTCAGATATCAGGCAAATTTACATGCAGGAAATATGGGACAAACGTAGAGAACGAGGCAGCCCAGGGATTTACAGAGACAATTGAAGATGATTCCCTCCTCATGTCTGAGTGTCATTTGTGTCCTAGGACAGTGCTCCCTTCAGCGTGGACATCCACACAGAAAGAAACGCTTAAAGTGGGTATATATATCTTACACATCTGTTCACTTAACCCTTTCTGAAATGTAGTTGTGTTATTGCACGAGAAGTGTTGATGCCTTTGCATGGCTTCTCGTCTGCAGCAGACCGTCAACGTGTGTACATCATCGGGCAGCGAATTTTTGTGTCCCAGGCTAATAGCCAATCTTCGTCATTACATTCATACGTGGACAAGTTATTGATTGGAGTCTGAAGGAACTCAAGAATAGATGTGTGGACTTCCTAGTGAGCCCAGGTTTTGGCTTGTGAATATTTCCTCATAGTTTATTTTTCCAGAAAGATGAATTTCCTAAGGATATGACCATATATTAGTGACCTTGGGGATGTGGACATTTGCCCTTGACAATATATTCTGATAGAATGGCACCTATAGTCGTGAAGTAGCTAATGTAGAATCGGGACAGCAACTCACTTACAATATATCAATATCATCATCATTTGTCACTAGTATCTTTAAATTCTTCATTCATCATTATTGCTACTGTTTCTGCATCAAATGAATGGAGAGATTGCACTTCGGAATTATAAGATACAAAATATATTTTTTGATAGATTAAGAAGCCCATGGCATATGTATTTCAGTTAAATATCCAATATACATGTAATTGTGTTGCCAAATTACCCGCTTACTGTAAGTTACGAATGCATAATTAAATGCAATAAAACTGCTTTTGGAAAAAAAATCCTGACTTATCAAACCTCTGCTGATATATTTGGCCAATTTGGAAAATTATAGCAATATATATATATATATAAATGTATTGCAATTAATGTAATTCTCTTACAAGAGTCAGGACATTGACAATACGGATGTTGTCATGAGTACTAGTAATTTGAATTACGAGTTCTCATGTATTTCAATGTAAATATGACAAAAATTCACATTATGTTAAAATGCTTCAGTGTGGCCTACTAGTATAATTCCCAGGTCAGGCAGTCCATCATATGGTCTATCTTAATACTGTTGGGTTGGCATTCTTTTTTTTTTAATAGTGATACATGTATTATATATATATATATATATATATATATATATATATATATATATATATATATGACATGTTTACTTTTAAACAAAACAAGTTTTGAGGGACTTCAAGTCAAATTTCTTTATTATTTGACCCACATGCCTGACATATTCAGATATATGATGTACTTGCAAGGAATAGGTAGTACAGTGGTCCCTGTCTTGAGAGACCACTCCAATGAGAGACCACCTGCCTTGAAAGACCACCTTTTCAACATACTTTGCTTAGCACTTTTCTTGTTATTTTTACCTCCTATGAGAGACCACCTGTCTTGAGAGACCACGATTTGGTCATCCGTTGAGATGGTCCTTCAAGACAGGTTTCACTGTATCAGTATAACAAGGTTTCACTGTATATAGCATTAGAGAGGCTACAGTGCAGCTCTATTCATGATGAGCCAACTGGATACCATTGGATTTGTACTGTGTTCTCCCACTACAATGCAGAATGATGGGATTAAGGTAGAGAAGAAGCCTTATGGACAGGGAGCACTGTTTAATTTGCCTCCATTCTTCCTCCCTCTTTCGATAACAAAAGCACAATCCTGATGAATAAGAAAAAGATATTTTTGCTTGTGTTCTGGCCTGTCTGTCATCTGCCTTATGGCTTGAGGCTGCTGATTAGCATTAACATCCATGGTGCATATAATCTAACAGGATCACATGCACCCAGTTTTCTTCTGGACATATCCCAGGGCAATACTGTTTTGTCTTGAAAAAAATATGCTGGGAGTGTCATGGTCACACTCTTCCACTCTGTGATCCATGTTACAGTGGCGCATTGTACTTCCCGATAGATCTCCATATTACAGTGGCCCATTGTACTTTCTGATAGATCTCCACACTTCAGTGGCCCATTGTATTTTTGATAGATCTATGGTGGTCCTTCTATAAACAAACCATTCCCATCATAGACCAGCTTCCTTTTCTATCTCCTGGTGCTATCTTTTCCATTTTATTTGAAGCCCATTGAAACGTAACCAGTTTAAGGCCCTGCAAGGTAAAATTCCCTGTTTCCTATCAGCACCCGCCCCAGCAATTTTGATCCTCCATTTCGTGTTTCATTCAGTCAAGTCAGTCTGAAATGTTTTGTCCACTGGAACACTTGTCAAAAATAACCCCTTTATCATGTTGTGGGGTACGTAAGAAAACCCCAACCAAATATAAAATCCTCCTGCCTGCCTGATATTCTGTGGCTAAAAAAATGATGATAAGTAGGAAATATATATTAAAGTGGCTAAATGTGACCACGATGAGACCTGGCCTTAACACGAAAGGTTAAAAACAGATCCAGAGGAAAAACCTGTAGAGTGTGAGCATAGCTGTAAGATCCAGTTACCCAAATGTAACTATGGTGATAAATTAGTTGCGGAAAAACTTGGGCCCTTCATAACCATGGTGATGTCCTGACAGACCAGGACACCGTAACATGTTGATGCCACAGCAGGCTAATGTATCAGTGTCTTAAGGATCTGTTGTCCCCTGTAATGCAGACTAACCACCATGTGCAGGAAACCTCTTCATAGCAACAGCCAAATAGCCAATTTTTATTTAAGGAAATGGTTTTGAGGGACTTGAGGCCATGACTCACTTGCCTGACTCATTTTGCTGGGAACGTACGGTGTCATTATAATGAAGTTTCACTGTACACTTTAAAGTTCCACTCAATATGGCAGGGAGAAAACATGGAAATTGGTCTGTTTAGCAGGCAATAAAATGAGGGAATGCTGGGACCTGGGACAACAAGGAGCATAGTGTACTGTACCTATCTGTATTTGGGGACTTCCCTCTGTGAAGAAAAACTACTGTGCACAGGGTTTCCGTTAACCCCCAAATGGGGTATATTACCCTTTCAAATCATGAAATACCCCCCTCAGCAAAATTCAAAGGGTCCCAACTCTCTTTATTTTCTTTGTTAATTTTGCAAAATATATGTATAGCGTAAAATTCGACTCTCTTTCAGGCTTGGAGCCTCAAAAAACTTCCTAACAGAAGCACCGTATACATGCAGGATCAGCATAGGTAATGATATAATAGGGATACCACTGTATACATACATAATACTTAATTTACATACATCAAGTGAAGCAATTAGGTCATCAATGAGATTGCTTAATTTGCATGCAGGTGAGAGAAGGGCCATGTGACAGTCACATAGCCTGGGGTTGACGCCAGAGAAGACCACAAGGTTAAATGTGGTCTTGCGCTCATAGCACTACCTTTAGGGCCAGACGGAGATCAACAGTCTGCAGACTGCACAGAGAGACCTGGCCTTGGATGATCTGATCCATCCGGAAATCTATCTTGACATTGTCCTACCACACAACAGATCTCTAGAAAGCATATAATTTCTTTTGTATTTGAAAGAACATGTTGACAGATTTTCACGACACAGTTACTATAGACATGTACATGTATACATGCAAGTCTTTCGTGGCATTGAAAAGTTCATGTCGCGAATCCTCCAAGTGTTTTCCTGTGATCAAGTGCTTCCTTGACAGTGGTTTTCAATCCCAGGTTGTCTTTGCATAATAGTGGTTACTTATGGCAGGTTTCCCTATGTAAATGAATGGCGTTCTGATGCAGGTTTGACTGTAAGCATGGGGACAGTGTTCTGAGTTGCATGACAGACACACTGGTGGATACAGTGGTGATGACCCTGCTTGTCTGGGGGTTCTCCCCCACAGTGGCTACATGTTGGATGCATATTACAACGCTATAAATGTACTTATTTTCATGTGTAGAAATGTTTGCTATTTTGTGTAGTTGGCATTCCAAATGAAGCTGTTGTTCACGGTTTTTGGGACAGAGTGTTTGTTAAACTTACCTTTAAAAAATATTTTATTGTGTTTTTATTTTCACGATTGTATGCTATTAGCCAACATAAAGGTACAGTGAAAGCAATGGAATGCACAACAGATATTCATATATATTAACTCTTTCAGTGCCAATCATGTCTAAAGTCTATCTACTTAAGTCGAACAAGTCTGAATTATCATCAGGATCCCAGATTCGTACATGTAGTCCTCATAAAAAGACCTTTCATTCAAGTACCGGCATGCCTATCGTTTCAGAGAGAATACCCCAGGTCAACAGCTTTTCTCAGCAAGAAAAGCTGTTGACTCAGTCCAAAATTTTGCACTGAAAGGGTTAACATCACCTTGGACTTGGATAGGTCTAATTAATCAGGTGGTCCCCTTGCAGAAATGCCCACAGGGATAGGGATTGGATTGTTTCATGTTTGTGGGCACAAATCAAAAGTATTTCTATTTAACATCTCAGCCAATTACACCAAATTATGTGCAGAGTCATCTCAAACGAGCAAGAAAATTGGCCACATCATTATTCTGCAGTCATGGCTGCGTAAGCTTTAGCATAGGAGCTGTAGAGACATACAAAAGAGAAAGTTCATGATGCAGAAAAAAAAACAAAAAACTAAAAGCATGACCTAATGGGTCTGCCTTATCTGCAGGTCCTTTCCTGTTTGGACATGGCCCCAGGAGACATATCTTACATGCAGATGTGGTGTGTGTGCTGACTACAAACTTTTACCTCGGAACACGTAGCATTGCCGTTGTGGGAATAACATGGGACACAGGGTAGCAGACAGGAGGGGCTGATCTGCAGGAATATTATGAATACAGTATCAGAAAAATGAAAAAAAAAATGCTTATCTGAATTTAAAATAGGCGTTCTCAGAGTCGCACATGCAGTCATCAATCTTGAATGTAAAACCAGAAACAGGATGGCCATGGCCAGGTGAATTGGAACTCTTCAGTTGGAGTGCAAAAGAGGCTGAAAAGGGTGGACAAGTTCAGTTTTCAAACTGATTCAACCTTACATCACAGAATATGTGTCTGTTAGGATATTTCCAGTTACCATGGTTACAGGATACTTCCAGCAACCATGGTTACATTTAAGGGAAACAATGGGATCGCAGTCAACAAGCTTGGAATAATGCGTGTGTGTCTGTGTTTTACCGGTAGCTGAATACTTGTAGCAGATTGAGTGGGCCTAGAGTGATCAACATGGTGGAGATACTCTATGCGTGGCCTGAACTCAGGTAGGTCCACTTCTCTCAGGAGTGGTCTAATATTCCAGCAATGCCCAGCTTTGGGAGCTTGTCCCAAGGGGAGCACTGCTCCCTCAAGCTCATAACCTAACAGATATATGATTCCTATTATGCTTCTGCTATTTCTAGGTGGTAAGACAACCATTAGCTGCTTGGAGTGGGACTACCTTGTAGGTGAAACACAGTTAAACCTCATTATAGTGATGCTCAAGTATTCACCACATTCACACAAGTTTTGAAGGACTTCAAGTCAAATTCCTTTGACGTTTGACTCATTTATAGGACATACTCAGGCATTGGACACATTTTGCAGAGATGGTACCATTCATAACCCTCTCCCTCTTGAGTTAGGACTGAGTCAATAGCTTTCATTGACATGGGTTTTGCAGTAAGTGCTGAACCCATGTCAAGGAAACATGTTGACCCTGGGGCATGTTATCTTCATAGTTTTCACCAACAGTCCAATTGTTTTTCATTACTGTTGACATTAGTTGAAAAAACTGAATCAGATGACATTTGAGCACCAGCCGGTTTTGGCGGGTGGAATGTGGAGGGTTAAAGCCAGGTTTCACTGTGTGTGCAGTACTCAGTACTTTGTAGTCAAGGCATTACAGGCCCAATCTAAGACTCTACACATGATGTAGTGTGGGTTACTTATCATAGTGGTTGCTGTTAAAGGGATCCCTGCCAGGGGAAAGCCCCATGCCACAGAAAGAATGCCAAGTTACAGATCCTAAGCATATATTAACGCTTTAAGTGCCAAATTTTGGACTGAGTCAGCAACTTTTCTCTGGAACTAGAGACATGCTGGTACTTGAATGAAAGGTCTTTTTATGAGGAATAGGAATCTGGGATCCTAGTGATAATTCAGACCAGTTTCACCTTAGTAGATTGACTTTAGACATGATTGGAACTGAAAGAGTTTGCTTACCGTGTTAATTTACGAGTCACCAGATACCACCTGTCTTTTAAGGTCACATGTTTGTTGCTGTTAAGTGGTCTCTGGTGACAGGAGACTGTCAGAAAGTCTCAAGGGGTGACACATTACAGAAAAGATAGTAGGTCAGGTCTTTTAGTCTGAAAGCCCACCCTTTGTCTCTTACACCTGTAACAGTAGTCACTGACAAGTTTGTCCAGCAAGAAGACACTGCTTTGTTAACATTGTCAACTCAGTTTCTTCCGGACAGTTTTTGTTGCCTTTCACTTACAGTGAACATGAGAAAAGAAAACATCACTCGGAGTTGTTTAGTGGACCAAAAACAGGAAATAAACTTGACCCAGGCTGAATCCTGAAAATTAAACACAAAAGCAAAATTGAATGCAATGCCAAAGTGCCATGTTTGTGAGGAAATAATTATCTCTTACCCTGAGGAAGAATTGACACAGACCTAATTGACTTACTAGATTTTCTGACTGTATGGATCGTGGGTTTTGCTATGCCGAAGTCACTAAGCACATAGAACTCAGGATGTAACAAGCGTCAATCTCGTAGATTGTCCTCAATTTCATTATCTTAAGCATATTACAGCAGCAGAAAATCATTTAGAATGAAGAGAGAGCGCCAGAGAAGTTAACCTGTAGGTAGACATAGGAACCATGTTTGTGTACATACAGCTGAGCACTGTAATGTGTTGGTGTGTGAGTGGCCTCCTTGTGTGCAGTAAAAGCTCCGTGTACTTTGCTGGCTGTGTTTAAACCCTTTAGGGACTGTGTCCACAGCTACCACTGTGCTCATATGCGGCTTCCCTCCATGCACAGTTCAGACGTTTTAGTAGTTGTTAGAGTCTGTGCTGTGCCTGCACATAGAGCATACTGTGCTTTATCGTCGTGGCCACTGTGCTTTATCGTTGTGGCCGCTGCTTTATCGTCGTGGCCACTGTGCTTTATCATCGTGGCCACTGTGCTTTTCAAGTACAAATTTACATCATGAAATTGCAGAATCACAGTACAAGTTTTCAAAGTTAAAAAAATAACCAACACACGCTAGTCCGATGAGAGACCACCTGTCTTCAAAGACCACCTTTGTCTGTACTTTGCTTAGTACAGCAGTACCGACTACAGTGGTACCTGTCTTTAGAGATCCCTCCAATGAGAGACCACAAATCTTTTTAAGACCACTCTCTCAGAACACTGTGCTATCTTTTCCATGTTATTATACCTCTAATGAAAGACCACCTGTTTTGGGAGACCACATTTTCACCTGCCCTTGGGGTGGTCTCTCAAGACAAGGACCACTGTATTTAAGACCACACTGTACACCAGCAGAAAATCAACACATACAGCAGATGGTCTCTCATTGCAGCTTAACTTAATGTAAAGACTATAGGCGTCAGTGTCCTCAGAAGTATGGTCACAAAAGGCAGGTGGTCACAAAAGCAGTGGTCTCAAATTGCAGGTGCTACTGTACTTTTGGTCTCATTCACACCTCCTTAGACCGTCTTGAAAGATGACAATTTGGGGGTCCCTTGGGGTGGTCTCAAGCCAGGTTTCACTTTGTGGGCACATGTCTACAGTAGTAGCCAGGAATAGATGGAACCCGTAGGTCTCTCTTGAACTTTGCGTTGTATATCAAAAAGTACACTTCAATTACTGAAGACAAGAAGTCGCCATGGGTACACTATGTGTATGGGCATCCAGTTAATATAAGAACTAGAAATGGGATGATGACGACGACGTGTGGTGCACCTTGGACCTAAGAAGGATATTTGAAGATTAGAAATCAATAGGCATTCAGGCTGCGGCACTGCATCATTTTGACAGTAAAGTGGATAAGCATATTTTAGTCCTCACGTTGCACAAGATGTACGACCAATGTGATCAAGGCAAGCAACTTTGACGAGATAAGGCTTTCTGTTGGGTCCGCAAGTGAGCCCATTTCCTTATCTGTAGTCTGCTATTGTAGAGCAAAGATGGGGGAGGGGGGTGGCTTTGAAGACATTCTTTAGAAGTACGTGCAAAATAGCATTGAGTTTTTTCTCAGGTACAATCAGTGTACAGTGGTACCTGCTGTATGCAAGCACTGCCGTGAGCAGCCGCATTGCTTTTGTGGTCACCAGGCTCAGACATAGGATTCAATTTCTTCGTAAAATGTACCTGTGGTAACAAGTCGCCTGCTGTATGTGGCCACTATCTTGGCAGAAGGGGTGGCCACATACAGCAGGTACCACTGTACTTTTATAGCCGTACCCTGCTCGTGAACCCCACTGCCCCAAGGCCACCAGATCTTTAGAAGGCCTCTTTTTCAGTTTGACGTCTCCATTATAGTACACCTGAAGAGAGACCACGCTTCTTGTCAGGCCACCGTTCTGGCACAGTCTTTGTGGCCACATGACAGGGAACCAGTTTACATCGTATTATTACGGGGTTCAATCAAGCAGAGGTGGACCCATTAGAGTAGATAAATTGCATTGGTTGTGTGGTTGTCCCCAGTTGTACTTTTCCCGAACCAATGTAGTTACAGGGCAAGGCATTACTCTACTTCTCGTGTCTGAAGGAAATAAGATAATGCATTTTTGCTAGACTCGGCCTTATTAGGAAGCCAAAAAGAGAATGCTACTTGCAGAAAAAGGTCAGAGAATCAGTATTGTGGTGCAGATGCATCAGTCAGGCTTATAGCTTGTAGAAACTAGAAACTCAATGTGGATAGAAAAAGGCCGAGAAGGAGTACTGGTAGAATATTTTGATGACATTTTGAGTGTCTTCCGATATTCTGATGTTTTGTATTCATCTGAGAAATATGGCCCAGTGAATTACTATATGGTCTCAATACAAGGCACAAATTTTATCTTCAAATTTGGGAAGAATTTTACATTTGACAAGATCATGTGTATTAGCCATGCATTTGAATTTGTTCAAAAATGATCAGCAGTCACTTGATTTTGATTGGAAAAAGATTGTTTGTGTATCCACAGATCCAAGTGTAGGGAATTTAATACGAGTTGTAGGTTGGAAGCAGTGGGGCTCAGTAATGCAGCAGAAAGTGTAACTTAACATAAAGAAAATTGATAATCTTAAGGTGGCCTTTTGAGACAGGGTCAGTTAAAGTTAGACCAAAAGAAAAGTTGATAGATCTCAATTTTGCAAAAGGCAAAACTGCCTACTCGTGTCACTTTGCAGACAGACTGCAACAAGAAGAATAATCTGATGCTGGCTGAATGAAACAGGTTATACATGTAAGGGCAATACAGATTTAGCTACATTTATGTATATTTACAGACTTGGTGCACATTTATTTACATGTTACATACATACTAAATTTACACACATTGTTTACTTACATTGTATAGTGCTCTCCAGAGCTTAAAGTTGAGGGGAGATTTACTCAGCATTTTTTATTTCTCAATCCCAAGATTTTTAAATTTTGTTTCAAGAAAAAAAATTGAGAAACTTTTTCTTGAAACAAGCTATTGAAAATCTTGGGAGTGAGAGAGAATTTTCCCTTAAAACAAGAATATTGAGAATATATATTTACTTTTCTTTCTAATAGCAAGAAAATCATTCTAATTTTGAGAAAAAAGCAGAATACTTTTCTTTGTTATCTTAATGGAGATAACATTTTTTTCTGTGATGCAGACATACAATGAACTCTACTTAATTATATACCATTGTCTGCACAATCTCTTAAGACACTTGTATTTGGAGTGAACATCCCAGTGTATAATTTATGACTTGTTAACGGTAACATCTTCTCTATCATTTACATTAAAGAGTACCCCTGAGGCCAAGTCTTGCCCAGGAGGCCTTACAGCTATTTCTTGGACCTCAGAGATACATGTAGATCTATAAACACATTTTCCTGGATGGTTTTGACTGTGGGATGGCTAACAAAACACGGAAATAATTTGCGGTTGGATTGAAACTACGTCAAGTCAGTAAGGTATACCAGCCTCTCTGTCACTGGATTTAAAGGAGACGTACATGTATAGCTTTAAAGGGCACGTTGTATAAGGTTGAGTCTAATTACATTTGACCCTGAAGTGGCTAAGAATTTGCTGCACAAGGCTCTGCAATTTATCTCATTTTTGGTTCATTTTAACAGTTTGCTTTTCAGCTGTGCAATGGATCTCACTACGAAAATTAAAGTGTGGTCACACGTATCACGTACTCTGTAAAATTAACACTTTGCTGCTCAAACCCCTTAAAAGCATGCAGGCACGAAAGGTTGTCACAACTAATGTGTTTCCATAAACTTCATATTAAAGGAGAGAAAAAATTGCCTTGAGATTCTTTTTCTGTGCCATGGAGAGTGGTTAATTATGACTTGTCCTTTTTTTTCCAGTTCATGTAAAACATATGAGTACTTTTTTTGTGGGGTTTGGATAGAAAAGATTTTGTAGAGAATTGTAGATGATGACATGTTTATCATAATAGTACACCCCACTGGCCTTATTCACAAAGAATTGATCTGATCTTGACTTTGATACTGAAATTAAATTGGTGGACCTTTTATCCTCAACTACTTAATCCTTGGCCTAATATATGAATCAAAATTTCCAGGAATAAGCAATCAGTGTTATAGGCTACAATACTAACTCTGTTTTCAACATTTTCATTTGATTAAATTAATCTGAATTTAATCCAGTGCTTTGTCTTTTAATCTGGATCAAATTAAGATAAAGTCCTAATCCTGAAATCTTAACCATACGCTTTGTACAGTAGCCATAAAAGAGATTGGTTCACACTAAAATTGTTCATGCGACTCAGCATTAAAAAATATGGGATCAAAACAAATTCATTTTAATTTTGATCCTGAATTTATCTTCAGATTAAAATTCTTTGTAAATATGGCTACAAATCAATAGTTTTCTTAGGCACAGTTTAGGTACATTGAACCTTACTGATGTCAAGGAAAACTGTTGACTAAGCCTTATTCTGGCCAGGGAGGGGTTAAAGGTCCCTATGTGCAGGATTTGCTGTGCAAAATGCAAATCGGGGGGGGGGGGGGGAGGTTGTTTGAAGAAAGGCTGACTTGCTTACAATTTTTAAAAGTAAATAACCAGAAAAACGACAGACCCATGGCAACCTTGACTCCTTTTATATCCCAAATGGATCTTACATTCATCGTCTCAGTGCCAGACCAATTTTTGTGTGCCATTATAATAATATGATCAATTCATGTTGGTATCTCATGCTGCCTCATCTCTCTGTGACCGTGTTGAGTACCAGGCCCTGGCAATGTAGTGAATAGGCTGGCTGTTAGCAGAGCACTGGGCAGCGTAATCCCATGAATTGTATTGCTGGGTTGGTGTTAGTATAGACCTGATGACTCGTTCCCTTCTTTTCTTTGCCTTCACAATTTTGCTGGGTTTTTTTTCCCCTCTCATTGAGAGAGAGGAATTGGAATTGAGACAGACTTCTCAATACTGATAATGACTGTGCTGGGCTCTGTAACAAGGTCAGTTTATAATGCATAAGACCTGTACTCTTTGATGGATATGTAACATTTTATTGAGTCATCCATGAATGGATACTCAAACTTAAAAGGGTACTTTCACACCTGTAATTTTGTTCAGTCTTGAGGCTCTCTAAGTGGTCTGACTTCGATTAGGGTGAACACTGTTTTTTTTTCTGGAGCCAAATTATGTGGAAAGACGTGCTCCCACGCGAGATGGACAGAAAGCACGTCTAGGAGGTGGTCTTGAGGTAATCTTTGCCCATTTCCCTGGGACTCCTACAATTTGAGTGGCTGTTGGGTCTTAGATGTCACCCTGACATAATTCATAATGTGAACGTGAAATGACCACAGGGCAATGTTAAAGGCTACAGATATTTGGATTGTAACAGTATCAATCACTTTGTGGAGTAGAAAAAAAGAAAAGAAAAGTAGTGATACATTCTCAGCTTGAGTTTGCATGGCAGTGTATATACATGATATATGTGAACTTGTCAGACTATATTGGACAAGATCATATCCCAGAACTGTGATCCCAAGTCAGTCTCTTGGGGTAGGATCTCTTTTCCTTTGAATGTGAAATCATGCTCAGATCATTCCAACTGAAAAGAAATAAAGAATACACAAGAAAAGGAATATGTGGGTGTTAAGGAATGTAGATACGTTGTTCCCTTTTTGAGGGACCAGTGTGAGAGAGCATTCCAACAAGAGACCACTCCATTGAGAGACCACTCTATCGAGAGACCACTCTATTGAGAGACCACTCCAATGAGAGACCAATCTGATGAGAAACCACTCGGAGAGACCAGTCCATTAAAAGACCACTCCATTGAGAGACTGCTCCAATGAGAGGCTTCTCCATTGAAAGACCACTCCATTGAGAGGCCACCTGCATTGAAAGGTTACCTCAAGATCTTTACTTAGTACATTTCGTGTTATTTACACCTGTCATGAGAGACCACAGTTCACCCATAGGGGTGCTCTTTGAAGACAGGTTTCACTGTACATGGAAAGTGGGCAGAAAGGCTAGGGGGTTTTTTTTTTGGTTTGTTTGTTTTAGTATGTTAACACTTACACAGCACTGTCTGTTGTGCTCGCAGGGGCCCGCGGGAAGTAGGAGAAGGAAGCCATGTCAACGTCAAGAAAACAGCGACTGGTACCATGAAGACTGACGTGGGCAACAGCCAGTTCTACTCCAAGGTAAGCAACAGCTTTCTCAGGCTCCTGCTGACACAGGTGGTTCAGGTCAGGTAAATTTTTCACCTTAAAAATTACAAAAAGTGCTCCAGTGTCCTAAATAAATTATTGCTTTTTCTGATCAACAGTATCAAGAAGGGTATATACAGTGGTCCCCCTCTTGAGAGGCCATCCTGATGAGAGGCCACCCCCCTTCAGAGGCCACCTCTTAATGCAGCAAGGCCTTTGCATTATATTTACCCCCTCATGAGAGGCCACCGCTCTTATAAGGCCAGATTTCAGGTGCATTTTGGGTGGCCTCGAAGAGGGGGACCACGGTATGTACAATATACACATTTCAATTTTAGCAGGTGCTCTTATGCAGGTGCACCCCCTGGTTTTCATTGATGGGACTGAAACATCATACAGTACATGTATATAAATTTCCCTCTCATTTTTTTTTTCTTTTTCAAAACATATGTCTTTCTTGAAAAGACAGGTAACTGTGTTGGCTTTCCATGCACTGTCATTATTTCAAATAAAGAAGAGTCTGAAGTTACACAGTTAAGCAAGCATCGCATTGGCACACAGTGCTACTGTTTGAATGAGTACAGGATAAGTTAACAGCTTTGCGGTGCACACTCTGGCCACATTCTGCTGTGACTGGGTCCAGCAGGGTGCCTGACTCAACCCCCAGAGGATTAAACCTCACAAAACCACTGATATTTCCACAAAATCCTGAAAATGTCATCCTTTTTTCACAACTCATTCAGCTGTTCTGAAAATTGAGCATACCCCCACATGTTTTGCAGAGCCATCTTGTGGTTATGAACGCAAATTAACCAGTAGGCCTAAATTTGGTTCATTTAAACAAGATTTATTACTGGTTTTCATGTGTCTTTTGTTTAGTCATCACTAAACACCATATATTAATTAAAAGAGTACGATTTTCCCAAGTCATGTCAATGAAAACAAAAAATACAAATCAGGTACATAATATTGTGCATCAACAGTAGTGATTAGGGATGGGGGTGTATAACAATTAGATCTACAGCACTTTTTAGACCATTTGAGCCATATCAACTCAAACTGGTGAAATTTGGACAGGTGACGTGAATCCTGCAATGTCATTGGTCACTCGTTGTCATGCATCCTCAATCATTGTAGAATAAAGCGACTATGGAAAGGTGTCCGAATACTTCACAGTTGGTCTGCATTCATGTTGTGGCCTCCTCGGTTTTTTGTTTTTTTTTTGTTTTGTTTTGTTTTTTTGTTTTTTTTTTGTTTTTTGTTTTTTTGTTTTGTTTTTTTTTGGGGGGGGGCTTGATCTTGTTGGCAAACAGGGCATTGTTATTGTCTCTGCATACATCCATCCTTCTATCCGCCTTTCCATTTGTTACGTTTGTAGACACAACAAAACTTTTGAAGTTACTATCATGAAACTTCTAGAAGAAGCAGCCAATTCAAAGCTTGTCTAGGTTCAACATTAACCTTGACCTATTTTCAAAGTCACCCAGGGGTCATCCCTGGCCAAAGCAGTCATAAGGTCAGAACAACCTGTAAATATATGTACATGTGTGTGTGTGTATATATATATATATTCGAGTGGAAGTCGGACCATGGTTACAAATCTTTTAGTTCATAATTCATCATTGAAAGGAGCACGAAGCTGCTGGTTACCATGGCAACCTTTCTTTTTTCAGGGACATAGCCTCACATTTGCCTGGAGGCCTCACAGGGTATGACATCTTGAGCTTGATTGGTTCATTTCAGTGACGTACAGTATTATGGGATGTGCGCTCACTCACAGTTTGTCATCAATGGCACGAGCTCTTACTTTGTCACTGTGGTGATTCATCTCTTTGTCACCATGGTGATTCATCTCTTTGTCACTATGGCGATTCAACTCTTTACCATGGGAATTTAAATGGTTGCCATGGCTACTGTTCACATCTAACGTCTTTGTCTATTGTATGTTAAACATGTTGTTCATTATGTTACTGTGTATCTTGTTACTTTCACCTGTTGATGTGTATTAACATTTTATAAAAATAAGTTCCTTGGTCATTCACACACTGCATGGTCCCACTGTATCACTAACTGTATTGTCAGGCCTGTACATGATACGTTGGTCCCTGTCTTGAGAGGTGAATCCACTAACAGACCACTGGCTATGGAGGGCCATCTTTTCAAGATACAAGTACTTTTCTTATGGACGGCTCATCTTATCATCATTTTTACAGGCATACAGCGTGTGGAAGGGGTCATTGGTGATACACTCTTGTAATATTGCAATAAAACGATGGTTAAGTATTTCACAAACAAATTATAAATATTTCTGTTCCTCTATTGTCGATTGAACTGGGAAGTCATCATTCTCAAATGTCAGAACCATGACAACCTTTCCTTTTTCGGGGGAAGGGGGGGGAGAGGGGCAGGGCCTCGCGTTTGCCGTTAGGCCGCACTCTTTCTGGGTAGAAGAGTGTAATGAGAAAGATCAGGCTGTGTGCTCTGCTGAAAATGAGGACAATGTCCAGGGTTTCCACCAGAGGATAAAAAGGGTAAAAAAGCATACCCTAAAAAACCTGAAGGATACTTTTGCTTACCCTAAAATTTTAGCCCAAAAGTAAAAGTTTGGATCATATGTCCTAAAATACCCCATAAAGTCTTTATTTTCAGATTTTTTACTCTAGAATATGAGTATTTGAGTACCCTTAAATTTCACTCTGGCAGAAACCCTGATGTCGAACCACCCTCAGGACTTAATGTTATTGGTGCCTCCCAGGAGCATGACGAGACACCACTGTTTGATCATCCGGTGGTCATTTAAGACAGGTTTCACTGCATTGGGAATCTATGACTTGGTGAAGGTGACAGTATGTTCTCTACTGCAACAGTATCTGTGCATTATACATGTATATAGGAGGACTTACCATGGCTGAGGTCAACAGGTAACAACCACTGAGGGTTTTTAGTCAAGCTTAACTCATTCCATACCAGTCCCTAATATTTACGTATAGTTACCTGGATTTAAGACAACAATTGCATATTTAAATTCTTCAGGAAATGAGTTAAGCTTGACTTGCCAGGCAGTGCCAGAACCACTGACCAGGGCCTGTGACACTAGTATGCAATGAGTTAACTCTTTCAGTGCCACATTTTAGACTGAGTCAACAGCTTTCCTCAACACATTTTGGGCGCCATGTGACCAACCCATGCTGAAGAAAGCTGTTGACTTGGACTGTTATGTGTAGTCAATGTAACTTCAGGCATGCTGGAGCTGGAATTGAAGGTCTTTGTACAAGGAACATGAACCCAGAAAATCAGAACATGACCTAGCTTCCTTATTATAATTCAGAGCAGGTCGTTTCAAGTAATTTGATTTTAGTCACAGTTGGGATGGAAAGAATGAAGTCTGAGTCAACTGCTTTCCTTGTGTCAGTACCCGACCCGTGACAAGGAAAGCTATTGACCTAGGGCATGTAGCATGTCATTTTGACAGGGCTCGTCTACAATTGCCAAACAAAATGTATTTCATCACTGTTGAAATTAATAAAAAAATATGATGAGGTGTAGCTTCTGAAGCTCATTAAGCTGCTCAGAATAGGACTGAGTCAACAGCTTTCCTCTGAGTGGTGTGGGTACATTGTATACCCGCACAAAGGAAAGCTGTAGAGAGTATTTTACGGCAATTTGAGCAAACGAAGGTTAACTTTTTTTCCCTTAAACTGACCAGAACTGGGTGTTGGTCAGTTCAGTGTTGTTTTCTTCAATATTTTAAACTCGAAAATCAAAACTGTTTTTTTATTGCTGTTACAGCAATAAAAAAATAAAGTAATGAGTGAGAATTGTAGATGAAGCCAGCTAAGATAACATGTCCCAGGTCAACAACATTAACTGTCATGAAACCTGTTGAAAGAAAGCTATTAACTCAGTCAGAGATCAAGTGGAAAGGGTTAATTTGGCCTTATGATTAAGTGGTTTTTGTAAAAGTGGAGTTTAGTTCTATACATGCAAAACTGGCCGAGGTAGAGGTACATGTACATTGATAGTAAGGAATCTAAATTGTATTTTTTAATCCAAATATATACATGTATATGTGTGTGTGTGTGTATATATATATATATATATATATATATATATATATATATATATATATGTATGTATATATATACATACATGTACACACCTACATAGCCTTACATACCCACATATATATTTCTATAAATAGCATACACATGATGAACATTATGGCAGTATTTAAATTTCCTGTTAACCTTTTCCCTTGAACTAAGACTAGGGCGAGGGCTTTCAGTGGGCCATAGGGTTACAAGGGTCAATTGTTTAACTTGAAGGGCATGCTGCTGGGATGGAGGTCCACTATAATCCTTAGTCCTTTTTCATTGGCAAAAAAAAGCTTGACAAAAATCATTGTAAGTTTGGCCACTTAAACGAGGAAATGATTAGTGGTAAACACGTGATTTGATCTGTGAGTGTCAAACCTGTGGGATGCTGGATTGGTGGGTTGGTACAACTGATCATGGATTGTTGTTTGCACGGCCAGCCTGCCCCATTGTTCACTTATGATGTACTTGCACCTGTGCACAGCTATGGTACACACAATATGTCTGTGAATGCAAGCTCCATAGATGGCATATATCATAATTATAACCCTACGAGCACAAAAGTTGTCTGGAGGAATGATGCACAAAGAACATTTTGGATAATGTTTCACTTTATTCCCCACTTTTTGGAGGATGTTACTCATAGAGAGGGAGAAAGTTCAATTGTTAAGAAATTCAGAGGAATGGAGGAGAAATTCTTATATGAATGAAATTTGCATTATCAGGTTATATGTGTTGAAGGCATAAAAGTGCAGTCGTTGAAGGTGTGCTGAAATTTATTTTGAACGGGAAGTGGACGATCTGCAATTTGTTTGTCATTCGTGACTACATAGAGGGCAGCACTGTCTGCTGAAAGGTGATTCAATGCAAAAAATAGTAACAAGCATTTCTCTTCAGGGAGCACATAGGGAACATATAATGTGGCATTAAAAAAAAAAAACAAGAAAAAAAACCCCCCACCCTATGCTTAATGATGTGTAAATTAAAGTTGGGTACACGTATCTACCCTGTTGGTGAGGACTGTCCAAGCTTTTACGTTATACTGTATTACAGAAAAACATGTGTCTTACCTGAAAGATAACAGGTGTGCGCCATACACCCAAGGGCAAGCCTGGCATCCAATGTTTGACAATATATTTGACAGATATCTTTATTGGTATTTAACAATATTTTGTTTTTCTATTTTTTTGTATCTTTTCGTTTTTCAGTTTGGCATACTGCCCATCTTTGACAGCTCGGAGAGTCTGGATGCAGAGAGATGCCAGAGTGTCAAGATAAAGAGAATGACCAAGTAAGTCCCATATGGCATAAAACTAATTTGGAAATTTTATTAGTTACACTGTCCCCTTGAATCAGACCGAGTCAGTAGCTGGCAGCTCTCCTTGGCTGTGTAGCCCACCCATACAGAGGTAAGGTGTTGACCTGAGCGTACGTTATTCTGAACAGTCTTATCCACACCTCTCTTTTATTTCTTACATTACTTTTGAAATAAGTGGAAAAGTATTGAGGTAGATGACAGTGACATTTGACTACCAGTCACTTTTGGTCAGTTTCGGGGGTTTTCAAGGGTGAAAACAAAGACAAAAAGGCCAAAAAAGGCAAACCACAAAAACGTGTGTCCAACAATACTGTTACTGAAACCAGACACGTCACAGTGGGTCAGCTGTGTATGCAATCCACAAGAAACTTGAGTCTTTGGAGCCAAAAAGATGTGAGCTGAAATATCAGCCTCAAGTTCACAGAGTTAAATAAATGTGCAAAGGATTTGAAGGTCAACATTGATGGACTGACTATTTTTGCAAGCTGTCTAATTGAGGAGCATGTGTATATGTACATACACTCACTCAGTCCTTTGGTACACACACAATAGAGAAGAGCAAGAGTGGAAGCTTCCTACATATGCCCTGCAGAGGGCGCTTCAGTCAGGAGGGCTAGAATTGTGTACAGTGGTCCCCCTCTTATAAGGCCACCCCACATGCAACCAAAAAGTGTCCTTATGTAGAGGGTTGGCCTGTCTTGGGAGGGGGGGGGGGAGAATATCATTGAAATACCATACTTTCTGCACAAGAATGCTGACATGTCAAGAGGGGGGTCTCTGGTGAGAGAGGCCTTATAAGAGGGGGACTACTGCACCCCCATTACTTACCATTGTAATATACACTTATAACTTAAACAAAAGTAGCTGTAGAAACACTGAATTGGCTTTGATAAATTAATGAAAAAAGCATCCTGAAAACTATATTCTCTAAGCTGCAATGGAACCCAATTTATTTAAGGTTTAACTCTGACATGGAAACTAATGAGAATGCAGACTTATTGTCTGCGAGTATTTTGTGCATTGGGTAGTGTATTTAACTGGAGACACACAACATTGCTCACTTTGACCCATCTTATTGCAGTAATCATAACACGGATGAATTTTGCTAAAATCTTACAAAGAGGGCCTGGAGGAATTTGGTATACAGTGATGAGTCGTAGGGCACTTGGTCATGTATTAACGTCTTAGGTCTACTTTATAAGGGTTAGTTAAGTATTACTGTTGATGTAGCAGTTTTGACTATGGGCTTGCGATTGATGTTCACTACCTTGGCATTGCAAAACTCAAATTGTTATGTATCACAACATGTACATTGGAACTAAAACAGCACTGCGTCAATAATTAGTCAAGCCTTGAAAAGGCAGCTGTATTCTCATAATCAAATGCTGATATATATATTTTTTTAACGGATAAAGTATTCTCCTGAATCTGTCATTCATTGTTGTAATTAAATTCCAGGGGAAATTGCATTTAGTAAACTATTCACGGAATTTACTGCCACAACTTTTTATTGAACTGAAAGTATATATAGTGAAGGGAAAAGCTGACACTGGTTGGCAAGGGGTTAAAATGATATTCATGCAAATGGTTAACATGATATTCATACAAAGAGATAAAATGTGTCTTGTGCAAAGGTTTAAAGTGACAGTTATGAAAAGGGTCAATTTAGTGCTCATGAGTACAAAATATTAAAATCATATCTGTACATAGATTTAGTGATATTTATACAAAGGACTAAAGTAGTATTTTGTGCAAAGGATTAACTCTCTAAGTGACGAATTTTTGACTGAGTCAACAGCTTTTCTCGGCAAGCATAAAAGCTGTTGAACTGGGATATTTTCTCTGGAACTAGATGCATGCTAGCACTTGAATGAAAGGTCTTTGTACGGGGAATACGAATCTGGGATCCCTACGATAATTCAGACTTGTCTAACTTAAGTAGATCGACTTTAGATGTGATTGGTATTGAAGGGGTTAAAGTGATATTCATACACAAGACGAAAGAACACCTCAAGCTTATTGTATTGTTCTTAGTGGCAAGCAATACATGTAGCTCATCCTGAGTCTAGCCCAAATATAGCCTGCAGGTGGGTGTTATGTGTCTGGACAAGCGCTGGCTGCCTTACTGATGTGTATATTAAGGGCACAGCTGGCGACCTCTTGACCCCTGCCACCCAAAAGCTACATTATAATGTCTGATTAATAGATTTTTTATACTTTATGTTATATTGCAAAGCAGCTGTAAAGTGAATCTTAGCTACATGCATTACGTCTGTACAATCAAGAAGCATACCTTGTATGCCGATGAAGTGCGTGGTTTTCAGGTATGTACGGACTGGAGTATCAGGGTAAAAAAGCAGCCTTTCAATATGGATACATAAACATGGACCTCAGCGTGAATCATGTATTTTTCACATCCTGTTGACAAAATATCTCCAAACATATCATCCAGTCCTCTTCAAACTTGACAGTTCAAAGGTTTTGGTGACCTTGACCTTGTTGTCAAAATCACAGGCTAATGTTTTGTAATTGTTTGTCAACAAGATGCAATTTGATATAAGCGGAGGTTATTTAAAGAGCCCTTGGACATGTACATATCCATAGGTCATTACATTTATTATGTCAAAAATAAAATGATAAAACGGATGTACAGGTAAATAAACTCCTGTTTGACTTATTTATGCAAATTTGAACTTCGCAACAGCTAAACTGGAAGTTGTGAATAATGTTGAGCAGTTCATTCAAAGATGTGTTTGTTTACACTTTTTCTGTGTCAATGCAATTAATTATCCAGGTGTAGTCAATTTTACTAAGCTGACTCAAATGTATTAGCTTAACTCCAGTTTCTTCAGACGATCTAATTCTTTCAGTCAGTAAGTGTGTGTTACCTAATCGAGTTGAAAGATACAAGACGGGTAATATCTTCAGCCACATCCCACTGCTACATGTATTAGCATATGGCTAATTGGCTAATAGCCGGTGCCAGTCAGTCTTTGTTTTTGCAGCTCAGATGCCCTCATAACATCGCAATCATCATTTTATGTGGCGTATGTCTGAATTTCAGATTTAGCAAGACCAATTATTTCCATTATTGCTCCATTTTCAGAATGCATGAAGGAAGCACGCGGTTTCCACGTCTCGTAGACTGTGCCCACTTCCATTATGATCTAGTGGAGTTAGGACCAATACAGGTACATCATAGTCCCTTCTTTGAGAGACCACCCTAGAACGGGCACAAAAGTGGTCACTTAAAGCAGGTAGTCTCTCAATGAAGGTCAAATAACATGGAAACGATAGCACTTGATGCCAGATGAATACAGGTACATCATAGTCCCTTCTTTGAGAGACCACCCCAGAACGGGCACAAAAGTGGTCACTTAGAGCAGTTAGTCTCTCAATGAAGGTCAAATAACATGGAAACGATAGCACTTGATGCCAGATGAATACAGGTACATCATAGTCCCTTCTTTGAGAGACCACCCCAGAACGGGCACAAAAGTGGTCACTTAAAGCAGTTAGTCTCTCAATGAAGGTCAAATGACATGGAAACGAGAGCACTTGATGCCAGATGAATGTGTCCATATGTTTAATGCTGTTGGTCTTTCGATGGAGTGTTCTGTCAATTGAGGAACTGCCGCGTGCTCGTGCATGCTCACTGTCTTGGCTGTCAAAATCAAATTCATTTCAACCAAAAATATATTCTCCATCTGCGTCAAAATCTTGCTTGGAAATATATGGAAAAAATTGAGCAAAACAAAGTAAGTGCTAGAGGAGTTTCACATCAACATTAAATTAATACTTTTGAGATTTAATTCATAACTATCATAAGAAAATGTACACTCAGTTATAATTAGATAGATCAATGTAAGCAAAATACAAGCAAATGTCCCCAAGGTCTGTGGCCAGAGTTTCAGTTTGTTATAATTAAAACACATATTTTGAAGTTATTTAACAACCCACGTACTGGGAAGAATAAAAAGGAAATAGGACATAGAAATTATGCCATATATTCGAGTATCATGATAATGAGGTTTCTGTACCATATTATATTGAGGGTGGGTGGGGGGGTGTTGTACCCCTGCACTTGTTGCAATCCCTCCTATCTATGCGACTCAGGTTGTACAAAATATCGTAAATGTTCTCAATTGTCATCATTAATTATGCAGAAATAGTGTTATACATTAAAATTGTTGGTCTGAACTTGAATTGCACATTTTGAAAAATTTGTTGTTCCCCATGCACTTAACATTAAGAATACGGTAAATTTACAGAGCACCCTGTGCACTTAATATGAATAATACGGTAAAGCTTACATTTCCAGGTGATGATGATGGAGGAAGGACAAGAAAATGTTCGGCGGCTCAGCGAAAGTGATGATTCCGCATTCCCGGAGCCATACTTTCTGCTGCGAGTCACCTCGAATGAGAAATCCTGGTCCATAAGACGAACGTACGAAAATTTCCGCAAGTTTGACAAGCAGCTCCATAAATGTATCTATGACAGAAAGTACAGTCTCCTGCCAGAACTACGCAAGAACGAAATCAAACCTGACACTGTCACGGTAAGTTGCGATCTAACCTTGGTCCTTCAAAGACACATCTTGTTGAGCAAAACTGGCCTACGAACTGAAGACTCATGCAAGATTAGTCAGTTTTATGTGTCCTCGGTTAGAGACCTTCCCAGAAAAATGTTGGAAGGTCAGTACTTAATGCAGCAAAGTCAATGTAGTCTAACCTTGAAAGCTGAGAAAACCATTTGTGTGATCTGGGGAAAAGTTCCGTATGCAAGACTACTCAGTTAGATATGTCCTAGGTTGAAGCTTTGCCAACAATACATTGCAAAGTTATTAACGGGTGCAGCATCGTAGTCTTAAGCTTGAAATATAACTGATGTACTTGACTAAGAAAACCATATACATGATCATGAGGAGAAGTTTGGCAAATATAAACTGTACTTGTATTTGGGGCAGGAGGTGGGTGCCCTCCACAGAATTAGATATTGTACAAGAAACCATCAACTATTTCTTTGGTGGAAGGGTGGCATAGAATGTTGTGTAAGTTATCTTGATAAACACCGCACACCTGACAGATGTTGGGCTTCTGAAGTCTATCCCATAACAAGGTACGTAGAACAAAAAGCAAGCTGTGGAGTCAAGCGTTGTTACTCTAGACAGACACTCCATTGACAGAAAGATGCTGAGGAATTACTCTGAAAAAAAAAGGTAAAGGGTTAATGGTGTTACTGGCAAGAGGAGAAGGTCAGACACCTGTGTGTACATGCGAGCAGATACGGCTACGTCTAAGCAGCCCCAAGGGGACCTGGCTGTGCAAATTGTTTACATATTAGAGATGTCGGCACTGGTAGAGGTGACCGTGTCAGCCAGCCCCATACAACGGAGGAGTCCAGGACAATGGCCGTGCATACAGCTGTGTATTTATGCAACGAAAACATGAGTACATGTATATTTATATTGGCCGCTGTGGTTAAAGACCAATCCAATGAGAGTCCTGCTGCTTTAAAAGATGGCCTTTTCAACATACATGTACTTGCTCAGTATTTTTCATGTTATTTTTACCTCCTTTGAGCCAACTGTTGTCTTCAAAATCCATAAGTTTGTCACCCCTAGTGGTGGTCTTTCAAGTCAGGTTCTGTAAGACACATTTGATGGTCCAAATAAGCAGGACAACCACATTATTTTAACCCCTTTTCCCTTAAAGGGGCCAAAAACCGACGAGGCCAAATGTCGTCTGTAGTGTTTTCAGGTAACTTCAACAATAACAAAAAACATTTTGACTGAGAATATGTAGATTAGACCTATCAAGACCACATGCTCGAGGGGCCGTATTCACAAACAATTTGATTTCATTCTAACCTATCCCAAAAAATGAAAATCAATGTGGTTTGGGGCTTAAACTACGTGTTTTTAGTCCTTGGCGCAGTGTTTGATCAAAACTTGGAGGATTAGCCAATGTATGCTCTTGGTGACAATATGAACTTAAGAATTTACAGGTTCATTTTATTAAATCAATCTTAGTTTGATCCAATATTTAATCTTTTAATCTAGGATTAAAATCTGGATTAAATCATGATTAATTTAATAAAATAGAAACTTTTAATTTCAAAGTTCATATAACAGTGGAGAACAAAGATTAATTAATCCTGCAAGTTTAGATCAAGCATTAGCCCAGTGATTCAGTAGTTCCGGCCCAAAGGCATGTTGACTTTCATTTTAGGGCTAAATTCAGGATCAGATTAAACTCTTTGTGAATACGGCCCCAGGTCAACAGCTTTCCTTGGCATGGGTTGATGTCCAACCCATGCCAAGGAAAGCTGTTGACTCAGTCTTAATTCAATGGGGAATGAGCTCAACATGTAACTTTGGAACTTGACAGCATTGAGCCTGTACTTTGTCTTTTGTTACTTCAAGGGCTTCCCGGGCAGTTAGCCAAGTAGCCAAATACTAATGCCCTCTTTCATTTTACTAATAAAATTTGTAAATTGCTTTTTTCTGAGATGCCAGTTTTCCGTATTTATACGGAAATCTGTATTTTTGTTGCACTTTCTGCAGAACAAATGATGCAGATCTATACTACAAATGGATTAAAACAGTCTTGATATGTTAAATCTCAACCCTTTTCTGTGTTTTGTGCAGGAGGCCCTGGCATCTCTGTAATCATTGATATGAATATAAAATGATGGTCACAAAGTTTTTAAAGAACTGCATTTTTTTAAAAGTTGACTTATGTTTTTGAAGGCTTAGAAAGATCTCATGTAAGGCTAGAAAATGAAAATGGGGTGAATAGAATATTCTGTTGGAGAAAATATACAAGTCTTTTTGAAATTCTTCTCTTGTTTGGGGAGCCTGCTTTGCTTGTATCTTTGTGCAGATGTAAGATTTTCTCAAATCTGAATATATTATTTTTTGTGTATGCCAATTTTGTCTTCGTTGATGAAGACACGGTTACAGGTGCGTAAAGAACACATCAACACTGTTTGATGGGAAAGCATTATTATTTCAAACTTTCGAATACAGTGTACCTGCTGTATGCAATCACTGCAGTAAGCGGGCGCATTGCTTTTTGTCGTCACTAGGCTCAGACATAGGAATCAATTTCTCTGTAAAAATTTACTTGTGGTGACCTGTCACATGGCCACTTTTTCTTGCCAGAAGGGGTGGCCACATACAGCAAGTACCACTGCGTATTGATATATAACATAATCCAGGATATTTCAATTTTCATGTGGTTAATGATAACTCAAAGCGATCTAATCATGTACATTCCTATTTGAAATATTTATACTTTCAGGCCATGCAGCATCTGCTGGCGATATACATGACCCGTTTTAGTGCCATCTCGGGCAGCATGATCAACTGCGGACCCGTCCTTAGCTGGCTGGAGGTACGTGTGGCACAGACTGAGATGTACCACTTGGATACAAGAAACTAGCCCGGAATTAATACTCTTATTTCCCATCCTTGTGAAACATCGCAACATATTTCTGTTTAAATATCGTCGTGTGATTAGAAATGAAAAAGAAAAGAAAAGAAACTTTTGGAGACATAGATGAACATCTGTAAAAAAACTATGGTGGGACTGGGAGCCCCAACTGAATAAAAAAAAAAATGGGTTCTAAATTTTCATTGTCTTAAAATTTCCCGAGCAACCCTCATGTATGGGTAATTCCTCAGGTTACCATACGTGAGGGAAAATATGTTTAGGAAATGTCAGAATGAGGATCATAACTATAAGGGCTTAGAGGAATTGCGGCACTCAGGAAAGAAAGAGTATGGGGCTTGGATCTTAGGTTTGACAGGGGACTTGCCAGGAGGAAGGAAAGGGAACGGAACTGTACAGGATTTTCTGGTAGGGTGTTGGGAGAAAAAAGCAGAATGGAATGTTAGAATTAGTAGAGAACAGAGTCAACTAGATTGACAGGTTTTTGAAGAAGAAAAGGGAAAGGACGGTAGCCCATATCAGGGCTGCCATGACTGTTTGCACAGGGCGTGGGAAATGCCTGAGCCTTAGAAGCGGGGAAAGGATCAGAGGGAAAGTGTTTCCTTGGCTTGTCCTCCTGTGTCAGACATGATACAGGACCGCGGCAAATTGAGTAAAACCTGTTTTCAGAGGCCACCCTTAAGACAGTCCCAAAAGTGGTCCCATAAAGCAGGTGGTCTCCCAAGGGAGGGTTTGACTCTTATGCCACCAGGCCAGTGACTAACCTCTACTTTGAACTTCCGTCCATAATTTAGATTCATACACGACTGTTTCTACACTTAATAGACCCAATTCCATCTTGCAGTCGTGTGTTTGCTCATACTAAAACATATTTAGTTTTTGTAAACTGATCGTAAATCAAAACAGTTTTAATAAATCTTGTACAAAATTGGTGGATTTTGCTTATCTGAAATGGGGTATTCGTGGCTAGGTAAGTGGTCTTTCATGGCTATTTTGGGTGGTCAGGGGTCAAATCCAGCAGGTGGTCTCCCAAAAGAGATAAACTATCATTAAAAGATGCTACTACACAACAAAAGTGGTCACAAAAGACAGGTGGTCTCCCAAAGGATATATCTCTGTAAACAGTTTTACTGTGAGTGGAGTAATATACGATATTTATTTTGTCTTTTAACTCTTTCAGTGCCAATCACATCGTAAGTCGATTTACTTGCGTCAGACTTGTCTGAATTATCATTAAGATCTCAGATTGGTATTCCTCGTAAAAAGAGCTTTGATTCAAGTACTAACATGCCTATAGTTCCAGAGAAAATATCCCAGGTCAACAGCTTTTCTCAGTGGGCATTGGGGTGCATTGTGCCCAATGTGTGCCGCGAACAGCTGTTGACTCAGTCCAAAATTTGGCACTGAAAGAGTTGATTCATGTATCCATTTCTTGGAAATAAGTTCTGGAGTAACCTCATCTGATTTGCAAATTGTGAAAAAAACAAAACTTATCAAGTGGGCTATTTTAAGAAATATATTTTTAGCAGACTAATTAAGTTTGTCCCTGAAATGTCCCTCTAATATGGATACATCCCCATCCTCATGGGTCGTTGATGATGATTGTAAGATTCGTACCTCTGCAGATGGACAACCGTGGTAACCGTCTGATCGTACCAGAGGAGTCCGCCATCAATACCCCAGCAGTGGCTGCTGCTCATGTGATCCGACGATACAACGCACAGGCTACAGATGAACTCTCATTTGAGGTACAGACTTTTTTTTCCTTTCGCGTTCAGGTTTCCACAGGAAAGGAACACAATCAAATGGCTTTTGTTTTGTTTGCTGTGCAGCTAAGCTATAAAGGTTCACATTAAGATGTAGGACGTTCATGCCTTATATAAGTTACAGACTTCAATGGTTAGTTTTGAATTTTACATGATTAAGTGATAAGATACAATGTAATATAAAATGTAAACTACAGAAGAAACAACTAACTGTATCATTTGATATTCACTTCTCACTAGGTTGTACGGACAGCATGATTATACATATGTTTTGTCTTTTTTTCTTACTGGCAGGTCGGAGACATCATTTCCATCATTGACATGCCACCCCCCGAAGACACAAATTGGTGGCGCGGTAAGCGAGGCTTTGAGGTGAGTCAGACAATTGGTCTGCTTCACAAGCAACCAAACTGGAGAGTAGTCTTATTCATAAAAAAGTCATCTCTGTTTGGAAGTCTTTTCTCAATAAGGTGGTTATTTTAAAGGAAAACACTTTACTCTATGGACTAGCAAGACTCGATAGTTTTCAAAAAGGACTAATTTGTTATATGTAATTGTGATGGGATAAGGAATTAGTTGACCATTTTTGTTTGAGTTGTGTGGTTTTTTTTTGTTTTTTTTTTGCAGTAGAGAAAAGAAGAAGTGAAACACATTCCCAACCAAACTGCATACAAGTGCCGTACATGTAAAATATGTGCGCCCACGTTTCTACTTTAATTTCTGATCAATACCAAACATTTTAAATGAGACCTGTCAAGGAAACCTATCAGATTGATATATCCCAAGTCAATAGCTTTCCTTGTCATGCTTTAGGTGGCTAGCACCCCAACAGCACCAAGGGGAACTGTTGTCTTGGTCGAAATCTGTTCAGGAAAGGATTAAATAACGTTTGCGTAAACACAGAATCAACCAAGTTTGTCTGCTCTTGATGTCAAGTGAATTAACACAGAAGCCGTGTGCTGCTTGCCTTGCGTTGCAGGTTGGATTCTTCCCCTCAGAAGCCGTGGAGGTGATAGGTGACCAGATTCCACAGTCTGTTGCCTCCAGAATTCCCAAAACCCCTCAAAAACCAGGTAGTTATCACAGGCCCAGCTCTACGTCAGTAGACAGTAGCCTGCTAGCTCCCCCAGAAGGTAGGATGTTCGCCATTGAATTTGAACCTGTTTGCTATCTTGTGGCATTTGCTAGAGATTTGGCTTTTTTTTCCTGTAACTTGAGACCGATTCCTTTCTGAACTTAGCTTTGTCCCTGTGGACAGCTTTCGTCTCCATTTTCTCTTTTTTTTTTTTTTGGTTCAAAAATCTTCTAGAGCTTTCGAGCTATATTGCTTAAAAATTTTGCCAAATTTTATTTGCTTTCATTATAATAAAATTGCAATGATATCTGATATGTTTTGAGTGTGGCAAAGTTTATTTTTAACAAACCAGATCAAACAACCCAGAAGGACAGGGTTGTCTTCATTTTGCTTTCATTTTGGAGCGTTCAGTCTTTTCGGACCAACACATGATTGCAGAAACCAAGCAGTTACATGTTCTGCCGTCGGTTGGGTTGGTGGAGAAACATTGTTGCATGCATCGGCTGAATTTCAGTGTAGCAGGTTTCTTCATTCAGCTTGCTTTTGATGTACGTGAATTTGATTCAGAGCTGTTGTCAGATACAACTCCAAAACACTCTTACTGTGAGCCAGCAGAAATAGTAGGTAAATCAACAGGAAAAAAAATTGTTGCACGTGTCATCTTTAAGACGTGGCTGCTATTGAACGTCAAGAGGTCTGTAAAATATTACGGTGTCAAGTAATCATTGTCAGAGCCATCAGCTGGTGACTGCTATTTAACTCTTTGAGTGTCAACATTGACTGAAGTCGAACTGCTGTGACCAAGGACATTAGATTGATGCTCTTTGTTAAAATACCTTTTGTTCAGGCACCAGCGCGCCTGTACATACATAGAATATAATCGTCTAGGTCAACAGCTTTCCTCAGCATGTTTTGAATACGTTGCCCCCAGATGCTCAGGAAAGCTGTTGACTCAGTCCCAAATGTGGCACTGAAAGAGTTAAATGTCAACGGCTCTATATAGTAAAACAGTGTTTAACGTTCATTGTCAGAGCCACCTGCTGGCAACTGCTCATGTACACTTAGACCGCTGCTTCTGTCTTTAGACAAGGTTTTGGTTGCAGTTTAGCTGAGCACATACTTTAGGCAGCTGGACACATGCTCTAATGAACATATCAACAGGAACGCGCAGTCACATGTTGAGAGCGTGAGCTGCATACAAAGTAAGAGAAGAAACCTGGGACACTGAAAAAGATGCAGTTTCTGTTTATGTACATGATTAACACATTCCCCATTGAACCAGCTGTTGGTTATGTGCCAACGTTTTTGACCGACTTTGACAGCAGTTTAGAAAAAAAAACTTAAATGAATATTGTTGATGATACATGAACCTATCATGCTGGAGGTCAACAGCTTTCCTTAGCATGGCCTTGGTGTTTGGTGCCCCTCCCATGCAAATTAAAACTGTTGACCCTGTCTTTAACCCAGTCTTAGCTCAAGCTATTAAGATCTTAAGGCTTTTAACACAGGGCCAGAGTTTTGGTGAAAATCCAAGAATCCATTCTGACAAAGATTCTCCTAGACTTGTCTTTCATTAAAAGGAAAATCAACTGACAAAAATTCAAATAGTTTCTCGCAAAATTTAGCAAAATTCTGACCCGGCAACAATCTGTCATTTGAAGAGAGAAAAGAGCAACTTTTTAAGACTGGACCGTGTGCTGCTAAGGATAACTGCCTTTTATATTCTGTGTTAAACATCTGCAGGTTTATTAAGTAACAAGATCCATAAGTTGGCTGTCTTAAAACCCTCGGCCGAACCTCTTCCTTGCTGCAAAACAGGCTGCCGTGCTGTGAAACCGTAATTCCTAGACCTGATCAAATAGGTACATGTATCATATCATTTAGCTTGTCAAAAAAACCCAAAAACCTCTTCTATCTAACTTAAATTTTTTGCGAAACGCTATGTATATATGGAACTGTATGCAAAAACAAACACAAAAAAACCCAAGCTTTTTTGACTTCGCACAAAGTCGTGCGTTTATTCTATGAGACTGTCTGCAGGGGTAAAGTTGATAGTATTGGTTTGGGATCAGCGTGGATGTTATGGTGACTTGATTACAAAAGATTTGTAGAATCACTGACTAAACATACCTACACTGGGATAGCAGGCTGTTGTCTAGGTTTTGTAGACACATATTGGCAAAATGGGACGGCAAGGTGATCACAGTGGGATTCCAAAGGTCAAAGGTCAACTGAAACTGTATTCAGGTAGCTGTGGTAGAAATAGAGTGGTCCCTTTTGTGGTTAGTTTATATTCTACAGTGTATTTGATTTTGCGTACGATAACAATTAAACCAAAAGTATCGGTGTAAAGGCAATCGTGACGCTGAGGCTAAAGGAGCCGGGCTGCTTCTTGCGTGGTTGGGTCATTGAAGAAGGGAACTTATCCCACCATCAGAGGGCTCCACCTGTCCTACCACGTTTTGCAAGGGTGATTAATTATTCATGAGGCGTGGCTACATGGTCTGGTATATGCCAACACTGCTTGCACCATTGTTGACCCGATTATCCGTGAAGCAACTTAACCCTTTCCCCCTTAAACCGGCCAAAACCGGCTGGTGGTCAAATGTCGTCTGCTTTAATGTTTTCAAATAATTTCAACAGTACTGAAAAACAGTTTGACTGAGAACTGCAGATGAGACCTATCAAGATCACGTGTCCCAGGTCAACAGCTTTCCTTGGCATGGGCTGGGCACTTAATGCCCAACCCATGCCAAGGAAAGCTGTTGACTCAGTCTCAATTCAAGGGTGAAAGGGTTAGTGTTGAAAAACATACTACGTGCAAGCTGCACTATGAGGGTTGTTGCGTAAAAGTCTTACTTCTTCAATGACTCACTTCCCCAGGCTTTCTCTGGCTCCATGCTCACTTCTCCATGCTTTCTCTGGCTTCACACGATGATTGTCATCACGCAGATTCCTTTGGTTTAATTCTTTTGTTGCTTGCAAATTATATACATAAACATGCGTGTATAAAACTAACAAAGAAAGGGACTTACAAAAGGCAGGCTCATAAGTCAATCTGGTTGAGTAAGTGCATGATATTTCGGCAGTGGTTTATTTTATTGTTTTTAGTGACCTTTGGTTAATCACATTGTACCCTGTCCATGGTCATATTGCACTGTAATTACTGAAAATGGCTTTAATTTCGCTGTATTCTTATTTTCGCTTATTTCGCTGATGGTACAAAACCGTGAAAATAAAAACACAGTGAAATAGTATTTTAACATTGTTTGAATGGGAATTATGTCCAAAATAGTGAAATTAAAAATACTGTGAAATTTCAAAAATAGAAAAACCGTGAAAATTTAAACACGCGAAAATAAAGCAATTTACAGTATACAATTATATTTTATTAATAGTAACTGGTAATTAAAGGAAAAGATGGACATACATTGAAATTCTGTGCATACTTGTACATCCTGTATGTATGTATATGTATATATATATATATATATATATATATATATATATATATATATTTAAATACATCCACACATACATTCAAAACTATCTTGATGTCCATATCTCATATTTTATCTTTTACATGGTAACATTGTTTTTACTCTCTGAGAGAATGTTATCAAAATATTTGAGTTTACTCCAGCCATATGATTGGTGAATTTAGTTTTACAATGAAACTTGTCATTTAAGACCTCTTTACAGAGAAACCACTTGCTTGCTGTTAAAACATTTAAATCATTTAAGGGGAAGGGGGTGTGACATGGTGGACTACACTTTTGAAACAGATTGATTATTAAAAAATTGCAAGCAATTTATATAGTTGTTGTTAGATGCTGAGGGAAAAGGAGCAGAAATATTTGTGTTTGGGTCAAATCTACATTTATGTCATGCACTTTGACTTGAAAACACAAAGCAAGCAGGCGTGAGTCCCTATGATATTTTGTTCAGTCATTGTCACCAAAACCGGGAAGTCTGCATTTTTTAAATCTGGGGAGGTGAGATAGTGAAGAAAAAGCCCACTCTGCTTAGTACTCTTCTGTAAATTATGAAATTGTCTGAACCGACCCATAAATGGCAGGCTTCACTAATTGGATTTATGTTTAGATTTTGTTACCATTAAAAAATTATGTTACCCAGTTACCATTTTAAATAGTTTGTTTCTATGGAAATCTATGTCATGGCCCAGTTACCATTTTAAATAATCTGTTACCATGGAAGTAGATTATGTGGCCCAGTCTCCATTAGAAATAATCATTTATCATAGAAATGGATGAGGTGGTTGTATTATTATGGGAAATGACGTGGTGGCTCATTTACCATTACAAATAGTTTGTTACCATGGAAACAGGTGTGGTGGCCTAGTTACCATTGTAAATAGTGTGTGGACCTACTAACATTGTATTTAGAATGTGTGTGTAAATTGTTGACATGTCATAGTGGACGTTTATTTTAACACTTTCATTTCCTTATGCTACCATATGTTGTGTTGGTTTAGTTTCATTCATATGTGTGTGTGTGCATATACTGCAGTGTGGTAAATAAATTAGATTCAAGATTCAAAAGCAAGCGAGAAAAGAAGGAAAACTGACGGGAATGTTGTCAAAGTGCTTTTATTATGTTTTTGTGAGGTAGAATGTGCTGCAGCCAGTAGATTGTTTGCTTGAACAGTGTACTGGATAAAACACCTTTTGAAAAGAAGACCAATCATGCAAATTAACAAATGCTGAAGGCTCTTTCTTTGGTGGAGTTGTTTGGAACAATATACAGATTCCTGAAATTTGTCTTACCTGAGTTCTGTGCACGGTGTCAGCTTTAGCGAAACAAGAGCAGCCTGTGTGGCGGATTATACACTGTGATCCCACAAAGTACCTTCACTGATGTCTCATTCTAACTTAACTCAGTGCCAATTCTTAAAAAAGTCAATGTTTACTGAAGTGACAAAACAAAACAAGTTTCACGTTCTCTGCAGTGCAACCTTTCATTCAAGTACGGCCTCACCCACAGTTACCATGATCCAGCAGAGACAATGAGAACGGTTCATGTCAAGACCTTCCCTTGGGACACATTGGACACATTGTGCCAGAAAGCTTGCCAAAGAAAGCTCTTGACTTGATCAAAACTTGACGCTGAAAGGTTTAACTGACCAGGAGAGAGTAAGCGCTAAGATCTGTGTTTACCTGGCCAAGTGCGTCTGTGTCCATGTTAGAACAGAGCATTGGCACTCAGAAACAAAATATGTTTAATTTTGTCCCAGCTTGTTTTTGTTGATACTGTTCAACAAGTTCATCCTGGCTCTGTGTTGAACGTTTGTGTCTAAGCTCTGACCTTGACCTTTACTTTGCCTGTCATGTCCAGGGCTCGGCAATTCGCATGTCCGATAGCCCCGGCCGGCCTGAAGTTGGGCTCGGACTAGTCGAAATTTTCAAGCACTAGCCCTACGGACTAGTGAAAAAAATCTTTTACCACATGTACATTTTATTAAAGTTTGGGGATTTTTTGTTCCCGGCTCTCGCGATCATTCACTCGCAATGCCAAGCTAACCCACGCGACACCTTGAAGGGACGCTACACCTTGCCTTGTAATAACATTGCGATGATAGGCACAGTAAAACAATAGAACGTATATAATTGGTTTATAAACAGCCCGCTCATTATGATTACGAGACGACGAGATCAAAGGTACCAGCAGTCATGCATTGCGGCGTATTGGCTTTCGCCCGTATCGGGGCAAGGTCACAGCACCTCACCGTCAGTCTTATCTGCCCGAACGATGACAAAGGAACATCAAAAAAATTTAAAACTTGCATGGCGAATTCTTGAGCAAATTAGCATCAAAGACAATTTATCGGTGGGCTCTAAAAGTGTTGGAGAGATCATGTAATGGTGCTGCAAGTTGACTTCCCGGCCAAACAAAACACACATCTGCCAGTCACACGCAAGTGACTGCGTGGAGTAATCTACGGTGAACGGAGCATCATGCTGACTGATCTGTCACGCATTCGACATTTTTCTCTATCCCCCTACCTTTGCGTATTTGCCTGTGACTCCAAATAATTGTTGCTATAAACACTGGAATCTTTATTTTCGCATGCTGCAATGAAAAAAAAAGCTTCCCGTTTGTGTGTTCCCTCCGTAAATTACGGCATATTCACACATGTTCACTGGGCGGAAGCCATGATGAAAACACTGCAGCACGAGCCGCAATTGGCTCATTTTTGCATGCGACTCAATTGACCAATCGGGTGATGTGTTGTGCGTCAGGCCACATGGCCAAAGCAGCTGTTTGTGTACAGTTGCATGAAAGATGTTGACGGTGTGCCCACGCTCGATTTCTGATTTGAAATATTAAAATTTTCGTTTGAATTTGATTTAAGAACACCGTTTATTGCGAGGAACTTGCCAATACTGTATACGCAAATTTACTACGATGTACCGATAGCGTTCATGGTAGGTACGCAAACGATATGCATTTCATCACGGCATCAGAGGCAGCGAGAAAGGATCCTGAAACCAATTCAACTATTTTAATCGTTATTTAAGTTTAACCGGGATATGGACTCCTATCGTCCCAGAAATTACAATGTATTTTTCATCGTTATAGTCACCCCATGCAAATAGCTTACTTTTTTAATTTGTATTTTTAATGTTTTGCCAGTTTCACTGTCGAACAGTTGCAGCTTGAATCGTAAAATTTGACATTTTTGTGCGAATTTGCAAGCGACAATTCGCGGCAAATATATTGTAGGGTAAATGGTTTGTGTAGGCCGTAGCATTGTGTTTGAAAAAACGATGTTTATAGAAGTTTCATCAGGACAAGTGGATTTTGTATGCGGGCAAGTGGATTTTGAAATTTACTTGCCCTGCGGACAAGTGATTTTTAAAAAAATTGTCGAGCCCTGCATGTCCTTTTGAATAATGACAAGTAATACATATACGTCTTCTGATGCAAAATGCTGCTATTTTCAGTATTAAGAAAGCGTGGGAAGATAATATCGTTTTTGCGGAATTTCTTCACCACACGACCCACACGAGCCAGCCTCAAGCGCACAGGAATCGTTAAAGAACGAGTGTTTGGTTGTGACCTGGGAGAACACCTGCTGAATTCAGGGCTGGAAGGTAAGACCTTTTGGTTCAAGCTACTTGCTGTATTTTCAGACTGGATCAACACTTGGTAAAATGAGGGAACGGATGATGTACAGGCATGTCATTTTTGTAAATGTTTACAGATTTTTACCCTCGGCACATAAAGTGCCATGGGGTATTGTCATCCCCTGTGTCGTCTGTCTTGTCAACGTTTCCACAGTATCTCAAAAAGTATTCATTGTAGCTTTACCAAATGTTTATCAGAGATGCACCTTATAATGGACCATGTTCCTATCAAAACTCAGCTTCCTCTGAATACTTTAAACATTTTATGAAACTTTTAATGTGTTTATTTGAAGGTCCTCTTAGTGGCGTCAACCCTGATGGTGTGACTGTGATATTTCAAAAAATATATACTGTAGCTTTACCAAATTTTTGTCAGGGATGTTCTTTATAATGGACCAAGTGCCTATTGAAAACCAGCCTTAGCTGATTATTTTTGTACTTTTATGAAACTTTTGATGTATTGATTTGAAGGCCGTCTGAGTGGCGTCAACCCTGACTAGGTTACCACGATATGTCAAAAAACATTGACGGCAGCTTTACCAAATTTTTGTCAGAGATGCATCTAGTGATTGACCATATTCCTTTTTAAAACCAGCTTTCTCTTTGTATTTTATAAATTTGTTATGAAATTTTAAAGTATTTATTTCAAGGCCGTCTGAGTGGCGCACAAAGGGACGTTGTTATCATAATATCTGAATAAGGATGCATTGCAGCTTCATCAAATTTTTATTAGAGATGCACATTATAATGGACCACATTCCTATAAAAAAACCAGCTTCCTCTTATTGTTGAAAGTTTTGAAGTATTTATTTGAAGGCCATCTTGAGTGGCACACAAGTGGACAATCTTGTTACCATAACATCTCAAGAAGGAATCATCACAGCTTCATCAAATTTTTGGTGCAGTTACACCATATTATGGCACCTGTGGAGTCTCAAGAAAAAACAAATGCAGAATTGAGGAAAAAACGATCGTGGGTGCTGAGGGTAATTTGTTCTCTGAACATTATTTTACGAAAGCATGTGAAGACGAAAATTCTCATATGAACTTGGGCACATGGAATAAAATTGGCATGAATTAATTAATGCAAAGGACAACTACCATCTGGGGGCTTTGGGCCTTTGGAGCAGGAAAGTGTTTACATATACCATGTAGACATGGAATACAGTCACTTTGATACAGTGGTGTTTGGCATAGAATGTGCTCGAAAGTGACTTTTAAATGTACTGCTCTGTTTTCCAGTCCCACTGGTGCTGAAGTGCTGTGGTGAGATCATAGAATCCCATGGTTTAGTTGATGGAATATACAGGTTGTCTGGAGTGGCTTCCAATATACAGAAATTAAGGTGAGTCATTGGTCAAGATAGCCCTATTCATAAACTTAACAAAATACTTTATTACTGGGACCAATAGTGTATTGCAGATTAGCCAAGTGCTACCAGTTGGAGTATGACGTCCCCTTTTTCACTTAAAAATTACACAAAATAGTGTGACATTTGAAAGAAGAGCAGTACCTTCCTACTTTTCTTCAGCAATTTATAGAAGAACATTAGCTCGTGTTTTCACCACAATTCTTATCTTTTGGAAATGCTGAATGTGGCAGTTCTGCTATTGGTACGTACATATTAAAAGACAATAAAACAATGTCCAGTCAGTTGGGCAAGAGCCATGATTTTGTCATAACTTCATTATGAACTTTCAATTGTGAGACCTGCAGGCAGTCAGGAAGGAGGACAAAAAAAAATAAATAGGAATTTGTGTTTGTGTGATGCGTTAAACTTTCTAGTCATCTCAAAAATGTTTCAGTTCTACAAAGGATTGTTTTGGCATGACTTTTAGGTTATTTTAAATTCTCACAGTAGTGTAGTGCAACAAAGTCAGCAAAAACTACACAGAAGTGAATTAAATGTATTGAAAAAGAACTGGTCAACATTCTAGCAAGAACATCGTACATTTATGTTTTACAGTCAAAACTCATTACAATGACACTCAGATATCCGACATATTCACTTAACGACACACATTTTAAGGAACAAAAAGTACATTTTTCTATGTTATGTGATTCATTTGTCTGACATATTCAGTTATGTGACACAATTTCAGGGGACAGATGGTGTCGTTATAATGAGGTTTCACTGTATTTGAATGAGACAGGTTGGCCTTTGATGAGAATCGCATCCCAGACCTGACTGAGGAGCATTATTTACAAGACATCCACAGTATAAGTTCACTCATCAAGATGTATTTCCGAGAGTTGCCAAACCCCCTTCTGACGTACCAACTGTATGATCAGTTCTCGGTGAGTTCCTTTTGTTTGTAGATTGTTCTTTGATTTATTGAGCAAAGTTTAACATAGACAGGCTTTGCTTTGTTTAACATTCTGTGCAAAAGATCAATATTTCAAGGAATGGGTTTTGTGTGAAAAGCAATAATGGATAAAGAAGTTTGTATTAATGGTTAAAGAGAGGCAACCACTATGCATTATTAATCTAATTTAAAATGTGAAAAATGGACAGGTTGGAAAGCTGAAAAATATGGCTTTCCTCATCGTCGTCAATTCTTATTGCTTGTTTCCCATAGCAACATATTTGGTAGTCACGGTTACATGTCTGTTCTCCATGGTTACAGGCTGCTGTGCAGGAGGAGGACAATCGACTGATGAAACTTCACGATGTTGTACAACAGCTTCCACCCCCTCACTACAGGTCAGTGCCACACCGTGTTATGTAAGCTGTGACTGATTCCTTGCATCCATGCGCAAAAACCAGTTTTAACCCCAAAGGACCTTTGGCTGATGGATTAGCTTGGATCTTTCTCTCTGTATATAGGCCTATTGTAGTGTGTGGGGAGCCCATCTAAATTTCCAGCTATTTCACAAGCATATTATGTGTGTAAGGCCCGACATATATGCTTTCTTTGTCACGTGTAAAAATGCTGATTTTTTTACATTGATCAATGTTAAGGAGCAAGCTTTTCCACGATTTTAATCGATACCTTTCTTCTGTAAAAGAACAATGCAGATAGAGATAAATGTCATGTAAAGTGTAAATTTATCAACCCAGTCAACAAAAATGTTTCCCACAAAAAGTTTGCAGAAGTTTGGCAGCACAATTTTACAAAGACCACAGAAGATAAATGTCAGAAAGAGTGATGGTAGGCGTTCCTACATGCCAAATTTTCAACGCTTTATCAAAGCTTCAAAGTTTCTGATTCATTGTACATTGATCTAGTCTGTATCTTCCCTGAAGAGAATTTCACTAAATCCATTCAAACATATGAACGTAAAGCTCCAAAAGTGTGTGGATATAACTCTTCATAATCTCAATGGCAGACATGTGCACCTGTGCTTGTAGTTCTTCTAGGTGCCACCAGATGGTGCACTAGTGTGTAAGCCGTAAAATGCACCATCTTTTGTTATAAAATTAGTTGACAAGTAAAATACAATAAAACAGAAAAATCTATACATGTAGAATTAAACAGCTTGACCTGAAGAACATGAAGAAAATAAATGGAGGTGTTGAAAGAAAAAAAGGTTTAGGACAGGTTTTTTTCTTTGAAAAATTCTGTGAGCAGAGTTTCCCCCCTCCATCCAGGAAAATAGCTGTGTTTTTGACAAGCTTAATCGGGGAGAGGGCAGTGTAAAAAAGACTACTCTGTATAGTGAAATAGAAATACTGAAAATTTTGAACGGCCCCTTTTGTCATATATGTTTGTGACATATTCAGATCTGTTCATCATGTATAATAGTAAGCTGTCTGACCTTTGGAAGATAAAAGAAGGTAAATTTTTAAAAATGCATATTTGCAAATACCATATTTGGCACTATTCAGGTTCTTGTCCATACTAAGTGTATTGAAGGATCAGATGTTTTGGAAGGATCTTTTACCTAGCGTCCTTGCTTTATAGGTCTTGCGTCACTGTGGGTCAGTTTCTTGAAAGTCTGATGTCCCTTATGTAAGATGAACCAAAACACACTTTTAAGGAAATATATAAACTATAATAAAATATTTACTGTGTCTTTGTTCTTGAAAAAAAAAAAGATACCATATTGGACGTCATCACGGGGGGGGGGGGGGGGGGGGGTAAGATGAGATATAGACTTTATGGCTTGCACTGTCTTGTCCAGGATTCATTCACGGTTTGAAGGAAACTTTTAAAGCACTTGTTTTTAAATAGCAGACAGTGAACAGCTTGTGAAATAAAAAGGTTTCATTTGAATGTCCTCTTGTCCCAGTACTTACAAGTTATTGATGTCTTGTGAAAGATATTGACATCCAGAATTAAGGGTTGGGGGCACTCCTTTCAATTTCAGTGCCTGTTTTTGAAGATACATAAGGAGCAGTGTATATATATATATATATATATATATATATATATATATATATATATATATATATATATATATATATATATATATATATATATATATAAACCCATAACTGTATTATCATAATTGGCTAGAAAATGGTTGAATCTACTAAATAGGGGCGAGCAAGAATAAAAACTTCTGCTGCTCTCCTGTAGAGGGCATTTCAGTCATTCAGGGCTACAGTTGTGTGTTCCCATTACTTTTCATTGTAATTTACAGCTAATAACTTTAAAACCACTCCTTGCAGAAACAGCCAAATTTGTGTGGTAAAATTATGTACATATAGCTGAAGTGTTCACATAAATTTTATTCTTGCGGGTTTTAAAGTGGTCGTTTGATTTGACGTTAATTTAACATGCAATCCAGTGGGCATACACACCTCTAGCCCTGAAGAATTCTGTGTATTGGATTGTGTATTCAGCTGAATACACAAATAATTGGTAATTGTGACCTCTCCTATTTTCATGAAACAGAAGTTGCACTGTCACCATATTAGCTGTGAGAGCATTGGAGACTTGTCAGTACAGACTACCAGGTGGCAGCACCTGCTTGACACACATTTCCTAATTGCCGGGCTTAATTTTGCAGGACTGCTGAATACTTGATGCGCCACCTGGCGAGGGTTGCCTCTCAAGGCCATGAGACGGGCATGCACTGTAAAAATCTTGCCATTGTATGGGCCCCTAATCTGCTCAGGTAAGTCCACATCTGTGCGCCTTTGTCTTACCGTGTTACTGCTTTGTGGTAACATTCCTGCCTAAAAGTACATCATGTGACCTGTCCGCTTGATGTTTTACATGCATCTTGAAAGTGTGTTTCTAAACAGTGCTCAGGCCGCAGGTTGTATGTGCATCTTAACCCTTAAAGTGCTAATCACTGCTATTGCCGTTTTCTCATTTATAAACATATAATGGTTAATAGATTCAAATTCCTGATGAGGATACCATTTATTCAAATACCAGCAAGCCGACTCTGAAGGAAAAAGTAGTCTTCGTCAACAGCTTTCCTTAGGATACTTTGTGCACTTTGCATGCAAGTGTCCCAAGGAAAGCTGTTGACTGAATCTTAAATCAGCACTTTAAAGGTTAAGCAGGCTGTTTTTAAACAGCTCTTAGACCATGTTTTACTTGCCTCTTGTATGGGTGTTTCTGAACACTCAGACATAGGTTTTTGCATGCATCCTAAAAAGGATATATTTCTAAACAGGCTTCAGTTTTAAGTTTTCGCTAGTGTCTTGAAAGGTTGTTTGTAACAATACTCAGACATGGGCATTCACACGTGCCTTATAAAGGGTGTTTGTAAACAGTACTTAAACTTACTATGAGCAAAGATAATAGCGAAAATAACCCTTGAAGTTAACTTGAAGGCTATACATATTTTGAAGCAGGCTGCTGGGCCTCTTTTTTTAGAAGAATCTTTAACTCATTCCATACTATGGTCACAGGCCTTGGTCAGTGGTTCTGGCAAGTAACGCTGCAGCTGCCTTTGCGGCAGCTGCAGTATGACTTGCCAGGCATGGCCAGAACCACTGACTTAAGACTATAGGCATGTTGGTACTCGAACGAAAGCTCTTTTCATGAAGAATTTAAATGTGCAATTATCGTCTTAAATCTAGGTAACTATACAGAAAAATCATGGACTGGTATGGAATGAGTTAAGACGAGTGATGCGTTTGTCTTGCCATTGAGCCACTGAGGGTCATAATGGAATGTGTATTATGTTATGTGCTTGTTCACAGGTCCAAGGAACTAGAAACAAGTTGCAGTGCAGCGGCCCTACAGGGTGTGGGAATACAGGCCATTGTAACGGAGCATCTGATTCGTTACTGTGACCTCATATTCAGCGACAAACTTCCAAATATGGCCACCGGCAACGATGGAGGTAATGTCAGTGTCTTTGAGTACAAAGAAGCGCAGGTGAAAAGAATTAATTAATTAATTAATGATCATCTGGTGTCAAAGTTTCCCATGAAGGTGTGTCTGGTGAAAGTCACTGGGCAAGGTACACCCACATTTTTATTATTTGTACCTGTCAATTATTCTAAACCTTTAAAGCAAGATTTGCAGTGGCCGCCTCCTATAAGGCCATGTGCATATGTGCCCAACGGAGGGCGAAACGCATCGCACAAGAATACACTACAGCTAGCATGCCAGCAAAAAAGTGGCCTCATAAGAGAGGTGGCCTCTCTTGAGGGGGCTAAAATAATTGAAATACCATACTTTCTGCACAAGAATACTGGCCTTTCAAGAGGGGTGGCCTCTGGTGAGAGGGGCCTTATAAGACGGGGACTACTGTATCTGGTATTTGTCAAACATTATGGACAAGCAGTTAATACATATAAGGTTGTGACTTACATAGGTGTAAGTTATGGTGGGTGTGTATGTAATATATAGCGTAGGAAAACCTTTAATGGATGGTTCAACATCTTCATCATTTTCCAGATGGTCGTCAGAGTACAGTATTCTCTTTCATCACCATCCTCGCTACCCCAGAAAGAGTACTTTCTGACATTTGAAAATGATAAATTCCCAGTTCAGATGACTCTAGTTGAACATGATTTATGAAAAACCTGTGCCACTTTTGGTGTTTATTTTGAAGGACAGATTTATCGGCAAGATTTATTGGGCTGACACGGCAAGTGTTTGCAGTCTTCTTGTTAATACCCAGTGGCAATTACAATGTTTGTGATTACTTAATCATTATTTATTGCAAAATTAACAGAGTACAGCGCCACACCCCTCCCCTGCCTGAGGGCATACATGTACGTGTATTGTCTGTGTGCTGGTGAAAATAATAAAAATGATGAACCATTCAAAGTCTGACTCTTAAAGCACTCTCTGGCAAGCATATAAACACAACCATCACTTATTATTATTTTTATTATTATTATTACTATCATTAATATTATATTTATTTAAAATTCTGTTGATGCAGAGGGTCCCAAGAGACCACGCCCCAAATCGTTGGCAATCTCTACACCCGCTAAACTGCTGTCGTTGGAGGAAGCCAGAGAGAGGGCGCTGTGCAGTGTGTCGGGACACGAGCCGCAGCAAAAATACATCGAGGTTGGAGGTGGACCTTCCAGTTTGCCGGACAAATATCACACAGTCATTGACTTGCCTCATAAGTAAGCTGCCATGGGGTTTTCCCCCTAGCCCCATTATATTATTACTGATTTAACCCTTTCTCCCTGACTTAAGACTGTTTAGGACCCATCAACAACTCTCCCTGAATTATTGTCCAACCCCTGGTAAGGAAAACTGTTGGGTTATTTGATCACTGTGTTTCAAGTATAATTTTTTGTATACAGTGAAACCTGTTTTGAGAGACCACCCCTCGGGCTGGCTAAAAAGTGGTCACATAAGGCTGGTGGTCTCTCAATGGAGGTGCAATAACATGGGAGAGATAGGAAAAGGGACTTTGGAAATATGGTCTTAAGAGGTAGGTGGTCTTTCATTACAGTGGTCTCTCCAAACAGGTTTCACTGTAATAGTAAGTACAAGAAGGAGCTGTATGTATAGTGGACTGTGTTTATCTTATGTCCAGTTTTTTAGCCTGAATTCATCTCAATGTAGTTTATAACCTGATGAATGATATACGCACTACTATGAGGAGTGGAACAGGCAAATAAAAACAAAAACAAAAAAACAAATAAAAACAGGGAGTCATTACATTATAAATACATGTGTGTTTGTGTTGTCATAACCCCTCCCCCACCCCTACCCTCCCCCGGCTATTCAACTCTGCTTTTCAGAGGTCAGAGGCTAAATCAACAAACATTTTGAGTGTCAATATTTCATGAGTCTCCCCATGTCACTGTCTCTATAGAGAATTAAAGTACACAGTCTTCATTCATGTCGGCAGCTTGTTAATGTACACATATTTGCTTTGTGCTCTTTTATTTTTATGTTTTTTTATTTGAGAAACAGATTTTGATGGGAGGAGACTCATCATACGGCAGAGACACAGATGTGTATTTATGTATAGGGTTTAATGGGACTCACTTGGGATGAGAGTTACTTCTTTTTTTTCCACTGTGAAAAATGCAAGACAGCTCTTTTTACACATGTTGACCTTGGCTGACCCCAGACAGAGAACAGTTCGCAGCCATATGACCTTTGGCTTAGTTGGGTAGAGAACATTAACCTATTTCCATTTTGGGATGACCTTCTGTGCTAAGTAGCAAAATGTTGCTTCGTTGACAGCGTCTTGAAATGCTCCTATGCAGACTTCAGTACTTGAATTGTCCGTGTGCATTGCTTAAAAAAATAAAATATAATCTATAAATGCCATGGGTGGGTCTGTGCGAGGGTCAAACTTGAGTGAAGATAGATCTAGTTTTGGTGGCATGTCACCGTGCAGACTGTGATACTCCCACCTCCTACTTCCTGTCATGCACCGTCTGTTTTGTACACATTTGACACTGACCATCGTGTGGATGTATAGAGATGGAGAAGCTGGAGATGCAGCCTATTGTCTGTTTTTCCAGGAAAAAAAGCCGCAAAGCCAGTAAATCCCCCGGTGCTAGCTGGAAGTCGTTCTTCTCTCGAGACCGGAGACAAGTGTGGAAGAAGCAGCAACATCATAAGTCACGAACCACCGCAGGTAAAACTTCCAGGCGACCACACGTGTCCCACTTCTACACATTGATGGGGACTGTGATACTAAAGTCAGTGTCTGTACTTAGCAGGATATTCCTACTTTTGTAGGATTTTGGCAAAAAAGTAGGATTTAATAGGATTTTTTAATAAAAAAGGCTCAATTTAGTAGGATTTTTGCATAAAAATCTAGAAGTTTTCCTTAACTTGTGCTAAATTAAGCATTTTAAAATAAAATAAATGATTTTCTAGTGGAGATGCGCCATAATTAATAAGAAGATTTTATTTCTTAGCAGTATTTCTGCTCTACTGGGGTCATTTAATCCTAAGTAATTGTGAAAACGCCCAAATTGGGTCGTATTAACATGAGATAGCTTCATTGAGTTCTCCAATACTATGAGTAGGATTTTTGTCAAGTGGTGGTACAAACACTGTGAAGTACATAATTGCTTGTGTCATATGATAATAGCAGTGTTAAGGGGCTAGAACACTTTGGGACTTTGATGGAGAAATATGTAATTATTTCAGTTGTTTTTCATGCTAGACTGTTCAAATGTATACACTTTCTGAAAGAAAAGATTTGTCTCAATGTAAATTTACTATTGGATTTCAAATTTAACCATTTCAATTATTTTAATTGTATCTCAACTAAAAAATTTCAAAATTTACGTAAAAAATAGGATGCTCAAAAATTAACATACATGTACAAGGTAGTCTGTAATATCAAATTAAACGTAGTACATGTAATTAAAAAAGGATATGTGGTTGTGTTTGCTAGTGTCGCCAGTGCGCCTGGATGCTAAGACAGAAGCAGCGCTGACAGGAGAAGAATTAGCCAGACGGAGAAAATTGCGCTCTGTTAAGAGTGCAGATTCGCTCCTGTCCACGTCATCCAGTGTCATGGGCAATCGTCTGTCAGACCTGTCTGATGGTACAACCATCGCAAACCCGTATGCTGGTCAGTCAAACACATATTATTATATCACATGTATTATTGTGGCTGCACTTGAGAGCCTGATCAGGGATCTCAGTGTTCCATATTTGTCTGGGACTCTGGACCTTCATCGTGGCTTCTGTGGTGTAAATTTATGAGATAAAAAATAACAAAGTGTACAATACACAGGGGTACAAAACAGCCACAAGAACCTTTGAAAGTCCCTGCCTCTTGTCTGTATTTGATCTCATAGTAGAAATTGGTTTTGCTCCAAGATTAGTCTGCAAGAAGAAAGAGGTCACTGTTGATTGAGGAGTTCACCCTTTCCTCCTTGAATTAAGATGGAGTCAACAGCTTGCCTTGGTATGGGTTGCCCAACCTATGCCAAGGAAAGCTGTTGACCTGGAGAATGAGATCTTGATAGGTTTTATCAACAATTCTTGGTCAAACTGTTTTTCATTTCCGTTGAAATTAGTTATAAACATTGAAGCAGACAGCCAGGCAGTTTAGACTGGTTTGGCGGGCGGGTGGGGGGTGAGGTGGGGGTGGGTGCGGCAGTTCATTGATGTGGAAATAGTGATAGAACCAGAGTTATGGATGTGGAAATGTTGACAAAAGAAGGGGTTAACATAATTCAATAAGATCACATAGCAGTAAGTGGAATGTTTATCTAAGGGCAGCTAGGCACAGGCCAGATGTGGATCATAGGTCATTGGAGACAAGGAAGTGACCTTTCCCCGTTCTTAGATAATCAGTACTAAAATTTCCCTTAGTAGTAAATTTCTGGACTGTTTTCATCAAAATAAATCCTACAGAATCTTCAACATACTAATAAGACACCTGAGAGACTGCTACTAAGGGCAAGTCTTTCCCCACCCATGTGTGATTTGGCCAATGTTATTTTCTCAGGATTGTCATTAGAATTTGTCCCCAGTGATCTATGACCTGATTAGGGGTCAAACTGTGACTGAGCATGCTCAATGGAGACGCTGATATGGCATATTTTTTTATACACCAGTCCCTGATGTTTCTGTACAATGGACAGAGCATCAACGAGGTTTCTTTGCCCGCTCACCAGGGGGTGCTTCAGTCAGGAGAGCTAGGGCTATATATTCCTATTAATGGCCATTGTAATTCACAACGTAGTACCTTAAAGCTGAAGGTAGAATAACATACTAATGTCTGTAGCTGACATGTTCCTATGCCTATTGTAACTGCAACAGCAAAAGTAAGTCATAGACTTATTTTCACGTACATGAACATGCACAATTTTTTACCTATCAGGCATGTAAATGAAATTTTTAACTGTTATGGTCATGGTTCCTGGAACCATAGTATCAAAAAATTAAAAAGAACTGCCCTTGTACAATGTATTAAGGATATAATTCATGTAATATTGTGACAATGTTGAACCATAAAACTGAATGTTGGAGCAGAATTATGTAGGTTGAGACAATGGGTAGCTGTTATGACATAAATATCTTGGCATTGCCAAAGCTGTTCAATCTGAATTTGCGATTCTGTATGACATTCCCTGTGTAAAATATTAAAATGACAAAACTTGCATAACAATTAAATTCATGTTTACAGAAGAAGATGATGTCAGTTTCACAGACTCCATCCTGCGTGCCACAAGCACGTCCATTGACTGGCCCTATCCCCCCCAGCGCTCAGCTTCCTGTGACTACAGCGGGGCGTCTGAGCTTGAACCCGATGGCGACACAATCATGGCTTCTGACACCAGTGAGTAGTGTACCGGACTGGGTGTCGTGCTATAATTTATTAGTATATCGTCCACTGCAGAGAACAAGTTTAGTGCAGTGTTGGGGATGTCATCTTATACAGGCAGAGATAAAATGTGGCCACACGGATGGTACAAGACTATTAATACATTATCCAAGATACTTTTAAAGACTGGTCCAAAGTTTGTGGCCACATACTGTATTTGTGGCCACATATATGCCTTAAATCAGAGAATAAATTAGGAATATATGATTGGTTATCTTGACTTGTTAGCATTAAAACATTGCTGTGTTTTACCTTTGCCACCGCAGGATGGACACTACCATTGCGCTTTTTTTTCTGCACATCGCATAAGAATATTCATTTGCCACAGCACTGTCATACTCATTTACATATTACTACCAGTACTATCAATAATTATATTTGTCGGCAGGTAGATTCAAACATGGAATAAAGCAGAAAAACTACAGCGTCATAGGCACATTCAGTGGAAAATTCAAAGATTATTTTGTGAAAATCAGAGAATAAATCAGGAATTTATGATCCGTTAATCTTATGTGGCCAGATATGAGGCTACAGGCTTTGGACCAGTCTTTAAGTATCTTGGATATTGTACTAATAAACCAGCGCCAGTGCGCATTACATGGCTTTCATTTTCTGATTTTAATGATTCAGTTATATTTTATAGATCCTAGGTAAATATACATGTTCATATTTATGGATGGGGCTGAACTTGTATCTGCAATTAGTCCCTCGTTTTTCATTGGATCCCCCCTCCCCATTTTCATATCATGCCAAATGTCTTGGGGATACACTTTTCAGGGAGGCTCATATATAAGTGATCTCGGGCGTCGGAGTATATTATCATGTCATTGCTAGATGACGCTTCACTCTAGTAATATCTAACCAGCTTTTTATTATTTCATTCGTTTTAAGGTATTTTGTTAGACAAATTGTTGTCTGTCAGGTGTCCTAATTTGCAAGTTCTAGCCCCAAAACAGTGTTTTGAAATTTTACAAAATACTGAAAATGTTAACCAAGGGTAGTCCATGGACGGTGATAACCTTAAGACTGTAGGTATTTGCACAGAAATGGTGGTTTTATGTGGATACATCTCTAAAACTGATTGTCTGATTTTAATGAAACAAAAATGAGTTTATTCAATAAACCCTTGAGTGCAAAATACATATATGTCAATCATTTTCTAACAAATAATACGTTTTTTTTGGTAATAAGTGTCAGAAGTGAGGAGTTTGCAAACTTTATCATTTTCAAACAAGAGATATGTACCTATTTTGCAATAATACCCTTGTCCAAAAAATTAAATTAAATAAATAAATAAGCAAACAAACAGATGGTTTTATGAAGCAATTCCTGATACGTTTTGCAGTTACATGTGTTGAGATCATAATAGCACAAGATTGGTCATGTTACCTTAAATACTTCTGAAGATGTATCCAAAATTGCAGAAAAACACATTTTTACCCAAAATGTTTGTTTTTACACCATTTAAAAAAAAAATTTTAGTTCCACCTATAGTGCACAGTTTGTGCAGAGCCTTGTATACAGTTGAGCACACAGCTATATTATATTAGTAATTCATATATCTGTGATATTTGATGTAGAAGTGGAGTGAAGAGTCTTTTCCAGGTTGCACATGACCATAAACTCGTGTCTCTTTTATGCACTTTCAGTTGTCGTGCAGGCAACGTCAGAACAAGGAGCCACAGGTGAAGGCAGGAGCAACGCTCAGGCAGCTGACCAGAGTACGAAATTGGCAAGTGAACAGGGACAGAGAAACAACTCGAAACACATAAAATCTGATTCACTTCCACGAATGCAGTCTGAGACATGGTCGCCATACATGCGGCCAAAGCCACCTCGACGCTCATCTTCTCTGAAACCCAGCACGTCTTCAGATTCCTGGGAACGTAACAGTGAGCCAGTGATGCAAAGGTCAGCCTCAGAACAACCCTCATCAGAAACATCTTCAACTCTGTCCAATGGACACGGAATTTTACGAATAACTCCTACTGGGTATAATTCTCTGCCAATCCCGGTTAGCAGAGATGATAATACAAATGCTTTGCCATTTGGTTCAAAAGACTATGAGGATCTGCCTCCAGGAGCATCGTTCTCGTGTATAAAAAGTGGGAGCTGTCCTCCAGAACTACTGGATTTCTTAAAATCTGACTCTGAATCTCCAGTGCTTACTGCTTTGGCTAAAGAAACAGAAGATTTTGACAAAACGCTGGTCGCTGAGACCAGTGGATCCATGAAAGATGAAAAGACTGACACAAAGGAACAAAGAGAGAGTGAACCAGCAGAGAGGCACTCGAGTTCCCATAGACCTCCATCTAATGTTCCATATGTTGGGACCAGTGTAGATTTCTCGTCAGGAGAGGAATTATTTCCCCTTGAGTTGGCAGAGAGTCCTCGATCCAATAGAAAACTGATCTCAAAGTTGTCAGAAGATTACGATGAGATGGATGTGTCTGGCCAGGAAGGAGCAAAATGTGAATTAGCATCTCTCGACGGAAATCTAACAGACATTGATGAGGTATTTGATAAGTCACGGAGTACATCATCAGAAAGAGCAGTGCTAAATGTAAGTAGTAGCTCGAGTGATCATTCCAAGAGAGCTCCACCGGGTGGCAGCATGGGCAGCCTCAACCTGACATCTGGAGACGAAAAATTGGATAGTTCTCGTGAGAGCAGCACTGACCCCGAAAGACAGAATGAGAAAGAGGAGAATTCTAAATTGTCTGCATCTGGTGGGAAAAAGGTACAGTCACCTATAGCAGAAGAAAAATCTGATGATGCAATTGGTTCTTGCGATAGCCTTGATATAGAGCGGGAATCGCAGGAAGCAAGTGTGGAATGGGATGATGACGATGTAGATGAGGAAGGAGAAGATACACAAGAGGAACACCTTGATGACGATGATATGTTTGTCGATGATATTCTTGTGGAAGAACTAAAGACGGAAAGTGAAGGTCATTACACGGACAGCCGGTCTGGCAGTGAGGAAAAATCAACAGAAAGTACATCTGGAAATGAGGACAAATCAACGGAAAGTATTTCGGGCAGTGAACAGAAGCTCGCAGAAAGTATGTCTTCCAATGAGGATCGCAACGCAACAAATACTGATAAAGTACCCCAAGTGTTCAGTGGTAATTATATTAAAAAACGTGACAGAAAACCAGTGTCAAATAGCACTGGTAACCTAGCTGTCCCGCCTCGTTATCAGAAGAAGAGGCGACAAATGACAAAGTCCACCAGTGTTCCCTCCATTTTGCAGAAAGTAGCCAACACCTCCCCGAAACATTCTGTAGGTGATCTGTCACGTTCCCTTGAGACCCTCATGTGTGATGAAACAGCTGACACGACAGAAGAGAAAAGTACGCCTGTCTCCTTGTCTTCTAGCACCGGGAATATTGCCGAGCAAAATCGGGCTGCAAGGGTGAGTGTTACTGATGATTTATCCCCTACTGGGGCTGGAATGGTGCTAATCCCAGACTCCATGCCACGCAGTAGCAGCAACAGCAGCAGGTTCAGTATGGATAACATGCTGGTCGCACAAATGCCATCACGGTCAATTTCCCAGTCACCTGTGTCGGGAGAGTCCGAAAGTAACACTTCCTCGCGGCCGAGCTCCATGGAGATTGTGCAACAGTTTGAGGGTTTATCTAAAGGAGAGGAGCGCTTGCTTGATGCAGGTTGTCGAAGAAACAGATTACAAAGGAGCAATGAAGTTAGAAATTCTGATCCTGACATGAGCTCAGCTGAAGATGTTTCTTGTGTACCTACTGGAGATGTGGTAAAACCAGAGAAGGAAGAAATTGTAGTTGACACAACTGAGCCAAAAGTTCAGAGTGATTCCAAAGGCTTGGGAAGAACACCATTGCCTGAAAACTCTGAAAGAAAATGTGTTGCAAGCATGGATTCACAAACGAGCTCTGACAAAACTGAGAATATTGTATCTACAGAAAAGCCATTCGATCAGCCTCAAGATGAATCTCAAAACACTGAAAGGACTGAGACCAGGAAGCGACCTGGGCGTGGAAATGTCCTTCGTTTAGCTCATAGTTGGGGTAGCCAAAAGTTTGAAGAAGCAGATGCCATGGCAACCAAGGAAGATACTGTGTTAAGTGCTGAAGTTGACATAAAACGGAAGACTTTACCCAGTACTGAACGAGAGCGAGAGGTGATAATAGAAGAAAAAACAAAGGACTGCAAAGCTGCCAATGTTGCCACAGCATCAAAGCAGTTGCCACCGGAAAGAGTAAAATCAATGCGTAAGTCGGTGGAGGAATTCACAGATAGTGTTCCGGCCGTGCCAACAGGTGTAGATTCTTCCGCTGCAATAGCAAAAGAAGATGATAATGTGTTTGTGAATGTTGAAGAGCAGGACAATAACAGTAAAGCCATTGATGTTCCCTATGTGTCGCCAGCAAAACGAAAGAAGAAACGAAGTGTGAAGGAGCTGATGAATCAATTTGAGTGTCTGAGCGATAGCCCTCCAAAAGAGGCTCAGCCTACGGAGGTAGCACAAAAACCACAAGTCTTTCAGAAACCCAAGGTCATCAAGATCAACTCCCTTTCCCCTACGCAGCCAGAAAAAAGTTGGCCAATGTCCACTGATGGACCCAAAGGCAAGGAATCTGACCCTGTTACATGTGCTGATTCAGACCAGAGTGATCCAGGCAGTAAACCCCGATCTGACATTCCAAAACCAACGCGGAGTGACAGCCTGCCAACAAGAAATACAAAATATGGACCAAATGTGCACAAATTTGGGGAGAGACACAGTTTTGGTGCAGCTACAATTGCTGGTCACCAAGAAGGCTCAGCCTTCAAGACTGCAACAGAGAAGCCTGTACGACAGAATGAGAGAAAATCTGCACCCGCTGTCACCGGACGGCAAGGGTGTGGTCAGGTGACAGCTGAGACTGGCAAACTCCGATCAAAGGATGGCTTTAAAGAGGAGCAATCAGCGTCACAAAACACTGATAATGTTGAAGTCTTTGAAAGGATGGACGCTGTAGCCAGTGTCCAAGTAAATAATGATAATTTAGTTGTAAAAAATGCACGTTCAGCACGCATGTTCTGGGAGCGTAGAAGCCAGAGTTCAGAACGAGACTCCAATTCAAGTTACGATGGATCGGTAGGAGATCGGCACAGTGCTGGGCATGTACGCACTGATTCAGACTCTTCCGGAACTGGGAGAAATTCTCGGATTTCTAAACCGTGGACAGCAATTGTATGACCCAGGGAGTAAAGGTCATTGACCAGATATGAGTTTTACTTACAATAAGAGGGAGATATTGGAAAGGAGACTACAGATTTTAACACGCTTCCCAGAATATATAGCAGGGGAGCAATCTTTTTAAGAGCATGGTGCCATTGAATGCTTCTTATAATCTAGTGTTCCTTCTTGTACTTCTGGGCTCAGTTGTCTATTTCCCAGTGACTAGAATCTCATCTGTGGCCCACCCATCAATCTAATGCATCAAGTGCCAGACTAAACTGGTAGCGTTCTCATCTGTGTACAGAGCCACCTCATTCTTAAAGCTGCAGCTTTATTATCTTCATCTGTGCTGCTTACTCATATTGTAGGAAAATTGCTAAAAGAAAAAGAGAGATTTACACAAATACTCTGTGTAGAATGAAATAGCTAAAGAACATAAACTTCGTTTTAAATACCATGGCTCTTGAAGCAAATTCAGTGTTAAGGGTATCCCTACACTAAATGTTTGTTTGACAGCAGTCACTAAGGATTCATATATTTTGCTTTGATCTTTGCACAGTTCTTTCACGCGAACTAGTATACTTTTAATTTCTGATAACTAAGTTTTTCCTTAGCATTCATGGCCAGATGGAAAAGGCAAGAAATTTCTGAAATGTTAAAATTTATCGGTAGGTTGACCATTTGGAAAAAAAGATAATGTATGAAAATACTCCATTGCAACGTAAAAAGCTAAAAGTGGCTTCATTTTGATGTTACAAGTGGAATTAACTGACAAATCTCGACACTTGGCCCCGTTATTAGCATTTAAGCTCACAGTCAACTGGAAACTCATTTGCCTGCGTATTGGTTGAGCCACATGCCAGACAAAAGCTAAATGTGTCAAAACGTGCACGAAATGTGCTGGCGAAGAAAGTCAGAGCTGAAGTAATCCTTACAAGAAACTTGATTTGTTGTGAAGTGCACTGAAAATAGGAATATTATGATACAAACATATTGCAAATCATAGCAGAAAAACAAATTTACTACTAAACGAAGTACATTTTTCTACACTTTTGCCTGAACACTGGGATCAGTCATCTTGGCAAATATCAATCCCGTAATGCAACAGTGATGACATGGTGCCATCTCAGGCAAATTACCAATGTATTGTATGCCAATTCTTTTTGAGTACAGTTCACAGAGGTTTATTTGTCAAAATTTTTAAACCAGACTCCAGAACAGACCTTTTGACAATAGAGGTGACGTCAGAAGCCCCTGCACTTTTGTTCCACTGAACTGTTCTGAATAGTCTTGACATCAGAATACTCTCAGTCATGACAATTTTCCAAGGAGAAAATGTTCTGAGTTTGGGTTATTGTGGCTTTAACAACAAGCCGAAGTACGAGTTTTGTGGCAAGAAGACCATTGTGGTGGTTAATATTAAATATAAACACAAAATTTGTGTGTACTATTCCGTCTCTGCCAAAATGATATCGATGCTTTAAGTACCACAGTGTAACCTAGCAAGACAGTAAAACCTCATTATAATGATGCTTAAATATGCGACATAACCACTTAATTCCTTCAAGGCCAGCTGCAACTCAAGTTGAACTACTAAAGAACAAACTGCTCTGAATTGTGATAAGGATACTAGAATCATGTTCCTTGTATAAAAAGACTGTTCATTCAAGTGCCAGCATGTCTGTAGTTATATAGAATATTATAGTCCAGGTCAACAGCTTTCCTCGGTGCACTTTACAATAAACCCAAAGCATGCCGAGGAAAGCTGGCGATTCAGTCCAAAATGTGACTCTGAAAGTGTGTACGTATTCTTCAGGGACTTACCGGTCAAATTTATATTCAGTTTGACTCATTTATCTGACATGTTCACTTACCTGATGCATTTTGAAGGTGACAGATGGGATCAATTTGATGAGGTTCCACTGTATAATTGACCATTAAAAACTTTGCCAGACTAAAAGTGAAGGGTGTGCTCATGATCTTTCGTCATATACTCATTGCCACTGTCGGGCCGTAGTCTGACGTGTCTCGTTCAAATTCTGAAGCAGCTACCTCATTTTTCACCTGATTTTGCCGGTAGCAGCTCATTATTATCAAGGCAGGATCTCTGAGACCTTCGTCAAGGAAAGGTATCTCTCAAAGAGTTCCCGTATCATGGATAGTCCAACTTAATGTTGTATTTGGTATTGTGTATATTGAAACATTCACCCTGATTATAGCATCCATGAGCTGCTCAGGAATTGAGAATCAAATACTTGGAGGTCATTTTGTATAATGTTGATGGTAGGGTCCACAGAGCAGACTGAACCATGTTACTACAAAACCAGTTTGCAGTCAGTGCTGCATCTTAAGCTGAACTCAAGAGAACACACCTAAGCTGGAGTCTGGGAGTCTTCGCCCTGTATGCTAGAGGACTTTGACATGAGCATCACTCCTGTAAACTGTTGTGCAGGCAGCAAGAAACACTTTGTGGTTGAAGGAGTAAAAGTGTTGGCATGTAGCATGTCAGTTGTCTTGATCAGTCTCTGAAGGCAAGTGTCTGAGGAACACTAAGATCATGAGGGAGAATACAAAATATTGGTCGACTAGTAACACCCAAGTTCACTTTTGTTACAAGGGGGGTCATATGGGACGTCAACTTGCCATATGCATGTGTTTGACATTGTTCTCAATGAGGAATACCAAGGGTTCACTGAACTGCAGATTTTTGAAAAATTTCTTTTGGCTTCGTATTGTCAGGTGCCTGCAGAGACTCAAATTACCAGTAATGGATAGTATGCACACTTTTCAGACAGTTCAACTCTTTCAGTGCCAACTGTGACAAATGTCGAACTACTTAGAATGAACTGCTTGGAATTACAAAAGGGTGACAGATTCATGTTCCTTGTGAAAAGACCTTTCATATAAGTTCCAGCATCGCCTTTAGTTACGAGAAATATAATGGGCAGGTCAATTGGTTGCCTCCCCGTGCTTTGGGTGCTTTGCGCCCAGAGCACGGCGAGGAAATCTGTAGATTCTGTCCAAAATGTGGCACTGAAAGAGTAAAGGAACAACATTGCGAAATGTTAACCCTTAGAGTGCTAATCATGACTGTAGACGTTTTCTCATTACCGTTAAAGGTACAATGGTTGAAAGATTCAAATTTCTCTTGAAGATACCTTTCATTCAAACACCAACAAACCTAGTCTAAAGCAAACAATTAGTCTTAGTCAACAGCTTTCCTTGGGACACTTTGCGTGCAAAGGGTCTCAAGGAAAGGTTGATTAAGACCACTTTGTGACACTTTGCGTGCAAAATGTTCCGAATAAAGCTATTGACTTAGTCTTAAATCAGCGCTTTAAGGGTTAATAACAGAGCTAGCAATGTTTTCTTGTTGATTATGCAGTTTCTCATAGAAGCATATGTGAAATTGCATCTGGAAAATAAGTGTGAAAACTGCATGGAACTGACAGCAGTACCTGTCACCAAGAAATAATTCCAGGACAAAAGGACGTGAAGTCTGTTGTTCACGGAGCATTAGTATTTGCTTGTTGAGAGTCAAGTCGAGCATGTCAAATTAAACAACTGACGTTTAAACTACAATTGAGAAAGAATAAACACGTGTTGCATTTTACCATGTGCGT
>OZ026628.1:45811305-45834305 GCA_964020975.1 Hermodice carunculata | reverse complement strand
GGTACGGGATTCAAGGGTTTTATCCAGTCAGAAGCACAAGTGGCCGGTGTTCAGATACACAGTAGTCGGCAATGGGTAGGTCTACTTTGCCACCAACAAACCTGCCATGGTGGACTGAATCGTCAAATGTTCTCACAACACTCATTCATTATGACTCTTTGTATTAGCGACATTCTTCGTTTGTTTGCAGACTTGGGGAAGGCTTACATTTACATGGGTGAAAGTTTTCCATTTTAAAACCGAATTCTGTTTTGAGCAGAATTTTTGCAAAAATATTTGAATCAAAGAATGTTCTTAAACATGCCAATTTGGCAAGAAATGAGGACAGAAAACTTTAAAGGGCATTTTCTCTTTTGCAAGGATTGGTAGTTTTCACTCATGCATGTGCTAGGCCCTTCCTCCGTGATTGAAGACCAAGCCAGCAGCATTCCTTGGTATATTACCATGACAGGTGGCATCCACGATTTTCATTCAGGCTCTTTTTTTCCATAACAGCCAAAAATAGGCAAAAATGTCCAAGTGGATGAAATTTTATCATATGTCGCCATGAGTGGAATAAACTGAGAAAACAATTGCGTAATTAAATCTAAAGATAAAGGTATTGTCGTTGGCGTACAGTCTTCCAAATAGTTACTACTAGCAGTTTAATTCACTCCATACTATGGTGACAGGCCTTGGTCAGTGGTTCTGGCACTGACTTAAGACAATTATAGGCATGTTGGTACTTGAACGAAAGCTCTTTTCATGAAGAATTTAAATATGCAACTGTCGTCTTGTATCTCCGTAACTATACGGAAAAATCATGGACTGGTATGGAATAAGTTAAAACAAGAGAGGTGGACAATACTCCATGCGTCCTTCTTGAAATTTGTCAGGAGGGGTTTTTTAAATCCAAAGTGCTTGCAAATAAAGGGGCAGAATATATGTTTTATGATATAAAAGCTTGTGTGGTATGCTGCAGTGTTTACACTGGGAGGGTTTCCAAAGTGAAGGAATTTATCCACGTGTGTATATATATATATATATATATATATATATATATATATATATATATATATATATATATATATATATATATATATATATATATATATATATATATATATATATATATATATATATATATATATATATATATATATTATATTATATATATATACAAACACACACACACATATATATTATGGAACGCTGTCTCTCCTTTTATATAGTATTTGAACATATCAACTATTTAATGATATGATCAATTCTATTTAATGTTATCATTAAACATTTGATCGTGACATTAAATATTTAAAGAGATCATCAAATATTCAAAGATAATATTAATTACAGTTAAGCTTATCATGAAATTTATTTGAAGATATGTTTAATTCTGGAAAGGCTTTTCTTCAGTTAAAAGACAAAATCTATTTAATGATATCATCAATTGCATTTTAAGACATCACTAAATCGATTTATTGTTATAAATAAATATGGTATATTTTAACATATGTCTAAATGTATTTAGTCATATCATCAAATCAATTTGATAGTATGATGAAGTACCCAGATAATTATTCTTCTCACTAAATAGAATTCATGATATGTTCAATTTGATAACGTTATACTTAAATGCGACCTACTTAAATGCGACCCAGCCACAGCAAGATAACAAATGCTCCCCCAATGAATGGAGCTAAAACCGTAAAAATGGTCACATTGGATGTATGGCATGTATGTTTTATTAAAATGGACCAGTCGTGCAGACCATGGAACATTTCCATAGCCCATTTTGCCTTTTCCCTGAAAACCTTAAAAACCCTGCATGACAGGAAACGGTCATGGCGGTCTCTGCAAATCAAACAAGTAACTAATTATTACCTTTAATGTTACTTACATAAAAAAAACCCGACTCAAGACAAACAAATAAGTCATTTTTTCACATTGGATGTATGGCATGCATGTTTTATTAAAATGGACCAGGCATGCAGACCATGGAGCATTTCCGTTAGCTATTCTGTTTTTTCCGTGCACAGCAACTGACCAATGTGTTGCCATCATTGTGAAGTGGCAGCAGCAGCAGCTGCATCCATCATGTTTCTTGGTATTTTAGAGGCCATTAGACAAACAATACATTCAATTTCTATCAACCTACAAGAGGGTAACATTACAAATGACCTTGCAAGGCAAGCTGATCAAACCTTGGTTACCCTGAATGTCTGCCTGGCTCGGTTCCATGAGCCCCATTTTTGGATTAGTGTTTGCTGAGCATTCATTTCCAGCTTTTCTAGCTGCCATTTTCCTATACTTGACGGGCATGTTGCAAAAGTTGCAAGTCACATGTAGAAGGTTACCCTGAAGTAATTCAACAGAATTAGTCTTATCATCAATTCACCAAGGTCACTTCTTGTTTATTTGATCATAACATTAAATATTTAGGGTTATCACTAAATATATAATTCAAACCAAAAAGAGAGCATAAATATTCCTTGTTCCAGAAGTAATTAATGATACGTTTAAATTGCTATAATCAAAACACCAAAGGGATTTCATCATAAGACCAAATAACATCTGTGAAATCATAATTAATCGATTTAATGCTATCATCAAATATAATTTTACTTATGTTCAAATAATTTCCCATTTAGACTTATGAAGTCGTTTTAATGATATCATTAAATGCAATTGATGATAACACTAAATGCATTTAGTGATATTTAAAGAAGAATAATTCAACATAACAATAAATGCATTTAATGAAAACATGAATTTGATTAAATGTTTTCATCAGATATTTAATATGTTCAAATACTGAATAAAAGGAGAAACGGCATTCTATATATATATATATATATATATATATATATATATATACACGTATGTGTGTGTGTATACATACAAATATGTATATGCATATGTGTGATTATATATATATATATATATATATATATATATATATATATATATATATATATATATATATATATATGTACATTGGAGGAGTTTCACATGTAAAATAAATTTAACCATAGAAAAACCAGCATGACTCAAAATGTATGCTGAGGAGGGCTTTCTAAGAAGTGTAAGAATTGGATGGCAGCAATATGTTCAAATCTGGATAGGTGACAAGATGTGCTACAACCTTGTGATCTGGTGATGAAGCTCTCTATTAAGTACAATGATTGCAAAAGGTATGTCCAGCATACATCATTACTATGCTTTAGATGCTGTCCCGTGAGAACGAGAATTATCGTTTGAACCCGGTTTCAGAGTGATATGTATGGAAGTGACTTGGGCGGGAGAGAGCTGGTGCTTTGTGATCACTGCTTGCAGCTACCACACGGCAAAAATGACACCAATACTCACAGAGTGCCCATACAATTGCTCATTTTTTGGATGCTTAACGCTTCGCCCCTTGAATTAAGACTGAGTCAACATCTTGTTCAGGTTTTTGTAAGGATATGTTTTCATTGGAGGAAATTAAAGGGAAGGGCTTTCTTTTCTTTTTCTTGTGAGTTTTATTCTGCGTGCACCGAGCTGGTCATAGTTTTGTTGTTCTAGTTCTTATCCTTTTGGCCTGTCATCAAACAGTGTTTGAAACTTTCTTTAGCTTTATCTTGCTATTTTTTCTTGTGTATCTAGGTATAAGACAAAGCAATGAGCTTAGAGAATCCAGTTACAGCAAAAAGTTTTACATTTAGCCAAGTGGCATGGCTTCCGTGCAAATGTGCTTCTTTTTGGTTTTAATACCTTTGCTTGCAAAATCAGCATATATGGCTTTAAATATGCAAATTTTCCGATGAATATGTATGCTTGGTGGAATCTTTTTTTGCAAGAAGTTGGCTGTTTGTGTTGAAGAGTTGTCTTTTTTCATGAATTACAGGTAACATTTTTTGTTTTGCCTGGAACACAAGACGTGTAGTGTTTTAGCATGTGTGGATGCTGCAAGAGGAGGTTCAGTGGTTAGCAAATGGGTGCAAACTTTGTTACGATGTCACATTTTATGCATCTTTCAAATAAAGTATGGGGACCTGGCTGTTTTCAGCTGGTCTCAATGTCCGACTGTCCGTCCACAGTACGATCCTTGAGAGCAAAATATTTTGTCATTCAAAAACCACATGGAACTCAAATTTCCCACAAATTTACCTTTGTGTATTTCTTCACTGGATAACATTTTGGTGACCTTGACCTCATTTTCAAGGTCACAGGATCCATGGGTGTGCATGGGGGATTACATGTACCAACATGGTGTCAACAACAGTTCTAATTTCATGGAACCCTTTCCTCTTCAAAATGCACAGGTAAAACATCCTCACAACTCTTTCAGTGCCAATCACATTTAAAGTCGTTCTACTTAAGTCAAACCAGTCTGAATTATCATTCGGATCTCAGATTCGTATTCCTCGTAAAAAAGACCTTTCATTCAAGTACAAGCATGGCTATAGTTCCATGTAAAATACCCCAAGTCAACAGCTTTTCTCACCACCCAATGCGTGCCGAGAAAAGCTGTTGAATCGGTCCAAAATTTGGCACTTATAAAGTTAATAGTTTTTACTTCAATGCCGGTTTAATGCAAAAGATTTGGAAGGAGAATTGGAGACAAGGACTTTGAGGTAATGATAAACCAGGTCAGCAGCTTTCCTTGTCTTTGCTTAATGGCCAGTGAAGGAAAGCTGTTGACTAAGTCCTAATCGACATGGAAAGGTTGAAGATTACCAAATTAAATGAAAAATGGTACATTTTTTAATTAATTGGCCAGCAGTATTTCACCAATCACATACACGGATCATTTCTGCATTAATAATAACAAAGTGTTCAAAAAAGATTTCTTTCACAAGGTTGAAAGTTTATAGACATAATCTCCACCTTGTGGATCACAAGAGTTTGTACATTGTATAACAGTTCTAATCCTTTTGTGTTGCCAAGTGATGGGAGCCACAGTCTTAAATGTCAAGTTATAAGGAAGGGAACAAGTGCAATGTTATTGGGATATTATGATTTTTTTTTCTTTTGCTCTGTTGAGCATTGTGAAATAAGTTGTCTGTTCAAAGGTGGAAAAATGCAGTTTTCTATACGCAATGAACTGTATTAATACAGCTTAATAGCATGTGCTATTTGGCCAAAAGAGGTCTTTGTATCTCAAGTGTTAATGTGTCTCCAGGGCACATCACAGCACAGAGAGGATTTGCAGCCACAATACTTGAGCTGTGGGCTTGAAAGTCTTAATTTAATTGCTATCTTAGTTCTGAATGTTTAGCGTGTGATTTGTGGGCAGTTACATAACAGAAGTCAATGTATGTTAATGTGTGTGGCAAAAGTGGTGTGCATAGAAACATAGAGGGAGCAGTCATTATCTTAGACAATGCAGATAAAGGCAGGAATACCTCCACAATCAGATGACTGGTCATTTTGTGCTCCGCAAGGGTGGGATGTGTATGGTTACAAGTCATGCTCAGCATGTCAGAAAGGGAGGGGTCATTATGCTCATGACGGAGCAACATGTACAAGGGGGAAATTGTCACACTGGCAAACTGAAAAGTGAGAGGTCATTGATATTATTCTATACTAATGTGGTGTATAGTTTCATGCAGGGAGTCTAGCTTTTCATAACATAACCAAGTTAATGAATCAAACAACAGCTGAAGTTTGAGATTGGTGTTCTCAAGGTGAAAAGGTCATTGCGATCTCCAAGGCCAGTGTAACTGCTTTCTTGAAGTTCTTGTATTTTTTTTTTCATGCTGGCATGTGAGATTATAATGATAGAATGATTATAAATCAAGTGTGGATGTATTATGCATGTTTTGAATATTTTAATGTGTGTCTGTTACCATGGTAACCTTTAAGAGTTTACAGTAAGCTTGAAGGTGGAGCTAAATCTACCAGTATGGGAGCCCAGTTGTGGGCAGCCCTGAACCTCAATTTTAATACAGTACATTGTATAGTCAACAGCCATTTTAAATACTTTGTGTAATTAAACTGTTTGTGTTTTAAAGCTTGCTAAATAGTCAAACTGCCATCGTTCGCTTGAATTCCAGGGATACACTGTATGCTGTTCACTCATTATTAGTGACGTCACAGGTGCACACGTATTAGTGACATCACAGGTGCACACCTGTGAAGAGGTGTATGTCAGGTGTAGGGCGGAATCAAAAATTGAATGCTGACATTAGTTAACCTGTGACCTCTGTCATGGAAGTGAAGAGGTCATGACCCTTGACCCTACTTTTAAAAATGCGGAGGTCAGCTTTTGCTGGCCTGAGGACACTTATTTGACATGGCTAGGAAATACACCCATGTTTACTTCATTAATGTGGAAGACAAGTTTGGTCAGTAAACAGGGCAAATGTGCATCCCCTGATTTTGAAGTCTGTCGATTATCAAGTTAGCATTAAAATATATTAAATTAGACAATAATTTTCAAATATCAGAATTATTTGAGTCACTGAGTGACATGAAATAATTGGAAGAATGTGCGTGTTGTAGAGCGTGGTGAACAAATTAGTGGCTTCCAACAATTTTTGCTAAAACCAAGTTAAATGCCGTTGGTTGTAGGCAGTACATGTAGATTGGGTGTGCTCTCAAATGGTTCCCAGATGGGTAAAAGTATCTTAAATTTCTGAGGAACACATTAGACAAAGCCCGTTCGAGATACTAAAAAGAACAATTGTTTTTACTTATCAGTTCAGACAACAGAACCAGAAAAGTTGAGAGGAAAAGCAACAATATCCAGGACAGTGTCTTGGCTAGCTTTCTGAACAGATTACAATAAAATGATTTTTTGCTTGTACAAAGCGCATGGCAGATGCACGTTTCTATCGTGTGGGCCAAATTCATCATACAGTGGGCTTGCTCTGAGCTGCATTAACCTTGTCTCCCTTAAGCCGGCCAAAACCAGCTTGTGTTTAAATGTTGTTTGCCTATATGTTTTCGAGTCACTTTAACAGTCATGTAAAACAGTTTAAAAGAGAATTGTAGATGAGACCTATCACGTTAACATGTTTCAGGTCAACAGCTAGTCTTGGTGTGCGCAGCCACCAATACTTGCCAAGGAAACTTGTTGACTCAGTTTTAATTTAAGGGGGAAAGAGTTATTGCACCAGTGTCATTCCTTCACTGACTTGTGTGGGACTGCATGAAAAGTATGAGGTCAAATTAATACATGTATATTTATGACATATCATTCGGTCTAATCGGTTTGAAAGAAAAAATTGTATGCATAAAGTGCCAGTGTTTGAAGTTTTCAGAGGGGGTCTTTATACAGGTGAAATTTCAGTCATTTGAAAGTTTCTAAGCAGCTATCAAAACTCCACAGATAATCATCAAACTTGCCATTTAGCTAGGACCACAAAAAGGATGACCTGTTTGTGGAACATGACCGTTGTTCTGCCATAACTCTGTTGGTGCTACTTACTGGAAAACTTGCCCTGAAATCTATCTGAGCTGCTAATTTTGCTATTCTGCCCTTTTCCCCTTCTATTGGGACCGAGTTTTCAGCTTTGCCTAGGGCAGGCAGGGACATAGCTACCCCATTTGCCCCAAGGAAAGCCATTGACCCCGGACCAGCTGTAATGGAGGTCTACTGCCCCTTGCCGCTATAATTGATAAGGAAATCATTGAAGTAAACAACATTTACTTCCAGCTTGTTTAACGCAGAAAGGTTTTAAGTAAGATGCAGAGAAATGAGGGGCAACTCTGCTTGCACTGTTGATCAACAAATCCCTACACAATTTTTGTCAACCACTGTCAATGCTTTTGCTGTATCTCCTCCAGTGCAGATGTTGGACCCACAGATACTTGGGGTCAACTCATGAAATGGTCTCGACGGGAATTGTGACCATAGCATTATGCACATACATGTGAGAGTCGGCACAATGACGGTAGAGAATATAAAGCCAAGTTCCTCAAATTACTGTAACATTTATAATGCATTTTGCTCAAAGATATGCATGTGTAAGCTGTAAAAAATGATTTATTCACTTATTTAAAAAAAAATGTGTTCAAAAGTAGTCCAGGTTAGCGTGTTCATACGCCAGTTTAAAGTAAAGAGGTTGCGACTACTTTTGCTGAGCTGCCAAGTGGGTAGCACATATTCACAAGAAATGTACAGGTATTTTTGTATATTATGTACAAGTATATTCAATAAAGGGAGTGCAAAATCCCAGTCTGTGTCCTGTTTTTTTTTTTTTTAGCTCTGCTGATCACAAGTCAAAGGACCTTTTCAAAAGTGGAGACTGATTAAACAAGTGCTGCAGGATTCACATTGTAGTCAGGAATTGCAAGACTTGCATGACAAGTTTGTAATCACACCTCTTCACAAAGCTAGTAATCATTAGTAATAACATTGCTCTAACTTGTAAACCATACCACATTAATAAAATTCTGAGAGAATTAAATAATGAAAGGTATCAACAGGCAGGAACCTCTGATACTGTTATCAAGGACCAAGTGGATAAAAACAAGGAGTTTATATGCATTGTCTCAAATGAGGACAAGAAATGACCAATTATATATGCAATTGTCAAAATGCATAAAACCCGGTTAAATTCAGGTTCATCATTGCAGCAAAAAATGTGTTTCTAAACAAGTTGCGAAACAACTTCCTAAAGTTCTCAAACTTGTCAAAAATTCACATATTATCTACTGCAAAATAGTGAAAACGTACACAGGAGTGAACAGAATGTGGATTACAGATACCGGTAGCACAAGTGATATTCTACTAGACATTGACAAAATCAAAAAGAATGGTGCCAAATCAATTCATACCTTTGATTTCTCAACACTGTATACAAAGATCAACTTGACAGACCTAATCAATGTGTTAATTTCAATGCTGGATAAAGCATTCAAACGTGGTACATGTCAGTATATTAAAATATGTGGTGCTGAGGCTAAAATTGATAAAGGTAAGAACAAAGGAATATCCTGCACGAAGCAAGAGTATGCTCAAATGAGAGAATACATTATCAACAATGCATACTTTTGCTTTGGAACCAGAGTCTATCACTTTTGCTTTGGAACCAGAGTCTATCAACAAACAGTAGGCATACCAATGGGAACAGATCCAGCCCCATATATTGCCAACCTTTATTTACATTTTTATGAATCAAAGTGAATGGAGAAATTGGCAAAAACAAACTTTACAGCTGCAAGAAGGTCATATTCTCATATAAGAAGATTTATAGATGACCTGTGTGCTTTAAACAATGGAGATGAAATAAAGGGAAATTGGAAAAACATATATCCCAAAGAACTAATATTAAATCTGGAAAATGAAAGTGATACAAAGGCTACTTTCTTTGATCAGGATATAGAAATAAAGAACAACCAGTATGTAACAAAAATATTTGACAAGGGAGACCAGTTGAAATTTGATATCTCCTACCCTGATCTGACAAGAAACATTCCAGAGACACCAGCATATGGAGTTTGTATCGGACAAATGATACGTATTGCTAGAAACACCACACTTTTTAGCGATTTTGTCAATAGAGTCAGAGCTTTGTTGCAAAAACTACTACACAAACGTTATAAAAAAACAACAACTACACAAAACTGTTGAAATGTTTCCAGAGATATGACCAAATACCTAATAAATACAACACTAACTCAAGAACATTAGTCAAATTGTGTCAAGATAGAGCTGGAAATGACAAAGTGTAGCCCTCAAAGTGTTTATAGTTGTAAGAGGGAAAGTACCTGGGGGTAAAGTATACTTAACCCACCTAGAGAATTTTCTCTAGTCCGTCTTAAGTCGAAAAACCATGATCAAACTCACTTTTTGCAGGATTTCTTTCTTTTCAATCTTTATCCAGCGAAACAGGTGGCTTCCAGCGAATACCTTAGTACACTTTACTTCATAACACCTCTACTCAACTCTATGCTGCTAAAAATTGTATTACTAATTACCTGTTTATACCAGTGTGGGTATTGTGCAACAGCACATGAAGCTTTTAAGCTTCAAAGGAGACACCTGTCACTCCGTCCATCGACTTTTACCTGTGAATGTGACACGGTCCTCAGTTTTCATGTTAACCCCATATAACTTTCAAAACTTATAAAGGGTATGAAAATCTAGGTCCAGTTATTGGTGGTGCCAGCTACTCTACTATGTAATATTTGGGCCAAAATAGGAAAAATGTGTGAATGCTGTCTTTTGAAAAGTTTTTCATGAATCTTCTCAAAATTTGGTGGTGCTCCCTGAAGTAGTATGGACGATGCAAACCGAAATTTAAGGGGCTCAAAAAACACATAATTCATTATGGTGAGAAAAAACTAGGCTATTGATACCAAATGTATCGCAAATGTATATCGTATGCACAACTTCTATGTTGTGTTATGTGATTTACCTTGACCTTTCGCAAGGTCAGAATGAATGGAACGTACAAAGATATTACCAAAATATGAACTTTTATTGCGGTCGCTTTCTCAAAAACTGTAGTTAAAGAGTTGTAAATGTGTATGCGTAGGTAGGAATACATTGCATTGCAACCACCGGATAACTACTCTGTGGTCGTGGAGATGAACACACCACCCAAAAAGTCATTCGATCAGCCTGACCCCTGCTTCTGAAATCCTGAGGCTCATTGGAATTTTATTAACCTGGTCAACCACAGTTTAAACACATGGTATATGAACAGACACCACATCAAAATTTTACCAAAAAAAAAAAAAAAAAAAAAGAGAGAGAGAGAGAAGACGACTGTAGCACAAAATATATACATATCGTTATTTATAATGGAATGTGGACTTGTCATACTTACAGTTATACTTATACTTAATAATTTTACATTAAGTCATGATTTATAATACTCTGGAATGGGATATTCACACTAATTTTGGTGGTATCTCCGTTAACTGTTTGAATGATTTGCTGAAGAATGTGCAAGATGTGGGAAATTCAATTTATATCGTTTCCAAATCTCCATATATGGAACCCAAAGTCAAAGATACTGTGGATTTCCCAAAACCATTATAAAGTGATTTCTTTTAGATCTGAACATTCTTAGCTTAAATTCAAAGTTTGATAGCTTCAAAATATTGATGACTGAACTCAAATGGTTTTCAGTCCAGTGCTATATGCTTGCAGAAAACTTGGTTGAATGATAACGCAGAAGCAACCTCAGTCTTCAATCTTGACAACAATGTGCTAATTTCACTTTCAGCAGCATGTAGCTCTCATGGGGGCTAATAATTTATTTGCACAAATTTTTCGGTACGCTGTGAGAGATCTACATGGTCCAAGTGTAGTTTGGGAAGGTCAGTTTTTAGATATAACCATATATTTGGCTGTGTTATAAAAAAAAAATATATATATAAATGCCATTTTTTCAGACCTCCAAAAGATCAAAATGATGATACTGATATTTTTTAAATGACATAACCCCAATAATTTCAAACCTCTCTCTTGAAACGTCGGATTTTATTATTGCTGGCGGTTTCAACATAAACCACCCTCCTGTATTAATCAAATTTACTGCGTTGAAGCTGATTTGGGCCACCAAGGCAACGCAAGTTGGGGCGTCGAGTACGTCACGTCCGGTTTTCTCCGAGCCCTTAGATGGCGCTCCACATTTCCGTGAACAATGCTCCACATTATGACGAGTACCTCTTATTAAAGTGTGTGTGTCAACACACACTTTTCTGTTCTTTCTTTCTTTCTTTCTTTCTTTCTTTCTTTCTTTCTTTCTTTCTTTCTTTCTTTCTTTCTTTCTTTCTTTCTTCGTTACCAGCAAATTTGTCAGACACTTTTCTCGGACACTATTATACATAGAAACTCCAAACTTGGCATGACTCTACCTCCATTCAAGGAGTTTGACCGTTTTATACAGAGGAATGAATATGTTTAAAATTATGCAACTTAGGGGCATTTGAAATTTTAAATCTTGGATATCTTCAAAAGTATGATAGATAGAGATGTCATTCCAACTTTTACTAGGGGTTATTGACCAGCTAGCATGTAATGAATTTAAAACAAAAGTTGTAGCAATTTAAATTATACTAATTAGTAGCATTTGAAATTTTAAAACTTGAATATCTTCAAAACTATTATAGATAGAGATGTCATTTCAACTTCTACTAGGGGGTTGTTGACCATTGCATATGTAATGAATCTAAAACAAAAGTTGTAGCAATTTAAATTATGGTAATTGGCAGTATTCAAAATTTTCAGTGTTGAATATCTTCAACACTATAATCGATAGAGATGTCATTTCAACTTCTACTAGGGGGTTGTTGACCATTGCGCACCTAATGAATTAAAAAAAAAAGTTGTAGCAATTTAAATTATGCTAAATAGCACGATAAGAAAGTTTAAATCTTGAATAACTTCAATTCTATAGTAGATAGAGATGCCATTCCAACTTCTACTCCTGTGTTAGGGAACTGTTGTACGTTGCCATGCCAATATGCTTTGAAGACACACACACTGATTTGCTATGCAGCAAAACATCTTTCCTGGTTTGATTTGATCTTTTTTTTTCTTTTGAATTTATGGAGTATGGAAAGAATGGATCTATACGAAATAATAAATGGAAAAAGCAAACATTGGCTTTGGCTTTAATGAAATTAATTGCAAAATACTGTATGCTGAGTGTTTAGATGTCATGTTGTGTAATGTTTTTTAATGACACAAAATAACCCTGCTAACAAGAAAAAGCTGCTACTCTAATTGATAATCTTTTTGTCGTCTATCATGTTTTAATAAATTGTGTACTTCTGGTATTATCATATCAGACGTATCTAATCATTTCCCCTCCTCCACCTGTGTCGATACATAGATGGGCGCTCGAAGCCCACCAAAATATATAAAAATGGAAAGAAAATATCACACTCTGTAAAGTGTTTCTATGCAGCCATTGACAATGCCAATATGCAAAATTTAAATCTTTTGTATCCCAAATGAAAACTACGAAAAATTAGATTATCTGTCTTGCCAAGGAAAAACGTCTCCCTACTACAATGACTAAATTTAATAAATATAAACACAAACACTCGCCCTGGGTAACTCACAGCATTCTTAAATGAATAAAATTTCATGACCGCCTTTCCATAAAATTGAAGTGTACCCCTCAGCATAATCCCCAGTATAATACCATTAAGTAAAATTTTGCAGTATACAACAATATTTTAAGAGAGAATATTCATCAAATGTGCTTAAAGATTTTTATCATTCTCAATTTGAAAACTTGAAGAATGATATCAAGAAGACGTGGAATACAATCCGATCCGTTTTAAATATGAATAAAAATAAAGCAGTTTTACCTTCTTCTTTCATAATCAACAGCACCAAAGCAACCAACAAAGAGATCATTGCCAATCGATTCAATACGTTCTTTACGAATATTGGCCCAAAGTTGGCGGCTGAAGTAGACACAATTAACAAATAAACCACACTTTTCCTCTTGCCTTAAACAACATATTGAATACAGGTTCTCTTTCACTCAAGTTTGCTCTGGCGATGTTACAAAAATTATACAAAACGTCAAACGGAAAACCAGCATTGGTCTGACAATGTATCCATGAAACTTCTGAAAGGCATGACCTCCTCAATTTCTGAACCACTTGCCGGCATTGTAAATCGATCCTTAATGACATGTATATTCCCTCATAATCTAAAACTTGCAAAGATCATAATGCCTTCATGCAAGAAAGATAACACCCTGTTAGACAACTACAGACCCGTCTCTCCTCCTGCCACTTTAAAGATATTTCAAAAAGCTGTGTACACACCGTCAACTACATGATTACTTTACTGTCAAATTGTTGTTCTTTACGAGTCAACACGGGTTCAAAAAATAACATTCATTCGAAACATCTGTATTAGAATTTCTTGACCGAATTATAAAGTTTCTCGATAGTGGTGAATTACCCATGAATGTATTTATGGACCCTTCCAAGGCCTTCGACACTTTAGACCATCGATCAGATTCTTTATGACATATTAAAAAAAAGTATAGACCCATATCTTTTACATGGATTACGAAACAGGCCAAGCCTATATTAATCACTCTCCATAGCTTAAAGTCGCTGCGTTAATGCACATGTTTTCGTGCCTGGCGTGCATTCTTTGGAATGCACATAGCTGTAAATACGAATATAAAAATGTCAACTATTATCGACCGGTTGCTTCAGTGTTAGAAAAACTGCTATTTTGTAAACAGTTTTATCATGATTTACATTCTACTTGATCCACCATAAATGAAATATATGACCATGTCTCATTCACCTGAGATTTAAAAGCCGTCAAGCGAACTAAAAAATCACCAAAGATCTGTATGTTGAACCTAGAGCACCAGGAAAAGGAAAACGAAATTTCAAAACATGCACACCCATGAGCACACGCAAAGGCGAACAGAGACCTAAAATCGTACATACTTTCAAAACCGTGATAAAGATGCCGGCACCACGTCTATCCATATGGCTAATTTCTTTCCTTATTTTATAAATATGAAACAAATTCTCTGGCATTTTTAAGTACCGTTTTGAATAGGTGATAAACTGGGTGAATACGAATGTCATGATATTTGACATAATTACGTTATCGACGGAAATTGTAAAAAAGTAATAGAATTTTGTAAATTTGATAAATTCAGAAAGTTTAGATTTGTAAATCACAAATGCCTTAACAAAAGGCAATGGTTACGTGCATTTGCATGTATTTATTAATACTGCGTAATAATTGGAAATGAGTTTATTTTTCTCCATAAGATTAGTGAAGGGATAGGTCTCAAAGACATAACATAGTTTCAAATATTTGAAGTATAATTGCTTGTTTGTTAATAAAGATTTCATTTTTGAGGCATATTATCTTGGGGTGTCCATGTCATTTTGGTTTAGTAAGCTAACAATAAAATCCACCGATTGTTAAAAAGAAAAAAAAACAAAACAAAACAAAAAAACAAAAAACAAAAAAACAAAAACAAAAAAAAAAAAAAAAAAAAAAAACGAAACAGAGCAAACTGGACCATGACACGAAATGCTTAATATTTTCCAAGTGTACACATATTTTATTTAATTATCGGATAAATTAAAAAAAGGACTTATCTCATTAGAATGATAAATATGGGGGCCATAATTACGTGGATACGTCATTAACATTGAATGACGACAGGGGTTATATCTGATGGGTTAAACATGCACACAGAGCGAAAAGTATATATATATATATATATATATATATATATATATATATATATATATATATATATATATATATATATACAGTGAAACCTGTCTCAGTGGTCACCTCCGCTAAGTTGGCACTTGTGTTTAGTGGGCATCTTTACCCGGTCCCGTTTTTTCCCCATTTTTCCCCATGTTAATGGACCCTCCACTAAGTGGGCACCTCTCTTATGTTGGCAGTGGGTACCATAAAAGGGCATTTTGTATACGTTTATTTGCCTCAGTGGGCACCATAATTAATCTTTTGCTTTTTGTTTACCCTTCAAATATCTCCCAATTATATGCCAAACTGCAGTTTTGCTTACTAATTAGAGGATGCAACGGCACAGAGCATGTGCTACTGTCTTTTTTATTATTTTGTTGCTCTACTAATCCCTTTGAAGCCTGGATCAGCGCCCTGAACACTATTCTCAGAGACCCGCAATGATTAGAATATATGAAGAATCACTCAAAATTGAGACATCATTGAACGAAATGCTGATTGACAAAAGGAAAACCACACAAAGACACAAAGGGTAAAACAACTGATTATAGAAAGTGGTGAGCTGATAGAGCAGGGGTGATATGCTTCTGAAAGTGCCCACAAATTCATTGTGAAGACAGTCAATAACAAGGATATACATGTACACTGTACATGTACTAAAACATCCGTAGAGACATGTAATGACTCTAAAATGTATGTAATGTGACTTTTTCAGGTCACATTTGAAACTGCAATAACATATTAATGTTAACATATTCCTTTTTCCAATGCATAATTTTTTCAATCAATAGGTATCATTTAGCTAGGAAGTTACTGGCTGATAAGGGGGGTATGTCACGGTTGTGGTTTTTAATCTGCTCTAAATGAATGCACAGCCCCGTACCGAGCACTAAGTGCACATACATGTACTTGTACTTCACCATATTGCCCAGCAAGCTGACCCTTCGCTAAGTGGGCACTTTTGCCCGGTCCCAAGGGTGCCCACTTAATACAGGTCTTACTGTATGTATAATATATATATATATATATATAATCTTTTACGCCAAAATATATCAGGTGTCCGCACTAATTACTTTACTCTTGAAAAGACTTTCATGTCATTGGCATAGAATTACGTATGTCATTATTCTTTTCTTAGTGATAGTAATTATTAGTGTCATTTGGTGTCTCATGTTAGACAAATACGTGTTGACTGCAAGCTCACTAGAGAGGTTATTTCCTTCTTTGTCATATATATATATATATGTGTGTGTGTGTGTGTGTGTGTGTGTGTGTGTGTGTGTGTGTGTGTAGTGCATGATCGGCTTTGGATAATTTTGTCTGTTTTGAGAATATTAATTAGCATGTAAGACAAATATGTGTCGTCTGTCCCACTTCGAATTTTGCAAGATCTGGAGCCAGTCCAATCATGACATTGTGAGAAAATGAACGGATTAAATTTAATGTTAATGAACCACGTTAAACGTCAGGAACAGATACTTTTATGAAAAATGCCCACACGCTTTTGCTGATATATAGTGAAATGATCATTGCATGATATGGATCATTTTACCTTGCAAAATTTAATGTGTATTTTAAATATCACAAAGTCCCATTTTGTCCCACAGCGCTTGGGTTTATACAGTAATTGTGAATTTTGAGTTACACCTTTAGTGTGGACATTTTGTGAAAAGGCCTTACGGTTTTTGTACCGAAAGCGCCCACCTTTCCAACGTTACGGAAAAACAATGAAATGTGATAACTCTCGCCCCTTCCTCATTCCAAAATCACTAATTGTTTTGAAAGTGTACCTTTCAAACTTCCAGGACACATTGCTAAAAGGATCTGTGCAGGGCTCGGCGTTAAACAGAAGCTTTGGGCAAGTGTTGCAAAACGGTAACCGTCATTTCTCGAACTCCTATGGCCTTTCAAGGGCACACATTTTCTTTTGCTGTACAACAGAAAATGTCAAATTGACTTGGCTCTTTCATTGCTGCATTTTGGACTGAGCCAACAGATTCCCTCAGCACGCGTTGAGATCAATGCACACAAAGTGTGCAGTGTAAACCCGTTGACCCCGACCATTATATTCCTTGGAACTATATACATGATGATACTTCAGTGAAAGGTACTTTGACAACCTAGCATCTTTATTTTAATTGAGAACAGTTGGCCTTCGACTTAAGTCGCAGTTAGCATTAAAAGAATTAAAACAAACAAATGTATTCCAACACTGATCAATATCACAGCACCAAGATGATATGGAAAAGTAACATAATCTCATTAGGGTAATTATCGCTTATAGACGATGTTATGCTGGACCTGATTTCTCAAGGTGGATAAATTCTGCGACACAAAAGAAAAAACATGGACTAAGAGTGTAGTTTCATTCAAACGAAAGATTACCGGAGGTATCAAAATATACTGCATTTGTGAATAATCTGTAAAATTATCGAGGAATTCAAATCGAAAATAGAAAAAAAATGGACCGAATATGATTTTAAAAGGCAAATAGTCGGATTAAGATAGATAATGGAATGTTTAATTCTGAGAAAACATGTTATTTCATCATGAAATGTTTAATACGGAGAGGACAAATTATTGGCTAACATGACAAGGCCAATTAGGTACGGCGTAACATATTTCGATTGACTGCAAACGGTTACCGATGCGCTACTTGTCTGAAACTCGGGAATTAAAAAATTGCGGACCAATATACATGACCGATAGTGCACATCATTTTTCGTCCAAACAACGAAGGTTTTACCTAGCTTGTTAATACACGAGATGGGAACAAAATGTATACCTACCTGCAAGGAGCCACATGAACCAGCGACATACAGGTCTGATAGCCATTTGTAAGCGTTATTATGGTAGAAGAGCAAGTAACGCAAAGTTTGTAGTTAAAGTACCTTCACCTGCTCAGTCTCACTGAGTGGTTTGCGATCTTTGGTCCCATGGCCCACGTGATAAGGTCCCTCTCTTGTTCTACAGTTCACATGAAAAGGCAAGGGAATGTAGTTTGCATAAATGACCTGACTATTAGTCATGCATGTTGTATGAACAAGCAGCGAGAACCGCGCCTTGTATTAGCAACAGAATAGGATACAGTTTCAGCAATTTTGCATTTACTCTGTATTTGATCATGATACATTCAACATTTCTTAGGGCCACCGGATCGGCTGACACACTTGCCGTCATTGTCTCTTTACCATCATTTTAATGTCTTCGCTAAGGATAATCCATTCCAATAAGACAGGCAGGACGATTCACTGTAATATTGAGGGAAAGAAGCCTCGTATTAATAAATCATGTCTGATAAGCAATAGGATCCAAAAGTGCTCATAAGGTCATGATTAATGTACAGCAAAGTTAAATACAATTTCAAGGAGTCTTTTATATCCCGACAGAATATCGTTTTAAAGTTTAAGTCTAAATTTAAATAGGCTTTTGCAGTTGCAAATGTCAGTGAAGAGGTCTTTCCTTCATTTGATTGTGGATAGTATGATGAATTTTGACAACAATTTGTTCTGCACTTAATTTTCTGTAGGTTCTCAGAACTCCGGAAAAAACGTTCTGTGACAGAGAAAGTTTTTTGATAATGATGTTTAACAGAAAAGCTAGTGTCAAAGCATTACTGTTTTTTTTTTTTTTAAAGAGAAATAGCGTGAAATACTCAAATCCATTATTCCACTTATCCTAATGTGGCAAATAACATGTAAAAGGAAAATGTTAATAAACTTGTACAGGCTCAGGCAGTATCAATCTGTGAGCTCTCGGGAAAGAGGGAAGGTGGGGTGGTAAAAAAACAAATAGTCAGGTGCAGGAAATAACTGTGTCTCAGTAAAAGATACGAAAATAAAAGTAATGGTTGTTACAAAAAAAACAAAACAAACAAAAAAAAAAAAACAAAAACAAAAAAAAAAAACAAAAACAAAACACCCCCCAAAATCCCCCCCCCCCCAAAAAAACCCACCTCCAGAATATAAAGGGTTTACTGGTACACCGGTACGATAAATAAAAATGCCAATATCGCCAATACGGAAAACCTATTTACACCTTCTCTCAATAACGTCTACGATGCAAATGCCTCAATCAGCATCAAGTATGCACGCCATAGTATCTCATTCGGCAGAACACGGACATGTTTATTTGTGAACAGCTGTACGAAAAAGTTTATACTTCCACCTACGTAAGGCTGAAACAAAGACTGGCCATATCGCGAAGCAATTGGCTCAATAGTTTTAACGAACGCGAGGTTCATTGCCGAGTGACTGTTCGGGCATATTGGTAAAGGGCAGATTTTATTGTAACCTTCATCCACAATATTCAGCAAAACAGTGAAACTGTGGGCGGATATTTCTAACCCCACTACCCTCAAAATATACAAATATAACGAAGAAGCAATAACAACAGGAACAAACTACAAAGGAGGAAGAGAAGAAGAAGAAGAAGAAGAAGAAGAAGAAGAAGAAGAAGAAGAAGAAGAAGAAGAAGAAGAAGAAGAAGAAGAAGAAGAAGAAGACAGGGTTTTGATTGTTTTGTTCGTAAACAAAGACCAATCTGCTTACTATAATCCACAGATATGGCAACATGCCCAAAGAAACACTTCAGGCGGGACATGCAGGGATGTGTTGTTGGGTCGCGATACAACAAGAGCTTATTTTAATAGATTTGTAGTCATTTTTGTTTTGCTCACTACCCTCACATCATTCTGCTTGAACTCGTAACACACTCAATATAGGATGCAACTCAGCGTCAGCATGCATGCTTTAAAACGGACATGTGCATGTATTGATTTCTTTGTACAGAAACGTTGCCCTTTATGACAAACTCCAAACGTCATTTTTGCTGCAGTTTAACATTAATGACTTATTTTTTTACGAGGAGCTGCTGTTTCTGTTCCCATGCATCCTCTGGTCCTGGCACATGTAATTTGTGTTCCGGTCACGGTAAATGAGCTGCTTGGCAAGAGTACGCATCATGTTCTGCGTGATCACTGCAAAGGTACCACTTCTTATAATCCTTTACGCTTTCTTTCTTCTTAATCAACAGTGTGGACACAGCTTAGTATAATATGATACATGATATGACAATGGTGCTCATATGTCATATCCGAAATCTCGAACAGTAAGACTCTTTTCAGAGCAACGGTAGAATAATGCAGACCACTAACATTCACAATGTAGTGTGTAATGGTACATTCGCGCTACTGGTATAAATTTCGGTTATGGAATCAGTCAAGAGAAATGATCTGTTAAATTGTTCAACAGAATAAAGCTTTAAACTCATCCGTTTTAAAGTGTCCAACATATCTGTAATGTGTCTCCTGGGATCATATTCCAGGATAGTTCTCACGGCTGTATTTTGAATGCGTTGCAACTTGGTCATATCTGTATCACACAGGCCAGGGCTCCAAACAGTAATAAACCTCTTGCCATGTGGGGAAGGATTAAGGTATTATACAGAGTGATACGAGCACTGACAGGAATCAATTTACCTGCTCTGGTAGAAATACCAAGAACTCGCTTTTACTTATTATAAACGTGATCAAATTGCTCATATCAGTCACATGTAAGTCGAGAATGACACCCAGTCATTATTAGTAGGATTAACATTAGCTCCCGAGGCCACGTTTGAAGCAACATTCCGCAAAAGTTAAGGCGAAAGAAACGTCATCTCGAGTAGTCAAAGAAAGGTGTTCAGGATGTTCACAAGGACAAGCGGGATCTGGGATTATGATGACACTGTACAAGCCAGAGTGTAAACATGAACTAGAAACGAAGATTTGCTTCTGTTACAGTGAACAAACTCCATGGGATCGACCCGTCCTTTATTCTGTTCTTCCGCACACCGAATCCACTCTCTCCTTCTTTTTCCTTTTTCTTGATCTAACTAAGCGTATGGCTTCATATTAGTCTATCCACCAATGGGGCTCACTAGTTTCCCCGTGTGACTTATTTCAATGCGTTATATTTATTGCAAATTTCTCTGAGTTCCCGGTAGGTGGCACTGTTAAAGACTAATGCGTTTTTGAGCTGTCTAATAAAAACAAAGGGTGTGACATAAGACAATAGAATACCAGGTCGCCAAAGGTCCTGTACTCAACTAAGAGGGTTGCAGAAGCCATAAACTTAAGAATGAATGTGTTTAGTATGTGCCATGTCAAAGTTCTGTCTACAGGTAGATCAACTAACTAAACCATTCTCCTAATAGTCCATTAAATGAGATAGCAGAGTAGGTTCTACGCGGAAACAATATGATAAGTTTTGGAACACGAAGTAATCAACATTTCCAACACATCTCTACTGTCTTGCTGGCACATGCTAAACTTAAGCCTGTTTCTAACTAATTGTCCTGTCTACCAAATATTATGAAATAAATACTATATCATTTCTTCTACTATGCAATATCATTTTAAACCAATTTTCCGTCGCGTATTTTCCATATGACACTTCAAAGCAAATTTATATGCCTACAAGGGAAAGTTATCTTGTACATTTAAAATGAAATTCGAAAAGCTACATGATAGGAAACATAGAATTTCAGAACAAAAAGTATATCAAAATAAAGCTCTTGGTATGAAAAATAACCTGGGCATAAAGAAGAAATGCCTGACAGGAAAAAATGAATTCCTTATCAAACAATGTGTCGTGTCAGCAAACAAACAAGATTTGATCATGTAGTGACAAACTCTAGCTAATTCTAGCATATTCTATTGGAACTTGGATTCTTTTATGGTTCATTGTTGACATGTACTGCAGCGTGGTCTGATGACAAAATAGTCACCACAGTCACCTTTTAGGCATGGGAATATAATTATGCCAAGTTTGGGGTTTATGTGCAATAACTAGTATTCTAATGTGCACCAATGGTGCACAATAATTAGACAACGGCAGCCAGTCAAGATCACAGGAATCACTGTCCCTCAGCAAGCAAAAGTACTGTCTTCAAATTAGCCAAAAATGGTTTACCCACAAAACACTATACAATATTTGGGGAAATATACTGTAAAGTACAATCACAGTAATTGTGACAACAATCCAACCAGGTCAGCTGAAAAAGATTTTATCTGTATGTGTAAGCAACTGTGATGATGTTAATAATACAACTCACTTTCGAGGTGTACACAAGTTATACGTACCTGTTACGCATGCGCAGTCACAAGTCAGGGAACATTCTAGAACACAAATTTATGAAGGGGGGTAAGGGGGGGGGTCAGTACGCTGGTACAGGTAATTATTTTTCTAGAGTACGTAGTACGGAAAATAAAAATCTTTCAAAATTTTGGATAGTACGGAGTACGTAAAATAAGAGGGCTTCCAGTACACCAGTACAGTAAATAAAAAGCCCCAGTACGCCGGTACGGGAAACCCCTTTCCCACCCTCATTTATGATTGAGGTTGAGTATAGGCACTGAAAAACTTTTCGTCACATGAGTTTCACCAACAAAGAGAAAGGAAAGAAAAAGCCTACTCGAACACTAAATTTTACTAAGCTGTACAATCCAGGAATTTGAACTGTTTCCTTACATAAAGCAGGACCTGCTGCAAACTTAAATGCCCCTAATTTGTCTAATTTTTTAAAAATGTTCACTTCTCTTAATCAAAAGGCCGCGCTTTACGTGATGAGGTATAATCATGCCAAGTTTGGAGTTTTTCAGTACTATAGTGTCCAAATGAAATGTCGAAAAAATTGCTGGTGAAGAAAGAAAGAAAAACAGAATGTCTGTGTTGGCACACAGACATAGTGACCTTATATTGTATCTGAGTATTACAAGTATAGGCCAGCTGTTGACCATTGGCAAAATAAGATGGGGCTTATCCATAAACATCAGCTTCTTGCTTGGTCTCAAATGACAGAGTGGTAGTTTCCC
>OZ026628.1:45772064-45811105 GCA_964020975.1 Hermodice carunculata | reverse complement strand
TTATTTCCATAGGACTATTGTTCCCGAGATTTATTGCAGAGGAGACAAAGGATTGTCCTAACCTTTTGTTTTGGGCCCTGATTTGTAGTACGACCTAAGAGTTTCCGAGATACCATCCAGAAGATGTCCCCGCCGATTGTGGAACTATCTCGGAAAGGTATGTGTGTACCTAGTTATTTATACCATCTTGTAAAATAGAATCAAATAAAAAGTACAGAAACAGACACGTCAAGAGTAACACATATCTGACCATGCGCTGCCGCAACGATCTCGGAATGGTCCCTTGCTCAAGAATATGTCTTGATAAGATGTGAAAAAATACAGTAAGGACAGGAGAATTAATTCGACCGATTCTCTGTACAAGAGAAGCGACATCATATTTCACACTATCAAAGTCAGAAGGAATATTAGGCGCCCCCAGAAGCCCAAAATGGCGCTTTGCAAGGCCCAAGCATGCAAGCTTTAATAAGAGTTCCCTGAGTGGATTCTAATTGCGTCCAGTTATTATGCGATCAATTAATATAGTTCATCCCATATAGTTCTTGGTATACCAACTGTTTTCCGTACGTAATTTTTTTACCCAAGAGCCCATTCCGATATATATATATATATATATATATATATATATATATATATATATATATATATATATATATATATATATATATATATATATATATATATGTATGTATATATATATATATATATATTTATATACATAAATATATATATATGACAAGCCAGCACCGCCCAACCTATATTAATGGTGCATGTGGAGGCAGCACACCCGATCATCACAAACAGTGTCTGAAATGTCAATAGACAATTCGACTAGCTTAGAATACACAGAACATATAGTAATAGGGCGGTAATTTGAAGGATCGTCGTTAGGATTTAATCGATTATTATTATTATTATTATTATTATTATTATTATTATTATTATTATTATTATTATTATTATTATTATTATTAATATCATTATCATCATCATCATCATCATCATCATCATCATCATCATCATCATCATCATCATCATCATCATCATCATCATCATCATTATTGGAACGATGATCCCTTTCTGTAGAACACCAGGAATGACTGCATAGTTAAAATTAGAGTAAAAATAGCTGATAAAATGTTTACATAAGATATTACTATTCCCGTACACAAGATGACTAGAGGTCACCCCATCCAGGCCAGGAGAGCTATTAAGAGAAAGTGAGGAAATATAAGTTTTAATGTCGTCAAGTGATATAAACTTATTAGGCTGGTTAACGATATGCTTCTGAAACTTCTGCTGTACATCCAAACACACTTTCTCATCAGGCGACTGGGAGGAGTCACTCATGATACTCCTGCATTTCTGGGTAATATCAGGAGCCTGCGGTACAGAATTAGGGTGTTTCTTTACTCTCATGTTAATCCTATTCCAGAACTGTGGTAACATTATTTCGTTTCGTGTATGGCACGAATTATTTGGTTACTCTGGACCACGTTACAACATAGTCTGGTGGTAGGTCTGAATTTCTTTTTAATATGCAGGGCTCAAATACAGGTCCGGGCTTTGGACGACCATTATCGATCCACAAGTGCCACCAAAACCCTTTCTGATCTGAAAGTTTAGACAGTTCCGGGCACCAATGAGACTTAGGCTTATAAAAAATTTCCGGGATGCAACCTGTCAACTGGGCAGTTTCATGTATTGTATCATTAATGCGTTGAATATAGCTATCCGTGAAGGTTTGCAATTCTCCACTACACTTGAGTGACCAACTTGAGGGATCGATAGGAGGGATAGAGTTAAGTTTGTCATTCAGCATACGCTCATTTTTTTCTCTCTTGTTTTTATCATGAAATTTAGGAATTGGCAACATCTTCATATGCTGAGATTTTACAGCCATTTTACTCAAACTTAGCGACAGATAAAGCTACAAACGTATGGGTATATAAGATCACTCGGGTTTCCATCCTGCACTGAATCAACATGGCAAGATGCTACATTATATACATTGTGCGACAAGGTTACACAGTGATCCATCCACGTATATTTTAGGGCATGACAAAGGTAGGTGTAGTTGGTAGGTTGCGTATAATAAAAGTCAAGAACAGCTAAACTATTGTCAGACAAAAACTATGCTGAATCTGACTTTGTGCATTGAAACGTGATTGACGATACCAGCGTTTGTCTGTAGCTGAAAAGTGGCTATTCCACCAGCAATCACACGGACAGAGTTATTTGGGGGGGGGGGGGTTGATATGGGGGAGGGGGGAGGGGGGTGGTGGTCACAATCACAAAATTTGGTCACCCCAAAACATGGGGTCACAAAATGTCACTACCTTCATGCGGGGGGGGGAGGGGAGGGGGAGGGGGAGGGGGAGGGGGTGTTGGGGACAAAATTTGGTCACCCCAAAACATGGGGTCACAAAATTTCACTACTTCCATGCAGGGGGGGGGAGGGGGGAGGTTGTATAATTACGACTATGGGAAAGGAGAGGAGGTCAAAAAATAGAAAAAATAATACTACAGTATGCGGAATTCTATGGTTTTAACTCTTATTAATAGCCTGAAGACCTTTTCAGAGAGTACTTACAATTCACTGTTCACCATGGCAGAATTTTGCTACCAGGATGTGACAAATGGGGAACCACATGTAGAAGTTGTAAGGACATATTTCAACAACCTTAGCCCTATCATTTTTGTTACAGGACACAATATTGAGATGCCTCTATTAAGTTTAGAATTCGTTTCTCCGAATAAGAAATGAGTAATGTTTTCGTCTTTTTGTTTTACATTCTTTGCTTGTTCGTTGATCCCCTATTTGCCTGCACACACAACGATGTGGGGACAGGAAAAAGAAGTGGGTCGACTGGAGTAAAGCTACATCACAATAGAATCTATGCAAAACAGATAACTTACTCAGGACACAGCAGTGTAGCCCGGAGTCACCAGACCCTGACTTGATCTTGACAAGTGCAAACCAATTTGACTCTAGGTCAATGGCTTCATAACCCAGTGTCACGTAGGCCCGGATTATCAATTTCACTCAGGGGGACTTGACCAGGACATGTGCAACCGGACACCATGTACTACTACTATCCCTCAGGACCCTTTAATGGATACAGGTCACAATATTTACATGAAGCAGTTGTTCTGTATGATAACTGCATCTATTTATGTGCTTAATAAGCATTAATAAGCATTAGTGCAGATAACAGGCAGGTTCATTATTAGTCAAGGCAGTGACATAAAGACGGCTGTGCATCATTGTTTAAATGTCCCTAAGCTTGGAGAGTCCTTAACATCGCTGGGTAAACTGTTCCATATCACTGCACTTGAATACCTTGTACCTCTTTTAAAGTCTGGCTGATGCAACCCCTCAATTGATATGCAGAGTAATTTCATCTACAATATATGAGGTTTTAGGTTTAGGCAAATAGAGATTTTGCTTAGCTGATCGCAGGTTTAAGCTATGAACATCTTTTACAAATAAAAACGTATCAAGCATATAGTCAGGTAGAATATTGTTCAGGGCCTTTGTCGTCACCTTTTTAAATTAATTCTGCTTTCAGTGGTTGTCCAGTTTGATTTGAAGAGTAGCTCCTTGCTGGTGAACCTACCAGATACATTAAGGTGAAAGATCTGAAGCTGACACCTTTGGATAACCTCTAATCACTTTTTCATATTTTTGGATAGTCTGATACTTAAACTACATGCTCCCAAAAACTCAGATGTGTGAACATAAAATTTATATGAGAAAATTGATCTGAAATCTTTTGTTTACAATGAAAAGTTTAAACAGTGCCGGGCACATGGGTTTGTGTGCATGGGCATGCTAGTGAACCATGTCATTGTTAGCACAGTCATTAGTCCATGACCCCTGGGAACCAGTTGAGTTATAGACAAGGGTCACTCACAGGAAACCTTTAGCCGTGGAGATAAGAATGGGTCAGTTCAGACTAATCATTGCCATTGTTCTGATTACTTTGAAATTCTCTATTGATGTAAAAACAAATTAGCACAATCCACTTACTGGTCCCTAAATATGGAAAGCCACATGTGAACCCACACCCAGTCAAGCCAAGTGTGGTGTTCCCAAGTTAAAAAAAGTCGAGAATTAAGCCACAAATTATACTTTGTTAAATGACAACATCACAGATGTAAAGCTACAAGTTTATTTCACACAGTAATTAAAACACAGGACAGTAGAAATGAGTATGTGTCATATTACAGCCATAAATGCATAAGAATTATCAACTTTTTTTTCAATGCGATTTTCTCGGAACTGTTTGTTTTTTTGTTTTTTTGCTCAACCTCTGCAATTTGTATCTCGCCTGACAAACGTACGATTTGCCCTATCACATCAAAATCAATGGACATTAAAAAAAAAATCATATCCAGGAACGTTCCCCAGGATTTTTTTCTGACAAACCTTCCGTGACTTTTGGAGCAATTTATAGAAGGAAAATGAACAACCTGTCAGGACTAAATTACAAATTTTATAACTTTTTATTTATGCTATTTCAGGACTAACCATTGAATTCGATCCTGAACATGGATACATATTTTAAATTTCTTCTGATTTCAATTGAAAAAAAAACAAAAACAATTTTGAGTGACTTCTCCATAAAAATGCAAAAATCCTACCAAGTCAAAAAGAATGCTATAAAATCTCAAAAAATTCCAATCCTGCAAAAAATAAAAATCTCTATGGATACAATATATGGATATGTAGCAATCAGAAAATATATAGGTTTAATGTACTTGTGAAAAAATTAAATGGGTAATTGCGATCCGAAGTTGCCAGTCTCACTGCGCTCTAGCTTCACAGCTTCCACCTTAAGTCTTAGGTAGGCTACTCGCTTATGTAAGAGATTAACTCATGCAAGATATCTTTTGGACAGTTCCCCCATATGGTACAGCAAAAATCTATATGGGGTGTACACAGGCACTTACATATATCCTCCTGATATGAGAACTCAAGTCATGGCGTATCCTGCGGAAGTTACTTAGCGCAATTGCTACTTTTCTTTACAAACTTATTTAAGATGCACACCCCAAGACAAGTTTTTGCATATTTGTAGTCTCAGAACTTTGTGACTGTACGCATTATCAGTGGGAGTTCCATTTATGGATACCTGGAGGATCTGGTTGGTGTTTTGTGCACGTTTTTTCTTGGTGGCTAACATGGTATTACATTTTGCTTCATTGAGAAGCATTCTATTATATGAGCACCACTGACCAGCCCTTTCAGTATTGGTATTCAGGTGACTTTCCACCTGAAATACAGATCTGCTGATGCTGTATGTGGTTGTATAGTCGGCATACATGCTCATTTTTGTGTTATTGAAATACTAGGGAAGATCACTGATGTAAATGAAAAACAGGAATGGGCCAATTACTGATCCTTGGAAGACTACATATTTCATTTGAACAGCTTCAGACATATTTTATTAACGCATACATGTTGAAATCTGTCCAATACATAGGGTTTGAACCATTGGTCTGTGCTTGCTGAGCATCGGTAAGTTTCCAATTCTTGTAAATGAATGTCATGATCTACTACATGAACAGGCTTGCGTAAGTCTATCAAAATAGATCCCACTTCATGGTCATCATCTAGGGCTTTATGCCACTTGTCCAACAGATTGTGCAGACTTGTTTCAGGGGTAAATCAAATTGTTTTTATCTGAACCTGTACTATACAAATTTAGTAATTATAGTTTGTTTGACAGGTATTCTTCTTTCATAATGAAGCTCTGCATTTATAAGCAAAACTTCACGTATTTAGCTAATTCATCATTTGCCACGGTCATATTTATTCTTTATTATGTGGGTTGTCTTTGCTGAATATTTAGCTTAGACAAGGAGCCGCTACTCAGAGAGACATGTACGGGTAAGAGGCTCCGAAGCATGTTGAGTAGTTACCCGCTGAAGACCCTTTAGTTTATTATGGCTGATATAGCCTATGTCAAAATTTTACAGAGGAACGTGTGCAATATGGACAATAGTAATTCCATATGTATATAGGTTAGACAGGGACAGGTTAGCTAATGGAGAGTAAAGACTGCGGAATTTGGTATTGACTATTAGGAAGTGGTTCTGGGCAAAAAGACACAAATAAAACAAGAACGGCAAGTCAGAATCCCTGATTGTCAGGCACAGAATATGTTATGGTGCACCAGAAAAGCATAAAAATAAGTGTTAATATGTCTCTCCAAGAGTTTTGATAACACACTTAGGACTGAGATTGGCTGATCCTTATGTACGTCAGCTGGGGCTCCATCTATGTGGATAACTGACACTTGAGTGGTACAAGACCATCCTGCTCTGCGGCAGGTCTCTTCATCCCCAGGTCCTGGCAGCAGAAGAACCGACTGAGGCACCAAGGGCATATATTGCTGCATTTCTGGGGCTGTTTTGTCAATCTTTGTCTTCTCCTTTTTTGTGTTTTGCTGAAAGCAAAGGTGAATACAGTATCATTATTCAAATTGCCAGATCTAAGAATCTGTGACTATGACTACCCCATTTATTTTTATAATATTGATTAGCTTTTTTGTTTTAAAAGGAATTAACTAAGAAAGGGTTTTAAGCAAGCAAGACTACCAGGCACTGTCTTATTTGAGGAGTTTTTCCTCTGAGAGCGACATGGTCATGTCTACTGAGTTAAACAGGATAGTTAAAAACGTTATTTGGGTGTCAGGGGAAATTGTCTTTTCCTGTGACTCTACTAGGTCTAGGTCTTTCAATAACTTTTTCAGTTAAAAAGGGCCTGTGAGGCAGGGTGCACTCCCCCAAAATCATGTAAATATTTTACCATAAAGAAACCATCACTGTGCTGGAGGAATGGGGCAGTGTTTGTGGTCTGCTGGCACTGTAGTGCTGCTGACCTAAGATTAAATATCAGCCAGGAGCCTACAATTTTATTTTCTCCATGTGAACCCTGGTGAGTGTAGGTCTGGGTGATATCCAAGTCTACGATATGTCCTAGCTAAATCTCTCTTGTACAGGAGACATCCCGGACTTAACTCTACCATGTGGTTAGTCATATTGTTAATGGATGGTAATTCTAACTTGCAAGGAAGACCCAAATATGACACCCTCAGGTTTCCGTCATTGACGTATATGCTTGCTGGGCATGACAGGTCCAAAATGACTCTACATTATTGGGCTTTTTTCATATTGCCTGTACTTATGGGGGAGGTACATACAGGGAGACCCTGCCTCCAATGGTCCTTATGGTTGCTCCCTGTTTTACTTCCTCTGTGAGTTAATACTTCAATACTTGCTTATCATGGATGATTCTCCTGGCTGATCTCTGACCTGCTGTACTCCTGCTCCTCGATGACTGTGATGAACGCGGAAAAACCCTTACGTCTGGAGAACTAACAACTTTACTGCATTATTTACTTACGATCCCCATGACTAGCCCCTGGGGAGCAACAAATGTCTTAAATGGAGACCGGACAAATTGTGTGTCTCCACCACCAGACTTGCTGGTGTAAGAACTTAAACAGCTTTTGTTACCTCATTAAGACTAGCAGCATATTGTTTTCTGTTACACTTAACACGTTATGTTTGTCAAACTTTGATTCGCAAGTCTTCAAGAGCAATGGCCTGTTCACATCTAAAAAGTGTTAACCTGCACCTGCTGTGGGGGTCTGCATGATCCACTAAAACATATGTGGCCCAAAAGTGCCCCACAGTACACTTCTTTAAGTTTACAAACCCAGGATGTTCTTTTGGTTTCTTACGTTTTCCGCTATAGTAAACTTTACAAAAGAAAACCCATTCGCCGGATGATAAAAAGGCCAGGATATTGCTACTATTTCTGTTATGAAAAACACTAAGCTTGGTGTAGGGCTTTTGATTTCAAGTCTATAATTAAACTACCCCACTGTCTGCTCCTGCATTGTATTTCTGCAAGGACAGCAGTATGTAAATCCAACACTGCCCTTCAATCGAGACTTGAGGCAAAGTTCATAAAATATTTTAAATGATGCAGTTTGTATTTCAACAGAGCAGTTTTGAGGTGTGATCTCATGGACACATTGGTTTTATCTCTGTGTCTGGAGTCTGTATGTACACTGCAACAAATAAGGAAATGTGTAAGTCATCATACTTGATACCTTTAAGGCATATGAAAGGCTTAACCTTATATGGGACCACACCTCTGTCTTGACCACATTATCTCTGTGTCCAGCCCGACTTTGACTTCTTACATGGGCGACGACTCCTGTGCAGCCTCTCGTATTCTGTGCTATGTGTTCTCTGGATGTTTCCATTTAGGATCTTTTTGATCGAATTGATGAAAGAAAAAGAGAGTTTTATTCTGACTCAGGAGAGGAAAGAGCAGATTTTTGTATTGTGCAGATAATTGAGGGGACTTAAACATTAATTAAATACCTCTCATTCTTCTTGGGTTAATGTTGGCAACAGTTGGGACAAGTCCGACAAGCATCAAACAGCTAAGTGCGCAGAATCGGAGACTGGGATGGATTTATGACAATTTGAGGAATTACAATTCCAAAATAACAATATTTTGGAGGAGCTCATGGGAGTTAATATTGATAATGTGCATAAACGCAGGGATCCTTAAAAAAAAATAAAAAACAAAACAAAAACAAAAACAAAAAAAAACAAAAACAAAAACAAAAAAAAAAAACAAAAACAAAAACAAAAAAAAAAAACAAAAAAAAGCAAAAACAAACCAAAAAAAACAAAAAAAAAAAAACAAAAAACAAAAAAAAAAAAAAAAAAAAAAAAAAAAAAAAACTGGACGGTGTTTCTGTTAAAAAAATCACGGAGGCCACGTGGGTTTCCATTGGGATCCAGTGGGAAGGTGTAAAGATAATATATCCAGTGGCATCAGTTCCGGTAATGGCTGCATTCATATGAGAGATTGATCGTGTGATTCAAGATGTAGACAGTTTAGTTGTACTTGTGCATTAAGGACTTTTAAAAAACTTTTGTGATTGCTGTTTCATTAATTCTAGCACCGATTCAGACTTTGACATTGATTCCGATCATATGCAATGTAAATATCATTTCTCTAGTGTTAATCGAAGAGCAGATGAGGTAAAAGGCATTTAAAATCAGGTAGAATAAAAAAGTAGGGGATTTTGTCAGGAGATGAGAAGATTGGACTCACATTACGCTTTGACTACAGTATTTCCAGTACAGGGTTTCTACGGATCAAGGGAAATGGGCTTTTAAATTCCCCGCAGGGAAAAATCGGGGAATTTGAAAATTTGGCTTTAATCAGGAAATTTTATTTTGGTTTGATCAGGGAAAATTCAGAAAATTTTATTTTGTTGTGATTGACTCCTGAGAAATATTTTAAAATTTTGCCTTTTGTCCTCAAATGCATGAAAAGATACAAAACACAGATCCATATAAGGATGTAATATAACTAAGATACAGATGCATAGATTTTATTTTGTTTTTTACAGAAGTTTATTGTATGTTGTCTGGCTCCTGACCGTTTCATCATATTTTGTCCCAATAAAGAAGTTATTGAGTTAAATAAAAAAAAGGGAAAAAAGGCACACAGTCGCTGAAGGCGTTGCCTGATTTTGCGTGTAAAAACGGACCAGTTTGTCACCGAAGTTGACATACTGCTCTGGTCCAAACAGCAGGATTCAAGGTGCTGACTACAGAGGGCGCACACTGTCCAACCACTTTTCTTGCCGGCCATACGACACAAGACTCCGCCACCAAATGGAAAAGCAAAGAAGCATACAAAAGTCCTGTCCTTGATTTTGATATTCTCTGCCAAGAAAAGTGGTCGGACAGTGTGGGCCCTCTGTAGTCAGCACTTTGAACCCTGCGGTTTGAGCCAGACCGGTATGTCATCTTCGGTGACTAACTAGTTCATCTGATATAGTAATGCATTGTTATTGGTGGCATATTGAATTCTTACATTTGCTTTTTACTATACATTTCTGGTATACATAATTAACTTCAATGTAGAGAATTTTCTTTGTGATACTAAAATCCCAAAAATGTATCCTTGAGAAAAGGAAAGGTTTTATCAACTGCACACCTCTCGAATAAGAAGCAACTCTGTTCAATAAAACCCTAATAGATCCGAACTTTGGTGTATAAAATGTTTATCTTTATCCCCCAAAATGCTCTAAAATGCACCAGAGAGCACCGAACTTTCACAATTTTCGGGGGGGGGGGGGGGGGAGGGGGACGGGGGGGGGGGGAGAGGGCGTGGCAAGGGCACCTATTCACATCATTTAGCCGCCGGGAAAACATTCTACTTCAGGGAAAAATCAGGGAAATATCAGGGAATTTTACTCCGAGAATTCTGTGGGAACCCTGTAGCAAGGATTTAAAGTTTGATAATTTGGACATGCCTTGTATTTGTTGTATGTTGCAACGAGTCGATTATTTCAGATGCTCGTTCAAACAAACGTGAATTGGGTTTTAATAACTTGGATCATTTACAATGTACAATACCACCTTCAATGACCAGTCTACAATTCTTGATTTGCATGCTGCAATAGTGACTGAAGTAGAGAGAGGGTATCGGGAATGGGGGGGGGGGGGGGTTCATTTATGGACGTTGAACAAAATATTATCGATGTATCATCATCTAAGAAGAAGCTGGTGGCTATTCAAAAAAAAAGTGTTCAAAGAGAAATAGTGGTTGTGCTTCTTCTGAAGCTGTTGAATTCTGTGGTACAGTCTCTGATTGGAAAAGTTCAATTTGTTGTCAAATGTGCGACCTAGAGGAGTATTTTTTCGAGAATGTTGGAACATTTGAGATCTATTCACTCACTGAATTAACGGGTATAGGTCTCGATATTGAATTCTTGAAAGATATACAGTGGTGGTGTACATTTATGTCTAGTACAATGGAATTTCCATGATACCTAATCAGTTATGGTCTAATCCTCACACTGTAATAGCAACAGATGCCTGTTTGTCAGGGTGTGGTGGATACTCAAGAACTCTTGGATATTTCTTTCATACTGAGTATCCTCAAGACATTCTTGATGAATTTTATGACATTAATGTACTGGGACTTTTGCCAGTAACCGTTGCTTTGAAATTATGGAATAATGTTTTGAAGGGGCATTATGTTTGAACATTCTGTGATAATCTAACTTCAGTCACTGCCATTAATTCAGATCGTACGAGACAGGACACTCTGTGCTTGTCTAGGAGAGAAAGTGTATTTATGTGCAATTTCTGAAATGGAAATTAGAGTGCATCATATTTCTTCAGAATGTAACAGAAGGCGGATTTTTTGTCAAGGGTCACTCGTGATAACAGGATCTTGCAATGCATTTTAGTGAAGATGATTTCTTTGCAACTGAGGTTAAGGTTGAGAGGAAAATATTTGTTTGTAGGAGACTGGTAATTTGTTGTATGTTACAATTTTCTTCTAGATGCCGAGCATTTATGAGTAAAGAAAGATATGACTTATTTGAGACAGGCCAGATTTGTTTTTGGTACTTTAAGAAATTTACAAACTCAGTGGAAATCCTTTATTGTGTTTTCTTTATACTTTGATTTAGTGTACATACCTGCTTCAGTTCATACTGTTTGCACTTATGCTCAGTATTTGAGTATTTCATTTAGTACTGTTACATTCATCAGGAATTATTTGAATTGAATTAGGTTGCTGGATCTGTATGCCGGTTAACAGTTTGATTTGTTGCCCTCTTTTGAACTCCAAATTTTACTTCTGGCTCTCACTAGGATGAAACCGCATCCAGTTAAAAGAGCGGCAGCTATCATTACAAGATTCGTGTAGATTTATATAAAGTCATGGATTTTTCGGATCCCTTATTGTTGGCATGTTGGGTTGCCTTTTTGCTTGCTTTTTCTTAATGTCGAGAAAAGTTAATTTAGTACCCACTTGTATTTGTTCATTTGACTCATGCTAACATCTTAGCTGAAGACATTTGATTGTTACTGATAGTGGTTTGTTATTTAATATAGCTTAGTCCAAGACGAATCAGTTTGGCTAAAAAAAATTTCTGGTGTCTTTACCGAGAATGTCAGGGTCTTTCTTGTGTCCAGTCACTGCTTATGGACATCTTACTAGTTAATTTCTACTTCTCCAGCTTTCTTTTATTCACACAAACCTAGGCTGGCATTAACTCAGTATCAATTTGTTAAGTTCTTGCGTTTGTATTTAGAACAAGCTGGTTAAAATTTAAAAGCTTTTACTGGACATTCCTTTATGGGTGGAGGTGCTTTATTTTGCCTTTGATGCCGGAGTACCTAGGGATCGTATACAGGAACAGGGGACCTGCATTTGATCTGGAAATGAACCTGAACACCAACATACAGAGATTTCTTTGTCAATTTTCACCCAGATATTGATACATATATTCAAAATGGCTATTTTAATTGAAAACAATTAAGTCTGAGGATAATCATACAAAACATTATTTGGCATACAATAGAAAATTAACTTATCTATAAAATTCTGGGCACAAAAGGTATTTTTCACAACTGTCCGACAAGTTTCGAAATGTCTCATTCAAATATGGCCATCATCGGTTGCAACTATCAATTTAAAATCAGAGCTTCGTTTGTAATTTCCCAATCCAAGATGGCCGCCAACAATGGGTTTATGGGACAAAATTTCAAATGAAAGTAATTTCTTTAAAACATAAAATTTTTTGAAGATTTTTAAACAATTTTCTATTAAAGAAGCATGATCATTGTGTTTCACCTATTTTGTACAGAGATGTATACATCCTATGTAAAAATGGAGTAAATGATTGCAAAATGCCCCTTGTACACTTTTTTAAACTTTAGGGCTAATTTTGAAAAAAAATCAAAATATTTTACGCAAAATTGCACACAGCTTGCTCTCTTCGCTTTTTGCGATTTTTCGTTATAAATGTGTCAAAAAGATGAAACGGTTACGTGTTGCTCAGCAATAACCCCCAAAATTGGGGAAATCTAATTATAAGTTCGTGAACAGGAATTTGAGGTTTCGATCCAACTGTTGAGGTTGCAGATGTGAAGGTTGGGAAAAGAATAATTTTCAAATCCATTGCCTAATCCTTTTGGTTGAAAACTTGACGCGAACTTGAAAGATGGATCAAGGGCCGCTCTCAGAGGGCTGGAAATACCTACATGTTGTTAATTAATGACAGCATTATGCAGTGTCCAGTGGTGAGGATCGTTTCACCCGAAAAAAAAGTCGACATTATGTCGTGAAGAAAAATTAGGCTGGATAATTTTGGGGTACATAGATAGACAATAGGTCGTTCCATATTTGTGTCTGCACATGGCTTGTCATAAAAGTGCGTATTTGTACTACACAGATGCGAGTACGGTCGTGCCACCCGATACGAGGGTACTTTTCCGGGGGACGTTTCCAAGTTGAACAAGATTGAAGCTGTGACGAATACCGGCCCGTCACCAGCTTTTCCTTTTTGGGAAAATAACAACAAAAATAGTGTGTTCTGAAAAGTGTTTGGGTCAATTTTTAAACTCCCGCCCCATGGAGAAACTCTTCATATTTTTGGGTTGTCCGTCCGGATTTCCGTCCGTCCGTCCGTGCACATTCTCGTTACTGCGATATCTATAGAATACCTCTAGATATTTTGCTCAAATTTGGCAATATGCTTATCTTACCTGGCACCTGGCAAGGTGAATTGATTAGATTTCGGTGTCCCCATGACAAAATCTGAGCAAATGGCGGACCCTTTAGGCAACGCTTTGCGTTGAACGCATAAAGCAATACCATACCAACTCAAGCTGGACAGTTGCTAGGTGAATATGCCATTTATTTCAAGATATTCGTGCAGCAGACAGGGAATTTAGGTGGCCGGTGAAACGCTCAGTCACCAGTCTTTGGGTTTTGATGGTTCACAACATATGTACTGTTCAGAATTTTTTTAAAGTGCGTATTTTTCGAATCGTCTGGATCTACAGATGTCTACATATAACAGGGGGTATAATTTTTGGTTAAGTATGGTCGATTTTGATAACAAATGGAATCTCATCTTGTGTTTATAAATGTCACTTGAAAAATCTACTATTCTTCTAGCCAGAAAATTTTATTTTCGTCCAATCTGATTCAAACATGTAAAATCATAAATTAAAAATTTAAAGTTAAAATTTTTTTAAAGTATGTATTTTTCGAATTGTCTGGATCTACGCATGTCTACATATAACAGGGAGTATAATTTTTGTTAAGTATGGTCGATTTTGATAAAAAATGGAATCTCATATTCTTGTTTTTATAAATATCACATGAAAAATCTACTTTCTTCTAGCCAGACAATTTTATTTTTGTCCAATCCGTTTCCAACTTGTAAGATCATAAGTTTAATCTCTCTACCATGGTCCTTTAGTTCAAATTTCGAGTTTGTTATTTGTTACACTGATATTAAACTCCTGTTATCAAAAGTCCATCACCAAAGTTTGAAAATCCAAATTTTATCTATACCTCGTTGCAGGCTAAATCTGGCAAACTTGGTAAAACACTAGTCCATGCCAAACGTATTTACCTTGGTATTTCAATGCATGCGGGCCGTGGCCGCTTTAATAAGGGGTGATAACGGAATAAAGGGAAAAGGGGGGTGGGGGATACTGGGCATTTTGGATCACTAGGTGCTTTCATATGGAATGAAGACATGATGGCGATTGTTGGAATAAACATGCACAACGCAAAACACGTGGTATAGAGTGGACATGGACATATGCATAGCCCCGCCAGAGGTACAGATTCTTGCGGGAACTTCAGTCTACATGTTTTATATTTTTAGATATTCAAAATGTTTTATATCTTCAGATATTTAAAATGTGGCTACAGTGGCCAAACATGGGGCCACAAACTTGGACCGGTCTCTTAAGTATCATGGATAGTGTTTTGATAATATTGTAATATGCGTGTGGCCACATATGAATTCTGTCCGTAGGCCTACGTGTGTAATACCAGATATGCATATTAAGTCCCCCCCCCCAAAAAAAAAGCATACTTGATTGCCTGGTCTCGCTTGGTGAGATACAATGTACGGTCGGTACCTATGGGGACAAGTGAGATATTACTAATATTTTGGAAATACAGAATACTTATTAAAGGTATATGGATTTTTTTTATATGGCTCGGGAAACACTAGAAGAATACCAGTTTGGCATTTGTGAACTTAAATTTCTCAAAAAATGCTAATTTCGTCAGAAATGAGCATATGGCCTGTCTGTGACAGTGATGCGCCCCGCACGCCCCCCCGTGATCACCATGCGTCAAACCCGTGCTTTTTGGTGGGAAATTAATATGCATACTGCGTACGTAGACTTTTCAGTATCCCGTTAGAATAGAGGTCTATCCCCAGTAACAGGAAGGTTGTATGTTGAGGAGGAGGTAGTCGATCCATGAAAATTTTATACTTTGTCTTTACATATTTACCGTCGCAGCCGTCTCTGCCGCCTCCTCCTAGATGATTTGAGACACAGTTATCGCTTCGTCAAGTTTGCCTCATTGTACTGAAAATCGGGTTAAGAAAAAATTGTTTTAATAACATGTTTTCGACACAAATGCTTATGACTTTCATTCTTTTCTGACATGCCTAAATGCACATTTACTCAATATTAAAAAACTACTCAAATTGACAGTATTTTTACATATGTCACAAACCTGACACATTGCGTTGAAACATTGACTCAGGGTTGGCGGTGAAATAGAGCTTAATCGTTTATAGACTTTCAAAGTGGCAAGTAGGTGTCCTTGTGGAGTGTGCTTTACATTTCTGGTGCAGGATGTCCATTGTTGCAGTACTTGTTAGGATTTCCCTTGGTTTGTACAGGTGGTCTAGCCGCAACTGTTTATTTTACAATCACTGGGACTGAATATAATGTCCCAGTTTGTTTCTGCTTCAGTTATACACTGGCGGGTTGTTTAACTAGGAAAAGCTATCCAGCTAGAAAGGGTACATGCTGGTTCAGGGGTAAGCCAAATTATTCTTATTTGAACCTGCACTACACTCATTTAGTGATTATCTTTTGTTTGACAAGAATTCGTTCATAATGAAGCTCTGCATTTATAAGCAAAACTTCACGTATTTAGCTAATTCATCATTCGCCACGTTCATATTTATTCATTATTATGTGGGTTGTCTTTGCTGAATATTTAGTTTAGACAAGGAGCCGCTACTCAGAGAGAAATATACGGGTATAGGCTCCGAAACATGTTCTGAGTAGTTACCCGCTGAAGACCCTTTAATTTTTTGGGCTAATACAGCCTATGTCAAAATCTTACAGAGGAACGTGTGCAGTATAAACAAGAGTACTTCCATATGTATGTAGGTTAGACAGTCACAGGTTAGCTTATGGAGACTAGGTTTTCGACTTCCCCGAAACCATTGGCCAGATCCACTTCAAACTTGACGGGTTCTATGTTGGAGCGCCTCTGTCAAGTTTGTTCAAATGGTCGTGCTCCGCTGACTTTGGGTTTTATTACAAAAATTTCATTTTTAGGTAAAGTCTTCAAAATCGCCATAAACGCTCCGCCAATTGCTTCAGACTTGCACTGGAACACTTCTGATGATAATAACAATAATTTCTATAAATGATTTTTTAACTGTTTCAACTTCTCCCAAACTGCATGTCGGATTCTTTTCAAACTTGGTGGGAATACACCCAGGCTCAAGCTGCACCAAGCTTGTTCACTCTATGGTGCTGTTGGCATTCCTGATTTTTAATGAACTATTGAAATTAGGAACTATTGGGAAGGGCACATGTACATGTTAGCATTGTCACACTGGGGAAAGCAGCAAATCTGACATGTTGGCTTACATCTCGGTAATGATGGATCATATGCCCATGTTTACCATACATAGGACTACAAATGGGAGGAAATCACCTATGCGGTACATGTTGATGTTGTTAATTTTGACTTTGAGTGATCTTCAAAGGTCAAAAGGACATGCCAGCTAACATCTAGGTGATGGTGGATCCATGGTTTATGGTTACTATTAAAGGCTAATAGGAAAGTACCTGTGGAGTTTATTTTGGTGTTGTTAATTTTGACATTGAGTGAAGTTCAAAGGACCAAGTGGCAAATCGGCTTTTATCTTGGTTAAATAATGGAGCCGGTCCCCTTTCATTTACAAAATGATAACTCAAGGACTTTGTGAATGGAGACTGTGATATAGTAAACAGTGATGCTGGTCCTACAGAAACAGCCACTTTGGGATAATTTCGAAATGTCACGGGTGCACTTCTGTCTGTGAATGTGTGGCCAGCTAACCACAGGTCACAATCCTCTAGTTTTTATCAATATGTGATTGGCAGGAAGCCATATTGCTCGATGACCACTTCACAGTATTATGCAGCTTTACATATTTACAAACCAACAGCAGAAAAAAAATACGTGTGAAGAAATTTTAACATTGCGCTGCAGGATTGGCGCATCCGATCATGTGCATCCTTGTTCGAATTAAAACAATTTTATCAATTGCATTTTATCATGAAAATTCGAAATTTAAATCCAATTTGCATCATGCACAAAGTACACACATTTGTCATGGGTACATTGAAGCAAAACAAGAACATTTGCCCGAAATATTTATTCGTTTTGCACTTTTCATGTATAGATGTTTTTGTTCGCCTAACACAAAGGGTTTTGTTTCATTCACCTGACCTCATTTTATTCTTGCCTCATGCATGACAGCAAACGCTGTGCATTTTATCCATCAGCAGTGTTCCATGGTTCGGTAATGAGCTTGCTTTGCTGCATTCTTGTGGTTTTGAAAATGTGCATGAAATTAACCTATACTGATACACTTGTAGGATTACCAAAATTAGGGTCGCACTGTAGAATATCTTTAAAATATGTTTGTTCTTAATTTGGGCCATAATCAAACTTTCACAAGATTGAAAGAATAGCATGCTATCTGATAATATATCGATATGCAATACCACCACAAAAGAGTCAATATAATTTTCCACTCGGGAGTGTACGTGTTGGTTGGAACGAAGATAGGTGTGCTTTAAGTCGGTGATATTCATTTTGCATTAACTTGATTGGATGCTAAATTAAGCTGCCTCAACTTCCCCCTCCTCATCATCCTCGTCAAATTCTCCCTCCTCCTCGACAGTTGCGTCCTGGTATTGTTGGTATTCAGATACCAGGTCATTCATATTTGACTCAGCCTCTGTGAATTCCATCTCATCCATGCCCTCGCCAGTGTACCAATGCAAAAAGGCTTTGCGACGGAACATAGCAGTAAACTGATCTGAGATACGTTTGAAAAGCTCCTGGATGGCGGTGCTGTTGCCCACAAAGGTAGCGGCCATCTTGAGACCACGTGGCGGGATGTCACAGACAGCGGTCTTCACGTTGTTTGGTATCCACTCGACAAAGTAACTGCTGTTCTTGTTTTGTATGTTCAGCATTTGTTCATCAACCTGGTTTTGCAAAGGTTTAGAATAAGAATACCCTTTTAGCAAGAATGCTTGAACTTAATGGGGGCCATTAAAACAATGCTTTTTTGTTGTCTTTATAACCAAATGTTTTCATGTGCCATGAAAATAAACCTGACCATACAGTTTTATACAAAGGAATAAAGCATCACATTCTCTGGTACAATACAATAAAGCATACTCTTAGACTGGTTTCTAACCCAGATTCAACAAAAAAAGTATTTATTGCTGTAAAAATTTAAATTTCATATTAATAATAATGGAAAATATGTTTTATATTTTTTCTCGCTTGTAATTATCATGTTTCAAGTAACCGCTTGTTTGTTGTAAATAAAATGTAAATATGGCATTTTACAGCACGTATTTATGTGCATAAAGGTAAACAGATTTGAGATTCTTTGGAAGCTAAAAATATATGTTCTGTTGAATAAGTATGTAATTGCATGCCCGACTTTATTGTCATAATAGACCTAATAAACCAATTAAGATTGTGCTGAAAGCTGCACTTATTTTACCTCCTTCATGGACATACGGCCACGGAACATGGCTGCCACGGTCAGGTAGCGGCCGTGGCGTGGATCACAGGCAGCCATCATATTCTTAGCATCAAACATCTGCTGGGTGAGTTCGGGCACCGTCAGGGCGCGGTACTGCTGACTCCCGCGTGACGTCAGGGGAGCAAAGCCAGGCATGAAGAAGTGCATGCGCGGGAATGGGACCATGTTCACAGCCAGTTTCCGCAGGTCAGCATTCAGTTGACCCGGGAAGCGAAGGCAGGTGGTGACACCAGACATTGTCACTGACACCAGGTGGTTCAGGTCACCATAAGTGGGCGTTGTCAGCTTGAGGGTGCGGAAGCAGATATCGTAGAGAGCCTCGTTGTCAATGCAGTATGTCTCGTCTGTGTTCTCGACCAGTTGGTGTACCGATAGTGTGGCATTGTATGGCTCTACAACGGTATCAGATACCTGAAAGAGAAATAAACATGCTAACGGAAAATTAAACAAATTCAAATTTATATCATTGGGCCTGTTGATCTTTCCTCCTCATTTTATTGATGGTTACGCAGATCATTGAGAATAATTTTGAATAAAAATTTTTATATTGTCACACATTTAAAATTTACTTGGTAGTATATGATAATAAGACTGGATTTCTAACAGAAGCGATAACACATATAATAGTCTGGGCCATAGGAACACCTTAGAAGCTACTTACGCTTCGTAACACGAGTGCCTTACCTTTATATTGTCACACATTTGAAATTTACTTAGTAGTATATGATGAAAAGACTGGATTTCTAACAGAAGCGATGACACATGTAATAGTCTGGGCCACATGAAAACCTTAGAAGCTGCTTAGGCTTCTTAACACGAGTGCCTTACCTTCGGGGAGGGCACTACAGAGAATGTATTCATCATTCTCTCTGGGTATTCCTCACGGATCTTGCTAATGAGAAGTGTCCCCATGCCAGAGCCAGTGCCGCCACCTAGGGAATGCGTCAACTGGAATCCCTGCAGACAGTCGCAGGCCTCTGACTCCTTGCGCACAACGTCCAGGACACAATCCACGAGTTCAGCGCCCTCTGTGTAATGTCCCTTAGCCCAGTTGTTTCCTGCTCCACTCTGACCAAAGATGAAATTGTCTGGCCGAAATATCTGGCCAAACGGACCGCATCGAGCTGAGTCCATGGTACCGGGTTCCAGATCAACCAGAACAGCACGGGGCACGTATTTGCCTCCTGCCAAAGTACCAGATTTTATGAGGCAAAGAGTTAAACAGGAGAAAAATAAGATAAGATCGAGCTTACGTGTTCCTCAAAATATAGGACACCGAATGCACCGCACAGTCCCCTTTCAGATTTCTATGCGGGTTTTTTTTTTTCACTTTTCACTTTGGCTGAAGAGATATTAGATGCAAACTGTACTAAAACTAGAATCATGGGATACTTGAACAAATTTCCTGAAACGTGCAAGAACAAGTCGAAAATTGCCACGAAGCGATACACCCGTACATCACCAAAAAGGTATCCATAATTCATGTCCAGGCAAATTTTCTTGGCTTGTTTGTCATTTTAAATACACTTTCAATATAACCTTCTTGCACTTCCCAGAGTCCGTAGTAAAACAGTCACAGTGGATAATGTATCAGATAGGTCCTATTTGTCATCAGATGCATATAAAAAATTTATCAGATGAAATTGTCCATCTTTATATTTTGAGCTCGATATTCAGTGCACTATACTCCTGGTCATGTCATGCACACAACAAAAAACTTTTATTTTGGATAATTATACAATGTACCGAAGGTTATCATCACATTTAAAAAAAATATGGAAATAGATGTGTGAACAACTTGGGCCTTATTATATATCAGAATTCATAATTTTACATCCAAGATAATGGCCGTTATACGTGTAGTGTTTGTTCAGTGAGACTTGAGCTCTCTTCGTATAGAAATATACAGAAAAACCTGCTTTAGGATATCGCCAGTGCACATCCACCACTGAAGCAGGAAATTGCATAGCGTACATTAATATGCTGTTGTGTGGTTGAGCATGCGCATGTGTTGTGGCCATGGTAGGCCTATGTGTGTTTGTTGTTGTCGGGGGTGGGGTGGGCGTGGGGATCATGCTGTCCAGTAATCCAGACAGCAAGTTATATCCTGGAGAAATACAATATAATATCATGTTTATATACCTGATGCCTCATTGTAGTAAACATTGATACGCTCCAGCTGGAGATCAGAATCACCTCCGTATGTGCCCGTCGGGTCGATTCCATGTTCGTCCGAGATCACTTCCCAAAACTACAAGACGAGTCTAAAAGGTCACTTGATCCTTATATTGGACATTACAACGTACATATGATGTGTATTACTTTGCTCTTGGAGTGAAAATTAATTTAAATTCTATTTGCCTTGAAGGCGACTCAATTTACTAGGAAAATCTGCCAAAATAGTCTCCCTTATATGTACGGGTTAGCTGTCCGCTAGAGACAAAAGACACCCATTCATACGGAATGCATAATTGTCAGAACAAGGCCATTTGACAGACATTCGGTAGCAAATATTAATCATTGTTCAACGTCAGAGGGAAAAAGGGAAGTTTTCATGGCAAGAAGCTATATTAGAGATGACATTAATTTTGAGTCCTACGAGTGAGCAAAGAAGTACATCGAAATGAGCAAAGTACGATATTTACACATAAGGGCACAAAATCCCGTATGTGCAATAACGAATATACGTACATTAAAAAACAAATAATATGAACGAGACATGACAAAATAATAATGGAGAGAATATCTTTGGAAATGATGATGATGATGATGACGACGACGACGACGACGACGATGATAATGATGGTGGTGGTGGTGGTTATGGTAGTGGTGGAGATAATAAACAGCTTCACACGTTCGCATTCATAGCCATATGTATCTTGGCGTCAAAGTAACAAACGATCATTTCCATTATAAAATTCCAATGTAAGCCGGTTCTCAACGTAATAGACAACCCCACAGATACAAAACAGGCACTAAACAAGACTAGGACAGATAGTGGGGCTTGTGCTTATAATAAACAGGAATGAAAACTACATCAAAACAACCGAATAAGCTTACAATCTCATCTTATCAATAAATTCACGAACATCTGGGAAAAAGAATGCAATTACTATTAAGAGAGCACGCTTTATAATCAACTGTCGAGAACTGTCGAGTAGTGAGCGGTGCTAACGGAATCATTTTACCGCTTAAATCAATCCTCGGGTTTTGGTACAAAGAGCACATGAAAAAGTAATGAAAGGTATCTTCGGTACCTGTACCACATGCGCACAAGGGCCAATCAGCTACACCAATCTTAAACAAAGGGTACGGCTGCACCCCAAGCGCAGCCTCTTATGCTTAATAGTAGTGTATCTCTTACCAAAAGAGAACAGTTGTACATGTTGCACAGGATAAGTAGGGTAGATTTTAGTTTTGACTTCAATTGAGTAAGTGAAGCAGCACTAGAAGGAAAAAAGATTGATCAAATAACGATGTTCTTGCCCGTAAGGGATAGATGCCTGGTCTACGGATGTAAAATTATTTACAGCTGTGGGCGGAGTTTCAGGAAGAAGATCGTGCAAATAATAAGGGGTCAAATTGTGAACAATTTTGTACATGGTAATTATTTTAGCCTTCTTGGTTTAAACATGTTTTATTTCCTACAAGAAAGGCCAATAATTCATCGGATATTCCATTTTTCTCAAGTTTATGGAGCAAAGCAGAGTACCACACTTTATCAAAAGCTTTGCTTACGTCCAAGAAAACAGCTCTTACGAAGATCAATAGCTAAGCAAAGTTCACGATAAAGGGACAAAAGTTGAATAACGGTAGAAACACAGACTGAAAAGAGGATAGAACAAGATTATCGCGAAAGAAAATAAAAAAAACGTTTGAATATAATCGTTCCATAAATTTACCCACACAGCTGATGAGACAAGCTATATTATTCAGAGTAAAATCAGATTTCTTTGAACATAAGTGCCACTTGCACAAACCTTTGTTGTCTTGTTAAATGAATGCGCGATCACATTTTTGAAAGTTTTCCTGAGCTAAGCATATATTATTTTTGTGAAATACTTTATAAAAAATATAACATACACCTGTGCACACACACAACAACAACAACAACAACAACAACAACAACAACAACAACAACAGATAAATAAATAAATTTACACGAACCCTTTTTCTGTGTTTTGGGAATGTTCTTACCTTTCCCCCTATCTGGTTGCCGCACTGGCCGGCCTGAATGTGGACAATCTCACGCATGTTGGATCAATATGGTGAAAATGACGCCGATGTGACAATGTCAAACGTTAAGAAACCATGGCCGTTCTTGGCATTCCCTTTATAGTTGACTGACGAAACATTTGTCGATGGCGTAACATCTGTGTTTGCCGGTGTCATAGATACATATAGCTAAACAAAGCTGGACAGATGTATTAGTATTTATTTGTTTCTCAGCGTAGCGCACACAAGATCAAAAGATTTTCGCAGCGTTGGGGAGACCCGAGTACACAACTTGAGATTTTTGTTTTCATAAGGCCTCAGAGACACTGGGCTAAAACGCTAGACTTGTTTGAAGATAATATGATAAATGACAAGACAAGCATAGGAGCCCTGAAATCTTATTGACCAAAGCTATTACGGTTTTGTAACCAATGGTTCTTGTGATAGTCTGTTTTGTTTCATTAGCGCAACATAGAAAACGTCAACCTAGTAATCTTTTATACTTTCAATGGTATTTACAAAAAAGGAACACGAAAAAAATATGTTGAGGAGAGTTATTATGATTTTAGATTCAAATTTTCCTCAAAAAGATCTTTCATTAAAATGCCAATATGCTGTCATTTCCAAAGCAAAAACGAAAGAAAAGAAGAAGAAGGAAAAAAAGGGAAATAAAGATGATTTCTCAGGCTTCAACTTAGCGCTGAAATGTTTAATTCTCAATTCTGAGAGTACGAGATCAGGTAAAAGAGGAGGGGTATTTGTATATGAAAGATGGAAGTTGTATAAACCTATATTGTCACCTCCCCAACGAATTCGAGATCAGTTCATCTTAAAGTAATTGAGAAATAAGTACCATGCACAATATAAGTGGATAGAAATTTACACTATAAGCTTAATATCATCGTTAAACAACATGCCGGTCTATACATTAAGCATACAGATCGCTCGGCATGTCCACAGTTTTACGCAACAAATATTTATCATATTGTAACTACTAATGCCAATCCCACAGAGATACAACACGAATGTGCCCAACACAGATAGCATAAACAAGATGGTAGTGCCAGTTTCTTTGCTCCTATGACACACACACGCGCGCGCGCGTGCGCCCCCATATATATATATATATATATATATATATGTATATATATATATATATATATATATATATATATATATATATATATATATATATATATATATATATATATATATATATATATATATATATATATATATATGGGTTACTTAGGCATCAAGAGGAAACTTTTTTGTCGGTATGTACATTGTACTATGAAATTTGACTCGACAGTCGTAATAATTAAAACCCATATGGTATATATACTGGGAAGGACGTGCTTTTGCCAGACAATCTCATTCCATCCTCAACAGGTATTGCTGATGCATTTGGGTAAACGTATTTAATCTAAATACAGCCGCGCAGAAGTGCCAGTTAAATAAACCCATCTTGCTGAAAGGTCAGTGAGGCAGCACAAAAGCGAACGCCACAAGTCTGGATGCTATGTTTGCTGTGATCGAAATAAGAATATAAACAAAACCGAAATATTTTTGTTCAAGGCGCATGGTATCAGGTTCACAGTCAAAGGAGACTCATTGTATCAGATTTAAAGTGAAGGGAGACTCATGGTTTCAGTTTTGCAGTGAAGGGAGACTCATGGTATTAGTTTCGCAGGGAAGGGAAGCTCCAAAAGATCCTTGAGACGGACAGTGGGGCAAATCTCAATAGCAAGTTGAGTAAAATATACATGAATAAATTATAAAGATTCTTGAGGGTATAATTTACTCAATGTTTTGATCGTGTAAAAGCACTTGAGTGAAGCACTTAGCCATATTGGAATTATTATAGGGTAATTGTTGTAGTGTGTAAAAAAATCGCCATATTGGAATTATCTTATGCGCACGAGATACTAATGGTGTTGGGTGAAAAAACCCCGCCATATTGGCAGTATTTTGTGCTCACAAGATACTGCTTGCTGTATCTTGTGTGCACACGATACTTGCATACCGAAAGTGGAATCCACGTGACGAAGTGAAGATAGAAACTGAGTGAAGACGGAATTTTGTTTTAAACACCATTATTATCTCGTGCGCACAAGATAATTCCAATATGGCGATTTTTTCACACACTACAACAATTATCTCGTGATTCCATAATTCCAACATGGCGGGATTTTTTTTACACACTACCATTATTATATCATACGCATAAGATAACTCCAATGTGGCGGGTTTTTTTACTCAACACCATTATAATCTCATGCGCACATGATAATTCCAATTTGGCGTATTTTTTTCTTTTTTCTTTTTTTTTTTTTTGTTCTTTTTTACGCACAACCATTATTATTTCGTGCGCACAAGATAATTCCAATTTGTCGGATTTTTTTACACATGTCCCGTTAGGGACTCTGAATATTTGCGTTATCATGGGACTGCTTTTATTCTCCTCTTATCTAAATCATATAAAAATAGACGAAAAAATAATAGACCCTTTTGCTGATACGGAAACCTTGTCAGTGGAGACCTTGTTATCTTTTTAGTGACACCACAACATGCGGAATCAATTGCAATGTTTGACATATTTAGAGCAAAATCGTGAATCTTAAGTTATAAATCTCTGAAGATTTCCAGTTTAAATTAAGAGTGTCTTAGGAATGCCACATTTCCTTTGTTGTATTTTTATAATCATATGATGTATCTCTTCCTCTTCTGAGTTATGCCAATTTGACATGTACGTGCGTCATAAAAGCTCGACCCTAAGCACTTTGGCTGTATGAAGTTAACATAAAGACGTCATCATTCAAGAGATCGATATATCTCCTGCCAAAACTTTACATATTTTGCACTTGTTGGTATATACATTTGTACCTTACAAGGAAATGAGAACAGTAGCCTTGTCTGACATTGAAACTCGTAAGCGAACATAAATTTATACAATTGATAATGAAAATTGTGTCAGTACCGTTGTTATGAATTGGCAGTCACTTCGGTTATAGTCTCCTTGAGTCGCCTTGCTTTTTGTGATTAGAAATTATGCAGGAAATGTCATAACATTGAATCATATTATTGAGGAGACCAGAAGACGTAAAATTAGGATTTGAATAAAGAATATTTCAATGAAATTTATGTGTAAACCATATATTCAGTTGGTCTACCAATATAAAACATGATGGAATATTCAAAGCAGATGAAAATACATGGGGGAGGGGTGGGGGCGCAGAAGGTGCTGTATAATAGATTAGAAATAATTCAATGACGAGACAACATGGCGTTTATGAATTATAACATCTTGCATTCATGAGCTCTACAACACAAAATTAGCGCTCTAATCCTGAACCCAGACTGTCTGATGAGCAGCCAGCCCGACTGAGTATTTATACCAGCCATGCTTGGTCAAACCAGGGACGTGCTAGATAGCACGTCCCTGGTCAAACAGAGCGGAACTCACGTATTGATCGTTTGAATTTCCGAAATTTGGTGCCGGTATAGATCTTTGAATGTGGGTACCAACCTGAATGCCAACATTGGGCCACGATTTGACTCCAAAAAACGCTTTGAGCTTAAGCTTAATACATTAAACTGCTGCATGGTGATTGTCCGGGAAGGGTGTGATGCAGGTGTCATAACAAATGAAATCATTAAGAACGTAACTGGAACTACAAATAATTGATTTGCCTGTCAGCACATCAGTCAGTGTGCCTAGAAAACTTGTAAAGATTCCTTATTCAGTTTTGCACAACGTATTTAACTCCCGCAACAATATTTTTTTTCATGCGGCTGTAAAAAATCCTGTAAATTGAAGTTGGAAAGGCACCTCAATATATTATAGTTTTGAAGCCATTCAAAATTCAAATTTTGTGTACTTGCCTAATTTGCATGAATCAAACTCCTACAACTTTGATTCTTGGTTCATTGGATGCAACTATCCCACAAATCTATCAATTGAAGCATGAATGACACCTCAGTCTAGAATTGTTTTGAAGTTATTCACGATTTAAATTTTGTGTATTCACCTAATTTGCATAAATTAACATGATTTAACTCTGGTTCGTGTTTCATTGGATGCAGCTATGTCACAAACCTACCAAATGAAGTTAAAATGGCACCCTTATCTGTAATACTCTTTAAGTTATTCCAGATTTAATGTTTGTTTATTCACCTAATTTGCATACATCTGAATTCTTCAACTTTGGTCCATGTTTCTTTGAATGCAGCTTTGAAGGCTGGGTTATGTAGGAAACCTACCAATTGAAGTCCGAATGACACCTCTATATATAATAATTTATAAGTTAATCAAGATTTAAATTTTGTGTATTTGCCTAATTTGCATAAATTAGAGTGCTAAAACATTGGCTGGTGTATCATTGGATGCGACTATATCACAAACCTGTATATTGTAGTTGAAATGACACCTCTATCTGCAAATGTTTGGAAGTTATTCAAGAATTCAATTTGTGTATTCACTTAATTTGCATAAATCAAAATCCTACAACTTTGATTCAGGATTCCTTGGATGTGTCTGTCACAAAACTATAAATTGCAGTTGAACAACTTTTAAGTGTTTCAAGTGCTCCTAATTAGCATAAATTTTAAATACTACAGTTTTTTGTTCACTGTGCAGTAGATTGGCACGTGTCACAAACCTTTATGCGCTACTTTAAACTTTGTGTCTATCTGTAACAGGCTGGAAGATATGGAGCTTTTATAATTCTGATTGCCCCTAATTTGCACATTTTTTATTATCATGGCTGTTTCAAACAATATGCACAACTTCGCTGCCAGGTCTATCACCCTGCCAAGTTTGGTAGTTTTCGGAACAATAATGTCCAAGAAAAACTGACCACAAATTCACATGGAAGTAAATAAATAAATAAATAAATAAATAAATAAATAACTGAGTGAGTGAGTGAGTGAGTGAATGAATGAATGAGTGAGTGAGTGAATGAATGAATGAATGAATAAATAAATAAAATAAATAAATAAGTAAATAAACAAACAAATAAATAAAAATAAAGTATTTGAGGAAAAACAAGAAGTCTGTGTTCACACGCAGACTTTATAATTGACGTATGTGAGGCTTACATTATGGTGACAAAATGTATTTGAAAAACAGCCTGCACCTGTAAAACTGAGCAGCTAGACCGTAAAGGTGACGCTTTTTACGCTTCTCCTCTGGGTCAGAATCATGTCTAAGTACCTGAGGTCGTCAAGGTTTGTCTTGAACTAAAAAAGTGTTACCGATATCAAAATTTATCGTTTTTACTTTTCGTCGATTGTGTAACCAACACTTTTGAGGTATATGTCTCATAGCTTGGCTGTAGGCACCCAGCTAAACTGTCCACTGTAAAGCGTCTGCACTGGTGATAACGACAAGGTATTTTTACTTGTTTGTCAAAACATCTTATATTACTTAAAAAGGATTTCACAACTAGTGTAAGTTATCATCATCATCTTCATCGGCGTCGTCGTCGTCGTCGTCGTCATCATCATCATCATCATCATCATCATCATCATCATCATCATCATCATCATCATCATCATCATCACTTGTTTCTTTTAAGGTGCTTGGTCCCAAATTAAGATCTTTCGCTTTTTGTATGCAGGTGTGACCTCTGTACAGCCGCTAAACGTTAAATCACCGCTAAATGTTAAATTTAACGTATGGAGGTAAGGTTGACACCTCTAGACGTTAAATTGCCACTAAACGTTAAAAACGACGAGGGTGACATGAAGCCGCTAAACGTTGAAAACAATGGGGATGACATGTTACTGGTAAACGTTATAAACAATGACATTAACATGAAACCTGTAAACTTGAAAACTTTAGTACTCCGTGATTAAAAAAGTTTTGAAATGCAAGCATTTATTGAGAAAATGCTTAAGTCATAATATATTTCAACTTTTCAATATATAATAAAAAGTAAGTACAGCATTTTGTATGGTGCAAAACGCTACGGGTTTCAGGATATTAATCCATTAAGCCTCAGTCGCACATTCGATTTTTACTAATCTTTCTTGATACGACCACTCCCGATTAAAATATGCCAAAGGTAGGATCAAAATCCTGTGATTCGACCCTTGAAGTTCTTAAAAACATTTTTTAGCCACGACAACAATAAGACATTGTGCAGGAAGCGTCCAGATTTAGCTGTTTCCAGCCAAATTCGTCGCGATTATCCCATTTCACTCCGATTCTGACCCAATTTGTATCTTTCGCATGATAAAAAAAAAGACCAAATCTGTTCCGACAGTGTCCAGATTCTCCGTAACCCGATGCTACAGAGATCAAACAGTGGCCAGACAGTGAACCGACGCATTCGGCTAGATCCGGGTGCCATCTGACTCAATTGGCAAAAAACGCCAATGAAAAATTTCTCCCGATCATGCCCGTTCCACAGGACACCGTCCAGACACCATTTAGACAACACAGGACATTGCTGCGATTTCGGATCTGATTCAGCAGAATCCGTCACATTGTCACGATTGTAATTCGACTAGACAGAACTGTGATAAATAACAAAGGAATTGATTCCTCTACTTTTCCACATGACATGAAGCTTGCACTAGTTGCACCTGCCTACAAAACGAAAGATCGTCTGGTTAAAGAGAGTTACAGACCTATAAGTTGTTTACCGCGCTTTTCAAAGATTTTGAAAGCAAAAACAATGAACAGCTTGTTGATTTCTTTGATTCAGTCTTCTCACCTTTTCTGTCTGCAAAAATTAAAATTACTGAATACTGGAGAAAGGACCTTGACAATAACAAGTATGTGGGGGGATTCCTTATGGACTTGTCTCGGGCCTTTGATTGCCTCTTCCATGCTATTGCCATCTCCAAACTTAAAGCCTACGGTTAACAAGAAGAACCCCTTAAACTCATGAGTTGTTCCTTGAGTAACAGGAAACAGAGAGTTAAAATTGGTGATAAGCGCAGCAACTGGCTTACTGTCTTGAAAGGCGTACCCCAGGGCTCAATTCTTGGGCCGCTCCTTTTCAACACTTTTATCGACGATACTTACTACATGATAAACGATTGCTGCTTGTACAATTATGCAGATGACAACATTTTATCCTCTACTCATCACGACCTTGGAAGTCTTTAACGTAAAGTTGGTCTTAAAGCCTCCGAATCTAGAGACTGGTTTTCAGAGAATAAAATGATGCAAATTCTGAAAAATTCCAAACGCTGGATCTATGCCCTAAAAGAAGGGACTCTTGTAATATAAATTTTGGAATTAAAGATGAGGTCAACAGTACTGCGGATCATGTGAAACTTCTCTCGCTATAAATATAGATAACAAGCTAAAATTTGAAATTTATATCGCTGAGCTGTGCAAGGAAGCTGCTAGACAGCCCAATGTCTTCAAGACACTAAGCAATTATTTAGATTCTAAATATAAGTTACTGATCTTCTGGTCTTTCATTCTATCTAATTTAGTTACTGCCCTCTTGTCTGGCACTTTTGTGGGGCTACTCTCACAACAAAAATAGAAAGAATCCAGGAACGTGGCCTACATTTTGTTTACGATGATCACAAAAGTGATTATCAAAAAGGCAAATTTGTCCACCTTGTCAACTGGTAGACTCCAATCACTTTCCATTGAAGTCTACAAAGTTCTGGGGGACCACAACCCAAATCATTAAGAAGACATTTTAAAACAATATATGTCAAATTAAGTTTTCCGCTCATCTAAGTATTTGAACCATCCTACATATAACAAGGTGAAATATGGGAAAAATCTTTGGTCCACCAAGGTGTCAAAACTTGGAGCCAGGTCCCTAATAGCATAAAAACTGCAGTAACTTTGACAGAATCTAACCCCCCCTTAAAAAAAAAAACCCAACAACAAAAAAAAACAAACAAACCCCCAACCCCCCCCAAAACAAACAAAAAGTAAAAAAAACACAAAAAAAAAAAACCACACACAAAAAAAAAAAATAAATAAAAAATAACACCCCCCCCCGATTGCCACCTGGATCTTTGACGAGTCATCCACTTGGGCAGCATGCAATACAACCTTCTTGTCCAAATACCTAGATGAGCGAGATGCATGACTATCTGATATTTGATCATTTGTAACTTTGTGGTGCTTCTTTTTTCCGTTGTGTATAAATGCTGCCATTTTTTGTTATAAGTATTTGTAAGTTACTTTATGTATGTATTTCATCGGTTTCAATAGCGCATTGGTAAAGTTTCTCTTTGTACACGTGCCGACTTTAAATAAAGCTTTGTATCTTGTATCTAATCGGTTGAGTTTTCTGAGTGCTAATCTAGAAGTGATTTGGTTTGAACTTTTGCTACCCCCCAAAAAAACAATTATAATTGGTGCCTGCAACCACCCCCTAAGGGCAAAGGGCTTTATAATATATATATATATATATATATATATATATATATATATATATATATATATATATATATATATATATATATATATATATATATATATATATATATATATATATATATATATATATATAATGTATGGCCAATTAACATTGATTTTAGAAATATATATATATATATATATATATATATATTTCTAAAATCAATGTTAATTGGCCATCCATTGAGGTTAATTCTGATACTTTGTTATTTTATTTATTGGCTAAAACTACCCCTCTACACAAGCGAGCAGGGGAGGACCCGTGGTGCGTCACACAGGAAAACACAAGAACAGAAATATTTACACGGACCAAACATGAATGCATGCCATCATATAAAATCGCCTATATACATGCACACAAGACTTAGAAGTCCCGTGCATCTATAGTCTCAACTGAGTACAGCGAACAACAGGTACATGTACGGGCAGCTTGAATAAGCTGCAGGTCACGCCAGAGAGACTGTCTTCTGTAGCTCCAAGCCTCTACCGTCAGCTCCGTACTTATACGGTCAAAAAGATCGCCAATATATTGACCAAAGTCGCACACGTGCTCTCCTTGGAGCCAATAAGTTTCTTTGTAATGTATAGGCCGATAATCTTACCAAAACATGATAGCACTTTAACCTTTTACATCTTCTTTCCAAAGACATATATTTTTCGGATCTCATGTAATTGAGCGCTGGGCATAGAAACAAAAAATGTGGCAAATCTTCCTTGTTATCATTGATAAACTATCATTATGTTATTGACTATCAGCCGTATCAAATCGTACACAAACAGCATGTTTAATTTTGAAAGCAATTACAATAAACATTGAAAACATAATAGTGCAAGTCTAATTATATGCATACTCTAAACCCCTTTTTTTTCTAAAAAAAACTACAATTAATCATAAACCCCTTCATAATTGATTGTCATCAGTAATTATATTAAAAAGTTTACTCGTTTTAAATGAATCAACATCCCTTGTGTAGAATTTTGATAGAAACAATCGAGGTGTAAGCAGATTAGATGCATTTAGTTCATGACCTTTACCCACACAATACTTTGTCATTTTCAATCTACCCCAGCTAGCTTTAACATTACTGGAAGTGCTGTCGTGTTTGGACGACACTAGCACTGTAAATTTACGACGTCCTTTTCAGTGGCGATTTGTTTCAACATGGTCATGCTACATGCAGGCTCAGCCCAGGAAAAAATATGTGGTCATCGATAACTTTTGCAATTATTTTAATTTCTCCCAAACCAGGCGTTTCTAGTCGGAGAAGAACCGAAATTTACAGAATGACCAGTGACGTTCGTTTCTAGATTTCATGAAAGTATTCAAAAGCGTATGTGTCAAAGGGTTCGGAAGACTCCGCCTCTCCCCCTTTTTAGCAACAGGTCCAACTTGGGCTAATAACTGAAAAAGGTGGAAAAATGGAAAGAAAGAAAGAAAGAAAGAACATGAATAAAAACATAGCTTTGCTAACTAGCATGGCAAGATCCTTCTTCATTATTACCGTGATTGGGATGGTTGAGCCGAAGACAGCAAAAGGATCTTTGTATGTGAGCATTATAAAATGGCCTAAAATTTTGTTGGTGGCGAGACCTCATGTTACGGCTGAATAAAATGAGCCTCAGTGCGTGAAGTAGACTTCCAGTTATGTTGATAGCAAAATGTAATAATAGAATTATGGTAGCCTTCATAGATTACTGCAAGTCTAAGGTGGTGAATCTGTAGCTTTACAGAAGTATAGCATTGGGTAGCCCTGAAGTTTTCATTCATAGAATTACTTTTCTACATGTACATTTCACAGCATGACTGAGCGATATTCCAATCTAAATTTATTTTCAGAAGGTCAACAATTTAAAATTTGACAAATGGAGGAAATAAATATAACACCGTTTTGTTTTTAACAATTCAAAGAGAGCAACTAAAGTTCCTTATCACTATGGAACTGTAAAGACCTGAAATATCTGTGATTCAAACATGAGAAAATTTAGAATTATACTTGAGAATTTATCATTGTTAAAAAAGGGAAAGAAAATTTGGATGAAAGGATTACCTTTATAATGCACATCAAAAGGTCTGGTAGTATGGTATCCCGATCAATAACCCCACTCCTTTAATCAAAAGACAAAGCTGACATTGAAAAATATTAATATCCATAATTTTAACAGTAAAAATATAATTTCTTCATTATATTGTATGTAGCAGTTTTGAAGAACTTAGCATTTAGTGTACACCTTGTAGTTTAGCTCTTGTGTATTGCAATGAGATTTCATGTATTACACATGATGATGATGATGATGATGATGATGATGATGAGGAGGAGGAGGAGGAGGAGGAGGAGGAGGAGGAGGAGGAGGAGGAGGAGGAGGAGGAGGAGGAGGAGGAGGAGGTGATCATGCCGTCAGCTTTTCATAGCCCGTTATTATCATCCATTGTTCGGCACATTTCCATGAGTGCAAGACATTTGTGACTTGTACCATGTAAATTGGTTTAATTTTACTGTGTTGCATTTTCACTGATACCCGACACAACAGGAATTCTCGCAAAAATAGTTAATTTATATAAAGATTTTAGTTGAATGCAAAAAGTATCGAAATCTAAATTGTTGATATAAGTATGGGTGGTTAAAATTAATGAAGCTCAACTGTTCCAATCTTAGGCCTTATAGAAACACAGAAACACAGTCATATATGTTACACTCAGATACGTGTTTTGGCCAAATATTTGTATAGATATCTGTTGCAGCAGAAGTGCTCACCTTATGGGGTTGATGACTTTGCTTGGGATGTTATACTGTACCCAAACAGTGTGTTTTATGGTGAAAATTTAATTTTTGATTGATTGTGCGCATATCGTGCTTTTGCCAAATGAGGGTAGTACAGTGTATAGTCAGATGAATGCTTGGATACTCAAAATGTCTTTTCATGAGGGGGTAACGGAAGCAGAAACTATTGGAGAAATCGGGGAGCGGTGGGAGTGGGGAGTCACAAAACAAGAAAGCTCATAATATAGGTCTACCGGTACCCCCCAAATCCACCATTTCATGCCAAAATTCCATCATTTTCCTCGGCGGACCCCGAGTCCTCTTTCAACTTGACATAACACACATGGACCATGGTAAGGCATACAGACTGCAAACACAAAGGAAAACAAAAAGGATACCCAAATACATAGGATGTTCAAGTATCGTACTTGTAACTGACGTCCCTTGCAGTAATGCTCGCTATCGAACATTAATTACCGTTCAGAAGTCCGTTTGGCGCTTTGCATTTCAAATGAATTGCATACAATAAATTAACTAAATAAATACAGTTCTTGTGTAATAATAATCGCAACAGCAAAAACTCGGCCCATCATGTTTGGTATCGACTTGCTCATAAATTCGTCAGAAATGTCAAATTTTCCGCCACGCACAATCTATCTTCCGTTGAATTTAAATAAAACCGCTCACAGCATGTGCAAACCGTTTTTACTTCCGGAAAGCATGTTTAGAAGGGTGTTGCTAAGTGTCGAACGAGCTGTGGGCCATGCACGCACCAGCCAGCACTAACGTGTGTCATTGCAAAGAGGATCGGCCGGCCACTCTTAGCGATCTGGGTAATTAACTCGAACCACCAAGTAAAATCAAATCAAAAAGACAAATCAATTAGATTACGACACTTTTTATTCAAAACAAAGTTGTTTGAAGCTCAGAGACTCTCCCCCCCCCCGCCTCTCTACCTCCCTTGATTACAATAAGGAAGGGAAGCTTGAATCTGTTTCCGAATGCGTTGATCTATTTTCATAATCATACATTTTGCACTCCAAACCGTTCATTTAGTAATTACGCGTAGTATGCACGCTGAATGCAGGCCTATCCCTTCACTACAGTAGCGTGTTCTGGATTCGGCGTGAACCAAGGAAATCCTATGTTATTGGTCTTACCACAGGCAGGAAGTCCTTGGAGTTGATGAGTATGGTCTTCCCCAGAAAATTATGGGAAAATTTGGTTTAATTTTTGTGCCTTTTGGTGCACTTTGCAGGTAGATATGGCCATACAGAAACTTAAATTGGCAAACATTTTTTTGGCATTATACTTTAGGGATTTTTGCATGTTCAACGGATCCTCTGCGGGAAACAGTTATAGATAGGGTTGATTGACAGGTAAACCGATGTTTGCTCCATGAAACTATAATATGTTTGCTTTCACAATCCGAGGATCACAGCTTAGGAAAGTAAATATGTTAAAGTTTGAAGGGACAAACTCCGATTTTATTGTCAAACTTCGTTGGGATGTACCTTGGGTGGGTCTCTACCAAGTTTGTTCTAAAGTACGCTCTAACGAATTTGGATTTTAAAATGATTTTTGGGCTAATTTTTAGGTAAAACTCTTCAAAAAGCTCCAAACCGCTTAGCCATTTTCCATAAATTGCATAGGGACACTTTTGGTGATTCCTACACCTTCAATTCCATAACAAAATTCAAATATTGTCGCGAGATATTTAAATATTTAATACTTAAAAATGTCGTTATAACTGCCACTAAATATACAACTGTATGTTTTCATAATATCTCTGAACATTAAAAGTTCTCTCCATGTTGATATTTGAATGTGCCGTTAATTAATTTAGAGATATCTCAATTTAAACATGAGGACATTTTAAATGAATTATAAAACAATTGTATCATACATATATCACTAATACTGAACCGAAATCATGATATTTCATTCTGTGTACCAATATACCAGACCTGGTGTAACCAGGGTGGGTGCGGGATAAAAGGAGAAGGCCAGTTCAGACCTGCGCTACACGTTACCTTTCTACAAAAAAGCAAAATGTGAAATATTTTCACCCAAAACATGTTGCCTTCTCTAAGTGACTTAGCAATGAATAAAATATATTGCATGCAGATTGTGTACCTTTTACCAAGTATGGACTGATGCCATGACGAAAGTGCTCTGTTATAACCTGGCCTTGCATAACAGTGCACTTAAATCATTCACTCATGTTCCTTCCCTTCAGTTTGTTGAAATGAGACAGAAAATTCGGTCAGCTGAACTACTGTATTTTGTTTTACGCTTTTTCTGAATTATGGCTTATACACACACACACACACACACACACACACACACACACATGAAAAACTGCTTTCTGAAAATGCTATTTTTTCATGTGTGTTTACTTATATCTGTACAGGTCTGTACCTTGAAGCTTTTGGTGGCGTGCAGTGTGCCGTTTATATAGTTGGCAGGCGCCGATAATTTCTTTTAAAAACCCAGAATAACTTGCCTTCATCAATCATGTTTTTGTTCCGTTGGCCAAATCTATACAGCTTAAAAATGGAAGAATTAGCTAACGAACAACAGAGACTGACGGACAGACTCGTGGATAGAACGGACGGACGGAGAGTCAGATAGATGGACCATTTTCAAACATTTAACGAAAGACCGATAATTAATGCACCAATGGCCTGTGTAGCTCTTTGCTCTATGAATACAAACTCTAGAGGAGTACTATGGAGTGGTCCCTCCTATGAGCAACCATCTTAAGGCAGGTCGAAAAGTGTTCACATAAAGCAGGTGGTCTCTCAATGGGAGTTAAATAACACGAAAATATAGCACCCGGGGCGCAATCAATGTGTCCTTGACAGGTCGGTGGTCTTTAATTGGAGTGGTCTTTCAAAAGAGGGACTATTGTAATGCATATTTCCGAAGAAAGGGAAAGAGGTAAACACAGGCAAACACAATCAACAAATGGTGTAGATTGCGCATATTTATCAGAAGAAAGAAAATGATCGTGTGAAGAGAGAAAAAAAAATGTCTCAAATGTATTACGAGTATCTAGGTGTTATCATTAGAGAAGGTTAGACCCGTGATAACATGGTAACACTGTGGTAGTTATAAGGACTAGATTGGTTATGAACAGTTATATGTGTTGGGAAAACACAGTAAAAATGCAAAATTAGCGTTGATTTATACAGCATTTGTGTATCTATCTATCTATCTATCTATCTATCTATCTATCTATCTATCTATCTATCTATCTATCTATCTATCTATCTATCTATCTATCTATCTATCTATCTATCCATCCATCCATCCATCCATCTATCCATCCATCCATCCATCCATCCATCTATCTATCTAGCTACCTTTCTGTCTGTCTGTCTGTCTGTCTGTCTGTCTGTCCGTCCATCCATCCTTCCATCCTTCCATCCATCAATCATCCATCCATCTTTTTGTACAATGTACCTAAAATTGAAGCAGAACCTTGCATACAATCAAATGTAGCATGGCATCTGCTATGCCCCTTTAAACAAAAGGAAAATGGCTGGTAAACTGTTTCTGTTGCATACCAACATGAATCCGACGAATCCTTTCAAGACAAATAAAAGTATTATTAAACAAATAAAGAGATATATTGCGCTTGTTGCAAATGCCTGTGGAAATTCAAGTTGTTGGCACACGTTTCATTTTGTTAAGTACGTACAAGAACGTGTTCATAAGACACGACTTAGTCATTTAAGTCATTCCTGCATAACACCGAAAATCTGGTATTCAGTGGTAGATTTGCAGCAAGAGTTGATTTTGCTTTTTTTGAGACCTTCGAATAATAATAATAATAATAATAATAATAATAATAATAACAGTAATAGTAATAGCAATAATAGTAATAACAATAATAGTAATAGCAATAATAGTAATAACAATAATAATAATAATAATAATAATAATAATAATAATAATAATAATAATAATAATAATAATAACAATAATAATATCTATCTATCTATCTATCTATCTATCTATCTATCTAGCTATCTATCTATCTATCTATCTATCTATTTATCTATCTATCTATCCATCTGTCTGTCTATCGGTTTGTTTGTCTGTCTGTCTGTTCGTCTATTTTCTGTTTGTTATCACCGTGTTCCTAGTGTTGAAAGCAAACATACGAACAGGAGGAAGAGATAGCAAACGTGAATTGGGCACTTTGTGACCGACAATTTTTGTAATTGGCGCTATTGCCACTGAGCCTTATTTTTGACCTTTAAGATGTTTTTCAGGGCGCAATAGTGGATAAAGTAGCTCCTTGAACTTTACTGCCTTTGAACTTTCTTTTGAACTGGTCTGTGCCAAACAAATAGACTCATATACTGCAGCAGACCACATCGTATCGATTATGTATGAATATTGATCATTATTTCTCATTGTAGAAAGATAAAGAACGTTGATAGCATTCTCATTTGATCGTCCGTCACCATGTTGAAAACAGCTTTAATTCTGATTTTGCCTTGCCTGGCCTTGTCCGGCGACGTCCTGGTAAAATCAAAATATGGAGAAATCAAGGGACACACAGTTGAGCTGAATACTGGGACAGTTGTCAATTCTTTCTTGGGGATTCCTTTTGCAAAGCCACCGTTAGGAGACCTCCGTTTCCGGGTAAGTAGGCGTCCTGATAAAATGTGGCAAATCATGTAAAGA